>OY282504.1:37248950-37859632 GCA_958295605.1 Ajuga chamaepitys
TGTTGTTGTCCATCCTCTAAATTCTTAAATTCCACCTGAAAATGTAAAATGACACTTATTTGTGAATAGAACGAGTATATAAAATAAGAATTTAAATAACAAATTTACCCACTTTCAAAATTTAAGATATGTTGTTGACTGCGTGGAACTATCCTAATTTATTCCATTTTACTCCTAATCATCATTTCTATGTCATCTTATTCATTTTTATTCCTATCTCGTAACATATCAATTATCTAAGTCATAGTTTTCACTTTTTCACATAAAATCACAATTTATTCTAACATATTGATTCGCATAATCAACATACTTTGCATGAATTAAATTATCACATTTATATAGGAAATATTATAATTTACCATCCCAACTTTGCTTATCTTTGCAGTTTACTATACAAATCTTTCTCTTTTTTTTTTTTTTTTTTTTTTTTTGCAAATTGCCATATCGAACAACTCTTAACCATTGATTGTCCAATTATGGACAGCTGGGATTTCTCTCAAATGGTAATTTGTAATTAAATCATAAGTTCAAATAGTAAACTGCAACAAAAAATAGTTTATAGCTAAGTGCGAAAACACGAAAAATTTAGATGACAATATGTAATTTTCCCTTCTTCGAATTCTAATCATTTTCGAACCCTAATTGATTCGAAACTTAGCTTGTAAATCCTAATTGTTTAATTGCCTCACTCCTATCACTTTTGACTAAGTCTACCCTTCATTAATTCGACTTCCAACTATCTATTTTTCCGTACTTCACTAGATTCCTATTTCATTTCAATATTGTTATTCGTTCTAATTGATTTCACTAATAAATTCTTAACCATTTATTTTATTTCTAATTTGTTCATTTTAACACTAAACATACACCCATCTTTATTCTCTTTTGGTTCGGGTCTATCCCGACCCGGTTCAGCTAAGTCCAACCCAATTTTGGTTCGATTTTGGCCCATTAACACCTAAGGCCCACTTTAACTCTTTCTAAAGCCAAATATTATTATTTTAGGCCAAAATGGTGTTACTTGGGCCATTCATTTTAACCTATTCAGCGCAAAGCCCATTTTTTTAATTACTTTTAGCTCAATGAATACTCTAAGCCCGTTTTGGATTGGTTCGAAGCCCAATTTACTTAGACTAATTATTTAACGCCCACTATAACCTATAAAGCCCAATCTAATTTATTATGAGTCAAATTATGTAATCTAGATTTAATATATGATTTAGACCAACTAGCTTGACTAGTCAATTTAATCACCTAATTATCCTAATCGAATTTTATACTGACTCATGCATACTAATTCAAACACACATTTTATCTCAATAAATCAACAATTATTCACTAATAAATTCCCATTGACAATTTCGATCTAGTAAATTTCCCAATTTATACCAAAACCTATTATAATAACAATACAATTAACACATAATTTGTCTTTTTTCACCAAATCCAATTCTTGCCGAAACATTGCAAGATTTCAATAAAATATTATTTAATCAAAATCACTAGAATTAATTTCAGATTGTATCAAAGTTCTTTTCAATTCACCAACATGTTTATTAACTAGTTAGTGAAGCTTAATTTTCATGAAATGAACATGCAATTATATCCAAAAATCCAACCGAAACATAGTTAGCATAATTTTGGTCAAATATTTCACATAATCCCTCAAAAGTAACATGCAATCACTTAAGAACATATTTAAAAAAATGATGCAATATTAACACCAAAATCAACATGCAAGAGCATAATAGCAAGGGGGTGGTGACGAGGGATGAAGAAGGCAATGCTTAATTAGTGAGATCCTAAGTGGCCAAAAATGTGATGCAGAAATCACACATTTTATGACGATTTTTTTCTTGACGCATAAAATTTTGTCATTTTTTGTTGCTTAATAACGACAAATTTAATTTTTGTTGCAAAAATATTATTTTTAGTGACAACTTCTATTTTTGTTATTATTAATTATTTATTTCGTCATTAATTTGTATATATCACGACGATGGTCGTAAATGCGTCATAGTAATATTTGGAGGTAGAATTTTGCACCAAAATTTTGGAGGGAAACTTTTTTATGACAATTTCACAATGATTTGTGATGATATACAGTGTCACCAATTTTTTCATTTCATGACAATGTTACATATTGTCGTTAATTGTTCAGAGAAATTAATGACAACAACTTTTCCGTCACCAATACTTATATTTAGTGACGATTTTAATCAATTTGTCACCACTTTATTTGGAGACAAATAAATTTTGACTTATGACAATTTTTATCATCACAAATGCTAATTTTGTATGACGAGTTATCCATTTCATCATTAATTAGTTGAATGAATAAGTGACAAAATTATTTCGTCATATTTTTTTTTTAAATTTGGTGACGATGCACGGTAGTTCGCCATAATATAATTTGTGAAAGTATTATATATAAGGCATTAATCTTTTGAAAAATTTAATGACGACATTCTTCCGTTGCAGATGTGCATATTTAGTGATAATGAGCATCTATTCATCACATTTTTTATTAAATTACATACAACAATATTATTTCGTCACAAATATATTTTAGGTGATAATTTATACTATTTCGTCACAATTTAAAATGAAGGTAATCTTACTGTCAAATTTTTGACCCAAGTTTGATGGTTTGAATGCGATAATTGAGGACAAATCATCTGGCCACATAATAAATGAGCTTTACAAATTATTAAAACGAGCAATGGAAAGAAAATGTAATTGACAATGTTTGAACAATAGACCTTAAGCTGTTAAAACATGTGTTTAATGATCTAACTACAACATACTACATTCATGGTATCACGACGGTATTATTTAAATTAAGAAAACAACGAAAACAAACGTAGCAGCTAAGTGTTGAACCTTTGACCTGTCAACAGTGAACACATTGTCAAATAAAATATCAAACACAGGCTAAAAAGCAACTCCAATAATCTTTGTAACAATTTTGAATTTATTTAATAATCTATTAAATTTTAAACCAAAACCCATGCTATGATTGAGTGTCGAACTCAAGACCACTAGAAGCAGTCTAGGAGACCTGCGCTAATTTATCTACAACTATCAGTAATAATATTCTCCACCAAGATGTATATAATCTATATATTCTCTGAAAATGTCAAATTTTTCTCTAACATTGTTGCCATTATTTTCCACTTTAAATACCAAACTTTGTTTTCCAACATAATGTAAAATATATAAATAAAATAATATAATATTGATCTTAAATTGAAATATTTATATATAATAAAATTAGAAATTAAAAAAATAATGTATGGATTAGCGATGTCGGCTAAACGCCCTATTAGCAAACCCACCTAGACACGCACAAAAGTAAAAATAATATCATCATTTAACTCATAATTCAACAATAACCTATTTAAACCGAGGTTTGATAAGGTTAGGGTTAGATTCACAATCTGGCTGACACGTTTCGATCGAGGCAGGTAAAACTCAATTTTGACCAAATAAAATAAGGTCTAAGCCCTGTTTTTTTACCCCTATGCCCATAGATGACCCTTAATTAATTAAATTTGGCCCCTTTATTAAAACAAAACGAAATAACATAATGTTAAATTAAGTCTTTAATTTATTTTCCTTTTTTTTTTTAAGTTATTCTATTCTTTTTAGAAAATATAAAATAGGAAAGAATAAAAATACATATTAAAATATTGACACTAACAATCATGTGGCTCTTCTATTCATTTTTTTGGTTAGATCTGGGCCATGTGAATGAGTGCTGGTCCATTAGTGCATATATAAGGGCCAAAATCGGCGGAGCCCCTGTCCTAGTGAACCAAAAGTGTTTTTTCTTTTTCTTTTGATCGATGTACTATTTCCTGAGATGTGGTAACACTAGCCCTAACCATTGGCACTATATTGTACAACCTACCTAATCGTGTTTGTAAAATATACATTATTTGTTATCAATTTGATGGAGGTACAATCTTATTAAAAGTATGAGTTCTCTATTATACGACTTTGTTTATGTTTTTTGTTTTTGACTTATTTAACCACAATAACCTATTTGTGAAGTTAAAATTAAACCCTTTTAAAGTTTTACTAATAAAACGAGGCATTGACTTATTATTCAATATAGCTAGAAGAATATGCATTGGCTTGTTTATGAAGTTAAAATTAAAATTTTTAAAGTTTTAATTTGAGAGTACAAAATCGACACGTTTCGATTAATTAGCTTACCAATATTCATGTCTATTTTTTCTTCCCCATCCCATTCATAATTATAATCCTCAAAAAGAACAGGTGAGTAATTACAGTTCTTCAATTTTTTTTAAAATTATCTAAAAAAAAATTAAATTCATATATGCATAGTGGATGTCACATGAAGATCATGATAAGTGGATTAATTTGATTTTTTTTATATGGAGAAAACAAAAAATAAAAAATAAAAATAAAAATAAAATTGGATTTATAGTTAATAGGAGCGGAGAAAAAGAAGGAATGAATCCTATCTGCTTGAACCATGTGTCACCTGCGGTTTTAAAATTTTAATTTCATCTCGATTTAAATTTAGATGATGTTTGACTAAGCTTTTTCAAAATACCATCTTAGAAGATGTTTTTAGAGCTTATAAGATGTTAAATCTTATTTAAAAAATAAGTTGTTTAAGCATTTGGATGATAGGGTTTATAAAATGTTAGTAATGGTATTTTTGTAATTAAAATAATAAAAATTGAACTAGTAAATCAAAATAAAATCTTATTTGATAAATAAGTTAGACCCTCCTTACATTTTTAAAAACAGTTTATAAGTTGTTAACAACTTATTTTGAAATAAAATAAGATCTTAGTAAAAAAATGTTATCAAAACACTTTTAGTGAACTTATAAGCTCTTAAACATCTTATAAGATGTTTTGGAGAGCTTATAAGCACAGCCAGACATCCTCTTATTAATACAGAAAAAACACAGACAAACATGTGTATATACGTTGTCCTACTTCTATATTAAAGGGATTCTTGACTATTATACATTATTAGAATCGAAAATATAATATTTTGTGTTTTTTATAACACAATCTCTAAAATGATATAAAAAGGAAAAATAGTCCATATAGAGAAAAATAACATATATGATAATATATGTTATCATACATGATAATATTTTGGTTTGAAAGAAGTATTATATATATTTATACAATATATATCACCAATAGATTAGTATTATTATAATAGAAAATGTGATGTAGATGATAATTACTTGATTGGATATTAAACTAGCTAGATTTTTACAATATATATTTATAGTATAAATGGAGATTTGTTGGTTGAACGAGAGAACATTTAATTTATTAATGTTGTATTCATTGAAATCTTAAATTAAAGATTAATGTTGTATTCATTGAAATTTTAAATTAAAGATTGCATTTATTAAAAATAATATTTCATAGCAACTTTATTTTATCAATACCGCTTTATAATTATATTACTTCTTTTAACAGTTATCTTTTAGAATTTTTTAACTTTGTTTTTTTTTAAATTATGTCAACGTATTTGGTTTTAGTGTATACATAATTACTTTTGCAATTAGTACCAAAAAATTTAGGGATCAAAATATGTCACAAATATTAGTACCACTTTTACCCTAAAGAAGAAAAAGAAAAAATATTACCACTTTTATAATTCTTTTTTTCCTTTTTGTAATTAGAACAAAAAAATAATATAAAACTCCAAACCTTATCAAATTTCTATCCTTTCACAAAGTACATAATAATTTCCAGCATATTTCTCAGCCACCGCCCCACCACTGCTCCTCGGCCGTCAAAGAAGCAGACAACCAAAGCCTCAGCCACAACACTGAAGATCGGAGAAATTCACCAAGGAGGACCCCTCCCTTCTTCCCCCACCGACGATACTTAGCTAATGAAGGCGCCGCAATCGAATTCGTTTGCCGGCCCCAGGTTCCAAGAGCTCATTTCTCTCTCTCTTGTTTTTAGTCCCAACATGCACCTCTCTCACTCTTGATTTGTGATGAAATAGATTCAGATATACTATGTCTTTTGACACGTCGCAACAGCTACGGTATGCGCCGCTGTCACTACTCCTCAGCTTCGTCGGGTCCATGGAGCCAGAGCCAAGCTTTTACACAGAGAGAGTGAGCGGTCGCGAGGGAGATAGTTTTGAGAGAAAAAAAAATGATGAGAGAGATTGTGCAGAGAGAAAAGGTTGTGAGCGCAGAGAGATTTAGTGGAGTACAAATCTGATTGCGATGGTGATGTCGTGGAATCGATGAACTATTCTATCTGTGAAGATCGATTTCCCGGACTGGATAATGTCCTCATCAACTCTCATTTAGGTAAGATCTAACTATGGGGTTTACAACTATGTTGAGTTGATTCAGATGTTAGTCCGTTTATTTAGAATAATATAGCTGACTTCTCTTCAGTGTTTGTTAGTCCCAAAACTTCGTTAGTTAAGTATTAAGTTTATCAGTTGTTCCCGGTTCAATTCAAATAAATAAATTAAAGTGGCAAACTATTTTGTTATCATGGTGTTTTATTTGTTGAAGCTAATTTTCTTCATTTACTCTTCAACTTCTCTTTTGTTAGTTAGTTTTTTTTTTTTTTTTTTTTTTTTGTTTCCCCCTGATTTTGAGATATAA
Source organism: Ajuga chamaepitys (assembly GCA_958295605.1). Lineage (NCBI taxonomy): Eukaryota > Viridiplantae > Streptophyta > Magnoliopsida > Lamiales > Lamiaceae > Ajuga > Ajuga chamaepitys. The sequence continues at coordinate 37,255,591 of OY282504.1, forward strand.
GGGTTCTAATAAGAAAGATGAGGTAATTGTTGGCCTTGAATTCCCATTGTGGAGCTATTTTTGTGCATGAGGATTTGAAATGTAAAAATATGAAAAATCAAAAATGCTAATTTAGTGCACTTTTCATGAGAAGGACATCACCGGGTATAAAAAGTGAATAATCTTTTCCTGATCACGGAAGGACTGTCCTTCCGTATTTCTTTGATTGTAACGATTTATTGTTCTGGCTTTCTTTAATAGGGAAAGGTTGCATCCTTTGCTGATAGGTATGAACTGGCAATTGGCCTTACTTTGGCGTCAACAGCTGGAAGTAATTTCGAATGGGAACACATTGCATGAGGTGACTCATATTGCAAATGGCTCAAATCTTGGAAAATGCATCTCTCTTCTTAGAATCAATGTAAGCCTCTTCTCTATTATTACCCAATTCACTTTCTCACCATATTTACTTAAACTCTCCAACTCTAACAATTACCACTTTCTTTATGATATTTAGGGGGTGCTAAGAAGAATTATCACATATGCATTTTTTAAAATCAAAATATATAATAGTTCGTCTTCCTTAAATCATTGGTAGAAATTTTGCCCCCTTTAGAATTTCACTTCGCCATCCTAGAGGCCATGAAATCCTAAAATGCATCAGCATGTAGCTTAGATGGTATAAGTTCTAAAGATAAAATTTCAGTTTTTGTAGTAAAAATCCTTCTTTATCTAATATTTAGGATATCCATATATATAATTTACATTACATAATCTACCTTTTCAGTGCTTTTGCATACATCTTTCTCAGTGGGACAATCCCAGAAGGATTGGCTTCAGTCAATTGACTAATAAAGTATGATTCATCTTACACTTGTAACATATCTCTAAGACATTCCCATTTTTTTTTATCTTTACCATTAATATTTTGAATTTGTTTGCAGCTCTTATATTGTTAATCATTTCTCTAGGCTAATACCTAAAGGGATACTTGATTTGGGATGTAGTGGCATGTGCCACGTCCGATGGGGCACATCCATGGACGGGACATCCAAAAAGGTATTTTAGTTTAGGAGTATAGTAGGGTAGGATGTGTATTAGAAATTGTGAAAGGTGTATTGAAAATTGTAAAAGGTGTGTTGGAAATTATAAAAGGTGATGTAGGTAATAGGGTGTGGATGTGGAGGGATGGGCTATCCGGTGTAAAGTGAAATACATTCAGGATGGTCCATGCCACATCCGGATGGAGACATCTCAAACCAAGTATCCTAAGGAAATGGGAGACATTACTAGCCTCACATTCTTGTATGTCCTTTTTCCTTATCTTCTATTATCATTTTTCTGTTGTACTTCTTGACATGTTGTTGGACAACCCTAAATTCTTGAGCAAAGGAAAATTCTTGAAATGATGAAGATTCTTGAACATTTTGAAAATTTTGTTTAAATTTTTGTTCCCGATTATTTTTGCTGAATCCTTTTTGTGTTTTTTGTCTCTCGTTAACCGAATAAATGTATTTAATCAATTTTTTAGATTCCTTTTGTTTAATGTGTTTGCCTCTATTTGTTGGTTTTGTTCATGGGCCCATAGAGTATGTGTTGTGTGCGAAACATAGGTTCTTTTTTGTTGAAATTTGGGAGGTTTTTTCTTTCTTTTTTTTTAATGTTAACTGGATAAATGTATTCTATCAGCTTTTCGGATTATGTTTATATAATTGGTTTGCTTGGCTTTGTTTATGTGATTGATGGAGTATGTGTTCTGTGCGAAAAGTAGGTTCCTTTTTGTTAAATCTTTTGAGGTTTTGTTATTTGTTCAACTGAATAAAAGCATTAATCAAGTTTTGGATTGTTTTCCATTAATGGGTGTGCTTCTATTTGTAGTTTTGTTCATGCGATTGATAGAGTATGTGTTATGTGTGCGAAGTAGGTTTTTTTTCCTGAAATTTTCGAAGTTTTACTTTTCTTTTTTAATTGGATACTATGGATCAGGAGCATGAAATTGCATCCTGTGCAGCTCAGCTCTTATTGTCATCGGCACATGCAATGGTGGAGAAGGTGAAGGACGGGGCTTTTTCATCGTAGAATTTTGAAGTATGGAAACACAGAGAAGTTTGAGAATATGTTTTAGGAGAATAGTTTTGCATTTTTCTAAGTATTCATGGTTCTTTCTTTAGGTGATGATTGTTGGTGACTTACTTTTTATGTTTCAGAAATGTTCATAATTTGGATATTAAACTTGGATGTTTGATACTTCTTTGGTATGTATGTTATTATGTTTAGTGTTCTTACTTATTTACAATTTATTTTGGTACTATTTAATTTGATGTATTTATTTATAACGAAGAACAATTTGTATATTTAAAGAATATAATATCTAGTAAATTAGAAATATTTACCAATATATGGATGCGTAATAATAACATTTTTTCATCAGACATTTTTTTTTTTTTTTGCGTCATATACGGAATTACTCCTTCCGTCCCAAGCTAATTGTCCTACCTTGGCCTGGCATGGAGACTAAGAAAAACAGATTTTGTGGAATCTTTGACTTTTTCAAAGGTGGAGATTGAATGTGGAGATTTTGATGGTGAAGATTGTGGGAGAATTTGTCATTTATAGGGTAGGACAATTAACTTGGGACAAACAAATAAGACAAGTAGGACAATTAGGCCGGGACGGAGGGAGTATTAGATTACGGTCTGAAAAAAATGTCACTAAAAATTAACCGTTTGTGACAACTAGTGTGTTACCGTACATATTTATTATGATGAAAAATATCTTGTCAACATATATCACTTATAATGACAAAATATATCGTAACTTTATCTATGTCTTTACTCTTTAGTGACAATTTATATTTCCGTTACTTAATCGATTATATGGTGACATAATTCAGTCGTCACCACTTGTACTCATTTAGTGATAGCTATTTTTTGTAACATAATGTAATTATGTTCTGTGACAATTTATTATAAACATGACAAAATAATGAATAGAGTTGTGACGATGGAAGTGTCACTAAAGTTTGATGAGTTGGCTAATATATTGATTTTCGTCACCGAAATTTGATGTTTTGATGACAAAAATACCTTTCGTCATATTACACGTTTACTTTCAGTGACGAAATACAATATGCGGTGACAAAATTTCGATGTTGAAAGTGACGAATTAGGCGTCACTATACATTATAATATATGGTGACGATGACATTAACGTCATCAAAAGGCATGCTTTCCATGACGAATTCAAATATTGTCACATATACCTAATACCACGGACATACCATGACGATCGTTGTGACGCTAAAATTTCATCACCAAATACTTACAGTGACGAAATATGACATTTACATGACGAATTTTATCGTCACGAAAACTCAGATTTCTTGTAGTGTGAGGAATGATATTTTGAATAGAGTTGATCACTTAGTTGCCAAGGCCAGGGCTCTGGGTTTTTGTTTTATCATTTTCGCTACATTAGGCTGCTAAACAACCTTATTTTAAGTTGCTTTCAGGGTACATCAAAATCCTTCTGTGAAAATTGATTTCTAAGTTCACCAAACTGTACACTTATCTTCTAGCTATACAAAATATCATAGCCTAAATGTATTCTAAAAAAACTTTGCACTCCAAATACGATACCTATCACCCACTACAAGGAAAATGGTCTTTTGAGACCACAAAGTGGTCTCAAATAATGAGTATTTGTCACAACTTAAGCAAAATGGTCTCAAATAATGAGTATTTGTCACAACTTAAGCAAAATGGTCTCAAATAATGAGTATTTGTCACAACTTATGAGTATTTATCACAACTATATTGTCGTCTCAATAACTCGGTCGCAAATAATATATTTGTGACCACAAAAGTGGTCTCAAATGTGTCTCAAATATTTTTTGCAACAACTAATTGTCTCTAAAAATATTCTTAAAGTTGTCTCAAATAATTTGTAGAGAGATTTGTGACAACAAGTGGTCACAAATAACTTATTATTAGTGACCACAATTATAATGTCAAAAAGTCTTATACAAAAGACCTCTTTTATTATAGTGACCTACGTACTAAGTTACAAGGCTAAACTTCTACAAAAGTCAAGCCTAATTATCCCAAATGGATTTTTCGGACCTATAAGGATAATAAGTTGAGTCCAACATGAAAATAAAAGTGATCTTAGATGTATATAATGTGGCATAATAAAATGATGCATCACATAAGTATGTTTCGCATAACACATGCAAACATATGTATATTTGTCTTTCAAATGGGTTCCAAATCTTTTCTCCCTAAGTATTTAACAATGTGTATCACAAGTAATCATGTAAGTGTAACACATAAATCAAGTAGGCATATTTGCGTGGTGTACAACATCAAATAATTCGAAACACATGTGAGGTACAATCACATAATTTTAATTGATTCAAGGTACAAGCACATATAATGTTTCAAGGAAAATCTCAAAGTCATAATATATGGCATTTAATAACAACATAATCAATTTAAATGTACTAACATGAAAATTCGGACATAAATTAAACAATTAAGTAAGTAATTTAAATTTTATTTATTAAGTCGTATAAGTTCTTAGTCATTTTATGCTTTATTCACTCAATATCTAACCTCATTTGCTTATCTAATTATTGTCTTTTATTATTCCTCTAGTCTTTATTGTATTCCACACCGGCAACTAGTTCGTACGGATGTTCCTGCGCATTAGCTTAAGATAATGAAATCACATATAATTGTATTAGCTAGCTCAATGGCATGCAATAACAGTTAACGCATTAATCAAACGTGTTGTGCATGCTAAAACGTATTTCGGGTGTTCCAAATGCAAAATTCTGAATTTGGAAGCTAAAATAAGTGGGTTCTTTTTTATTTTATTTAACATTTCTGAAGATTAATATATAATCTTTTTTGTATTACAAATAGGTTGTTAAAGATAAGTTAAATTGGCTAATAGTATTAAAAAAATAAAAATAAAATGTAACAAATACTTATAAAAAAAATATTTCTTTAAAAAGTTTTCTTTAACATATATTTGTAGTCCCAAACAAACCTAATCTAAGCAATCGAGAAACAATTGCATTTGAAGAAAAAAATGTACACTATTTTAAAAATATGCATATAGATATCAGATTAAATACCATGGAAAAAAAAATATTAATTTTATATATTATATATAACATACGAATAAGACATATAAAAGATATTTGTATCTAATTTTTAAGATTTTACTTAAAATATAAAAATAAATCAATCATAAGCTACCAATAATTTTGTTAATGTACCTAATTGCTTAATTTTATTCAAATTTGTAAGGTCTAAATGAAACCCTAAAAAGTCTGCTCTCCCCTTAATTCGCCTTTTGCGCCCCTCTGCTTCTCCAATTCTCCTCTATATCCAGTTCGCCCCCTCAATCTCCATACCTAATTCACCCCTCGTATCTACCATCTTCGGTCGGCACCACCACCACCCACCATCTTCCACTGAGGCGCTGATTGAGCTTTTCTAGAAAATCCCTTCGAAATGATAAGGTTAGGAAAGGATCTCCTCAAACCGCAAGCGGACGGCTTAGACAGAGTTAGTAAAAAAATGTTGAACAGGAGGGAGGACGTACGTGTGAACCAACCAAGTCATATGCAAATTATAAGTTTAGCTATTGAAAAATGGATTTTGGTTAAATACTAAGATTGCAATAAGGCAACGATAAGTCAAATGATGGAAAATGGTTCCCCGAAGTGTTGTTTTCACCCTGAGCAAAGATTGATGTTTCGATGATGATTGCAAGAAATGACCATGAGTTTAGTGCGATTGAATTTCTACCTAAAAGGTTTCCTAATTAGGCATAATCCTAGAATAATGTTTGAGGTGCCACTACCCCCCTAGAATCGTTAAGTAAACGTGATCCAATATAGAATACCTACACTAATTAGAATTACAAGGGATGAAGCCGATTTCTCCTACACTAAAGATCGGTATGGGGTGCACCGATTTACACATGAAACCAACCCAATTTCGCTTATCGTAATCAGAATAACCTAGACACTACTCCCCTCCTCGATAAAGCTTCTCCCTTAGGTTTCCCCTTCATCAGATAGGTCTTAATTAATCTAAGGTTCCAATATTAATCCTCCACCCGCAAACTCTAAGGCGTAATTATTAATACATAATCTCATTTCAGGATCTAGTTCGGACAAACTTCGAATGGCTAACAACCTCCACGCCTATGAGCCAAACTATCCTTTTCCATACACAACCAAGCATATCGTTCATAAGCTACCTAAAGACGAGCTACCAAAAGCCCTAATTTCTCCCTTGAAGAGGAAGAAACTCTAAGAAAAAATCTAAAAACTAGTCAATTACAAAAGCTAAGTGAATTCTGGACATGAAAAGTTAATGTGAGGAGGAGGGGTATTTTCAATACCTCAAGTCTCTCAAGGTAAAAAGACTAAAAACTTGCAGAAAAAAAACCCCTTTAGTAAGGGTACATGCAGGGACGGATCCACCCTTGGGGTGGGGGGGCCTTGCCCCCCCCCCCCCCCACCCTGCCGCTCACCATGTTATATGTATCTCCAAAATATGTATAATATGTTATATTGTGTGTTTATTTTGGAAAATGTGTGTGTTTTGGCCCCCCTCAAATTATTAAACACCCAGAGAAATTTAGATAAATTTGATGATATGCAATAAAAATACTCTAAATTTTAATATATAAGTTACTAATGACACATTTCAACATATTTAATAATAAATATTGTTGATATTCTATTTAAATAATAAATTTAATATATTGAATATTTATTATCACGTGTATATTAATGTTGGTCGAAAAAAAAAAATTCGGCCCCCCCCAACTATCCATCCTGGATCCGCCCCTGGGTACATGGTAATTTAACTAACTAGAGTGCTTGTGCCCTTAAGCTGTTGAGTCGAACCCCTTAATCGCACTCGTCTTGACCTCTTGAAACTTTGGAGCTGCCTTGTTAGGAATTAGCCTTGGACCTCAACTAGAAAGTTATAGATCTTTTTCTCGTCTACGCGTGAAAACTTGAATCACCTTAATTGGTATTGAATGAGAAAGGTATGGCAAAAAGATAACACACATCGCCGACTAGAGCTCGATCGAACCACCTGGAAAATACCGTACCGCTAGCTGTATAAAGTTGCTAGAAGACCTACCGCAGCCGGTATTGCCTCCTAATGCCAGGTGCTCGAATGACGGGCGCGCAATCTTCTCCCGTAGCGCGCCGTCTTCGTGCATCGATTTTTACCCCTTTTCACTCATTTTCTCGGCCCGACTTCTTCATAAATTTTATCCATGACTCGATGATCTTCGTGTCGAGGTTCATTGGGGCTTTATTTGGGCTTTTGGGCCTCGATATATGGGCCGGAGTGAGAAAACGGGTGCAATCAACCTTCTCGGTCTCTCGGATTTTCGTAACCTTCAAAACATGACTAAAAAACACTCAAAAGTGCATCAAATCATATCAAAAAGGAGTTCCAAGTCGAAAATACAATAAAACAAGAAATTTCACTTAAACTTATATAAAACTCGCATTTTACAAACAAATATGAACGTTGAATGCAAGAAAAACGAGTATTTTAACGCTCATCATTGATCATCATGTCTTTTTGCTGCTCCAGTGCTTCTACTACGGTAACATTGATAATTTTTTTCATTTTCCGCATGTTCATATCTAAGCTCCAATGCTTCTTGTTGTTTTATCGTTTATCATATCCGATTTTGGGATGGCAAAATTGTTACCAATTGTCTTGTTAATTTCTTTCTGGATCAATCTTTTCATATTATATTCAGTTTCAGTAAACCGAACCAAAACCAACCAAAAAGAGTGGTTAGGTTCAGGTTCGGTTTCAATACAGATTTTCGGTTGGTTCGGTTCTACATTTAAGTCGGTTCCAGATTTCCTGTGATTCGGTTGACCGACCGACCGTTGCACACCTCTAAAAGAAACGTTGGAGATTGATTTATGATCGGAGCTGCCTTCTGTCCAGTTTATTAAAGGCCTAGTATTATCCGAAGGGAACTTCAAAGTGCATCACTAGGTAATAATCCTAGTTATATATGACGAAATATTTTGACGGGTAGAGAGGTATTAGAAAGGGGGCTAGTATGGAAGATTAGTATGGATTGGGAGGATCCTTGGCTACCAAACAACTCGGGTTTTAGAGTCTGATCACCAACGATTGCGGATGTGGGTGTGTCATCGGTTAAGGACATGTTGGACCCAAATGGGATAGGCTGGAATAATGAGATTATAAATGTCGTTTTGGGAGGAGAGGAGATTGTGCTTATTCGAACAATCCCCATACATCGCTACTATGGTCAAGATCGGCTAGCTTGGCATTTTTCTAAAAATGGAATTTATACCGTGAAGTCAGGTTATTCATTAGCTATTAAGGTGAAGTGTGTGAGCCAAGTAGGCGCTTCGAACTCGGATAATATGGAAAAAAAATATGGAAGTGGATATTGACGTTAGATATACCACTAAAAGTGCATGTATTTCTGTGGAAGACGGTTAAGGAATTATTGCTTATGACTGAGGGTTTACGAGAAGAGGGGTCAATATTGAATATGGATGCAAGAGGTGTGGCGGTGGTGGAAACGGTTGAGCATGTGTTGCATGACTGCGAATGGTGTCAGGTGTTTTGTCAAGCTTCAAGTTTACGACTATTGCAAGAGGATATGCTGTCAGACGCTTATATGGCAAACTGGAGTTTTGAAAAAGTTAGACAAATGGAAGCAATAGTTATTTGCTATGTTAGCGTGGTCGGCTCGGCGAGCACGGAACCTGAAGTGCTTTGAGGGAGGGACGAACCACATCAACAATTTCGTGAGATGGCTGCTGCAACTTTGGCAAATTATAGTGCAACAAAATTGTCGATGTCGGGTTTGGGATAGTAAGGAGCAATACCGACCTGGTCTCCGCGGGACCCAGGGGGTTTTGATAGTCGCGAGAGTGGGTACTAGGTTAGGCAGGGTGTTTGAAAATGAGCAGGGGGTTGTTGTCGAGCTTTCTCCATGCTTTTGCCTCGAATCTTGGCGGTTGACATTGGGGAGGGTGCTGGATGCTGGGAGGAGGTTTAGTTAGCAAAGGACATCGGTGTTAGGAAGCTTTTGATCGAAAGGGACAGTGCCAAATGAAGGCGGGCTGATCTGACATATATTGAGAGTACTATTTCGCTTTTCCCTTGTTTTGAGTTTGTTTCTGCTAATGTGTTGGCACACCACTTAAGCCCAGCATTCTTTTTCTCTTTCAACTTCTATGCTTACGCCGCTGCATCCTGAGTTATGACAGTTATGGTTCTTTCTTTAAAAACAAATCATAATTTTCCATATATATATGGAAAATAAACAAAAATAACCAGCAAAAAGAGAAGAGCACTAGATGGATTTGTTACTTTTCATTTTCTTCAGCTACTATACAATATTATATTCGATGAATACTTTGACTTAATAAAACATGAATTAAATTACGACTTGCTTTTCGTTCGGTTATCTATAAATATATTATCTGCAATTCTCCTATTTTGGTTCCGCAGCAGCAGGTGAGTTGGGACAGTCCTCCCATCCCACAAAACGATATGCTTTGGACCGAACACACCCTGCTCCACCAACCCGTTCAGACAACTCTATCTTTTTAGTTTCAATATTTTTACTTGAATTTAATCTCCCATTTACGGTGTAAAACATGCAGGCAACACCATTAGACTTGTACCATAGATTGAACTGAGGAACACAGATTCAACAATCTACCACCATCAAACAAACTGGGGAACCAGGCAAGATTATCCATATTAGAATAGTCATTTTGTTATTCTGGCTGAATTGGTGGTCCAATGTACAATCTGTACAAGTACAACACATGAGAAGCAGCTTTATTCAAATGAATTTACATGTGAAATAGGACACATATGTACAAATGAACCAAATTAGAGAAACATCTAATCAGATATCATTATTCACTGATGTCGAAATACTTTGGATTCGTCGGATAATCATATTCCACTTGCAACTGCACCATCAAATTAAATCACTTATTACTACTTTGTGACACCACTTCTACACAAAGAAATATGCGCTTTTTGAACAAAATTAAATTAACATGGCACGACCCATACAACAAGTTATACAGAATCCTACCTACCAACCCTGAAAATATTGTTTTTCTTACAAAACATTGTCCTCGGATGCAAAGAAAACAATCTGTGTAATTAAAGCTAAAGAACCGTGAATTCATCACATGAATCCTAATGCGAATGTGCTCAACAGACGCAGTCAAATTTTACAAACATGAAGCATGTTTTTGAGACGAACAATCAGGGTAGATATATGAATCAAGGGAGCAACGACTATAGCAACTTCAAGAAAACTGACTACACAAACAGTTAGGAGGCATGGTAGTCAAAAGTAACACGATACAACACCAATTTGTGCTACACTTGTTTTCCAGTCAAAATATCCAGGATATAGAATCCTACATAATGGGTGTTCTACTGTGTTCTTGAGACAATTATGTCCTAAATCATTTGATCTTCCAAGGCAAGCCAACTAAAGCATTAGTATCTCTTTACAAGTACCTACCTTTAATGCCTTCGTAATACAAATTATTTCAAATCTATCGAGACTACCTACTGGTGTTTAGATAAAAGGAGACTAGATTCAAATGCCAAAAAAATTAGTACAAAATGAAAGCGATAAATTTCAAATCTATAACAATCCAAACTGATATGGATTTCTGATCTCCCTCGATTCAACCCAACCGGAAAAAGTTAAGAAAAAAAAGAGTGACAGGTTTCAAACACTTTCAAGAATGAAAAACTTAAATAACCACCAATGATGTTGATGTTAGGGATTTCAAATACACCTTCAAATTCTTTTACCCAAACTTACAGCAGAGAGGATCTTGTCCTTCATCAACACCATCTTAAGACCCAATGTGCTCAAACAAAAGTTGAGTAACAGGACTATTGGACTTGAACTTATTTAAAAGATTTTCAGGGCTGATGTATATTTTAGAATACTGGCTCGATGCTGAAATGTTAGGGTAAAATAAAACAAGGAGCTTACAAGTGTCGGTAAAAACATTGCTCTAATACTCCCTCCGTCCCATTTTAGAACTATTTCTTGTCGCGAAATGAAAGTACTGTTGAAATGTCAATGTCTTGTCTCAGATAAAAGTTTAGAATTTTTTATTTTACAGATAAATTACATGTGATTTGACAAGTCAAATCAACAAAAAATGTACCAAGTAAGAATTTATGATTTTTGGAAGGTTTTACCTTCATCTAATTAACTAAAAATAAAAAAATTACCTCTATCATATAAGGCTTTTAGTTTGAGACAGGAGTAATATGGTATAAAATGAAGGGGTTAATAGCTTCTTAAAAATAAGTTAAGATCTCAACTTTTCAAGTTAATATTTTGAAAAAGTGTTCTTATTTTAGGAGCTTAAAATTTTTTAAGATAGTTAAAGAATTTTAGATTCTCATTGATATTGTCTACATGGAATTGGCTCTACATTTGTTATGGCAATACAAGCAACATCAAAATTGGTTCACAGCAGTACTTTCAGATATGCATAATGCAGTTGGAATTCTAAGTGACACCAATTAATTTAGAGGTGCTAATTCGGACAGCCCAGCCCAAGCCCAACAGAGCAAGAAGTCATGTTGGCGAACTCATGATGAGTATGTAACCAAGGCCGGCCCGATTGATTTAGAGGCCACCAACATAAAGGCCCAGCCCATACTTTTTTTGGGTCAGACCAGTTCTGCCACCTCTATCAATTATCTCCTTCTCCTATAGGGTGTGCAAGTAAAATGCAAAACAATTTCATTAAGCATACACCGTTTAAAGACGCGCAGATAAACATGCAGCTAAATAGTAAATTTCGTAGTCAACAAATATTAGAAAATTCCATTGTAAGCATGTAACTTTGACTAAGTATGCAACATACCTTGCCCTCATCAGCATCTGAATGGCGCTGAGGGAAAACCACTCTCATATCATTATACAAGTAAAAGCGACGTTCCCCTTCATTGTCCATGTTGTTCCTTGATGGAAGAGAGGATGGGCCTGATTCGCATTTCAGGCCCCTTTTCGAGCTCTTCTTCTGGTGGGGGCAAGCAAAACGAAGATGTAGGGCATAACGAAGAGCACCTGAACCGGTGGTGTTCTTATTAACCTTAGACGGGCAACATTCAGATTTAATTTCTTTTCCACCAGATAAACCGAAGGCAATAGTTTCCATCCCATCACTATTCCCACAATTATTACACATTGTCCTCGGCTGTAAAGAATCACCTGATACCGAAAGTAAGGGGACTGATGCCTCATTCGTCGTGCCAGAGTCTTTCTGTCCACCTCTGTCTACCGCTAAAGTGGCCTTCTGACGAAGAAATGTCTATAAGTTGAAAGGTATGAGCGTGTTAGATGCTGAGTTGATGATTGGTTGAAAATTAATCGCTCATATGAAAATTATTCCAACTTGAAAGTATTATATGAAGTGATATGCTTTGTTTATGTAGTTTTGGATTGTTACCACGTATTCAGTTCTCCTAATTGGCAAATGGTGAAACATGTTACATTATTGGAAGAGAAGCATGGGGAGATCTTTATTCTTGCCTATCTTGCTTTAGTTTTCTTGAATTTACATAATTATGCCACAACATTATTTAGAAAAAGGATCTACGATGTATTGCGTAGAGAAACGAAATGTACTACTAGTAGCCGGCACATAGAACAGGTAATATTACCAACCTACACCTCCTTGGGCCAATAGCACAAACTAAAGGTCCGGTGAACAGCATGAAAACTATTCTTATGTTTTAATTTTTTAATCAACTGATTCAGACTGCTATGAGTATCAACGTTCAAGCATCAGGACTGCCAGCAGATGATAATCAGAACCCTCAAATAATTCAGAAACAAATCACAAGCTGACTGCAGAAATCCAAGAAACAAAGCAGAGAAAAGATATATCAAGCTATGGACAATTTGCAAGACAATACTAATAAAATTGATATGAATATAGCGATTGACATATCTTTGTGATACAGAGAGTAAGCTGTTTATATCAATTTAATACGCTTCATACCCACCTTTGTGCCAGCTGGCATGTCACTCAAATCATAATTACAGAAGAATGTATGAATTGGTGTTCGTTCTGGATTGCTGAGGACCTGTAAAATCACCTCCAACATTTAGCAAAAGGAAGTCGTCAATTTGAAAACAGAAACCTACCTCTTCCCCCAACATACAGAACAACTTTTGTAAATTTAAGACATTAAACCCAACCTGGAACTATTACGAAGATAAGGTATAAATCTAGTTACACAAGTTAGGAGAGCAAAACAGAAAAGCACATTTTAAAGCCCATAATATAAAAAAAACAACAAAAAAAAGTCAAAGACTATGATTGATATTGTGTATCAAAACTCCAACGGGTACAATGATGCAGCAACAAACGACAAACTAAGGCTATGTTGGAATTTTATAAATATGCTAGAATAATGTGTTGTTGCAGATACTTATTTTGAAATAATCCATCAGAAGATGTGAAAAAATGTCAAAAAATGGCTTGGGAGAATGGTTATGTTCGGGTGTACTTTTAGATGATTGAAAGCAAACATAACCCAAATGTAGAAGCTAGGCATATGGTTTTTTTCTCAATGTTGGTTCAGTAAGGCCTGATTAACTCCCACCATCTTTAGCCCCTTCCATTTAGAACTCATGGTGTTGTAGGGACATATCAAAACAATAAGTAAAGCATCGATACAAGAGAAAGACAGTGAGAGTACCAATTGCAACAAGCCCTTCATAGGTATTCTCAAACGAGCTTTATCATCAGAGGAGCCATTGACACTGAAGCTTCTCTTCAATTTTGGCCCTTCACATTTGCTTGAAGATAAATGTCTAGAAAGATCTATGGATGAGTAATACAATAAGTAATTATCACCATCTATGCTTGTTACAGAAAATGGAAGCTTCTGTGGGTGAGGTGAAAACTTTCCCCCAGTGATATTCAGTACAGCAAGGAAACCATCAATTTTCTGCATAGAAAAGCAATAAGGGAATATAGTCTCGATAAATTATGTAAATTCCCAAAAACTTTCCAGATAATGTGAACAGAATATTTATGAGAAATCATAAGTTATGGTAATAAAAACCCACCTGGTTGACTATCCCCGAAGCTAACCTACCAGATAACAGTGACTCCTCAAATGAACCAACCAATGATCTTCTGACAGATAACCCATTAAGAGATTTCCCTAATTTGGCATTTTGAGTTGTAAACTTTGTATTACGACCTTGAACAGACATTAAACTCTCACGAGTGAATTGATCGAAGTTCCATGAGAAATTCTCATCATCATCAAGTATTTTGCTTGGGACAACGGAACACTCATCCCTACAAGAAGACACAGAGCGTGAGACAGTCCCTTCAAGAGACTGTTCCACATCCTTAAACGTTATACAACTCTCGTCATACTCTCTCTTTGAATCCCCCAATCCTCTAGAATTTCTCATCCGTCCACAAAATCGTGGTCCAAGAGGAGATAGAGATAATGGGGTAGAGACCCAAGCATCTCGTGGCATATTCACTGATCCATTCTTGTGCGGTGATTCAATTGTTCCACTACAACACGTAACATCATGGCATGATGAGAAAAGTTCTTCAAATCTACATCCATGATTTTCAAGAATCGGCCCATCTGTAATGATCCTAGAGTTGATTCCACAATCTTCTTCTCGTGGACTATTACCCCTTGAAAAGGTAAAAGCAGACCAAGTCGGAGGACTGCCATAGTCCAAGTTGCCTATGTGTGCTTTCTTGTTCTCTTTCAGGCTACTATCATAATGACCACCTCTCAAGTGGAAATTATTGTGGTATGATGTGTTCCCAATCTCAAGATGTTCGCCTCTAAACTCATCACCTGAAAGCATGACATTCAAAGGTGACAATAGTCTTTTCCTCACCATTGAACTTGAGTTCTCAGTAGAACTACAAGTTAAAACATTTCCATGAGACAAGCGAATGTTATCAGATGGTTTGTCCTCACACTGATTTGCACAGTTCATTAGTCCACTGGGCTCAAAACCAACAATCCTTGAAGCAGGAGTCTGAACATTCTTCCCACCATGATGCCGACTTTTGTCTATGGAATCGATCTTCAATTTATGCATGCTGGCCACACCATCTTTATGTAAACCAATCATATCAGATTCTTTCAATGAAGTGCATGGGAAATCATCAGGCATTCGACTGCCCAAGTGTCTGACGTGCCTCTCACTAGCACCAAAGCTTCCAGGCCCACCAAATCGGCTCGGTATTTGCAGGATTGTGCTCATTGATGTTGACACTTCTTCAGATATATTTCCAGATGAAACTTGAGGTAAGCCCATCACTAACCTAGCAAGATACTCCTTCTACTGTCTAGATCCTAACAAGTCTCCAATTTGAAGCACTGAAATCGAGCACTAAGTTGTTTAGATGACTGTAGAACTAACCTTTATTTTCAGGAATCAGGAAAAACAGTCACTTGGAACTACGACGAGCATAAGACAACGTTCTATCATCTACCATATTCTTCGACTTCCAAGAACTGTAAAATGATACCCCTAAATAAGTTTCACTATATTGGACAAAACGGCTACCTATCTATCCACACACAGGCCATTCCAGTTGGAGTACCATTAAAGAAACCGGCAGCCAAACTCAGGCACAAAGCAAAATAAGAAGCAGAACGTGTAGCATAATACGCATTGCCTTCTCTTTCATACAAGGAGAAGAACCACGAAATCATTTATCCACAGAGCGAGATCACGACCTGTCCTGGAAAAACGAAAAAAACATGTGAACAAGATTGATCATGTGACTATCTACTGAATGACAGCTAAATTGTAAGAGCAACATCATAAACATACGTAAAATTTATTGCACCGATAAACATGATTTCAACTCAATTTCATTCTTATTATATCAGTGGAAAAAAGGTAAAATGTTGAGGGTAAAGCTACTGATCTGAAATTCGGAATTAAACATAGCTCTCACCGAATTAGCTCAAATAAGAGTAGCAATAACTTCTGTCAACAATTAATTACATTTAGGGAGAAAATAAAAATAAAAATTCATCTTGACTTCCAGACTACCAGAAACAAAAAATCAATGAAAACAATAAACGTTTTTGTGCTAAAAGTGGCAAAAAAGAAAAAGAAAATCGCAAAACCATCAGTAATTCATCTCTATTAACCATACCAATCAAACTTCTGATGCAAAAAAACCAGAATCCATTAACTAAGCCAACAAAAGATTGTCTTAAAGGCAAGCAGAAGTGATGAATCAACAACAAAAAAACAGCAAAATTGCAAAAAGGAATGGAACACATTATTCAAAAGACCCACCAGTGAAGCTTTCAGATTACAATCTATCGGAAATTACAATAATGTTGTGGAATTAATTTATGTTCATTTTCTGGAATCAGCTTTGATAGAAGGATTAGGAAGAAAAGGGTTTATATTTGGGAAAGTTTTTTGGTTCACGAAACGAATGCAGTCAATGTTGCTATACTATATTCTGCCAGCGGCCCCTCGCATTTCAATCTGTTTCTTTCCTTTTCCTTGAGCCATTCGCTTCTTCACTCATCAATGTCTCTCCTTCATTATTTACTATTATATTATATGGTTTTATCTAAATATATCGTGGGTCTTTATCTTCAACCAACAATAGGATTACGAAATTCAACTCATGTATCTAAAATTAATAATGGTGGTTTAAAAAAATATTTTGCTCCCTCGAACAAATAACAAAATAAATTGTATTGCAATTTCTTTTTCTGTGACCACCATCTTTAATAGAAAATTTTGATTTTATTTTTTTACCAAAGTATCGGTAATTCTCTTCCATATTTATAAGATTTTATCTTGATTACAAAGAAATAAAAAAAATTGTGCACTTATCAATATCCGACTGACTATTTAATTGGACACAAATTTTATGTGTTTACAAATGTTCCATCAAGACTTCTTCACGGACAAAATGTTTTGGAGTGAATGAGTCTCGAAACTATTTCCGGAGCTTCTTCAAAATACATGGATAATTTATGCTCATATTAAGCCGTCTTCACTTAGGTTTGATAGATAGTTTATACTTATATCAAAAAGTTCTTCATTTGGATTTGGACTTGAATTTGTAGATAGTTTATACTTGTATCAAGGAGTTATTGATTTAGATTTGATTTGGCTTGTACACCTCTTAAACTCGTGTCAAGGAGTCTTGCTTTGAATTTGACTTGTAAACCTTTTAAACTCATGCGAAGGAATCTTGATTTGAATTTGACTTGTTGACATTTTGAACTCGTGTCAAAGAGTCTTCATTATTGACTTGTAGACATTTAAACTCATGTCAAAGAGTCTTCATTTGAATTTGATTTGTAGACCTTTTACACTCAGGTCAATGAGTCTTCATTGACTTAATGTGTAGACCTTATAAACTCGTCTCAATGAGCTTTAATTTGAACTTGATTTGAGGGACTTAAATAGTTTTGGCTCGTATCTAGGAGCATTATAGACAGTGTAGGCTCGTATCAAGGAGCGTCACTTGATTTTGGGACTTTACATAGTTTTGGTTCATATCCAGGAGCATTGTAGATAGTTTAGGCTTGTATCAGAGAGCATTTTTTGTTTTTTTATTTCCTTCGGCTGCAATTAGCTTTCTACATGATTTGCATCCTTGGAATTAAATTTATCTTGGACATGAAACATATCACCGTCATCTGCTCCCACGTACTTTTGGTTTGGAGTGACGATTCCATGGCTCGTCAAAACACTGTCATGGTTGGAAGTTGGAGAGATCTTCCTCTAAATGCATAGAAACTTCAAATTTGATTTCAATGAGAAGAGATGAGAGGTAGAGATCATTCCACCGGATGTTCCATTTTGTAATATAATTGTAACGACCCGATTTTCATAAAAATATTTAAAGCATTTAAAATAGGCAATAATCAATATCATGATTTTTTTTTTTTTTTCCATACGAAAGATAATTATTATTCAGATCGTTAAAAGAACCAAATGGACATGCCCCTAAAATTATTTCAAGTCATATTGAATTCAAATGTTAAATCCCTATTAATAAACTATGCCAACTAACATCATTACGCACTTGAAAATTCATAACTCATGTAACAACAAAACAAATATACAATTACTAGTCAAACTCATATCATTTATTAACAAATCAGTGATCATAGAAAATTAATTTAAACTCAGATAATAAAATGACATCATTCATAAACCTTTCCCTATCAAATCAACTTCACATAATAATCATGATTTTATCTAAGACAACTTTCATAATAGTAACTATTCAAGAATATTTGAGTAATTACTAGCAACATCTACGACGTATTACATCATCACAGTTTGATCAAAAACCAACAACTAAACAATATTCTAGTCAATACTTTAATACTAAAATTAGTTTGCACTTTTGGATAATTCAGATAACACAATTAAGCACCCATACGATACTAGGAAAATATTTCCAATAAGTTTGTATTATTCCTACGCATACATTCAGTACAAATAATTCAATAAATATACAAACCTGTTTTTATCAAATTAATTCTAAGAGCATAATTAACTTCTTATAAGGGATTTTTCTATAATCTATAACCTCAATAAATTCAAATATAAATTTTACATAGTATCGAAACCATAAGTCATAACACAATGTAAATAAGTACATATGCAGTCTAGACTGTAGCAAAGTGGAGACCTATTTAGCAACAACATAGTAGTGAAATTTATAAATAAATATACACAATCAACAACTAAGTATAGATAAATAATTTATTTATTAGTTAAATTATTGGAACATAATATTAATAAACATATCACGAATAAAATTATTAAAATAAACTTATCGCACCTCCAGCAAAATATAATTTAATCACCACATCTAATCATGTTTATAATATAATTAATTAACATGCATAATATAACATTGATCGTATAGAAGGAGATCCATACGAGTGTACTTATTTATCCTATTAAGTATAAGTGTTTGTGTGTGAATGTATAAGTGTTTGTGTGTGAATGTATAGGTGTTTGTGTGTGAATGTACAAGCATACCTGATATACAAGTCTATATAAAATGCAAATCAAATCAACGTACAATCAAGTCATAGTACAAGCACATAAGCATATTACTTATTTTATTTCAATAAGAGATCATATAATAATTCACTCCTGCATGAAACCTTGATAAACATTCAAACAAGTAATTTATGTAAATATCACATATCTCGAAGATAATTAAGTAAATAGTCATGTAACTTTATTAATATTTTTCCTATTAATCTAGTCACAACAAGTCATTTCAATATCTCCACATAAATTTCAAGTAACTAGGTAAATTATTTACTAAAAGTTTAGTGGCTATCATATGCTCCAAGCCCCGCCTCAACTCCACCGACCCACACCGAGGTAACCTGAAAGGATGAATATTGGGTTGGGGTGAGCTTCCTTTAGCTCGTGGAGGATTACAATTTATCACAACAATTATATAAACAAAAAGGCATACAATGTAGCAATTATTATAATGACGCGCTTGTATTGGCAAGACACATAGAGCTAACTTGTATTGGCAAGTAGCATACTGATAATGGGCTAAACTTGTATTGGCAAGTAGCATAGTGGCAATAAGCTAAACTTGTATTGGCAAGTAGCAAATTGAATAATTACTTGTATTGGCAAGTAACAACTTGAAATAAAAGCACACGTAGGCAGTCAAGTAAATATAATTAAAGCGATAAACAATAAACCCCCACCTGAATTGACTTGAATAAAGTCGATGAAATGACATGCAAATGCTAAGCCCGTGATCCGAATTCCGTGCAACCTACGCGTACGGGACACGTATTTTAATATTATTGTTATTTAAATTTTAATAACAAGAAAATTGGACAAGAGATTTGGACAGAACAGATTAAATGGTGTGGCTGCAAAATGATAATCATTCCCCTGGAAGGCTAATGGAATGAATTTGGCAGTAATTGAGTATTAGGTGTTATAAGTGGACTCTACAGGATCATTTTTCAATAGGTAGAGAATAAAATCACATCATTCAAGCAACTTAATTGATTTCCCTCCCTTCCGTAAGTCTGCCTTCCAATTTCCATCCTGTACTTTATTACCGGACACCCACATATTATATCCCATTTCCCACACCATCACGCCCATACACCAGCACGCCCATAACTATGTACATACACACGTACTGATACACATATCTACACACATAATATGTAACACAGTCACTCACACACATAAACATACACACACTCATGCACTACAACACGCATACTAACCTTATACACACACACACCTGCACACACATCAACTCACGCACACACACACTAAAACATGCACACACAACACTCATTATCCTCTCTAAAATTTATTGGGTTTGACTAAACAGAGAAAAACGGTTTCATTATTGGCCAATTGAGATAATAGAATTGAAGAGGGAAGAAATTCATTTTCGCTTACAGAAATATGGTACAGTTGAACAAGGCTGTGAAATTGGTGTTGGTACAATAAAATTTTCGGAAATAAAGCTGTTTGTTTTGAGAGGGAATGAATAGTTGTACATCTTCGACCTCCTGGATTCGGTGTTCCAGCCCAGGCGCGAGACCCATTGTCGATCTGGGTATAAATAGGGTTGGAAGGATGCTTGAGGGTGGTGGCGTGATGGTGATGGTTTTCATGAATTGGCCGCGGCCAAGGTTGGTATGAGGGAAAAAATATCTTATTGTTTAGTTGCGGAATATATAATGTATTCCTACTAGGTTTAGGAATATTTGGATAGGGATTATCAGATTTCCAAAAATCTTCCTCACTAGTAATTAGCGTAATTCAGTTGTTGGAATTCTGAATGCTTTTGGGCTCAAGACATGGGCCCATGCACATTAGTGAACTGGGCTTGAGTCTTGAGCTCAAAGCGATGGGCTTGTTATGACATGTATGAATAAATGAATGAATGCAATAAAGTAATTTCTATTGAGACGTCGGGCTAAGAAAATTAATAAATAAACGAGTGAATTGCAAATAAATGGATTCGCAAGTTACTAATAATAATTTCCGATATAAATTATGCTTAGAAATATTAAATGGCCAAATTGAATTGGTGTTGGGTCTAACCCAACATTGGATAAAAATGACTTGCCAACTTAATAAATCAACAAAATAATAATACTAATGATGATGATGATGATGATGATAATAATAATAATAATAATAATAATAATAATAATAATAATAATAATAATAATAATAATAATAATAATAATAATAATAATAATAATAATAATAATAATAATAATAATAATAATAATTAGGAAAAATACCGGGCGTTATTTAATCAAAATGAGGGCCGAATATAAAATCTTAATTTTATAAGTAGCCTAGAATCAAAATATTATAAATAGGATTTTTGGCTAAATTTACATATTATTTGTTTCACTGTTTTTTGTTACCAATAATCAAGTAACAATTTTTTGAAAGACGTAATAAATTATATAATATCTAATTATTTATATGAGCACGTAAAATAATATTTTAGAATTAAATAATAGACTAAAATTTTGGGATATTACAATAATAAATTGTACAAATATAATTTATCGATGGAATTGATAATTTGTGTTACAATCTCTATTTCTTCCTCTAAATCTTCTCTTCGGTTTGAGCTTTGAAATTTGATGGAGAATTAACTTGGATAAGCGTCGATGAGAGGGGCTTGATACCTTGATCTAAGATCAAATGTCGTTTCTGCAATCTACGAATAAGACTTGTGAGTGTCTTCGAAGGACACCTGGAATGTTTGAGGAATTACATATTTGCTCCAAAATTCTCCAACTTATGTTGTGGTATGTTAGAATGAATAAGAGGATCTTTTATATAGGTGTAGGATGATATACATTGCCATAAAATGACGCGATTTGATTTGTTATTCATGATTTGTTGACACATACTTCCTTTTAATATAAAGAATTGATTTTATTTAATTTTGTTACCAAAGTATTGGTAATTCTCTTCCATATTAGTAAGATTTTATCTTGATAAATAATGATTTGGGCACACTGACTATATCTTATTGATTATTTAGTTGAACACAAGTTTTATGTGTCTACAATGCTCTCACCATCTCATAAAAAGTATCTTGTTTTACAAGTGCGCGACTTCTATTACGCGGACATTAATGTGAATCATTGCATCGTACACTTAAATCTAGAGTCCAACATAGTATTATTTGGTTATTGAAAATTATTACTTATTATTCAATCTGAAAAGCATTACTTGATACCCGAAAAGACAACACTTGTTTACCTAAACGATATTACCGAATTATCTGAAAAATATAATTGATGCAATGTAGATTCAACGAAACCGAGCGTCATGCTTAAGAGAGGAGGTCAAAACCATAATAAAGAGGTGGTTGGATCGATATCCTTGTATCATCCGCTCGGCTTGGCAATGGAGAGGGGAATCACCGTTTCCCACGTGATCCTCCCCGAACGAGATAGGGAATCCCCGATTTGTTTCCCCTGGGAGTTGGGGACTTGAGGGTGTTGTCCTTGTTGCCGAGACGGGGCAGGGATGCGGATTTTTTCCCTAATGGTCTACGTGCTTCTTCCATATCCATGAGGTCATCGGGTTCTCAATAGATTAGTGTTTAAATTTATTAACATTTTATTAATTATCTTATTTATTCATTTATTTCTTATAATCAAGATTTCAGATACTCTAGCAGTCCATGTCGAATCATTTAAATCTATTATGTCACTCGTTCAAATTTTGAATTCAAGAACTCCTTGATACCAGTATAAATTATCAACAAAGTCCAAATTCAAGTTGAGACTCCTAAGATACGAGTGTAAAAAACCTACTCCCTCCGTCCCACCCGAATTTGCACACTTTTCTTTTTGGTATGTCCCACATCAATTTGCACACCCTTAAAAAGGAAAGTTCTCTCACAATCTTCACCCTTAGAATCTCCACCTCAATCTCCACCTTTGAAAAAGTCAACAAAAAAGCAAAAGTAGTTTTTTCTTAATATACGTGTCGGGTCAACCGTGCAAACTCCCGCGGGACGGAGGGAATCTTAAATTAAAATTCAAATCCAAGCCTCCTTGACATAAGTGTACAAGGTTTCAAATTAAATTCAAGTCCAAATTTAAGAACTCCTTTGTAAGAGCATAAAATTGTTAAGTCTGTTCGAGACTCATCCACTCCAAGATACATCCATGAACAAGTCTCGAAGGGATATTTGTAGATACACAAAGTTTTTATCTAATTAAAATACGCTACGGAATAAAATATTTATCGAAAATTAATTTTACATTGTTTATTTTAATATTAGAAATTAATTAAATAAAAATTCTAAGATATATATTCAATTTAATTTATGATTTTCTATATATTTTATTGACCTATAGGAAGTCGCTACGTGTCAATATGGTATTACTAAATTTAATCACTTTAATTTAGTAATTATACAAAAAGATGGTGGTAGACATTAAATTACAGTGGACCAATTAGAAGACTCAGGTTATGTTTATGTACGGCTAGAGGAGGCTGCAGTACTGTAGGCTGGGGGAAATAAAATGGAAAGGGAGATTGGGTTAAATAAATGGGTGTTTGTTTTTGTTGCTTGGAGATTGAGTTGGAGTTTGTTTTTAGTGTAAAATGTGAAAAAAAAAAAAAAAAAAAAAAAAGGTGATGTGATGTACGTAAATATGTTGCTAACACCTTCAAAGTAAACATAGTCCGGTTGATCAAATCATCAATGAATTAGGCCAAATGATAAGTCAAAACACCCTGAGTGTATCTAGGGATAGCAAATCGTGTTGGTTGGGTCGTTGTTGCGCCAATCCGATAGTGCCTAAACCGATAAGGGTTAAACCTAACCCGCACATTAAGCTTATTGGGTTGGAAACCTCAACTCGAACACGAACCAATAAAAATCTAATAGCCTACCCAACCCAATAAGCTCGTCGATACTTGCACACACACACATAGATGTCTTATTGTTTTGATCATACTCAGTATCACTATTATTATTTTTTGTAAAAAGTAGAAAATAAAGTTAAACATTCATATTAAGTAGGAGCTCATATACTTTGTAGTTAACCTCTATTCTCATGATAGATGAACAAACAATTTTCAAAAAAAGAAGAAAAAGAAGAAAGAAAACAAAAGGCTACAATAAAAGCCTTGAACATTAGACATAGTTATTGAACAAAATGCTTTTAAATTCTCTAATCAACATTTCATTTTTAGGCGGCTATATATTATATCTTGAAACTCTTCTTCAAATAAATTTATTGAACTATATCCATCATGTACTTTAACATTTCCGAATAAAGTAGTAGCAGCAGCAGTAGTAGTAGTAGTAATCATCATAAGAAGAAGAATAAGTTATCGGATTCTATCGGGTTGATCTGATAACGACCCAATCCGATATGCATCGATCCAAATTCAAAATTACTGTGCGAATTCGTGTTTTGCTATCGAATGGCACCGAATTTTGCTACCCTAAGTGTATCTCGATATCGCAGACACAATCAAATTAAATAAAAACCTATGCAGACCCGATTAACTAAAGTATGGATACGTGGATATGCATAGCCACGTGAATTTGTCCCCCATGAGAATTTAAGGGATATCGAAAGTAGATTATTCAAATCTACTGCTTGAGAAGGCTCGAATAACGTCAAATGTTTTGAATAAATGTGGTTACTGAAAATCGTGATTCACCAAGGATCCTTATCAACATGAATGCAAAATTTGGAGTTCTGATATTGTAAATTATTAAATTAATATAATTAATTTGAATCTCAATTATATTTAATAGATCTTAATGATATTCAATTTTAGATTCCTCATCTTACAATTATAAATAGGGTCTAATCTATACTATATAATATAACAAAATCCGCCAATAATAGTAATATCAACATTTTCCCGCCTAAAACAGCACTGCTAATTCTGGAAAACTTCAATATTAGCTGCATTAA
Source organism: Ajuga chamaepitys (assembly GCA_958295605.1). Classification (NCBI taxonomy): domain Eukaryota; kingdom Viridiplantae; phylum Streptophyta; class Magnoliopsida; order Lamiales; family Lamiaceae; genus Ajuga; species Ajuga chamaepitys. The sequence goes on from OY282504.1 coordinate 37,280,670, forward strand.
TTGATTAAGCATTATATATGGTATAATTGGCTGCATTAATTGATATTACCTTATATATGTTAAAACATTCAAACCATTTAATTCCGGAATTGCATTTAAAGTTGGTAATAAGTTACAATTGATTTACACAAATCTCGCAACATAACATTTTCAACTCAAACTCAAGGCAGTATATCATATTATAATTTCCAAGTTTGTGATTGATAAGTATTCATATTCTGGGCTCAGTAATGAAGCCCAATTGATTTTTCTCCAGGAAGGTGTTTTTCTCCAGGAACCATTATATTTCAATCTGTGTATTTTTTAGTGTCAGAGTTTAATAATAAACCTCTCGGTAGTAAAAAATGAATCCTCAAAAATATCATAAGTAGCTAAGAACAAAACAATTAAAAAGATATAACTGAATGTTTCTTGCTCTTGAATTCTTGAACTCTTCCTTGAATCCCTTGCTTGACACTCCAAATTATGACAGAAGATGTATAAAATTTTATCTTTAGGTCCCCCTTTATAGTTGGAGAATTAAGATATGAGTTGAAGGGTGAAAATCCTTAAAAATTAGGAAAAAACGCATGTAAGACTCGACTCATATCGCATGGGCCGTGTAATAGGTTGGGTGACCCAAAGCTACATTCTTCTCCAACTTCAATGTCGTCATATTTGGAGGTCTTATGATTAGAATTTGGAAACAACTATCTATACTTAATATAATAACAAAATCCACTGAAATTAGTAACTTTGAAGTTTTTCCCGCCCAAAATTTATTACCAATTCTGAAAATCACATTTTTTGGTATATAAAATTCAACCCAATATAAAACACAATTATTGGCAATAACTTGCCATATATTCGCCTAAATAAATATGATAAAGCTATTTGGGCTGATTTTGTCTGGGCCAAAAAAAACATATTTTCTTAAAATTATTTTCTTTTTATAAATTTATTGACTATTATTAATGAAAAATTATTTATGAAGACGGTAACTAATTTTTAACATTACAAATATATCCTCTGTCAACCGCATATTGCAATTCCAGCCCCAATCATCAACATGACTTCTACGGAAGGATGCTAGAGATATTCATATATTAAGAAAAATAAATATCCATTCTAATATATATTTTAGTCATTAATACTTTTCACTGCACTCTTTTTTCATTAACATATAATTTTTCATATCTTATTATTTATTGATTATAATATTTTATTATATTAAAATTATATAAAAATATAAAAAAATATTAATTTATTCATTTACACTTACAAACCGTGCATCGCACGGGGATACTACTAGTTTTCACTAGAATTTACAATACAACCTAAAAAAGTATTTGGAATTCTCTCTAATATTCCAAGGTGTTATAGGCTTCTAGCAAAGATAAAAATAAAAATAATAAAAATAAAATAAAAGAAAAATAAAAGTGTTATAAGGAGATCCAAGGCGTAATAGCGAGATCCAAAAGCATTTCTAAAAATGTCCTATTTTGTTCTAGTCAATAAATAACGTTTGACTCAAGATTTGACTTTGATCGATTGAATTCAAAATTATAAATTGAAGAAATCAAATTTAGTGCGGATTAAAGATCAAAGTTCATCAAAATATTCAAAGACTCAAGAATTTATATTTTTCAATTTCTTGAGATTTTCGATGTTTGATTTAGAATTAAGGCTTTGAAGCCTCGTACAGACATTATTGAAAAATAAATTTGCTGTGAAAAAGATCAAGGTTGGTTAATTTACTCGATAGATTGAAGATATTATTTATTGAAGAGAAGAATCAGAGAAGAATTAGAGATGTAAACTCACCAATTGTAAAATCTATATTTCTACCATTAATACAATATATATATATATATATATATATATATATATATATATATGTTGTGTTTATCCATTCAATACACGAAATTTATATTATTTTTAAATAAAAAATGTATAATTAGTCATTAGCGTGAAATTAGTACTTAGGTTAAATTCAGACCATGTCCCTACTTAATATAAAAGTAAAACAACATATGTACACATGTTTGCCTATAGTTTTTTCATATTAATAAATTTAAATGTAATTAAAATATCAAAACTACACTTAAAATTCATTCCTTTTTTTTTTTTTTTTTCTCAACTCCTCCTTTAACTACCAATCAATTTTTTTTCTTTTTCTTTTTTCTTTTATTTTTTTTACTTTTCTGCATATAATTAAAAAGTCATAACTTTTTCGTCCCAACTCTATATTTTATGAAAATAATACCAAATTAATATTTTTTTTCATGATCTTCAATTTGAGATCCATTATACATACATACATACATACATACATACATATATATATAATTAAATTTTAATTTTTAAGTCTAAAATATTTTTATGATTAATTTTTTTTATTTAGATAAAAATTTAGATACTTCCTAAAAAAATTAAGGACTGAAGTTATTATGACATGAAATGAGTAAGAAATTGATTAGACAATAAAAGATTGATGGACAGACTAATCAGAACGTGTCGATTTTGTACTTTCAAATTAAATTCCACCATGCATAGCACGGACGAAAATCTAGTATTTTTTAAAGGCTATTGAACTTTAAAAAAGCAAATGAAGATCGTCCTAAGCATCAAAATAGCTAAATAAGTTTTAAATGGGATTTAAAAATAATTTAACAAACCAACTGAAATACATTAAATAAAGTTAAAATAAGCAAGATACATTTTAAAAATATTTTAAATCATCTAAAAAATAAAAAAGTTGTTTGATAATTTAAACATCTCAAAAAAATTATTAAAGAAATAGAGAATCGTATAAAAAAACAAATCTAAACCTTACAAATTACACACCCCATTCCAAGTCACGACTACTTATTTATTTTAAAAATATAAAATAATTTAAAAATAATCTAGCAGGTCCCACGATACACAGAAAAAGAAAAACAAAAAAAAAAAGACTACTATTTATAGTGGTGGATTGAATACAGTAGTTGCAAAATGTAAAGGGCGATAAGGAAGATGTGTGGACGTGGAGGATAGCTCGAGTGACAAATTTTGCGGAGCAACTAACTTATAATATATTGATGGAGACGCCTCTTATTCTTCATCTATCCCAATCTCCAAACACGTCCTCACACCAAACACTTCCTCGCCATTCTAATTAGTCACCACCAAAAACAAAATCACGAAACACTGGATAATTGAGCTCGTCTTTTTTTTATTTAGTTAGATGTCCACCGTACGATGTATGAAATAAAATATTGAATATTCTTTTATATTCATAATATGTGATTAAACTTTAATTATTGTAAGAAAATGGTAAAAGTACATAGATCAATGGAATTGATCATATGTTCACAAATGTACATCAATTTATACGTTAATCACTTACGTGTTTATATGTCTACCACTTATGTGACACTCACATAAGCAGTAGACACTACCATCATCTAATTTATTTCTCTCGAGTTTTATCGGTTAATGACACGAAAGATTCGTCAACTATCATTTCGGGTCCTGAAAAGAAAAATTCTATCAATTTAGGGTCTAAAAGATTTGTAACTACCAATGGAAGACCTATAAATCTAAAACCCTTATAGGGCATGTTTGAAATTTTTCAAAATCCACAAAATAAAATTGTCTCAAAGTGATAAGTAGAGGAAATATACGTCAAAAGTCTTTCACTACTTTTTAGTTTTTTAAATTTATTTTTTCCTTGAATTTTCTATAGTTTCTTATTTTGTAATTTCTTTTTACACAAGGATTTTTTTATAAATTTGTAATTTCTTTCTGGAGTTCATAATATTTAAATTCATGTAAACATATTTCACTAAAATGTATGTTTTTTGCTTAGGTAAATACATTTTTTGTTAATTTGTATATTTTAAAAAATAAATTGTAAATTATTTAATTATTTTAGATATATCATATTAATTTTAAAAATAACAATGTAGTGAAATACTTTTGACTTATATAGTTATATTTCTCTGCTTGTCACTTCGACATAAGTTTATTTTGTGGGTTTTACAATTTTCCAAACACGCCCTATAATAATTTTAGATTTATGGGTCATCCACTGATAGTATTAAATCTTTTAGGCTCTAGATTGATAGAAATTTTCTTTCAGGACTTTAATTGATAGTTGACGTTGACCCACTGTTCTCATAACTAGACCCGACCGGCCGGTTCAACCGATTTAACCGGGAACCGGACTTGGATCCGGTCCAAATGATGATAAAGAACCGGATTAGCGATTTGGCCGGGAAAAACCGGACAAAACCGAAAGAATCGGACAAAACCGGGTAAAATCATAAGAACCGATAAAGAATGCAGATCTGTAACTTTCAAAGCTTGTAATCCAGATCCAGCAGAGACTATTGTCTGTTTTCTTCCCCATCTCAGATCTGTCAGAAAATCGTACATTTCTACATTTCTTGATTAGTTATCTAATCAGGGACGTTGTTAGAGATTGGGTTCCATGGCAACAAAAGTTAGATGTCGTAAAGAAGAACGTTGGAGAAGAAACAAATGAAACTAAATTAATACACCGAAGCTATGGAAATCACCAAAGTGATTTTGTAACACCAAGGTAGATGAAGAAGATGAGAGAGGTTTCAAAGAAAAGTTGAAGGGAGATGTTGGAAACGTAAGAGAGAGAAATTCCACTAACCCCAAAAAGCACTAGATGCAACTTTAAAATATTAGTTTGAAATTCTTTTATTTTTCTAGGAAAGAAGAGGACGTGAAATTTCAAAGATTTGGTAGATACAATGTTTAATTTATTATTTATTACTGAGATGGATGAAACCAAAGATGTCAATTGGAGAAGATGATCCTTCAATCTCTTGCCCAATCTTCCTTCCTTGGTGGCTTTGGTGGCTAAAAAATGGCTGGAAAGTGTGTTATTCAATGTCAAAGTAGGTTAATTTTGAAAGGGAGGATATATATATAGGGGAAGAGTTGTTACTTCAATTTAAGGCAAAATCGCATTAAGAAATTTAAAACAGGGTAAGGAATCTCGGCCGAGACGCAAGTGTGTCTCGGTCGAGACGTGAAAAAGGGCTTTTCAATTTGTAAACCGAGGGATAATCTCGGCCGAGATTGAGTTGCATCTCAGCCGAGACGTGAAAAGGGAATTTTTAGGGTTTGGGTTATCTCGGCCGAGATTGGGTTTCATCTCGGCCGATATCTTCATCTCTTTGAATCACTGATTTTCCCTGGAGAGGTATCTCGGCCGAGATGCCATACCCGTCTTGGCCGAGATCTTCAATCTCTCAAAACTCCAGGATTCCCCTGGAGAGCTATCTCGGTCGAGATTTGTGCCCTGTCTCGGCCGAGATCGACCCCTCAGCCTTGTCCCTTGTTTCTTCGACCGATCTCTCGACTCTGCGATCGTTTGATGTTATTTTTCGATCCTTTTTCACCTGTTTTAACACAAAAACAACACAAACGCATTATTTTGCTCCTGAGAATACAAAAGCACTAAATACACGTGATTATGCACATTATTGACACTAAAATGACACTAAAAGTGCCGTAAAGTACGTGCACGAGACACGTGTACCAAATGTTATATTGATAAGGATAGAGAAAATCTTGGAAAGTTTGAGTCTAAAAGTGATCTTAGTTTCTTCCTTGGTTATGCTAACAGTAGTCGAGCGCACAGGGTATTCAATCTGAGAACCCATTCAGTGATGGAGAGTGTGAATGTTGTCTTCGATGATAGTTCCCGACCAAATGAAGAAATTGAAAGTGTAGAACTCAGGGAGCAGGAAGCAAGTTCCTCAGTAGTACGTCCCCCAAAGAAACTGAAGCTCGAACAGGCTAAAAATGTCAAACAAATCACTAATTCCAGAAGGGATCCTCCCAGCAAGATCCAAATAGACCATCTAAGTGATCTAATAATAGGTGACATCAATGAAGGTATCAAAACCAGAGGTAATCCTAAACCTGATTAACGTAAATTGATTGGATACTCATACTTTGCATGCTATACTTCCACTATTGAACCACGTAACATCAAGGAAGCTCTTACTGATGAGTATTGGATTAAGGCTATGCAGGAAGAATTGGAAAAATTGAGGAATGATGTTTGGGAATTTGTACCTCGGTAAAAAAATGCCAATGTGATTGGTACCAAATGGATTTTTCGAAACAAAACTGATGAATTTGGTAATATCACTAGGAATAAGACTAGATTGGTTGCCCAAGGATACACTCAAGTGGAGGGCATTGACTTTGAGGAAACTTTTGCCCCCGTGGCACGTCTAGAGTCTGTCAGAATGCTTTTGTCCATTGCATGTGTAAAAAACTTTGTTTTATATCAAATGGATGTTAAAAGCGCGTTTCTAAATGGTTTTTTGAAAGAAATGACATTTGTTGAACAACACAAAGGGTTTGAAGACCCTCACTACCCGGAATATGTATTCAAACTAAAAAAGGCACTTTATGGACTCAAACAGGCTCCTAAAGCCTGGTATGAGAGACTCACAAAGTTTCTTCTCGATCAAGGATACAAACGGGGTGGCGCTGACAACACTCTATTCATACTACAAAAGAACAAGGACATTGTCATTGCACAGATTTACGTAGATGATATTGTTTTTAGGTCAACGTCCAAAGTCAGAGTCAATGAGTTTGTTGAGGTCATGTCTAGGGAATATGAGATGAGCATGGTAGGGGAACTGACTTACTTTTTAGGCTTACAGGTCAAACAAAGCAAGAACGGCATATTCATTCACCAAACCAAGTATGCAAAAAATCTTGTCAAGAAGTTTGGACTTGAGAACTCAAAACACCCTGATACTCCCATGGGAACCAGCACCAAACTGTCTAAGGATAATGCAGGAAGCCCAGTTGATCCAAAACTGTACAGAAGCATGATTGGCAACTTATTATACTTAACTGCCAGTACGCCTGACATATGTTTCAGTACGTATGTGTGCTAGGTACCGAGCGAATGCCAAAGAATCCCACATGACTGTTGTGAAGAGAATAATCAAGTACGTGGGAGGAACCTCAGAATATGGGATCCAGTACTCTCGTGATACGAACTCAAACCTAGCAGGATATTGTGATGTTGATTGGGCAGGTGATGTGGATGACCAAAAAAGCACTTCTGGAGGCTATTTCTTTGTAGGAACAAATCTCGTATCCTGGATGAGCAAAAAGAAAAACAACATTTTGCTGTCAACAGATGAAGCTGAGTAAATCGCAGCCGGTACCTGTAGTGCACAACTTGTTTGGATGAAACACATGCTGCGAGATTATGGGTTTAATTTAGATTCTGTAAATCTTTTCAGCGATAACACTAGTGCGATAAGTATGTCTAAGAATCCTGTTCAGCATTCACGAACGAAGCACATCGACATACGATATCACTTCATTCGTGAATTAGTTGAAGAAGGAACTGTAATTCTGGAGCATGTTCCTTCACAGGAACAACTGGCTGATATATTTATAAAATCTCTCGATGCTCACAGATTTCTAACTCTGAGAAAATCATTAGGAATTTGCATGTCATCTTGAGTATTTATCCCTCTTTCTCTTCATTAAAAAAAATAAAAAAATCTTGCATCTAAGGCTCTTGCATTAGGCATTTTTCATCATGCATTTTTCTTGTGATATCCGTTCATTATACCGACATTGGAAGGATAACTGCTCGAGACTTCATTGAGACTTAATATGTCTGATATTTCCTTCTTATTTGTCAGAAAGAGCTATCGTCGGAAAATGATGTAGCGAGTAACCATTTCTATTGTGGAATTAGGGTCTCATACACAGAAAATGACCGATCGTGTGTAAGCTGCTGATAGACGTCAAGTTTTCCTTGATGAACTTTTTAATGTTGATCGATAGTCTTTTCTATTTTCTGTTCCCTCCATGGTCCTACTATTCCTCATATCACAAAGTAGTGGGGTAGTTTTCGGGCGAAAATTCCGTTAACTCTAAGTGAAAAGTGATATGAATATGCATCTTGAAGTAATGGGGTAGCCTTCGGGTGAAAATTCCGGTAGCTCTAAGTGAAAAGAGATGCAGAGTTTGCTTCATAAAGTAGTGGGGTAGCTTTGGAGTGAAAATTCCGATAGCTCTAAGTGAAACGTGAAGTACACTCTATTATGGAATTTACAAAGTAGTGGGGTAGACTTCAGATGAAAAAAATTTATGTTGTCTCTAAGTGAAACGTGTATTCCAGTACGACCTTGTTGTTAAAAATAAAAATAAAAAAAAATAAAAAATCAAATGGTGTTACAAGGATGAGTTCTCATTTGGATCGTCCTCTCCTGGTTCCAAATGTGAATATCAGCGTCTCCAAGTTTTCTTTCAGTAGTATTTTCCTTTTGTGGCGTACATAAAGTAAATGAATTTCATCTTTTCTTTTTTCCTTTTTAACTTATTTTCTCAGAGCTAAGTTATCTTATTTTTAAATGAGATGCGTAAATAAGATTAGCTACATCTCTTCAGAATATTCAGTTGCCTATTTTAATGGGATCTTATTAGATATGGAGATCTCATTCATAATGTGAAGATACTGTGCATAATTAAGGGGATTTAATTTTGGATATTATCTACATATTTTTCTCTCTAATCCTGTTATTTATGTATACGCACTAACTTCTCATATTCAGCGTATTTCTCTAGAACTCCTTATTCTTCACCGTGTCTTCTCCTCTTCTAAGGTTTTGTCCTTCCCAGGTTCTCACTGTCTCTCCAGAGTATAAACTGGATGATGATCTGGATATTGTAGCTACCGCCATCACTGATGGGAAGGTCACTAATGGCCGCTCTCCGGCTTATCCCTGCTTCTCTCACACTAGAGTGCAACATGCTCCACAAGATTGGAATACAGAACTGGAGTTTACAGGTAAACCAGAATCCCGAAAGATGTTACCTTTCCCAAGCTTCATTTGCACTGTGCTACAACATCAGAATGTGGAGATAGAGTCTCATCGAGGGGATCACTTGGGACCTTCTACATCCTTATTTACTGTCTCAACTCGGATCACCAATGTCTATACTCCAACCAATGAGCTAGGCTGCGGTTCCGACGCAGTTGGAACAGTTTGTCCGGCAGCAGATCACAGTGTTTGACCTACTGTGGTGCTCAAGCTTAGAAGGTCTACTACCAGAAAATCCTCAAATGTCTCGTTCACCCCTTGCCTTCTCGTTCGAAAAAGGGGGACAAATCCACGGGTGTTGAAGAAACTGAAGTGGAAGTTGAGGTTGAAGACGACGAGGCTGTGGATGATGAGGATGATTGATTGGGTTATTTTGAGATGTCTTGAACATAATATCGTACATCTTTTATGGCCTCCGTCTGTTTTTTGTTCTAACTTTATTCTAACTGATTTTGTTCCTAATCTTGTCTTCGTGCAATTACTTTGACTGTTTCTCATTAATTACTCCGGTCCTTGAATGTTTCTATTATCTAACATTTGAATTACAAGAAGGAAGCTTGGGTTTTCGAATTTGAATGCCAAGGAGGAGATTGTAAACCCAAGAATTGGGTGGCATTCAATTTGAAAACAATAATCTTGGCATAATTGATTTGTATTGCAGGAATTTAGGAATCAATTGGTGACCTTACCAAAGCTGAAAAAGTTGGAATAGGAAAGTCAAAGTAAATCCCCTAGGATCAAGGAGATTAAATCAATTGAAGATAAATCATAAGCAACTGATGGACATGATGATTGAAGACCCTCTTCAAGCTGTTATAAAGATAAAAAGCATCCATGAAGATTAAGATGTCTTAACGGACTAAAAAGCTTGAAAAACAGCAATCCAGTCTGTAGAGTTCAATCTGTGTTCAACCAGTGCTTGAACATAGATAAGCAGATAGAGTTTATTTGGGAGAATGGACTTTTAAGTTGTTCGAGAGAACAGGTTGAGTTCAGGAAAACTCTCTGCTTGTGTAGTAGAAGAGATTCTCTACACTTTGGGCATGTTTACTTTGACAAATTGGGTGTGATTGAGACTATTTATCCCACATAAACCAATGTTTACTTTCTTGGTTTCCCAAAACATGTCAATCCCGCATACCCGGGATTATGTATATAATTTGGGACTATTGGGCTGATTATTGAACCTCCCCCCCCTCCCCCCGGTGACTGATTTAGTCATTTGGATTTGGATTCTTGGTCCCTTAGACTAAAATTTGTTGGGAAAATGAAACATCCAAAGTAAACGGGCCCTTTGAGTACTCAATAGTCTTAGGAGCATAGTATTCAGGGGGAGTGTGTTCATGCAGTGTAATATTAATCTTTGTAGTCCATTGTAATGTAAAACACATCCCAGTAATAATATGCTCCAGAGGAAGGTGTCTTCCTCAAATTTTCCAACCTTCAACTATTTTCAGATTACTTCATGTTCATATATAATATGAACTAGATCGGTACAACTCTTGTTTAATTTATTAAATACAAGATATTAAAATTGCACACGCGTCTGATATTTCAAAAAGAACTTTAAATGAAAATTATGAACTTACAATCATCGAATAAAATTAAACATCAAGTTTATAAATTGAATTATTTACAAACAAGTACTGAGGATTTAAAGTTAAGTTGAACTTTTTTTTCGTATTGTACACAATTAAGCCGAAATTAAATTGTAAACATAAATAATTGGAAAAAATAATTAACATATTAAATTTAAGAATTTATTCTCAAATAATACTTGTATTTTGATTGATGTCGACTTTACCAATTTAGTTTTTTTTTAAAATTCGAATCACGATGCATTAGTGACATCGGATAATACGAGTTTTGGAAATACAGTATGGTTGAGAAGAGGAATCGGGTATCATAAGGTAGGTAAACTTGTTGATCTGAGTATGGGACGGATTTGGAAATTCATTTTAACCAGGTTTAGGTTTTATTCTACCTAGGCTATCATCTTTACCTTTATACTTAACGTGCCCCTCTTCTCCCAAAAACCCTAAGCCAAATTAAAACATCTTCTTTTCCAATTGAATAGAAAGGAGGAGAGAAGATAAAAATGGTGGATTTTTGCAGAGTGCAGAAAGAGTTGCAAGAGTGCAACAGGGATTTTGTGGTTTCGGGGATAAAGGTAAGCCCTAAGGCTGATGCTAATCTTGCCCACTTGCTCGGTACAATCCCTGGTCCCGTTGGTACTCCTTATGAAGGGGGCACCTTCCAAATCGACATTACCTTGCCTGGTAATCTTTTATCTCTTATTTGTTTAGTTAATTGTGGGTTTTGAGAAAACGATGTGTCGAAAAGAAGAAGTTAATACCTACTTCTGTTATCTGGAATTTATATTTCGTAGTGTTGAATTTTGGGCTATCGCAATCGTCTATGTGTCTCTCTGTATTCCCTTTCCCTCTTCTTTTGTGTGGGGTGGATGGGTAGTGATCATAGCATTGTTGGTGGATGGATTGGAGGGTGTCCATTTCCGGTGTAATTAATGCTTCTTTGGGTGGTCTTCGTGTGTAAGGTTCTTTTTAGGTTGAAATTTGCTCATTTGGAGTTACCTTGAGAGGGCATTGATGTGATTCTAGTTATATATCATGCGGGTAGATAGGATGATTATTCTCTAGTTTCTGTTTGATTAAAACAAGCCTTTTTTTTGTCTTGTTCGTATTGCATTTAGCTATGGTGTTGGCCTGTTAGTGATTGGAATATTCTTCATGTTATTTTTTTGTTATCTCCAGAAGCACCCTTTAGCTTCTTCATCGGTTTCTATTTCAACAATTGTTGCCAGTTTTTCCTGCCACAAGTCTTCAACATTCAGCATTACCTTTGTTGTTTCCATTTTTCAATTTGTATACTAGCTATAGATGTATTTCAAGATTGAGTAGTTTCCTGATGTTGGGTAAATTTTTCTGAGACTTCACGAAAGCTGCGCTGCAGTCATTACTAACTAGATTGTGAATTCTGTATAATGGTTGTGGATAATAGTCGTGGTGATGCATATTACCTGTGACGTACAAATTGTGAGTAATAGCCCGAGTTCATTTTGATATTTCTTGCTCCGGGGTTTTCAAGCTGAACTTTCCATAGCTTTATTTTATAGCTTTCTAAGTCTTGTGAAGCCTTTGTTCAATTGAAGTTCCGGAAAAGTTAAGCATTTGATTGCTGAAGGTTTCACATTTGTTGTTGGACAGAATCAATTATATGAAACGTTGTTGTTTAAAATTATTGGTAAAACGAAACGGTTGCTCTGCCAGCAATAACCAAGTAGGTTGGGGAGAATTTGGGGGTTCTGTAAAGAACCAATGAATTGATTGACTCTAGCAATAACGTCAACATATTGAGGAGGGAACATGCTTTTTGTATAGGAATATCTATAAAATATTTTTGGTTGATATTGAGAAAAGTTCGCAACCTTAGGTTTTCTTGGTGTATTCTTCCAGTACGATGTTATAGGGTCTTTGGTTGGGCATGAGGCTTTTAGTAAAAGTTCAGCACGTTTTACTACAATAATGCTTAGAATATTTATACAAAGTTTACATTTCAGTCTTTATTTTTGTAATGATGGAAGCAGCAGAATTATCAACTTTGCGTCAGAATAAGATGGATTAAAATCTCTCACCACCTATAAGCAGATAGAGGAATGGACCCAAAATTGACGCAAACATCACAGGAATTTGTAATCATGGGATGAATTCTTGTTGATTAGTACCAATTATTTGTAATTTGATTCCTGTACCTTTTTGCAGATGGTTACCCTTTTGAGCCTCCCAAAATGCGGTTTACCACAAAAGTTTGGTATGGTGAAACACTACTCTGCACTCTTTCCTTTCTCCTATTATTTGCATGTACAAGACGTAAATTTTTTGTCAACAATCGAATTCAGTGTAGTGTGACAATTTGATTCATTTATTTGCTAGGTTTAATTTTATAAAGCTATTTGAGAGATGATGTATAATCCATTATGGTTGATTAAGTGTAGTTGGAGTTTTAATAGGTATTATTCCCTTATGGATTATTTTCCATTTTTTTAGATAGTAGCATTTATTTATCTAGTTTTAGTTCAAGGATAATGAAACAGATAAATGGGCATCTTGCTAAAGTCCTATCGTTCTTAAAATTGGAGATCTATAAGCAATCATAAATTCGAAGCTTTACGTTGGACTGGAATCAACAGATAATAATTGTATAAATTGCTCTATCGCCTCTTCGCTTACGCGCAAGAAAGTAATTTGCAGGTTGTTTGTACAATTCTTCTGCAACATTTTCTTTTCCTTCGCTGCTTATCATGAAGTTTCTTTTCATTTGTTTTTACCTTGGTTTCCTTTCAAAGGCATCCTAATATAAGCAGTCAAAGTGGTGCCATATGCCTGGATATCCTGAAAGACCAATGGAGCCCTGCACTCACTTTGAAAACAGCTCTCCTTTCTATTCAAGCATTATTATCTGCTCCCGAACCTGATGATCCCCAGGATGCTGTAGTAGCCCAACAGGTGATGTTTGTTTTTGTGTCTTCTATTTTATTTTATTTATTTTTGGGTGTAAACTTCTCTCCCATTCGTTTTGACAATTATTTATTTGTGGTGCATGGTTCAGTATCTAAGAGACTACCAGACCTTTGTTGGCACAGCTCGGTATTGGACAGAAGCATTTGCCAAGGCTTCATCTCTTGGTGTCGAGGAAAAGGTATACTAAAGCATTTTCGATTTGTATATGTTCCTTTTTCATGTCTATTTTCTTTCTATTTTTTTTAGTTTTTTTCTCTCGGTTGACACGTAGACAAATACAAACACGACCATGATAAAAAAGTTGAAGAGAAAAATAGCATTGGATAAGCTTAAACTCGTCATGAGGATTGTGCCACAAGCCCCAGAAGTGTTAATTCCATAAATGGTCTCTGAGGTTTAGCCTAATTATAAAAGAACCCAGCTCTCTTTCAACCCTTTCAATTACCACTTTTGACATTTGTTTTTAACAATTTTTCACCTAGTTGGGTGTTGTGTTGCGTGTAATGACCCCAAATGGGTATTCATATTGCATAACATAATGGTGCTTCTCTTTTGTAAATAGGCCAAACTTCAAGGATAAGTATAGTAATTTGTTCCCAAAAGTATTATGTCAAGTGTTTATAATTTCGGCATTGCTAGTTCCAGTAACTGTTATCAATTTGGTCAGGTGCAAAAGCTTGTGGAGATGGGGTTTGCCGAATCTTTGGTGAGAACTGCTCTGGAAAGCGTCGGAGGCGACGAAAACTTGGCTCTTGAGAAGCTTTGCTCTAGTTAATATACAAAAAGGAGATTTCTACCGACACCTTTTATTACATATTACTACACTTCTTTTGTCAATATCCTTTTAACATTATTTTCGTCTTTTTTTTCGCCATCTTTGTTTGTTTCACCCTCTTGGCGAAACATCCTTTAATTCATCAAAATTATCTTGAGTGTTGAAATTCCCGTGTCTGAAGGAGTATATTTGTTTCATTTATTGTCTTAAATCAAAATGTCCTTTGCATCTTAAAGTGGTAGCCATTGTTGAATGAAATTTCTGGGTTCTCTGCTACCATTCCAATCTTGTATTGAATTTTATCACTATAAGTGTAGTAATACGTACTATCTTCAAATTACTAAATGAATCTGGTGTTTTTGAAGAATAATAACCGAAATGAAGGAATTGGTGTGCATTATTATTTTGGCTTGAAAACGTACTGCATCCGAAACGTTTAGTTTAAACAATAATTAACCTCATTTCAATTGTCTTTTTGTGTTAATTGTAATTTGTACTTGCAAAAGATAATTGTATGATTTTAATGGTTTAAATTATATTTCGAGAATGGTCCTGTACACGTGTCTTGAGGGAAATGAGACAAAATTATTCACATAATGATGTATTGAAATAAGGTTGAGCAATTTTTTATTGTAGTTTTGAGACGAAACTTGGCATCCCTATATTTTGTTTTGTTCCGTCTGTAACCACATGACTGGAGATTGGACCATTTTCTTAACCTTACGGAATGTATTTCTCAAATCCGCTTTCATTTCCTCCTCACATTTTTCTTTTCTAAATTTCGCAAGTGACCGTTCTAGAGAAGAAAATGTTGATTCCAGAATCAAATCCCCCACCACCAAAAAACAAATATGTAAAAAAACTCCAATAAACATAATTTCAGCAAAACTCAACTACTTGGAAGTGAGAAACTAAGGTGATTGACACACAATTAGCAAGTATGTTCTCAAATAATATTCCATGAATAAGATGCCATCATTACCATATACATAAACACATATCGGAAGTACTGGATTCGAACTTGTAGACAAACTTCTCATAAAATAAGAAAAAGACCCTGGAATCATATATGAAATGAACTGGTGTTACAACGTACTCACAAACGACAACATGAACAGTGATGATGGCAAACTTTGTATCTTTGAAGACGAGGAGGTTGACTTAGAAAAAACAGCATAATTGCTATCGCCAGTGCCACCACCAACCCTAACAGAGGGCTAGATTCGTCTTCTTTGGAGTCGCAACATGAAGACCCTTTTCCCATTTCTTCTCACCTTCTTCAGGGTGGCTTACCAACAACAGAATAGCTACCTATATCAATATGGGTTGATGATGCCACTTTGGAAATACACTATATAATATTGGTGGATTAATTGGTTAACAAAAAGTAGTAGTGGTGTGAAATCATGACAAGGTTGGTATGGTGGGAAAAAATGCATGGGCTGATAGAGACTAACGGCTAAATTTATCTCAAACATCTTATAAGTTGTTCAAAGAGTTTATAAAATATAATTTGTTAAGAGCTTATAAGTTATTAAAGTGTTTAAATAAAAGATCTTATAAACTAGCAATTGATGGAGTAATTTAGCTATAAAGTGTGTGTTGTGAATGATGTGTAGTGTGTGAAGTGTGTGTAAATGAGTGAAGTGTGTGCAATGTGTGTAAACGTGTGTGTAGTGTGCGTAAACAAAAAAAACAAAAGGGTACCTGTACCCGAAACCGGCATAGGTGGGTAGGTAGATGTGTGAAGTGTGTGTGTAGTAAGTGAAATTTGAGTGTAACTTATAAGATCTTAAAAATTAAGTTGGACTAGAGGAACTTATTTTTTTTGGAGCTTATAAGCTCCAGGAGCTTAATTTTACAACTTATAAGTTGTCTAACATCTTATTTTTCCAAACACATTTCAAGAGCTTATACACGCTCAAACATCTTATAAGATGTTTTGAGGAGCTTATAAGTTTAGCCAAACACCCTCAAAAACCAATATTATTCATCTCAGATATAATTTAGGGCACGCGGGGGCGTCGGTTGTCCGCTTCGACATCTAAGTTTCTCTAATTCTTTTACATACTACCTCCGTTTTTTCTTAGATGTTGTAATTAGATGTTTATTTAGCTTTTTTCCCACAATTTTTTTAAATGCTACCGCTTTTACTATTCCTAAAAAATCTCTTATTATACAACCTATGGATAACAATAGTGAGGAAATATGGAGAAAAATAAGGGATTTAAGGGGAGAGAGAAATCTAAAGAGGGGCTTATTTTTCCATTCTCCCTATCCCTTAATTTTCGGGTTTATTGCATCAAATCCCCCTGTGTTTTGAAATGTTGCATAAAATCCCCTCATACTTTTATAGTTGCACGAAATCCCCGCGTGATTAAATAAATTATGCACGAAATCTCCAATTCTGTTAAATATGACAGACGTATGTAGCATGCGCATTTAATGCAATGATGGTTCAATTTTTATTTTTTTTTTATTTTTTTTTATTTTTTAAGTTTTTGGGTGGTAAATTATCTTTATTGGCCTAATTTAGCTCTATCAAAGTGGCCTTTTATTTTCTAGTGGTAAATATAGTGTAAAATTAAACCTAGAACAAAGGTAGCTAAAATTTAAGCCATCTAGAAAATAATAGGGCACTTTGATAGCTTAAATTATTGTGATAAAGACAATTTACCACCAAAAAAAAAAAAAAGGAAAAAGAATAAAAAAAAATTGAACCATCATTGTATCAAATCTGCATGCTATACACGTCTGTCATCTTTAACAGATTTGAGAATTTCGTGCATAATTTATTTAACCACGCGGGGATTTCACGCAATTATAAAAGCACGAGGGAATTTTATGCAACATTTTAAAAATACAGGGGGATTTGGTGCAATAAACTCCTTAATTTTTTATCCAAGTCTAAAAGAACATCTAAAAAAACGGAGGTAGTATTATTTTTTATAAAAAAATTTATAAATACGTTTAATATATAAGAATTTGTCTTTCTCTATTTCTTCAAAATCCTGTGAGATGTACTTGAAAGAATGACTCAATAAACACAATTAGTGAAGTCTTGGCACGAGTTGGGCTCGCTATCCGTAAGACGATATTGTCCCAAATTTTAGTGCCCTCAATCTTCGAAAATCGTCCCAATGATACAACGACTTTTAGTTTTAGGATCGCAACATAATAAAACCAAAGCTTTCTTACTAAAACTTTAAGGCTCCTCCAGCTCAAGCCACCCGTCCAGACCAACTTGCTAAAACTTTAAGGCTCATCTAACTCCTCGTGGCAACGTAAAGTAAAACGCCTAATGCGGCATGTGCTTCTAAAGCGGCCAGTGCACGTCGGGGCTCGGATGGTGCTTCACACCATCCTCTGGTCCATTTAGCCAAAGGCTAAAACTCCTACTAGGGTCCAACATAGGAGAACACACTTGATAACTCCTTATCAAAGTGCTCCTCTTAATAAGAAGTTCCAATTCCTTCCATTATTTCTATGTGGGACAAATTCCCACATTCTTCTTTAATTCTTCCATCTTTGTCTGTTTAAGTTGCACACTTTTGGCATTACTTTCTCATTTACCAGAAATTGGTTTTGAGAATATAAATACACTAAACTCATCCATAGAAACACAAATTATGGTTTTGTAACTAATTACATTTTCAACCCATGGAATACATAGTTAGAATTGCTCAAAGATTGGTCAACACCAACCTTCCAAAGTCAATTTTCTAACATGAATGACAATTAATACATGCACACTAAAGGTGACACACAAGAAAGTCCCCATGAACGACAATTGCATCGAGATAGGTAGCTTTCTGCATTGATCCTTTCCTAGTGAGATGCTATCGGATTAACTCGCTGCTCAGTGAACGCGATGTTTTGAACTGGCGGCTTTTTCTGTAGACCAAGACAATAACATTCACACAGTGACAATTCTGATATCTTTCGATTCTCACAATATGTCCATTTGGATCGTGGACCGTATCTTTGATTCATAAGTATTTAACTTGAAGCGGCCTCACTTCTCACTCATATACGTGACCTCTTAATAGGAATTAATGCAAGGGTAGCCTGAAATACCCCACCAAATTTGGTATATGAGTCATTAAAAGCGTAATCGTTTAACCTCATTAGGAAAGCACTTGAGCAACTGCGAGAATGGGTTACTTAGAATTGTTCCAAGTGCTCGAATGAACAGTTCATAACTTAGTTGTCTCATTGAACCAAGTTCGTAGGATCTCCATCCATCATGATTGAGTTACCGCTATGCCTGATGTGTGGGTTTTAACCCCATTCCCCTTACTGCATTGCACATCATCTCTCTAGTAATGCCTTTCTTTAACAGATCCACTATATTTTCCTTTGACCTTACATAGTGAATGACAATTATTCCACTAGAAATCAGTTGTCTTATGGTGTTATGTACTTACCGTTATACATACAACTATGTGGCTTCCAATAGCTGCCATACTATCGTAGTATATCATTATTGGGGGGTACTGGTTTGTTCCAACAAAGAACATTCTCTAGAAAATTACTAAGCCATTCAGCTTCTTCGTGGGCCTTATCAAGTGCAATGAACTTCGACTCCATCGTTGATCGAGCTATGCAGGTCTAGAGGATTTCCACGACACTGCTCCCCCATCTTTAGTGAACACATAAGCACTAGTGGACTTGGAGTCTTTGGTGTCAGATATCCAATTCACACCAATGTATCATTCTAATACAACTAGATATCTTGTGTAAAATATGTCATAACTTAAGGTATACTTCAAATACCTTAATACTCGTTTTAACGCTATCTAGTGATTACCTCATGAATTAATCGTAAATCTACTAAGTATGCTAACGGAGAATGTTATATCAGGGCGACTGCAAATTGTTAGGTACATCAGACTACTTGCCACTCGAGCATACCCTAGCTGAGATACAGTTTCTCCTCGATTCTTTGATAAATGTAGATTTACATCCACAGGCGTCTTAGCCGGAGGAAGATCGAAGGCCTCGAATTTCTTGAATACTTTCTCAACGTAGTGAGATTATGTCAAGACAATTCCCTTGGGTGTCCTAGAGATCTTTATCCCTAGTATCACATTGGCCATATCCATATTCTTCATGTTGAAATGACTTTTCAACTTGTTCTTAGTTTTCATGATCACTTCGTGATTACTTCCCATGATCAACATGTCGTCTATGTAGAGACTTACAATCACGTACTCATCACGTGTGCCCTTAAAGTGAACACATTTTGTCACACTCGTTAATCTTGAAGGCATTCGATAGCATTGTTCTATCAAATTTCTCATGTCACTGTTTCAGCGCTTGCTTAAGTCTGTTTAGTAACTTGACGAGTTTGCATACTTTACGTTCTCATCCGGGTGCAACGAACTCTTCAGGTTATTTCATGTATTTCTCCTCTCCAAATTTCCATTTAGGAAAGTCGTTTCCACGTTCATTTGATGTACCTCAAGATTATGTAATGATGCGATAACAAGGAATACCCTTATGGACGTAATCCTTGTAACTGAAAAATATTTGTCGAAAAATATTATCATTCCTTTTGTTTGAACCCCTTAGCTACCAAGGGCACCTTATACTTATTAATTAATCCATCAACTTTTTATTTCCTTTTAAGGATCCACTTGAATCCTAAAGGCTTGCTCCCTGTGGGAGATCAACTATCTCCCAAGTATGATTTTACATGATGAACTCATTTTTTCTATTAATAGCTTCTTTCTAGAGAGGAGCATCAGGACTAGACGATGCCTTTTGAATTGTCCTGGGTTCATTATCTAAAATATAAGTTAAAAAATCAGGACCAAATGTTTTAGCTACTTTAGTCCTTTTGCTGCTTCTCAGTTCCTCTTCAGTCTGAAGAGAACTTTTCACAGCCTCATAAGTTCTTTTGTCTGAGGTAATCTTTTTTTGTTCATTTTTCGGAAAGATAATTTCAAGAATATTGCATTTCTTAACTTTATAATCATCACGACTTGTGGACTAAGAATTTATATGCACTACTATTGTTTGTGTATCCAATGAAAATGATATCAACAGTTTTGGGTCATATCCTCACTTGTTTAGGTTTATGTACTTCGACCTTTACTAGACACCCTCACACTTTAAGATAACTGTAGGAAGACTTCTTTCATTTCCATAATTAATATGGAGTCTTATCACTTTTTTTGTGTGGCAACGAATTGAGAATGCGATTAGCTGAAAGGGTGGCTATCCCCCACATGTTCTGGGGTAGTCGAGAGCTAGTCAACATAGCATTCATCATCTCCTTAAAATTTCTATTCATGCGTTCAACAACGCCATTTGACTGAGGTGAGTAAGATGTAGTCGTTTGAAGAATAATGTCATGTTCAATGCAAAATTCTTCAAAGGGGCCACATACTCTCCCCATCTGTCACTTCAAATCATCTTAAATCTGAAGCCAAGTTGATTTTTAACTTCGTCCTTATAACTTTTGAAGGCCTCAAGAGCTTCGTCTTTACCACTCAAAGATATACATAATAGTATCTTATATAATTGTCGATAAAAGTGATGAAATACTTTTTTCCACCTCTAGGTTGAACATGTTTCAAGTTATATATATCAGTATGGATTAATTCTAGAGGCAAAGTACTTATCTCCATTGAGAGAAATGATGCTTTGGCCATCTTTACCTATACATACACTTCACACTTGTGGTGTGAATCAAATTCCATAATTGAAAGTAAATTTAAAGTAACTGCCCTTTTTAGATTGTTCAAATTTATATGTCCTAATCTATCAATGCTATAAATTAGAACACTCATGTACAATCATTACATTCATCTTAAAGAGCCCCTTCTCTAGGTAGTCATTTCCTAAAAATTGACCATTTTCTGTCAGTACAAACTTGTCTGCTTCAAATACCAAACCTGGTTTTTTTCACCGGATGCTAAGTTCTTGGAAATGTACAAGATATGCAACACATGCAAAAACATCAACTCTTTCCCTGAGGTCATCTTCAGCACCACTCTTCTCAACTCGACTATGTTGGAAGTTGTGGAGTTCCTCATATACAGCTTCCTACCTATAATCGAAATGTAACTTGAGAACATATGTGGCGCGTAGCACCTGTGTCCACAAACCACTCTTTTGGTATCCACCATATTGGTTTCAAGCACAACAACGATTAGGTGTAGATCCGATAAATTCGGAAGATATTCGGAGGTGTCATCATGTCCTCGGTTAGGTGAGCTTGACTTGGATTTTCCTTCTTCAGTTATTTAAAATCCTTAGTCATGTGTCCGGGTTTGTCGCAGTTGTAGCAGTTGCCCCTAATCTTCTTGGCCTTTGGCTCATGTTGTTGCTTCTTACCCGACCGCTTTCGCTTATTGCTAGTATTCGATTTAATCAAGTTTGCCCTTGCCTCCATATTCAACCTTCCGCTATTGACCTCGGACTTTCGGTTATCTTTCTCGATCCTTAACCTCACGATCAGGTTCTCAAGCTCCATTTTCTTACATTTGTGCTTAAGATAGTCCTTGAAATCCTTCTAGAGAGGCGGTAGTTTCTCAATCATAGTAGCTATCTCGTGCAAGATTAGTTGCAACTCTCAGACTTGATCCAAGATCATCTTGGAGTCCGTTATCTTGAAGTCCAAGAACCACGCAACGATGAACTTCTTCATCCAGATATCTTCGTTCTAGTACTTCTTCTCCAATGATTCCTACAACTCCTTTTCAGTTTTGGTAACCGCGTAGACGTTATAGAGGGAATCATCCAAAATCTTTGAGGATGTAGTTGCGACAGAGGAGATCACTGTGATTTCATACGTCCAACGCTGCCCTCTTTTGCTCGTTATTCTTGTTTTCCCCTATGATGGGAGCATCTTCCTTTAGGAAGCGAACAAGGTTGAGCGTTGTCAGGTAGACCAACATCTTTTGTTGCCACCTCTTGAATTAACTTTCATCTCACCGGTCTTCCGATGCATGTGCTGCTGGAACACTGGTGGTCGTCATCATCCAAATACATGAAATATCGTCTTATGCTGTTGGAAATTATGAGGTGTACTTGAAAGAACGACTCAATAAACACAATTGGTAAAGTCAAGGCACGAGTTTCACTTAATGTCCGTAAAACGATATTGCTCTAAATTATATTGCTCTCGGTCTTCGACAATCATCCTCAAGATACAACGACATTTAGCTTTGGAATCACACCACAACAAAATCAAAGCTTTCGGCAAACTACTCGATACTCAAGACTTTCTTTAGATTCTCTGAGGAGTTGTGGTGACTTTTAAAAAAGATAACTTTTGACCCTTGGTGGTATCGACTCGGTCAATTCCGAAGTGGTTCGGTTCTAGACACATCTGATCGCTGGGTTGCACCTTTCTTCCAAACAGACTCGCACTCGGTCTCTTACCCACACTCCACTAGCACTGATTCGCGCCCGCTTGCCATTTAGTCTGTTGCTAATGGACCTGAACTGTGTTGGACATCACACCCGAATAGGGTACAGGGGCCCTCACACCCAATCGATGATCTGCACTCATTGGCACCGAGTCGCACCCACTCGTCATTCTATGCATTGCTACGCGAACCCGACCCACTTTGGACACTGACACCTGAATCGAAAATACGGACTCGGTTCTCTTGCTTCGGCTCTCCATGTGTGCAATGCCCCCGATCCAAACTGATGCGAGCCTGTCCAACCATCTGTCTGGACCAACTTGCCAAAATTTTAAGGCTCCTCTAGAAATGCAAAGTGCGCACCCAGGTTTGGATGGTGAGTCCTCGGGTTCATTTAGGCAACGGTTAAAATCCTACTAGGGTACACCATAGAGAGCGCATTTGATAACTCCTTATCAAAGTGCTCCTCTTAATAAGGAGTACCAATTCTCCCCAATTTTTCTATGTGGGACGAATTCCCACATTCTTCTTTAACTATTCCGTCTTTCCATGTTTAAGTTGCACATTTTAGATACTAAGTTTTCATCCACTCGAAATTGGTTTTGAGAACGTAAATACACTAAATTCATCTATCCGAAATGTAGATTATGATTTCGCAACTTAATTCCATTTTCAATCAATGGAATTGATCGAAAGTTAGAATTGCTCAAAGGTTGATCAACAAAAAGCTTCCAAAATTAATTTCTATCAAATTCGCCCCTTTTGACTATAAAATTTTGTCTCGATATTATTTATTTATTTATTTATTTTTCTTTTTTTTAAGAAATGAAAGACAATATCATAGATTAAGTGTTGGGCGAATTCCCTATATCAGATGCCATAATGGCATGAATAGGAGGGGGAATAGCCCCATTCCAAATTACAGTTTCATTAACCACTAACTGTAAATGAGCAACAAAGTGAGCTACACGATTCGCTACGTGAGGGACGGAAAGTTACTCGTTGCAAGTAATCATTTGTGCCAACTGCCAAATATCCTGAAGAATGATGCCCTCATAGCATTTGAGCTATCCTCATTGGAGAGTAGGAGCATGAGAGACTGATTATCTCCTTCGACACTAATCTCTCGGATTCCGGCTTCAAGTGTATGATTTAAAGCAAAGCGAAGAGCAAGGCCTTCGAGAAGGGTGGTTGGCCCTGATCCTCTGGTGCGGCTTGCCCCGGCAAGTAAGACATCTCCATTATGATCCCGAATGACAAAGCCAAAACCAATAATTCCATCTGGGCATGTTGCAACATCAAAGTTCAGTTTCTTTGTTCCGATAACCGGTTTAGTCCAACCTCTGATCGAACAAGCCAGTGGAGATGGGTGTCTCGCTGAGTGCAAAGAAGCGGTCGTGGTTCCCCTAAGCTGCATGAGTTCGAGCCAGAGGCGCGTTGCTTTTTGCATGATTTCCCTCGGTTTAGTGAGTTCGCCATCAAAACACCTTTTGTTCCTTGCCAACCACAGTTGCCACCAGATATGTGTAGCAAGTTGGAAGCTTTCTTAGTCAGTCTTTTCAGTCAATTCCCAACATATCATCCTGAAAGGCCATTCCTCATTAATCACTCTTTCAATTCGAATTGGGCTGAGGCGCCAAACATGACGGGCGAGTGTACATTTCAGCAGAATGTGTTCCACTGTTTCATCTTCATTTCCACAAAGTGTACAAGCAGCTACAACCATCATATTTCTGCGAACAAGATTGGCACAAGAGGGAAGGGCATTTCGACATGCTCTCCATATGAAGTGGCGAATCTTTGGCAGCGTATAAGCGTTCCAGATTTTAATCCAGTGTTTACCATCAATACTTGGTACAGGAAGGTCATTCGCCAATTTTGAAAATTGTCAAACGGCCAGATGGTAGGCAGTTCAGACACTAAATTTGCCGGAGCTTGTTAGTATCCAAACCCTGCGGTCCCGAGGGAGGCGCGAGCTGATTGGGATGGTTAGGATGGAATTGGCATCGTCGTATGAGAAATAAAGTCGGACCTTGGATTCATCCCATGTACATCTACCTGTGTCAAGAAAGAAAGAAACACATGTGTTAGGATCCAAAGTGTGTACCAATGCATTCGGAGATCTGGGGTTTTTAATGTTTATCCATTTGTCCGAAAGGGCTCTAATGGCAGTGCTGTTTCCAACTCTCCAAGCGCTTCCAAGGTTCACTAGGTCCCGGGCTGCTAGAATGCTTCGCCAGATATAGCTCGGTCGATGTCCCACTGGCGCAAGTTTGAGAGGTGAGTTAGGAAAGTACCGTGCTTTAAAGATTTTGAAGGGTAAGGTAGTAGGGTTGGAGAGGAGTCGCCAATATTGTTTGGCTATCATGGCCAAACTAAAGTAGTAGATCTCGCGAAAGCCAAGTCCACCCAATGCCTTTGGTTGAGTCGTTTTAGCCCAGCTAACCCAGTGATACTTTCGGTCGGTTTTGGTTGACCCCCAGTAAAAGCGAGCGATTGCCTGCTCCAGGTCTTTGCAGATCGAAATGGGGGAAAAGAAAACAACTCATGGCGTAATTTAGGATTGCCTGGAGCACAGTTTTGATAAGGATTTCTCGTCCGGCATTGGTCAAGGTTCGTTCTTTCCAAGCCTTGATTCGGCAAAGTACCCTTTCGACGATTGCCTTGAAAACCTGTGTTCGTAATCTCCTAATGATTGTTGGCAAGCCCAGGTACTTCTCAAAGTTTTGTGTCCCTCTGACTCTGAGGATTTCTGAGAAGCCATCTTTTGCAGATTCCTCTACATTTCCACTTGATATCAATTTTGATTTTTCCAGGTTAATTTTCTGACCCGAGGCGCCTTCATACTGGCGGATTATGTCGCGGATATTCTCGCACTCTTCCCTATCAGCTCGGAAGAAAATAACACTGTGGTCAGCAAAGAAGAGATGGGAGATTGAGGGTGCTGATCGTGCCATTTGAATACCATGTATGCGTCCTTCCCTTTCGGCTTTCGTCAGTAGACCTGAAAATCCTTCTGCGCAGCACAAAAAAAGGTAAGGGGATAGTGGGTCCCCTTGCCGAAGCCCTCTTCCCGGGGAGAAGGTTTCGGTAGGAGATCCATTCACAAGAACAGAGTATGTAACCGAGGTGACACATCTCATAACCAAGGAAACCCATCGATGGCTGAAGCCTAACTTAAGGAGAGTGGATTGGAGAAAAGGCCATTCGACTCAATCGTAGGCTTTACTCATATCGAGTTTGAGAGATAGTATCCCTTTGTTACCACTTTTTTTGGTCCGCATGAAATGAAAAAGCTCGAAAGCTACCATGGCATTATCAGTAATAAGCCAGTTAGGAATAAAAGAGCTCTGGGAAATACTGATAATGTAGATATCACCTTCGTAATGATACGAAATATTACATTGCAAAGGCTAATAGGTCTAAAGTCCTTAGGAGTTTCGAGTTTTTTTATTTTCGGAATTAGGACAATAAAAGTGTGATTCAAAGTACCCGGGTCAGAGCCATGATTAAGAATGTTCAAACAAGCCGTGATCACATCATCACCTATAATGTGCCAGAATTTATGGTAAAAAAGGGGAGGCATACCGTCCGGGTGCTTTAATTGGATGCATTTGCTTGAGTGCTTTTTGGATTTTAGCCCCTGTGTATTGGCGGAGGAGACTTTGGTTCATTTCGGGTTTTACCTTGTGATCAATGGTGTGGATAACTTCTGCCATGGAGAGGTGATCTTCGGGAGAGAAAATCGAGATAAAGCAGTCCCTCATGGTCTCGACAATCAAGCGATCTTCTTCAACCCAAACTCCTTCCCTATTTCTGATCCTCAAAACTGTGTTTCTTGATCTGCGATTTGAGGCTTTTTGATGGAAAAATGAGGTGTTGCGATCTCCTGCTTCTAGCCATAATGCCCTTGACCTTTGGCACCATAGGATCTCCTCCTTCCCCTCTAGATCCTCGATTTCGTTTATAAGCTGCTTCATATTTTGAATGACAGTTTCGGTAGGCTGCTGTTGTTGGAGTAAGCCAAGGGATTCCCTAAGCTTTTGGTACACGTGTTCCGTGCACGCACTTTAGGGCATTCTTAGTGTCATTTTAGTGTCAATAATGTGCATAATCACGTGTATTTAGTGCTTTTGTACTCTCATGGGGCAAAATAATGCGTTTGTGCTGTTTTTGTGTTAAGACAGGTGAAAAAGGATAGAAAAAGAACATCAAACGACCGCGGAGTCGAGGGATTGATCGAGGCAACAAAAGAAGGACTAACTGAAGATCTCGGCCGAGACAGGATGAAAATCTCGGCCGAGATGAGTCTCCAGAGTAAAATCGCATTGAAGTTGGAACATCAACGATAATCATTAGTTAGTTGGATTCAAGGGGATACTAGATCGAGGGTAGATCTTTTATCATATTCTAAAACCCGAAAAACATTTGTTATTTGTCTTTCTTTGTTTGATATAAAATACCAAAAATATTTATTGCTTATCTAGAATTTCAGTTGATCACTTGTTAGCATTTAGTTATTAACTCAATCCAAAACCCACCCTCGTTTACCTGTTTAAGTTTAATACCCTATCCATCGTAAATCATTAGTTGCTTGTAATATCCGAACAACACTAATCCACCATTCTCTGTGGGATCGACCCTTACTTACCACTCTACTAGTTAGAGTTGTAAGCTAAGGTTAAGTATATATTCTATATACAATTAATTTGGTACGGTCCAACGACTCGATCATAACGAAATTTTTGGCGCCGTTGTCGAGGAACGGTGATAAGAATAGTGTTGTTGTATTTATTCAAGCATTATGTTTAGTTTATTAGTTGTTTATCTACTTCTTGTTTATCTAGTAGTTTGATATTCTCTTATTTTGTTGTGTCTGGATAGGTAGTTAATGTTCTTGCGTTCACAAGGAGAGAGAGGATTGTTATTTGAACCGGATATTGTGGAACGTGAAAGAGAGTTGAGAAGAAGAGCCCGGAATTTGGAACAAGTCCGAGGAGTATTTGAAGATTTGACCTTAGAGAGTGAAGAGACCGTCGGATTGGAAGAAATGGCTGAGGATCAGGGTCAGAAAAGGGCCATGAAGGAACTTGCCAACACAAGGGTTGCTCAAGAACCCTTGTATATTACATTCCCAGCAATAGGAAATGATACTGCTTTTGAGCTTAAATCGGGGGCTCATACACCTCCTACCATCGTTCCATGCTCTATCCGGGGAGGACCCGCATAAACACATGAAAGAATTCCATTTGGTATGTTCGAGCATGAAGCCATCGAGGATGACTGAAGAGCAAATTAAGCTTCGAGCATTTCCGTTCTCATTAAAAGATCTTGCTAGGGATTGGTTGTACTACTTGCCATCCGGATCAATCACCACTTGGGATCACATGGAAACACCGTTTCTTGAAAAGTATTTCCCAGCTTCTCGAGCCACCACCATCCGGAAAGAAATTAGTGGAGTGAGGCAAATGCAGGGGGAAACATTGTATGAGTATTGGGAACGATTTAAGAATCTTGTAGGAAGTTGCCCGCCACATCCAATCACTCATCAGTTGTTAATCCAGTATTGGTATGAGGGGTTGTGTCTAACAGATCGAAACATGATTGATTCGGCGAGCGGAGGGGCTCTTGTTGATCAGACACCTACTGAGGCCCGATCATTGATCTCCAAGATGGCTGCCAACACTCAACAGTTCGGATGTAGAGAATCTGTGAGACGAGTCAAAGATGTTATCGATTCAACTGTTGAAGAAATATTAGACCAGCTTACCGACTTGGTGAAGAAAGTGATTTCGGTTGGCACTCCTACTACAAAACCTTGCAGAATCTGCCAAGTAACCAAGCACTCCACTGACACTTAACCTATTCTAGGAGAAGAAATGGCAGCTCATGCTAAATGCAGTTCATAATTCCAATCCTAACTAGGCTGGCCGGAAGTATGAGCAGCCTTTACGTGCACAGACAGACAGCCCAAATGACATTTTGGATGAAGAAAAGACCTTAACTCCTCAAGTTGCTGAAGTCCAAGTCCGCGTACCTAAGTGGAAGATTGCTAAGGAGTTGCAAAAACAAAAGGAGGCATTGGCTGCATGCTTTCCCGATCACCTGCTGCCTTTTCCTACCAAGAAATACTCTCCACAAAGCGAAATTGAAAATGTCAGCGTGGGAGTCTTGAGAAGCGGGAAGGTCCTTGAAAAGGGGAAGTCCAGAGATGGGGAAAAGAGAGTCGAAAGTGAAAGGAATCTGCTGAGAACGAAATCTCGGCCGAGATGCATCAAGATCTCGGCTGAGATGTCCCACCTCGCCCAGAAGAGGAAATCCCCTGCACACTTATCTCGGCCGAGACACAAGACAATCTCAGTCGAGATTCTTAGAAATCCCGAATCAATCCTTAAATTCCACCACTTCCGTTTCCAAGTCAAATGAAGAGGATTCCAGACAGAAATAGAGACAAGGAGACAATGGAGGTACTCAGGAAGGTTGAAATCAGTATTCCCTCGGTGGAGGCCGTAAAACAGATTCCTCGATATGCAAAGTTTCTGAAAGACTTGTGCACTAACAAAAGGCTTCTACGAGGGAATGAGAAGGTCCTAATGGGAGAAAGTGTTTTGGCGATTTTCCAGAAAAAGATGCCACAGAAGTGCAAGGATCCGGGAATGTTAGCCATGCCGTGCAAATTGGTAACACTAGAATAGAGAAAGCCATGTTGGATCTAGGAGCATTGATTAATGTGATGCCCCGTTCCATTTTCGATAGCCTAAACTTGGGTCCATTGAAGGATACGAGGGTAGTCATCCAACTGGCCGACCGAAGCACCTTGTTTCCGGACGAGGTGATTGAGGACGTGATAGTTGAGGTGGATAACCTTATATTCCCAGCGGATTTCTATGTAATGGATATGCATAGAGACTCGTCAAATTCCACTCCAATCTTGCTTGGAGGCCGTTCTTGAACACCTCCCAAACAAAGATTGACGTGCGAGAGGGAAATCTTAGCATGGGAATTTGATATCCAAGTGGAGCAATTAAACATCTTTGAATCGATGAAGTATCCTGAGGATTTGCATAGTGTGCATTCTGTTGATGTTATTGATGCTATTGACCCCTTTGTAGAGGAAGTGCTTGAGTATTATTGCAGGGACCAAGAAACAATTGAATTGACGAATAATCTAGAGAAGACAGAGCCAATGGACACCAAGGAAGAGTTGGTGGGGACAGAGGAACAATCATAATTCTCCAAGCCATTCCAAACCAAGTCCTTTCCCAAGTTCATACCATTGCCGGAATCTCAAGAGAAAGTGCTACCCTCTACCATCAAGGCACTCACCAAAGAAGACCCAAGCCTTCAAGAGGTAGAACTCGAATCTCAAAAACTGTTTGAAGTGGTTGATGAATTTGAGAGTGAGGTTAACAACAATGGAAGTGGTCTTAGTGAAGGTTTTGACATAGTTTACGATGTGGAATATGTTTGCTTTGATGACTTTTTGATGAATGATTTTCTTTGCAAACATCTTTTAATTGAAATTTTTTCCCTTGATGCATTAATTGATTTAGGTGAATCCCTTACTTGTACTTTGGAAAAGGATGACGTCTTATTTTGGGAGGATTTTCAAACTAAGAGCATTCTTGATGAATTGAGCATTGATTTGAGTGAATCTTTCGGTTTCACTTTAGAAAATGATGATGTCATCTTTTGGGAAAATTTTCAACTCTTGAGCATCCCTCATTTCTAAAAAGTCTTTGATCAAACACCCTCCACCCATGTTGATTTTTAGGTTTGTGGGGAACCACCCCTATTTGAGAGCGATAAATGTTTTTCAAGAAAATGTGGAATTCCTAGACTTGACAACTTGTCTTCGAGGCATTTGAATTGCATCCCCGCCCCTTCATATTTACCACAAGATGTCATGGAAGAGTTTTTAGAAATTGCCAAGCATTATTTTGTTGGGGCGAAAATTTTCTCCTCACCAACTAACGCGACTTTCTTGAAAATTGACATTATTTTAAAAATTCTTTCAAATTGGGAAGAAAATTTTGCGGTAAAAATTGAAACACCCTCATTTGCGAAAGGGTATCATGAAAGCTTAATCATATTGGCTAGAATTATCATATATTCATTGTCTACGCTTAAACACTTTGTTCTTATGGAGAAACCTTTTTGTAAGGAGGGAAGGAAGCCAAAGGAAAGACGGAAGGTGGAGAACACACGGGAAATGATGGAATGGAAACTCCATGGATCAAGAAAAACGACTCGTTGGAGATTCGCTAAAGGCAAAGTTGTAAAGGCTCAGACGAGAACTTTTACTTCGAGCCCCCTTGACAAACGAGAGGATGATAGGGTCAAGCTAATGACCTTAAAGAAGCGCTTGTCGGGAGGCAACCCGGCGGTCACTCGTTTTCTCACATTTCAAATTCATAGTTTAGTAATTTAATAAATGCCTTGTGGCATATTTGATGTTTTTGTTGGGAAATGTCCATGTACAAATTAGAATAATCAAGAGATAGCATGAAGTGGGGGTGAAAGGGAGCAAAATGAAGGAAAAATGCAGGGGAAGCCATCTCGGCCGAGACGCAGAAGTAATCTCGGCCGAGACGTCACACAGGTGAACAGGGCAACCCCCCTGGAAACATATCTCGGCCGAGAAACATGAACCATCTCGGCCGAATTCAGAAGGGCCCAAAATGGAATAAAGCTGCTAGAAGCTTATCTCGGCCGAGACACTACAACATCTCGGCCGAGATTGATTTGTCTGGAATTGGGGCTGATTTGCTGGAAGCTTATCTCGGCCGAGACACACACGCATCTCGGCTGAGACCCACTGTGAGCCAATTGCTATCTTTTGTTTATTTTGGTTATGTTGATATTGTCTTTATTAAATTTTGATACCTTGCATATTTTTAGGAGCATGACTATTTTTGTTAAGTTAGTTAGTTGGTTAATAATTGGTTGATTTCGACGAGCATCGACTTGTACTCTTCTTTTTTCACAAACTTAGTTTGCAACTAAGTTTGGGGAGGGGGTGGGATTCGTACAAGTCGGCAGCTCGAGAAAGCAATTAGATGAGTTTAGGAAGGAAAAATGTGGCATTGATCAATGATGAAAAATTCTAATAAATATTTAAAGAAGCACATGGTAGAGCATGATAGACTTTTTGAAACAAAATTGAGCTTACATTCAAAACTTTTGATCAAATTGTTTCCTAGTGAGTGTTGAGCCTTAAAAGATACTCCCACCTTTGGTGTAAATTAAATTTCCTTTCGGTGCGAAAATTCATTGAATGCATACATTTTCCTCTAGAACTTGCCCCAATTCTCTACTTTTGAATAAGTCAATACATGTTGTGGCGTTGAAAATGATATTAGGCAATTCTTGATCAAAGCCTATTTCAAAAGCTTGAAAATATTTCCTTTTTACCAAATTTGACATCGCCTCTAGTTAAGCCCCTTTGAGCTTAAGCCTTTTTTGTTTGATACCCAACACTACAAGCAAATTTACCTTTCATTTAGCCTTTGATACCCAAACGGACTATTTAGTATTTGGGAGGCGGTTGGAAGGTAGTTAGTTTGGAAATTAGGATTGAATGTGGGTAAACTAGTGGGTAAACAAAGAAGGGTGAAAGGAAAAACGCGAAATGGGCTATAATCGAGAATATTAACCTTTCAAAAAAAAAAAAAAAAACCAGAAAAACGAAAGAAAAAGGAAGTGTATATACCATTCTTTTGGGGAGGTTAATGAAAATCACATCATTTTGTGATTACAATCCCTTGTTTAGAACTCTTAAGAAGCATAATTATTGAAAGGATTGATAAATATGGGAAATGTAGGTAGGAATAAGGTGAAGAAGTCGAATCTTAAGTTCGACTTGATTGAGAATTAAAAGAGTGAGGTTGAGTGACCATTGTTTGAGGGGTAGATGGGTAGTGCACGACTCATTTAGTCCGTTTTATAGTCACTTTTACCTAAATTTTATCCCACCTTACCCCTAGCCAACATTACAACCCACTTAAAGACCTAATTGATTCATTGTCACACTTGTCAAGCACTATTTCAGGTTTAGATGACCGACAAGCCTATGGTAGGCATTGTGTGCATTTCAATGTGAGTGTAAACACTACCCGTTTAATGCACTCGAGAGAGAGGGATACACTCACCCGGTAAGGATCTTAAGTTGAGAGTGTTATGTCTCGAAAGTAGTGGATCTAGTCTATCACATATGCTCGCTTTTATCACGATCGCTTATTCTTTTTCATGAAAATTCTGAAATCAAATGCCACTAAACTCTACCCTAGACACGTGTCCTTTTGTCTTTCTCTTTATTGTTCGGGACGAACAAGTTTTAAGTTTGGGGAGATTTGGTACACGTGTTCCGTGCACGCACTTTAGGGTACTTTTAGTGTCATTTTAGTGTCAATAATGTGCATAATCACGTGTATCTAGTGCTTTTGTACTCTCATGGCAAAATAATGCATTTGTGCTATTTTTGTGTTAAGACAGGTGAAAAAGGATCGAAAAAGAACATCAAACGACCGCGGAGTCGAGGGATCAATCGAGGCAATGAAAGGAAGGGCAAACTAAAGATCTCGGCTGAGACAGGATGAAAATCTCGGCCGAGATGAGTCTCCAGGGTAAACATGAAGATTTGCAGAACTGAGGATCTCGGCCGAGACAAGCAACGCATCTCGGCCGAGATGAGCTTCCGGAGATTTCAGGATTTTCAAAAGACTAAGATCTCGGCCGAGATGAAGTTGAATCTCGGCCGAGATGAGTCAAACCCTAGCCAGCCCCAATTTCCCCTTTTTCACGTCTCGCCGAGATGAAGTTGAATCTCGGCTGAGATCAGACTTCGACCCACCAGCTGAAAAGTCCTTTTTCACGTCTTGGCCGTGATGCAACTCAATCTCGGCCGAGATTCCTTACCCTGTTTTAAAATCCTGAATGCGATTTTGCCTATTTTTGACTAGCACTTTCTTCCCTTATATGTATATATATATCATCCCATTCGAATTTGACCTAACCTTTTGATACTTTTGTAAGCACTATTCAGCCACCATCATCATCCAAGGAGGAGAGAAGGGCAAGAAGAAGTCACATCATCTTCCCCATTGCTCATCCTTGGGTTTTATCACTCTATCTTTATGAACTCTTGTATTTTCTATTATTTTATCTTTGTAATAGTTAGTATGGGTGGCTAGCACCCTAAATTCTACCCTTGATCATGTTGAACCTTGATTGATGATGAGAATGTGATTATTGACTCTTGATGCTACCTTATTTATGCAATTTAAATGTTCTATAATGCTTGATTGGATTGTCTCATGCCTAGATGCTTGTTTTAGGATTGATCACCCTTTGGGAGGCATCTATTGTATGTTGCTAGAGATTGAACTTCACTTTCCGTGATTGTTGAAGCTTCAATCTCCCTTAGTAGCGAACAATGCTTGATATCATTGGTGGCATTATAGAGTTTAGCCTCTAAACCCGATCGTGTCGAGGTTTATGCTTTATTTATCCCGTTGTTCTAGCTCGTGACCACCCAATATCAATTAGTGTGAAAAGAGCTTGTTTGGATCACTAATTGATTTGGGTAGGGATAAATCGATAAGCGTACCTTCGATTTATCCACAATTAAGGGACAACACAGTCTACATAAGCGGACCTTGTAGATTGTGGGATAAGGGTTTAAATCGCATTGAATTTGGAACATAAACGATAATCATTAGGTAGTCGGATTCAAGGGGATACTAGATTGAGGGTAGACCTTTTATCATATTCTAAAACCCGAAAAACATTTGTTATTTGTCTTTCTTTGTTTGATATAAAATACCAAAAATACTTATTGCTTATCTAGAATTTTAGTTGATCACTTGTTAGTATTTAGTTGTTAACTCAATCCAAAACCCCCTCTCCTTTACTTGTTTAAGTTTAATACCCTATCCATCGTAAATCATTAGTTGCTTGTAATATCCGAACAACACTAATCCACCGTTCTCTGTGGGATCGACCCTTACTTACCACTCTACTAGTTAGAGTTGTAAGCTAAGGTTAAGTATATATTCTATATACAATTACTTTGGTACGGTCCAACGACTCAATCGTAACCAGCTTTCCCAATTTTCGTCTAACATTTCCGGAAACCTTGTCATTCCACTGTTTTAGAGATGCCGCACAACCTTTCACTTTTTCTGAAATGGAGTTGTGTAAAGTATTCCCAAGCCAACCCATCTTTGACAACACTCTCGCACTGATGGTGGAGAAGCCAATTTTTTTCAAAACAAAACAACCTCAATCGTCTTGTTCCACACAATTCCTTACGTTGGCCTGTTCTAGAGTCGAGTTCACAAATCACAGGGGAGTGGACCGACCGGATCCGAAGCAAATGACGTACCCTATATCTTTCAGTTACTACACGTATATATCTCTGGTATTAGGGTATAATTGACCATTTAAATCAGAGTTTGCTTCGTCTAAATAGAATAAATACTACTCCCTCCGTCCTAGGTTAATTTGCAGGCTCCGGGGACGTGGAATAAGAAAAAATTGCTTTTTGCTTTTTGAGTTGAAAAGTCAACAAAATTAATTATAATTAAGGGGAATGCTTAATTATTAATTATATTCCAAAATTTAATTTAAAAAAATGGAAAATTCTGAAAACACAAGATTTGTGCTACAGAAATCCAAACAACTTTCTGTTAGTGAATTCAACTCCTAAACACACAACTAGACAGAATATGGAATTCGCACAAAGATCAATCTGAAAAACACACACTCAGTTCGGCCAGAGTTGTGACCGAACTCGACTTGCGCAGAACAGGAAATAGAAATGGATCACACACAGCTTTTACGTGGTTCGTTCAAGATGAACTACATCCACGGAGGCAAGGCACACCCCAATCCACTAAGAAATCCAATCAATTACAGAGAATACACTCAAGAAATAAAATGCCCAACTCTGGAACAGATTAGGGCAGAAAACGTTCTCTCTCAAAATACTCTCTCTAATCTAAGAAACAAGGAAATTGTTCGACGTAGTGTTCTTCTCCTTGATGAGAGCTTTACAATGATATAAGAATTGGAGCTCGAATGTAACCGTACAAAAAGTTCTAACTGAATCAAGTTGAGCTCAGCTACCGGACAAAAACGATGGTTTTCTTCGTCACAAACTCTGAAACAAACTCGTCACAAATGACGGTTATCCTCAACTGCCACGAACCCGGCTCATTCTGAACAGCTTAGCTTCTTGATGCTCAAACCCGGTTCAAACCTCCGGTTCTTCACTTCCTGATCCCGGTTCCACATTCCCAACACACCATATTACAAAGTATAGCTTCACTTGATGAGATTGAACACCACCTCACAAATCTCCACCTCAATGAATCAAGTGTGCCTCTTCTGCCTCACCACTGCCTTTCTGTTTAATACTCTTCATGACATTGCTCAAGCTGCAGCAAGCTCGAACAATGCTCCACTTTGTTCCCAGGTACTCCCTTGGTAAGAAAATCAGCAGGGTTATGCAATGTGTGTACCTTCTTCACCTCCACAGAACCAGAATCAATGATATCTCTAGCAAAATGTAACCTAACATCAATGTGTTTTGACCTTTCATGAAATGCTTGGTGTTTCACAAGATGTAAAGCACTTTGATTATCACAGTAGATTGCCACACACTTCTGCTTGATATCCAAATCTCTCAAAATCCCTTTCAGCCAGATTGCCTCTTTGATAGCTTCAGTTAAGGAGATATATTCTGCTTCTGTTGTTGACAGTGCTACAACTGATTGTTGTACACTTCTCCAGCTAATGGCTGTTCCAAATAAGGTAAACACAAATCCAGAAATAGATTTCCTTGTGTCTATGTTTGCTGCAAAATCAGAATCAGCAAACCCCTCCAATGCAACAGTACTTCCATCCACTTTCTTTTCAAATTTCAGTGACAAGTTCACTGATCCTTTCAAATACCTCATCACATGTTTCAAAGCTTCCCAATGCTCACCTCCTGGGTCTGACATGAACCTGCTTACTAAAGATACAGCATAGGCCAAGTCAGGTCTGCTACAAATCATTCCATACATAAGACTTCCAACTCCACTTGCATAAGGGATATTGCTCATATGTATGATTTCCTCTTCAGTCTTTGGGCATTGTTCTTTGGAGAGTTTCTTCTGTAGATTAACTGGAGTGGAGAGAGGTTTGGCTTCATGCATATGAAACCTCTCCAACACCTTCTGTAGATATTGCCTCTGAGATAACCAAAACACTCCAGCTTCTCTGTTTCTTAGAATGTTCATGCCCAAAATCTTCTTGGCTTCTCCCAGATCTTTCATGTCAAATTCAGTATTAAGTCTATCCTTCAACCATTGTACCCTCTTCTTGTTCCTGCTGGCAATTAGCATATCATCCACATACAATAGAAGGAAGACTTTATCTTGCTTTGAACCTTTGTTGAAGTAAACACAACTATCATAAAGACTTCTTACAAAGCCAACACTGATCATGAAGTCATTGAACCTCTTATTCCACTGTCTTGGACTTTGTTTGAGTCCATATAGTGACTTCTTCAGCAAACAAACTTTTTCTTCTTGTTCAGGAACAACAAAGCCTTCTGGTGTTTCATATATATCTTCTCATTGAGTTCTCCATGTAAGAATGCTGTCTTTACATCCAGTTGTTGTAATTCCATGTCCTCTTGTGTAACTTTTGATAAAAGCAACCTGATTGAGCAATGCTTTACCACTTGAGAGAAAACTTCATTAAAATCAATTCCTTCTCTTTGTGTAAAGCCCCTAGCCACCAATCTTGCTTTAAACCTCACCTGTTTGGATCCTGCTGTCTCTAGTTTCTTCTTGTATATCCATTTAGAGCTTACAAGTTTCTGACCTTTTGGTTTATCCACCAATATCCAGGTCTCATTCTTTTCCAGGGACTCCATCTCTTCAATCATTGCCTGTATCCAGTGTTCACCTTCTTCACAGTCTAGTGCTTCTTTAAAACTACTAGGCTCTTGTGATTCCAGGTCTTCAGCAACACTCAAAGCATAGTAAACATTCCCTGCTTGACCATAGAAATCAGGTCTGTTGATTGTTCTTCTAGGCCTGTCCCTTCCAATGCTGTATTCTCTGACATTTTGTGAAGGTCCAGTTTGTTCTTCTTCTTCAGATGATGACTCACTATCTTGTAGATTTTCTTGTGGTTGAGGTGTGTGATTATCTTCAGCAGGATGCTCCACCTGAATTGATATCTCTTCTGTCTCTTTAGCACCATCAAATTCTTCCTTAGAGCCTGTAGAAGTGTAAGCCATCACATTCTCATTAAACTTTACATCTCTACTTGTGATTATCTTCTGATTTCCCTTCTCTAAGCACCACAATCTGTAGCCCTTTATTCCATCCGGATATCCAAGAAATACACATCTTAGAGCTCTTGCATCTAGCTTGTCTTGCTTGACATGGACAAAAGCAAGACACCCAAACACCCTTAACCCTTCATAACTTGGTTTCTGTCCACTCCACACCTCTTCAGGTGTTTTGAACCCAATCACTGATGAGGGTGACCTGTTAATGAGATAACATGCTGTAGCAATGGTTTCTCCCCAAAATACCTTTGGCAACCCAGCATCCAACAGCATACACCTCACTCTTTCAAGAAGAGTCCTGTTAAGCCTCTCAGCAACTCCATTCTGTTGAGGATTCATTGGAACAGTCCTGTGTCTCTTGATTCCTCTCTCTTCACAGAAGTTTGTAAACTCAGTAGATAGATATTCCAGTCCATTATCAGTCCTAAGGTGCTTCAGCTTCTTCCCTTTGACATTTTCCAGTTGAATCAACCATGTTTTGAACTTATGAAAAGCATCACTCTTATTCTTCATCAACATGATCCACACCTTTCTGCTGTAATCATCAATCAAGGACATGAAATACCTTGCACCACCATGAGACTCTGTCCTTGCAGGACCCCATATGTCAGAGTGAACATAATCTAATGGCTCTTGAGTTGTGTGAACACCCTTTCCATAGGGCAGCTTCTTGGATTTGCCCAAAGCACACTGATCACAGAACTCCAGATCTTGATTTCCCATGTTTCCAATTACTCCACTTCTTGACAGTTCCTTCAACCCTTTCTCTCCTATGTGTCCAAGTCTCTTGTGCCATTTAACAAGCTCAGAACTGCTTAAGACCATATCCACACTCCCAACAACAGGTGAACCAATCAAGATAAACAACCCATTATGCTGTCTACCTTTTATCACCATTTTTCCATGTTTTGTGATATGCAAGAATCCATCTACTGAGCTAAACTGACACCCACTAGTTACTAAAGAACCAAGAGATAGAAGATTTCTTTTAAGGCCAGGAACATATCTTACATTTGAGATGACTCTGACCACACCATCAAACATCCTTATGCTCACTGATCCAACTCCTTTGACCTTGCATGATTGGTCATTTCCCAGGAGAACATTTCCACCATCTTCTCTCTTCAGTTCATCAAACCATGACTGGTGTGGACACATATGAAAGGAACAGCCTGTGTCCAAGACCCATTCCTTTACCATTCTTGATTCAGTAACATTTAATACCTCTGGATGATCTTCTTGATGATCAATGGCAGCAGATTCTGCCCCTTGATTTCCACCTTTCTTAATTCTTTTAGGACAATCCTTCTTCAAGTGACCAGGCTGCTTGCACTTGAAGCATTTCCTCTTCTCAACCCATTCATTTCCCTTCTTTGGATTAGAGTCTCCTGCCTTTGGATCCTTAGCATTCTGTCCCTTCTTGCCTTGCCAAGGTTTCTTGAATTTGACATTCAAACCTTCTCCAGATTGCACCATGCCTTTATCCCCTTGAGTCTGGAAGTATTTAGACCTCAGAGCCTTCACTATTCCATCATAAGATAGCTGCTCATCTCTCCCATACATCAAGGCATCCTTAAAACTTTCCATGGATTTTGGAAGAATGTTTAACACCATCAATGCCTTGTCATCCTCCTCCAATTTCACATCCAGGTCTTCCAATTCTTCAATCATCTTAATGAACTCATCAAGTTGATCAGAAATTACCTTATCTTCAGTGATCTTGAAGGCCAACATCTTCTGCTTCAAGAACAACTTGTTGGAAACTGACTTTGATTGATACAGATCTTCCAATCTCCTCCATGCTTCTGAGGAACTCTTGTATCTTGAGACCTCCCTCAACGGTTTATCACCTAAACACAGAAAGATAAGACTTAGGGCCTTCTTATCCACTGATGCAAACTTGGGTTTCTCAGTTTCTTCCCATGAATCCAGAGGTATCAATGTAAGATCAAGGCCATTGTGAACCAATACTGCATTCATCTTGATCTTCCACAGTGTGAAATCATTTCTCCCTGTGAACTTCTCAAAATCCATCTTCATACCAGCCATTCCTTCTCTTCTTCAAGCTGTGAGAGTTGGTTTCCCACAGACGGCGCCACTTGTTAGTGAATTCAACTCCTAAACACACAACTAGACAGAATCTGGAATTCGCACAAAGATCAATCTGAAAAACACACACTCAGTTCGGCCAGAGTTGTGACCGAACTCGACTTGCGCAGAACAGGAAATAGAAATGGATCACACACATCTTTTACGTGGTTCGTTCAAGATGAACTACATCCACGGAGGCAAGGCACACCCCAATCCACTAAGAAATCCAATCAATTACAGAGAATACACTCAAGAAACAAAATGCCCAACTCTGGAACAGATTAGGGCAGAAAACGTTCTCTCTCAAAATACTCTCTCTAATCTAAGAAACAAGGAAATTGCTCGACGTAGTGTTCTTCTCCTTGATGAGAGCTTTACAATGATATAAGAATTGGAGCTCGAATGTAACCGTACAAAAAGTTCTAACTGAATCAAGTTGAGCTCAGCTACCGGACAAAAACGACGGTTTTCTTCGTCACAAACTCTGAAACAAACTCGTCACAAATGACGGTTATCCTCAACTGCCACGAACCCGGCTCATTCTGAACAGCTTAGCTTCTTGATGCTCAAACCCGGTTCAAACCTCCGGTTCTTCACTTCCTGATCCCGGTTCCACATTCCCAACACACCATATTACAAAGTATAGCTTCACTTGATGAGATTGAACACCACCTCACACTTTCAAAATCCAAAAAAATCATATGAGTTGAACTTTCTGAAAAAATCACAAATTTCCGGAAAAACGAAAATTTTCATAAATTCCTGAAATTCTGCAGAAGCAGAAATTGTTGAAATTTTCCAGAAAATTTGTGTTTTTCCATTTTCCAGAAAAATTTCAGAATCTGTGAAACAGCACAACAAGTACAGTAACTTGAAACTCTGAAATTTTCACTTCCCTCCATTTTTTACAGAAACAGTACAGATTATGATTCAGCTGAAATGAAACACAAAATCTAAAACCTTTCAAACTTCCCTCCTAAAAATTCAGAATTTAAACCTCCAAAGTCCTATAAATGATGTTGTTACAACATTAAATTCTAGCATAAATGTGACAACAACCAAAACATAAATTACAGAAAATGATAAACAATAGAAAGGAGTCGAACTTGGCTCCATTAGACCGTAATCGGATTGCGCAGTATCTATTGGCCAATAGCACGGACGGGGTGGGTGGTCCACAATGGCAAGATCCGATCGACGGCTACATCATTTGCAGTTAGCCCCCGGATGGTCCACTATAATTGGGCAACCGCAAAGAAACAGATTGAACAAGGGTTACCAGGGGTCTTCTTGCAGCAAACATGAACAATAAGACCTAAAAAGGCAGAATTGGATACATCTACTTTCAAGGCAATACCATTTTGCAGACGGGGCAACATACACAGATTGGCAAAAGAATTAGAGGTAAGTAACTCAGTCTGGAGATGGGTGAAGACTGGGGTTATAAAACCACATACAAACGCAATAAAACCCACATTGACGGATGCAAACAAGGTGCAAATGTTGAAATACAGCTTGAGTCAGCTGAACTTTGACACAACAACAAAGAAAATGTAGTTTGCAACTATGCATAATGTGGTCCATATAGACGAGAAGTGGTTTTATATGCAAAGAGCCACAGAAAGGGCGTACAAATTAGCCGAAGAAGATGATGTGTATCGGTCTTGCAAGAGCAAATGATTCATAACAAAAGTTATGTTCATGTGTGTCGTTGCTCGACCTCAATATTCAGCTGAGGGGCAGCTATTGTTCGATGGAAAAATTGGTATATTTCCATTTACGAAACAAGAACCAGCCCTAAGTAACAGCGTTAATCGTGCAAGAGGGACTATGGTTACAAAACCTATTGAGACGATCAACAAGGAAGTCATAAAAGACTGCATAATAAACCAGGTTTCGTCCATTAATTTTCAGATTTTTTTTTTTTTTTTTTATAAATTCGGCTATCAGCAAATGTCATCATCTAGCCGCAAAAATATACAAGTCACCAAGATGCATCGCCAAGACACAATTGACTGCATCAATAACATTGCATAATATTTTTTAGAAGAATGCATGTTTTAAATTCTGTCAATATCAGTTAGAACATGCAGGGGCTCATTCATCATTTAAGTTACATATCAGATTATATCGGCAATCAAGCGAAAATGGCCAAAAAATTCAAGTAGTAGGCATATATTGATACAACAAGATAACGCAAGACCTCACATCAGTGACATAGATTCTGATTTCAGAGAGGCTACATCAGCAAATGGTTTTAATATTCAAATAATGTTTCAACCACCAAATTCCCCAAACACAAACATTTTGGACTTGGGATTCTACAGGGTTATTTAGTCACTTCAGACAGAAAATAGCTTTGTATAATGTTGAAGACTTGGTCACAAATGTCACAGTTTCGTATGAGCAGTTGGAAGCAAGCAAAATAAACAGTGTGTTCCTTAGTTTGCAAGCATGCCTCATAGAAATCATGAAGCAGCTCGGACACAACTACTATAAGTTGCCACATTTGGGAAAATGTCACCTAACAAGAGAGGGTACACTACCAAATACCCTAGAAGTCGAAGAAGGAATTGTAAGGCGGGCAATAGACCATCTTGTAGCAACCGGACAGACTAATGTGAGCTACGAGATTGGGGGATATTGACTGCTTTAGGTTACAATTAGGATTAAGTTTAGGAAATGCTTTTTGTATGTAACCTATTGTTTATGGCATAAACACCTACTAGGTGTATTTTGCTTAGGCCATAAACAACTGAGATTTGGAAATTACTGAAATTCTATTAGTATAAGCGTCATTAACAAATTAATGTTAACAATACTTGGCCCTCAGAAAATTTTCATCACTGGGCATTCAGTAAAGTTCAAGGGCAACATTAAATCAACAAATTAATTTGCTAATTCAAGATACCGGTAGGAACATAATACACTACCAAATGTTTTAAAATTCACTTAGGGACAGCAGGCAACAGTTTATACAGGCAACATCAACAAGCTCGCACATGAGCAAAATTAATAGGGCAAAACCTCAAGCAACAACAACAAGCCCACACAGGAGCATAAAAAATTGGGCAAATATTCAGGCAACAGCAACAAGCTCACACAGGAGCAAACCGAATAGAGCAAAATTACATGCAACAACAACAAGCTCACACAGGAGCAAAAATAACATGTCACAATTTCAGTCAACAGCAACAAGCCCACACAGGAGCAGATTTAACAGTGCAAAATTTCAGTCAACAGCAACAATCCCACACAAAAAATCCCGATTGCGGCTCAAATAGCAGCAACAAGAGAGAGGGATAGAAAACACCGACCTATTTAATAGCCGAAAC
Source organism: Ajuga chamaepitys (assembly GCA_958295605.1). NCBI lineage: Eukaryota > Viridiplantae > Streptophyta > Magnoliopsida > Lamiales > Lamiaceae > Ajuga > Ajuga chamaepitys. The sequence goes on from OY282504.1 coordinate 37,324,015, forward strand.
CCAGATCGTAAGAAACTCAAGGCACCACGCTCGGATCTCAGGACCCGTCGCATTCTCGCCGCAGGTAATCACGACACTAGCCTCAGATCTAGTCAGGAATGACTTTTCGCCCTCGTACAACTCTTCATCGGCCACGAAATCCACCGGATTCGGTAACTGAGTCTCGGCAACATAACTGTCCTCCGAATCGTACACAATTTCATCTATCTCTGTTGAATCATTGCAACATCCACCCAAATCGGCCATGATCGGAAAGAAAGTGTTACAGAAAACCCTAAAAAACGGGGCCCTCCGAGGGAAGCCAATCGGTGATTGACGAGATGAGAACTCGCCACCAAGACATTGCCTAAGGGAAGATAGAAGTGAAGATAAGAGCTCAAGATCGGAGCTCGAGTTCTGGAAGAACACTAAGAACAGCGGCGGAGAAATGAAGAGACGAGAGAGAGAGAGTTCAGGAACTAGTTTTAGGGTTAAAGTGAGAAATAGGTTGGGTAATTAATTGGGTTGGATTAGTTTAGGGTTAATTAGGTTAGGTTTAATTAGTTCAGGTAATGGCAGATTTGTAAATATGTCAACATTATTAGGATAATTTGGTACAAAACACTGTCCTCTTTGCGGGTGTGCAAATTAACTCGGGACACCCCGAAAAGGAAAGTGTGCAAATTAACCTGGGACGGAGAGAGTACTTCAGTTTAGATATACAGTTAAATCTCGATAAATTAAACAACTTGGGACCGCAGAAAATTATTCATTTAGGAGTTTATTCATTTATCGATAAATGAATAAATTATTTATTTATCAATAAATGAAAATTTATTATTTTAGAGAGAGCTTACATACAGGAAGCACACATACTTTTTACAGTTTGCCATCAGCTATATACATGACCGCGTAATTGTGAAATATGTTTGATGGTGATTTAAAATGAACAATCATGATGCAGTCATGGAATCACCTACATACGAAGAAATCATTGAATTGATAATGAACAATAATGATGATGAGAGATCCTGAACCAGATGATAGTCATGTTATCCCAATTGTGTCGTCAAAAGAGGCATTTCAAGCAATAGTCACCTTGAATAATTACTTGCTAGAATACATACAATATTCCAGGAGTTGTGAATGCTCTACAAAACAGTTAAGGTAGAGGTTTGCTTTGGCTTAGGTAAGAAGAAAAAATAGCAAACTTGTTGGGAAATAAACGAACAAACGAATAAAGCAAACAAATTATACCCGTGCAAGAAACAAAATAAAAACACACCAGGTTCACTAACAACTTGTTAGCTACGTCCCCGACCAAAAGGAAAAGATCCCAAATCAAATTCAAACGAAGAGAGTTCAAACAAAGACCAATAATCGAGTATCTATCAATTGATACTCGACTCAAACAAATTCCAACGCTCGAACAATCAAGTCAAATTCAAAGCCAAAACAATTCTAAAACTCTCAGAGACTCTCTGTCAAAGGACTCCAATAGGATCTATATATAAGCCCCCAAAACCTAATCCTATACAAGAAAGGAATCAACTTGGGCCTAATTCGCGTAGGCCCAAGAAACTGCTCCGCTGGGCCTGCCTCGGCCGCGGCCAATCTCCCCTACAAAAGTGTCTCGGCCGAGCCTAACTCGTCTCGGCCGAGACAAGCCTCCAGCAGCAAATCTTAACTTCCAGCCACAAAGTGATGCGGCCCCGTTCAACAAGCGCCGCGGCCGCAGTGAGTCTCTAGCAATGTGGCGCGGCCGCGCCCGTCCAACGCGGCCAAGCCCCCTTTCCAGCGCCAATTCAATACTCAGCTTCAATCCTCCACCTCGATGCGAACTTCGATTCAAACCCAATAAGATTCAAGGCACAAATCCCAACAACTATACTCATATTTTCAAAAGAAATGATTATTGTAAAGTATTGTTGATTGATTGAATATTTTGATTATATAAATATATATATATATATATATTATGAAATACAATGATTATTACTTTACATTTTTGTTGGGACTTTAAGGATTTTTTTATTTTTTATTACTTAATACATTTAGCGAGATTATTAGTTTAGTACATCGATTCGAATTGGGATCGAAAGAAATTATTATATTATCGAGGTTATTAATTTGTGGAGGTTTAAATGTATATGTGTGTTCTGTGTTTGGCATTTACAAGACCTTGAAAGTTAAAAATGTGGTATGAAACTACATCCAACAAAAGACGGACAAGTGAACTACTAATTAAAAAAAACAAAGAGTATTTGGTTTTATGTGGATTTTGGTTTTTATCAATGTTTGTATGGTTTTGATATGCTGTCATTATTGTGAGGCTAGGAATTATTTGGCAATAGCATCATATCCCCTGTTAATATAATTAGTGATTAGGACTGCTCAAGACTTCCACTGTAATGTTTAATCAAATTCATTCTCCAACGCGCCCGCAGATGATACTTTAATTTGTCTCTAACTCTGCTTTCTCTCTTATTCTACCACGTTGTAGCTCAATAATGTCGAAATTTTGTACTCTAATAATTTAAGAAATTGACTATGATTACTAATCACAGATGTCGGTAGTATTAACTTTATCCTCCATTTTGTGTGATTTTTATTTTTTATTTTGCTATTAATTGTAATATTATAAAAGTTATTATCTCAAAATCATGAAAAATACAAAATTGTATAAGAGTATTAGCAAATTAAAATTGCTCACCAAAAATAATATAAAAAGAGAAATTATTAAAGAAGCATATTTCATATAGCGCAAAATGTTGAAACTGATTCCTGATCAATAACATATGTTACAAGGTGTTTGATCAACTAAGTTAAAATAAATTTATAAACGAATAGTTTGTAAAAAAGTTAGTAGTACATGTAGGGTTCGTTTACTTAAGACTGGGGAGTGCTGGACCAAATCTGACTGAAAGAGTTAATGAATGTGCTTTATTGGAATTTGATCTTGTAAATTTACTGAGCCAAGTATTAAGCAAACAGACCCGTAGTGTATATTAAAATCGATAAAAAGTAGTCGAAAAAAGAGAAGAAAAAAAAGGGTGATGTATATGAGTTTTTGGAGGAAAGAAAGGAGATTGTTGGGGTAGCTGCGTTTCTTGTATTTTCTACTGTGAACTCTGAATTGGGCCAAGCCCAGAAGTCCTAATAGCCTACTAATCAAACAAGGCTCTAACCAATATTCCATTTTCTCCATAGAAAATATAATCGTGTTTATTACTTTTTTTTTTTTTTTTTTAAATAAAGAAACTTTTCTAGTTTGCTTTTATTCTGTTAATTGGTGATTTTAATCTAAAGTAGTATGTATATATATAAAATAAGCGAAGTTGGCCAATTTTAGTAAGTTTAACATTTTTCCGTCCATTTCTAAGTTACTAATTTTGTATGTAATTCAAAAATTCAAATTTAATTATCCATTTATTTCTATTATATTTTAAAATTTGAATTTATATTATTCCTATTATGATGGTGATTTTTTTTTTTTTTTTTAAATTTGAAAAAAGAAATCTTATCGAATCCGTTGTTATGTCTCGAGCTATCCTTACATATAACGATTCTGTTATAAAGATATCCTATAATAACGCATTATAATTAGGATCTCGCAATTAAATTCATATTCAAATGTTAACAAATCCTATACGTATTCACATATATATAGATACATCCTCCTTTTTCTAATCTGACATTTTCTGCTTACAATGGAACATCCAAAAAATGTATTTGCAAATGACGATCAAAATAAATCAGTTTCAGTGCAGCAACCAATTCATGGAAAAGAGCTACAAAGAATCTGTAATGTTCAAATTTACCTGCCATTGACCTTTTCTATGGTAATACATTATTTACATCAGATTTCTTTATCAAATGGCTGACGCGCATATATTGTGTTAACAAATGTTGATTCAATTTTTATATGTATACAACCAATTTAGACAGAATTTTGGCAAAAGATAAGAGAACAACAATCAACATATGTCGCGGACCTTGAGTGCAAAAAGGATGTTCGATCGCTTAGTCTTAATAATTTCTAAATTCTAAATAGCTACTCCTTTTTTTGTTTCATATAGTATGACTTATATGCATGCAAATGAAATTGTTGAGACTAAAAAATTAAAAAACTTAAAAATATATACCTACATAAATTAAAAAACTGGAAAAATCTAAAAAAAAATCAAGTGAGATTAAAATAAAATAAATAATAATTTTCTTTATAAGTGCATTATAAGAAGTGATATATATATATATATATATATATATATGTAAAATCTGCAGAAATCACAAGAAATTAACTACAACTACACAAATATGTTAAATAACCATTGAAATTTAATTTTATTTCTATCATTAATATTTATAATGATACTCTAATAAAAAAAAAAATTATTTCGAAGGTAATGTTTAATAACTGTATCATGATAATGAAAGAATAATTTAAATAAAATAATATTTTATTATTATACAATAAAAAAATTTGATTTCATGAAATTAAAATCATTTACAAAACTAAAAAAAAAGCAGAAATTTTCATAACACTTTTTCAATTATGCGAGATAATATTATAACATTCGTTCAAACTAGAGAGACTAATATGGGAAGTACAATACATTCAAACATTGAAAATATATTATTCCTGCTATTAAGTATACTCAGTCTATCATCTATGTGAAATTTAATAACAATGATATATCATACCTTCAAATAACCAATATATCAATTTGACACTGCATAATTATTAATGCTAGATGTTTCCTAAAAACAAAGAAAAAATCATTTATCCATATAAATCTCCGAATAAAAAATTGTCAGCAGAATAATTTCTTAATTATAAGGAGGCAAATCTATCAAAATGCAACTAAAATATTTTTATTCAATCACAAAATCTCCTAAATACAATGAGGCAATCTATCAAAAGCCAACTAAAATATTATTCATATACAATATCTCATAAAGATAAGGAGGCAATCTATCAACCCTCCCAAATACATTAACCCTGTCGCGTTCTATAAATTATAAATCTCCTATATAAATCTATAAGTCAGCGAGCATACGTTTCATATTCAACACACACGCCTACATAAAAATTACACCTAAACCGAATACATATCACAAACACATCATATTTTGAAAACCTTTTACAACCAAAGATACACAGAAATAAATTTCTCTATAGAGTTTTACAAGGCTCAGTAAGCTAGATCCAAAAATCATAACAACATACGGAAACATGAATAAATACTCAAGTGGAATAGATGCTGGGAAGAAGACTCATACAACAAACTAATCAAAGAACTACAGTGCAAAATGTTAGAATTACTTACTTAGATCTTTGTGATAGTGGCAAAATTCCGATTTTCAATGTTTCTTTGCAAATAAATAATTAATATCCTGCATAAAAGTTCACTATTAGTTTATGTTGTAATATGTTAATTTTATTTATGCGTCATACCTTATGCAATGTTGTGTATGATTTTGTTATTAAATGTGTAATATCCGTAACTAATTATTCTGTGAAATAGTCATAAAAAAAAGTTTAAAAGTTTTCAGAACGTGTCATAATTTCAACTTAATGATTATAATGATTTATTAAGAATATGATGATACTTAAGATTCCATGATAAAGATTGAAGATTAACAAATAAATATTAATGTTGATAAAAGTCATCAACCCACAAAATGGAGTGTTGTGCTCAAGATTAATTAGACAAGAGTGATTTGATGCATTTCTTTTTTAATAGTTATTTTTCATGCTAGGCCAAGTAGAAGGATATTACAAGGACACTAAGAAAGTTTATATTTTTGGGATTAAAATTTGATTGCAAAAAGTCATTAACTAAGAAAAATCATTTGTGCAAGTTAATGTATATGAACTAAAACAATTGCATTTAGAGGGAAATAATATGATGCCAATATTAATCTATTAACATACACCATAACAGCTACTTACAAATTATGTATTAGGATACAAAAAAAATAAAAAATTGTAAATGGTTGCATGATTTTCTAAAATTCAAAAGATTAGACAATTTTAAAACATCTAATAAGCTAAGTAGTGTATTGCCTCTAAACCATAATTAGTAAAACTAATCCTATCCCACCTGTTCTTTACATTTATTCAGAAAATTTTACTAATAAATAACAAGCTTGGATAGAGCCATCACATGGAAAAACTCTGGAGGTATTAAATTATGAAATTTTGAACTTTTTCAACTGCATAAATTTGTAGACATTTATAAACATAATGATTACTTCACCAATGGAAAACATAATTAGAGTCACATAAATAAACTAATTAACAAATCATTTATAAGATATAACCAATTAAAAAACAAAAGATTCAAGTAATACATTCTGGCACATTCTGAATGATCTAAGGGCATACTTAGTAGATATGTAATATCTCTGATTAATAATGAACCAATATTTGAATAATCAATGTTTCTTCTCAAAAAAAAAAAAAAAAAAAAAACAAATAAACAAATAGAGATATTATTATAAATTTAAAAGTATCATCTTTAGTTATTTTTTTTTTTAATAATTGTATATCATTATCTAAAGAAAGGTTAATGAAACAAATAAACAAACAAACAAAAAACTACCTTAAAATATCCTTCTTTATCATTGATGTATTGTTACTGAAAGTAGAGCAACCAGTTTCATCTCAAACAATGATGCACGGTCCTCACAACAACAAATCACAATTCGGAAAAAAACAAGAAATCAATTAAAATTCCAAACATATATAAGATTAATTGAGAAAATAATTAAATATAATACAAGTTTTTACCTTCGCTCATACTTTGATGAAGAAAGTAATTTTTACATGTGCGATTTTCGGTGTCAAAATCTGAAACCTAAACTTAACCAGGATGAAATACCTACAAAGACAACCCATTCTATTAGAAATTTTAATTTACTGGACAATCTTTATAAAATAAAAACATAAAAAGAAAAGGAATATCATAAAAAAATCCCAAAAATAATAAACTGACATACGAGGAAGAAATTCATATAAAAGAAATGCAAAATAAAAAAGTTTACCTATAACCGGTATTAGGACTGGAATATATTACCGAATTCAAAGATATGATAAGTCAAAATAAAACTTAGCAGAACAATATATCGTGTTTTTAAAGAATGTTTTAGAAACTACAAAAATAAAATAAAATAATTACAATATATAAAGAAAGAGGATTAGAAAGAGGACCATTTTAAGGATGCCGATCTCCGATCTGGTCAGATTTTCGATCGGCTGAGATTCGAAACTGCATGTGCTCAAAAGAAACCCAAAAATGTTAGGCACACTTCTACCGGAGGATTTAACTTACGGCCCGATTATTCTGAGAACGGATCTTCATGGGAAATAACTAGAGCTGGCAATTCGGCCCGCCCAGCCCAGCTCGGCCCAGCCCATCGGGCTAAGGTGTATGCTCGGGCTGGGCTTGGTGGGCCCGACGTCTATTGGGCTGGTAAATGTATATCTCAACCCGACCCACCTCGGGCTGGGTTGGCCCGTGGGCCAGCCCATCACCTATTTTTTCTCCCAAACAACTTGTGTTATGACAAATTAAAGATTTAAATTTAAACAACCACAACAAAATGAGAAGCTTAATTTAGAACTTAAGTTAAGTGTAGAATAAAAAAATATTTAATTAGTATTGCTAATTATTATTTAATTAAACTAAAAATTAATGGATAAACTAATAAAGTACCTACGTGTTGATGAAGTGATGCTCCCAGCGTGATACAATGATAATGAATACTAAAGACTTACTTAACAACTTAAGAATGAGAGTGGGGAAAAAGGGATTCAAGAAAAAGATAAATAGAGGGCGGGCCGGCCCGCGGCCCGTGGCCCGTGGGCTACAATGGGCCGAAACCATGGGCCACGTCGGGCTGATGGGTTGGGCCTGGTGGGCCCGACGACTCCTGGGCCAGTAATTTTAGAGCCCAGCCCACCTAAAATATCGGGCGGGTCAGGCCGGCCCATCGGGCTGGGTCGATTTTGCCGGCTCTAGAAATAACTACCAGAGAGAGGGAAAGATAACCCCGAGCGATTGAACACGAAATTTTATGCGAAATTTTAAGCTGAAAGATTGACAAAGATGGAATGATAGAGAGAGTGAAGAATTCTCGATTAGATTTAGGCAGTGGGTGAGGATGTGAGTATGTTCTATATTCCAAGAATTTGTTTGTTGGAGATGGTAGAGAGAGACAATGCAGGTGATAAGTGACACCGTTTCGAGTTTGAGATAGAAGTGAGAGAGTCATAGAGTAGCTGAAACGGCCCAAATACAGTAGCGGGAGAGATTAATGAACTGAAATTTTAGAGTGTTCCGTTTATTAATTAGTAATTAATAAAATTGGGCTATTTAACATACAGTTATAATCGGGCCATCTATTTAACAAATTTGGGCTATTAAATAATTGTGAAAATGGTTACAAAATGTTTTTATCGTTTTGAGGTCTTTCCACCCATTTTCTCTGCTTAACTCATTCACGAAGTTTGTTCGTGAGTTGAAAAAAATTGAATTTGGGCCTGACCTGGCCTATTTTAGGCCCGTTTGTACCTCGGTTTGCAGGATGGAATGAAGAAATGAGTGCAAATGGCCTTCTTGATCTCCCAGATTTTTCTTACCTTCAAAACATGACTCAAAACACCCAAGAGCGCATCAAATAATATCAAGAAGGAAAATAAACTCGAAAATACACTTAAAAATTAAATTCCACTTAGACATGATAAATACTCACAATAATATGGACGTGAAATATGCAAGAAAAAACGAGAATTTTCACGTTCATCAGAAATATCCTTTAAAAAATCCCCAAGCCAGCTTTTTCGCTAGCCTTGTCTAGTACAATAAACTTCGACTCCATCGTGGATCAAGTTATGCACATTTGGTTAGAGGATTTCCATGACACTGCTCATCCACCTATAGTGAATATGAACTCACTAGTGGACTTGGAGTCTATGTTATCGGATATGCATTTATATCATTGTATCCTTCTAACATAGTTGGATATCTTGTGTAAAGTATGCAATAACTTAAGGTGTGCTTCAAATACCTTAGTATTCTTATCAACGCTGTTGAATGATCATCTTGTGAATTACTTGTGAACATACTAAGCTTGCTAACTGAATATGCTATGCCAGGACGAGTGCAGTTTTCTAGGTGCATTAGACTACCTATTACCCAAGCATTCCCTAGCTGGGATACATGTCTTCCTTGATTTTTTGCTAACTGTAGATTTGCATCCATATTTGTATTAGTCGGAGGCAGATCAAAGGTCTCGAATTTCTTGAGCACTTTCTTAACACAGTGAAATTGTGCCAAGATAATTCCATCGGGTGTCCTAGAGATCTTTATCCTAGCATGATATTTGTCAGACCCATGTCCTTCAATATGAAATTACTTTTCAACATATTCTAAATTTTCACGGTCATTTCATGATTGCTTTATATGATCAGCATGTTGTCCACATAGAGATAACACTCACATACTCATCAGGTGTGCTCTTAATATAAACGCATTTGTCACACTAGTTGATTTTGAAGCCACTCGATAATGTTGTTATATCGCATTTCTCATAGCACTGTTTCGACTTTTGTTTAATCCCGTATTGACTTGAAGAGTCTGCATAATTAATTCTCTTGTGCATGTGTAATGAACCCTTCAGGTTGTTCTATGTATATCTCATCTTCCAAAAAAATCTCTTTTTATATCCATTTAATGTGTCTCAAGTGTAACGACCCAGTTTTCATAAAGTAATTAATTTAATTAGGAAGCAATAATAATCTTTTTAAATAAATAAATATAATTCATGGTCAGGCTGTTAAAATACTAAAACCCCCTAAATATGCAAATACTAAATCATCTATCAGATGTAGCAGCAGACTAAACAAACAATCCTTTAATTTAATCATATTGAAATGTTTATTGACCAATAAATTGTCATAAGAAATTAATAAAAAGTTAAACCAAATAAGTCAAATTATTCCAAGACATGCCATTAGGAATTATAAATAACATCACATGATTCTTACAACCAAGTCTGAAAGGAAATTTATCATAAATACCTAAGTTATAAAATCCAACAAAAATAATATTCAAAGGAAGAGCATTATTCTAACAAACTTTCAAATTAATATCCTAACTACGAGTCATACACAAAAATAATCCAAATAATATAATATAATAGCTGAATTCAAATTAACTTTCATATTACACCTAAACAAATTTTAAATATTATTCCATACTTCAAGATAAATATATTAAACCCACCCATTAAACTCGCAACATATAAGGCTGAATTAAGATTATTGGGACTTTGGACTTGACCAAATCGGTCAGCAAAGACATAAATTATCAGACATGTCCAAGGGGCATGTAGATAAGGAGTAGTCAAACATGTCCTAGGGGCATGTAGAAGTTTAACAAACTTCAACTAATATAAGCTAATTAAAAAATTGGGCTTAATTCAAGTTTGAGGGTCCGAATTTAAAAGGACTAGGATGTTTGAAGTAGAACGATTAAGAATTTATTAGAGGAAATTCTAGTCTGGCCTAAGCCTGTGACAATCATATAAATTATGATAGTATGCCGACACAAGTTAGAGCAAAGAGTAATGCAAGTCAAGGCATGTTAGGCGCAGACAATAATAGAAAAAAGATAATTGCTCTCAAATGAAGTTATTTCCATGAAATATGTAAATTCAAAAGAAAATGTTGACGAAAGGCCTAACAAGAGAGTAAATGATATTAGTGAGGGGAATGAATTTAAAGCCAATAAAAGAGTGGAACCTGGCGGAAACCTAACCTAGCAGATTGGAGAATCCATGGTCTAGGTTCAATAGGCAAACGGGTTAGGTAATACTCAAATGGGGAAACAACATCCACTCATTCCTATGATAATTGTGTATTGGTAAATGTGGTTAAGGGTATGCATAAAGCATTTAATGACAACTATAATAGTCTATGGAACTGAAATAGTATCACCTATATGATAGTAAATGTGGGGTCACATTTATGAGAATGAAATGACTAAGTTCTCTAAAGCTATCACAAAATCGGGATATGTTCAGGACCAAAATGAACACAACTGCGAACTTGTGTATAGAGATATATTATGTCTGAGATTTATTGTCTTGATTACTACAAACAGTGAACAGTTCAAGATCGTCTCTATTCACTGCTTCGACAAAAAATTCCGATAAACTTTCACTAAGGTAAGTTCAAGTCTCTTTAGACACTTCACCTGATGCATGATATATCAACGTTTCTCTCAGATGAGAATTGATAAAGAGTAGTTACAAAAAAAATATAACTTCAAATGTGATGTTTGTTGGATATTTAATGTTTGAAGTTAATTTTTTAATATTATTTATTGATTAAGTTATTTAAGTTAATTGTTAAATAATATTAAGTATTTACTAAAATATTCAAACTAATTGATTAGTTTGGAAAAGACATCATGTTTCGTTGAGAGACATAACTATTTGTAAGAAGAGTTATAACTCTTTGAGAAACCCATTAGTGCCTATAAATTAGTTTTAACAGATTTGCTAATAGAATCGATAAGAGCCGTATGAGAGAGACACATAAACTACAAAGTTTAGACTTCTTAAATTCTAGAGTGCATAATTTGAAGAAGAATACACAGTTGAATCCTGGGAACATAACACCCGTAGTCTTTAACACATCAGAGAAAGGGTGAAATATTCTGTTTTAGGTCATTGCTATAAGCAAGCCTCTGTGTCAATTTACTTTCGATTTATTTGTTTCTTATATATGCTATAAATTGTTCCAATAGTATATATATCTATTTCTATTATAAAAGTGTGAGTTGTTTCTTACAAAATTCGATTCGCTTATTATATCCTCAATGAATTTTAAATTTTAAGGTTAGTTTAGTAACTATACAGTTTTATTTATTTGGTAAGAGCACTATATAGTTCAAATATCATCTATTAATTCATGGATATGATATCTATCGTCTAATACAAAATTTGAACCTAAATATCGATAATATCTTAGATTTCCCTTTCTTTTAAGTAATATACGTAGCATTATAATTTTTATTTTTATTTTTAAGTTTCTTTTTGAATTTCTTATCTCTTTTGTAATGAGATTCTTTTATATAATTGTAGAAAAGAAAAGAAAATAACGATTAGTGAAATTTTAATGGCTAATTTTGTAACTTTATTTTTAAAGTTTTATTTATTAAATTAGAGTCATTTTATAATTCAAATTCATCTCTCAACAACTTATGAATTTTTCTATCACATTTTATATGATATTTAGTTATACTAATGGCGTAAGTTGAACCTAAATATTCATAATATCTTATATAATCACTATTCATCTTTAGTAAAATACATTATTATTCTTTTCATTTATTTTTATTATCTTCGATTCTTCATAAATTTCTTATAGTTTTTCTAATTGGGTTCTTTTAGAGAATGGAGAAAGACCGATTACCAAAAATCTGAAAAAACACACACACACACCCCCACACAGACGCACATATTCTCAGAATATTAAATAGTTAAAATTTACACAAAAGATATTTATGTATCTATAAAAAGATAGAAAATTAAACATCTTATAGTTTAATAGTAGACTTTAGTAACACCCAAAATTTGACTTCTATATTAGGATAATGATTACAAGACAACTACAGTGTATCATATTCCTTTTATTTGATTTAATTTTTAAGTTTCTTTTATAATTACTTATCTCTTTTATAATGAGATTCTTTCATATAATTTTAGAAAAAGTAGAAAATCTGATTAGGTGAGATATTTAGAGCTAATTTAGTAACTATATTTTTAAAGTTTTATTTATTTGGTATGAACAATTTTATACTTCGAATTCATCTCTCAACTTATGAAATTTCCTATTATATTTTATATGGTACTTAGCCAAGCTAATGCCATAACTTGAACCTAAATATTCATAATATCTTATATTGTCATTTCTTTTTAGGAAAAAATACTTATACTCTTTTTTTGTTAAATTCTTCATAAATTTCTTATAGTTCTTCCAATGGGTTCTTTTACAATTGTAGAGAAAAGAGAAAGATAAATCAACATAAATCTAAGAGAATAGATGAGATTAATTTAAAGTATTTTAGTCTTATTTTTAGGAGAAAAGAACTTCATCAATGAGCTGGAAATTCAGTCAGCACTGATTGACAATAAAAAATTAGGGGGAGATTGCCATGAGCATACAAGAGATGAGGTGTTCTCTGCAAAGAACGCAAGCTCATGAGCGATAACATTTGTAGCCCTATCTATCCAAAAGATCCCCTTACAAGGGCGATTCATTAACATTTTACGAACATCCTCTAAGATAGGAATACAGATTAATGAGCAGTCACATTTCCCAAGTGAAGATAAGATAACTTCTTCAACATCTCCTAAGATGGAAAATGGCGGAAGGCCCAATGAATCAATGACGTAAAAGTATTCTCGAAGAGCAAGGAACTCGACCACTTCGGGGGAGAAAAAACTTGGGAATTTACGAGAGTCCAAAGACGACCTTTTTCTCTATGTTGAAATCACTCGTTCGGCCCAATTGTTTGCGTGTTGGAAGTCGTTGAGGAGCTTCGCTACAACAACAATGAGGGAGCGTGGATCAGTTTATTCTTGTAGAGATATGCAAGATGCAGACGTATGCATGAAATGAAGACGGAAGAAGCTGTTGTCCTTAATAGAAATAATGAAATAATATTAGGGACAGTTTAGTCAATTCACTTGTATTCGTCCTTCATATATGATTGTTAACGGATTCTATTTCATTGTGGAAAATATTAACTGCCTCTTAGCTCATGTTGAGCTGAGGTACTATTTTCATGCTTCAATTTACAGTTTATCATGGTATCAGATTTAGGTTTTATTCATGAAAATTCACCGATTAAACCTCTAGATTAGTTGCCTGTTTGACGCGCATCATCATCACCAGTTTATTGATCCACAAATCAGCTGGTGCAGAACCAGATCTGAGCTGCAGCAGATCTGTGCTGAGTTAATCATGGCGCCACGACAAAACTTTAATGCTGGCAAGGAGCAATGGCCTGCATTGACTACCAGTGGATCGTCCGTCAATGCTCACAATTCTCCGGCTCATTCTCCCGTTGGTTCCGATTCTGGAAATTTTCATCCGATTTCACGCGATAATGATCCCCTCACATTAACCAGCTCCGATCATCCAGGTATGAGCCTGGTTTCAACACCACTTAATGGTTCTAATTACTTACCATGGAGCACCTCGATTCAGATTGCGTTACTTGCAAAAAATAAAATTGGATTTGTTACTGGTAGTGTCCCCGTTCCCACTGATCCTGACTTGTTAGCGCAATGGTTACGTGTTGATGGCATGGTACGTTCATGGTTGATAAATTCCATTTCAAAAGATATAAATGAATCATTTCTGTATGCCAAGGATGCCAAAACCCTATGGGCCACGATCACTCGGCGTTTTGGCCAACATAATGGCCCTCACATATATCAATTGCAACGTGATCTTAGTACAATTACTCAAGGATCTCAGTCCCTTGTGGTCTATTTTAATCGACTCAATAAGTTGTGGGAAGAATTTAATCTTGTTAGACCCACTCCTCGTTGTACATGTGGTGCTGCACAAGAGTGGGACGATTTTGAGATGAATACAAAGCTGATACAGTTCCTTATGGGCCTTAATGAGAGTTATGATGATGTGAGAAGCAATATCTTGGTTATGGATCCGTTGCCGAATATAGATAAAGCATACTCACTTGTGTTACGGGTGGAACGGCAACGCTCTGTCCAATTATCTCATACTGATTCTGCTGACAACTCTGCAATGTTTACCAAATCCACAACAGGCCGAGGCCAACCCCTAAAATTTCAAAGTAACTCAAACTGATTTGGCAAGGGTAAGGGATTTGTTAGAAAAACCAAGGAAGAAAAGGCCAAACTCACTTGTGAACACTGTCAACTTCCTGGTCATGAAATTTAGGACAGTTTTAAACTCAAAGGATACCCTGACTGGTACTATAAACCAAAAGATCAAAGGCATGCCAATTTGGTTGAAGCTCAACCCACTGAGGAACTTATTCCTACTTCCACTGCTCATTCTACTGCTGCTTCCACTGCCTCGTTGGACATTACTGCTCTCATTCAAAAGGAAATTGCTAAAGCATTACAGAGTAAAAATCTTCCTGCTTCTCCTAACCTGAATTCCTCATCTCATGCTAATGTGGCAGACTTCACTTCACTTGCTGATTCATACTTTGCATTCACTACTCTTGAAGACTTGAATGATGATTCTTGGATTATAGACACAGGTTGCAGCAAACACATCTGCAAAAATGAGACATTAATGACCAACCTCATGCCTTTACACAGTCCAGCCTTTGTGACACTACCAGATGGTTCACATCAGCAGGTTACACACATAGGCCAAGTGGTTGTTACAGATCATCTCATGCTCACTGAGGTGTTTCTTGTTCCCACTTTTAAGTTTAACTTGCTTTCCATCTCTCAGCTAGCTTTGCAAATGGACATAAGAGCTTCTTTTACCTCAGCTGGGTGTGAAATTCAGTCTGCTCAATCTCACCAAACACTTGCTACAGGTACTCTGTTAGGCAGATTGTATATTCTCCAATATTCTCCTGCCATCAACAATATATTCACTTTTGGGTTGAGTGCTCCTCATTACTTGAAAGTTTTTTAGTCATGGCATAAAAGGTTTGGTCATGCAGCTCCTTCAACATTAAAGCATTTGAATTTTCTGCAACATCTATGTACTCCTCCAGTTCTAGAAGCTCATAAATCCTGTGACATATGTCATTTCTCCAAACAAACAAGACTAGCATTTCCACACAGTGCCATTCAAACAACACAGGTGCTAGAATTACTCCACGTGGATATATGGGGCCCCTATAACAAACCTAGCATTACAAATACTCCATACTTCCTGACAGTAGTTGATGACTACAGCAGACACACTTGGATCTGTCTACTACATACTAAGAAACAGGCAGTCTCTTCACTGTCCACATTTCTCAGAATGATCAGTGTCAAACTATCTACCCCTGTGAAGACCATCAGAACAGATAATGGTACTGAATTTACCAGTATTGAATGTCAAGAACTGTTTTCTGGCTTGGGGATATTCCATCAAAAGTCTTGCACATACACACCCCAACAAAATGGGGTTGTTGAAAGAAAACACAGGCACCTCTTGGAAATTGCTAGGGCTGTCATGACTGAATCTAAAGCTCCCCACTACCTATGGCCATATTCTATTCTTACAGCTGCATACTTGATTAACAGGTTGCCTTCTTCCATACTGGACTGGGAAACTCCTTATGAGATTATGTTTGGTCACACTCCTCCATATGAGATCTTGAAACCATTTGGATGCTTATGTTATGCTACTAATGTGTCTCCAGATAAGACAAAATTCACCAACAGAGCACACAAATGCATATTAGTAGGATATCCTCCTGGCCAAAAAGCATACAGATTGTTTGACATGGAAACACACAAGATATTGATATCCAGGGATGTGGTGTTTTTGGAAGACATATTCCCATATGTCACCACTACTTCAGAAGCATCAAGTACTGATCCTCCTATTAATCCTACTGCCCCTACTGCAGAGTCTACATCCACTGTTCCTATTAGAAGAAGCAGCAGACAAGTTCAAAAGCCATCATATCTTAATGATTTCATTACTAATGTCACTGATTCCTCAGGCTCAGATGTCCCTTTTATCCCTGATCCATATTATACTTCCTTTATGATTTGTAATGATGCTGTCCAAGACCCTACTTCCTACTCACAGGCCAAACTTCATCCACACTGGATCACAGCTATGGATGCAGAATTAAAAGCTCTTGAAGACAATGAAACATGGATACTTACTGACTTACCTCCCAATAAAAGGGCCATTGGATGTAAATGGGTGTTCAAAATAAAACTAAACTCTGATGGGTCTATAGAAAGACATAAAGCAAGACTTGTTGCAAAAGGATACAATCAAGTTGCAGGGGAAGATTACTTAGACAGTTTTGCACCTGTGGCAAAACCTGTGACTGTAAGAATTCTTATAGCTCTTGCAGCTGTCAAACATTGGTCCATTCATCAGCTGGACATTAACAATGCTTTCCTCCATGGCTACATTGACAAAGAAGTATATATGCTTCCACCACAAAGATACACAAAAGCCAAACCTGGCCAGGT
Organism: Ajuga chamaepitys; assembly: GCA_958295605.1. Taxonomy (NCBI): domain Eukaryota; kingdom Viridiplantae; phylum Streptophyta; class Magnoliopsida; order Lamiales; family Lamiaceae; genus Ajuga; species Ajuga chamaepitys. The sequence goes on from OY282504.1 coordinate 37,341,232, forward strand.
GTGTAAGCTGCTAAGGAGTTTGTATGGCCTTAAACAGGCCTCTAGGCAATGGAATAATCAATTCTGTGCAACTCTCTTTTCTTATGGTTTCACACAATCATCTAATGACCACTGCCTTTTCACTTGGCAGCAACATTCTGACTATATGGCCCTAGTTGTCTATGTGGATGATGTCCTCATCATTGGCAATTCAGATGCTACAATAGAAGTGTTCAAGAAATATCTCCATGCCACATTTCCTATAAAGGATCTTGGCCTCGCAACATACTTTCTAGGAATGGAAATCAAAAGAGGCAGCACAGGTATTCACCTTAGTCAGAGAAAGTATGTTCTTGACATCATTAAAGATGCTGGTCTGATTGATTGCAAACCCACATCTACACCTCTGCCTCCAGGTCTCAAACTCAATGCTACTTCTGGTACTGCCCTTTCCAATCCAGAGTCTTATAGACGACTCATTGGCCGGTTGCTCTACTTGAATTTCACCAGACCAGATGTCACATATGCCGTGCAGCAACTTAGCCAATATGTTCAAACTCCGCACACTGATCATTGGCATGCTGCTGTTCATCTCCTAAAATATCTTACAGGGACTCCTACTCTGGGTCTGTTCTATAGCTCCAACAGTACTCTACACATCACCAGTTTTAGTGATTCAGACTGGGGCTCCTGTCATGATTCTAGAAAATCTTTAACTGGGTTTTGTGTCTTCTTAGGTGCTTCTCTCATTTCCTGGAAAACAAAGAAACAGTCCACTGTCTCTCGCAGCTCTGCTGAAGCGGAATATAGAGCCCTGGCCAGCACGACATGTGAACTCACCTGGATTGACTATCTCTTACAGGATCTTCATGTTCCCGTTTCCAAACCAGTCCAACTATTTTGTGACAATCAAGTTGCCACACATATTGCTCAAAATCCCGTTTTCCACGAGCGGACTAAACACATTGAAATTGACTGCCATATTGTTCGAAACAGGTTCAAAGATGGCTTTCTATAGCTTCTACATGTTCCAACCAAGTCCCAGCTCGCAGATATTTTTACAAAATCACTTGGTGTATCGCCGTTTCAGTTTATCTTGTCCAAGCTTGGATTGCGATCCTAGCTTGAGGGGGGGATGTAGAGATATGCAAGATGCAGACGTATGCATGAAATGAAGACGGAAGAAGCTGTTGTCCTTAATAGAAATAATGAAATCATATTAGGGACAGTTTAGTCAATTCACTTGTATTCATCCTTCATATATGATTGTTAACGGATTCTGTTTCATTGTGGAAAATATTAACTGCCTCTTAGCTCATGTTGAGCTGAGGTACTATTTTCATGCTTCAATTTACAGTTTATCAATTCCCCTTCAAAGAGTTTCATATTTTCGAAGAACCAAATAAAGTAGGATATAACAATGATATAGGAGTAGATGTTGGGATCCCCAGTGAGGACAATGTCCCTAAACCAGGAACTCGCTGAAAGCTGGACAAGGAAGAGACAAAATCAGATAATCTTGCCAGATCCCAAATTGATCTCGAAAAGCACCATAAAAAGAGGGGTCGACCAGAAGCAGTGGAAAGAGAAAAAATAGAAGTTTCTAATTCAACAAAAACAAATAGGGTGATCGCTTTCGGGCACCCTTTCGCAGCTTCCTCCTCACATTTAGCTTGTTCTTCCAGCCAAGCTTGGTATCCCCTTTGCTTAGCGAACTGCAAAGCTTCCATCCACTGGCGGACAAACTCTGGATCATCTACTCACTCTTGTTCGGAAAAGAGAAGAGCTATTCGAAGAGCTACAAATAGGCATGACGAGTCGATCGAGACCCCTCTCCTCGTCAGATTTTTTACAGTAGGGAGAGAGTTATTGCAACATCTCCAAAAGAAATGGGCAATGCATGGGGAGAGCTTGAGTTTCCAAATGAGGCTCCAAATGGGATTTGGTCCGTTGCTGCTTGTCGAGACGGACTTCTGAGCATCAAGTCTGAGGCTGTGGTAGGTGGAATTCATACTAAAGGATCCGGATTTTGAGTAAGCCCAAATCCACTTATCAGTCGCAGTGTGAGTTTTGAATTGGTAGAGAGAGGATCAGCGCTGCATCCCTCTGCATGAAATTCCGAAGGAGGAAATCAGGCTTCCATGAATTTCTTGCATAGTCGATGAGCATTGAAATGGGGGCAGATTCGTCAATGGTCGGAGAGACTCGACTGACTTTGGTTAATGGGGAGAATGGGAGCCAAAAATCATAGAAGATGCGCATGTTTTCTCCAAACGTAATAAGTCTTCGGCAGCCTTTGAGAAGAATATTACGGCCTTCAATCAAGAGGGTCAGTAGCCCAACTTTGCTTCTAAGAACGGGCATTCTAGAAAGTACCTAGCTTTGAGGAATCTGGCAATGAGGGAACTTGGAGAAATGGACAGTCCGCAGCCCTGTTTTCAGAGGAGGGCAAAGTTAAATGCTTTTAACTCTCGAAAGCCCAAGCCTCCGAGTTTCTTACCGGTTGTCAGCTTTGACCATGCAATCCAGTTTATTTTCCTTGAGCATTCATTTGAGCCCCACCAAAATTCTCTGGTCAGGGAGTTGATGTTTTCCGAAACAAGGTCCGGCAATTTGAAGTAAGATATGGTAAATTTTGGGATGACTTAAATGAGTGCTTTGATGAGCACTTCTTTCAGGCTTGTGAGAGCATTTTTTCTTTGCAATCGGAGATGTGTCTACATACTTTTTCCTTTATTTCATTGAAGATCACTTTTTTATTTTTTTCCCACAACCGAAGGGAGGCCGAGGTATTTACCATGAGAGGCTACTTCTTGGATGCCAAAGGCCTGAGAGATAGCTGATTTTTTAGATATGGGATGACATTCTTGCTAAAGACAATTCCGGATTTTTCGAAGTTGACTCTTTTCCCAGAGACTCTTTAGAACAGGTTTATTGAAAAATTTAAGTATAGAGCATCATCAACCATGGCATGCCCCAACAAGAGGGTGCCATCCGCGAAGAAAAAGTAGGATATGCAAGGGACAGATCTTGCGATTTTAATGCCATGAATTTTTCGGCAGCCCTGTAGGTCCTACAAAGTACCAGAGAAATCTTCCGAACAGATAATGAAGAGATCTGGTGAGAGTGGGTCTCCTTGTCTCAAGCTCCTTTGAGGGGTTAGAGAGCCAAAGGAACACTAATTCAACATAAATGACAGGGTTGTAGTTGAAATACAAGAATATATCAAATCGAAAAAATTATCCGGGAAGTTTATGACGCGGAGAACAACACAAAGGTAAATCCATTCAATGCAATCAAATGATTTGCTCATGTCTAGCTCGACCGACATAAGGGCGGTCGAGCTAGACGAGCAAGTTTTCATAAAGTGGTGAATTTTGTGTGCAATGAAAATATTATCAGTGATGAGTCTCCTAGGATTGAATGCAGATTGAGCTTTAGAGATAATATGGAGTAAGACACATCTAATACGGTTTCCAATACATTTAGAAGCAATTTTGTATGTAATGTTGCACAGACTAATAGGCCTAAGTTCGGAGACATTTTGTTGGATTTTTTAATTTAGGGATAAGCACAATAAAAATACGATTGGTACAAGCATCGAAGGATCCCAACTTGAGAAACTTAAGAACGTAAGTAGTAACATCAAGACCCATGATATGCCAGAACTTTTGGAAGGAAAAATGACTCATATCATCCAGCCCCGGGGATTTAAAGGGGTGCATAGATTTGAGGGCTTTCCTGACCTCATCTTGTGAAAGGCTGGAGGAGGAAGTCCTGCTTACCTTGGTAGAGCTTGTTCCTGACCCTACTGAGAGCCTGCTGGATATCGGTTTCTAAGGGAAGGGATGAGGAGAAAATGTTGCTGAAGTGGTCAAGAATGATTTTTTCAAGCTCCTATTTTTGGTTTTGAACTCCTCTTATCTGTGCCGCCCCAGAACATACCGATAGCTCATTTTTCAAGCTTTTCCGGAAGAGAAAACGAGTCCGGGTCCCAACTTTTCAAAGTGGTATTTTTGCAATCAGTTTTCCGGACCCAAAGGGCTTCAAATCTGAAAGGCCTACCCCCTTTCCATCTTTCAATTTAAGGGTTCATGGCAGCAAATTGGAGGTGGATGCAAGAGTGGAAGGAAGGTCGAATGTAGGAAGTATAACTTCTTTTAGTATAATTTACTTATTGATTTCCGATTGCTTATTTCAATTTCGTATAATTTTTTCTTCACTTCTACATTGAAGTTTGAAAATTATATATCATTTAAAATGAGAATCCTACTATAATATATTTATAAGATAAATAATGTTTTGTTATAGAAGGTTGACTATACATTGTGTCTCATAAACTTCAATCGAGATACATGATACAATCTATATGTTAATACAATAATTTTTTTTTCAAGGTTTCAACTATTTTTATGAATTTACTTCCCTATTTAGTTTTAGTGAAGTACTCCCAATTTTTCACACACTGTACATTCATTTAAAGATCTTATATATACATGTGCTTAAACCATTCTGATTTTGTTTCTCCCATTTTATACTTTATTTGGATTATACCACACTTTATTACAGTGTAGTTATTATTTATTTTTATCTAATCTATGCTCGTATGCTAATATTAACATTCATATTTTACTATGTTTTAATTTAATCATCCGATACTGATTCACATAGTACAATTTTTTAACCATTCACATAGTACAACTTAGTTTATTATTTATTTATAATTCTTATTTGTTTCTTTATTGTACCTTATAATTTTATATAGCGTAATAAATATATTTCACCAGTTATTATATATGTTTAAAATATATTTATGATATTTCTATCGATTTAATAATTTTCTTGAATGTTAGATATTAAATATTTAAAATAATTAGGTGTAATTATTCATGTTCACTAATTTTCACGTTTTTCCTTATCTACTTTTATTATTATTACAATAAAACTTTAATATAGAACAAATTTCATCTTAGAAATTCTTAAATATAGAAGATTAAGAAAACTATTGAAGTCTATGTAACAATTTTTTACTTTCACAAATGTGTTAGTGTAAATTTTAGCTCCCTCGCGCTGCAACAGGCATTTTTCAGGGTGACCCCCTATTCCCTATTTGTGCTGAAGTTTTTTCTTGCATTTTACAATGCTTACAGATTTGTCGGCGCATCCATGGGATTAAAATCTCCCGAACTGCACCCATTATCTCTCATCTCTTTTTGTGTAGACGACGCACTTCTATTTTGTGTTGCAACTATAGAAGGCCCAACATCTTAATTTTGAGAAATCAGGGATTCTTTTTAGACCTAATACACAAGCTCAGATTTCTAATTGAATTAGCCAATTGTTTGGAGTTGCTGAAGTGACTTCATTGGAGTTGCTGAGGTGGCTTCGCATGGTAAATATCTCGGACTCCTTTCTATTGTTGGCCGGAATAAACAAGAGATTTTTGCAGGCATTAAAGAATGGGTAATTAAGCACACTAATGGTTGGCAAGAAAAGCAATTAAGAAAAACGAGTAAAGAAGTGCTCATTAAATGTATTATATAAGCAATATCCACGTACACAACGTCTTGCTTCCAGTTGTCGGACCATGTTCTTATTAATCTGGAGAATCTAGTAAAATCTTATTGGTGGGGGTAGGGAGGATAAGCTCGTCTGCGAGAAAAATTCGGTGAAAGTCTTGGGACGTCCTCAAACAACAAAAATCTCAAGGTTGCCTAGGCTTTTGCAATTTGAAATCATTTAACCTTGCCATGTTATCTAAGCAAGCATAGAACCCTTTTATTTCTCCATCCAGCCTGTTTGCCCAAATCATGCAGTCCAAGGACTACCTTCCACGTCTGTGTTACATGCTACTTTTGGTTCTCATCCCAGGTTTACATGGCAACGTATTATGGCTGGTCATCGTGTTATTCTTCTTGGTTGTCGAAGGCGGCTCATGGGCAATGGCCACAAGACAACCCTCTTCCATGACAGATGGGTTCCTTTGCCCCCTCATTTTCCCATCAGATCAGCTACATCACACCTCCCGCAAGACGTCTGAGTCAGCTCCATCGTTGATTCAGATCTTAGACTCTGCATTAAGTTGTTAATTCGAACCAATTTTGGCAAATTGAATGCTGATGTAATTCTCGTTATTCCTCGTAAAAATCACCATTTTTTGGACTGTTGGAAGACATTATTTCCATTTTGATAACTTTTCGATCCGATCACATATCATTTTAATATGGGTTCTTCCGAAGAATTTATTGGCACCTACTCCTTCCCGTTTAGTAGCTATGACCTGAACCTCATTTGGAGGAGAATTCAGAAGCTTAAATTATCAACCCGTATCTTGCATTTTCTTTGGAGATGCTACTCTAATTCTTGCCATCGTCCAATGAATTAGCTCGTCGTCATCTTCATCATGAACCCCGTTGTTATTTGTGTTCACCACTTGATCACTCTTTAGTGCATCTCTTCTTCATGAACCCCTTTGGGGACCCTGTTCTCATCAATTGTTCTCATCAATTTAGCAAGCAGCTAGAATTTATGAAACTATCTTCCGATTATGATAGCATATATGCGACTTGTAGTTTCAAGAGATTTTACTCCTCGATGACTTAAATATAACTTAATAATTTATTTTTCTTGCCCACTTAATCTGGTTTCAACAAAATAAATTTGTCGTCCCTGATGTCCGTACATACTCACGAGTATTACTTGCAACAACAACCCAGACCTTGCAGATTTTCGGGATGCTAATTCCTTCCCTCAAACTTCGCATCCCCACCCTTTATCCCTTGCTTGTTCTTCCCCGAAATGCCATTGTTCATATATTTTTTATGGGGGCTCATCATCTGCTCGAATTCAATGAAAGATGTTATGAGCCTTGTATTTTGTTTAAATAAAAAAAATTGGCATATTGTTGTCAAAGATGTTATTAATTTTGTTTTGCACATGCTTACTCATAATTCTTTGAGTCCTTTTGTTAGTAACACTTACATTGTGCTTATTTCAAAAATTAGAAAACGAAAGCTTATTACCCAATTTCACCCGATTAGTTTGTGGAATGCCATTTATAAGTTAACTTCTAAAGTGCTCTCTAATTGGATACGACCCTGCATCCCTTTTATAATATTTGAATCTCAGTCAGCCTTCATCCCCGATCGGTTAATTATGGATAATATGTTCATCGCTTATGAATTATACCATTGTGAAGCTTAGAAAATTCCGGAAAGAGGAACTCATGTCTATTAAGTTGGATATGAGTAAAACATTTCACTGAGTTTAGTGGTCTTTCATCTACCGTATGCTTCTTGCTTGAGGCTTTCCTAAGAGTTTTTCTGACATTGTTTTGTCTTGCTTGTCATTTTTGCAACTTAGTTTCCTTCATTAAGGTATTAGTTTTAGCTCACTCACGCTACATTGGGGAATTCTTCAGGGAGATCTCCTCCTCCCTATTTGTGCTAAAGTTTTTCTTTACATTTTACTAAGTTCGTTATCAATCTCTACAAGAGTGTTTTAGGACAATGTATTAATTTTGAGAAATTGGGGATTCTTTTTAGGCCTAATACACAAGCTTAGATTCATCACTCAAACTTCCAATTGTTTGGAATTCCTGAAGTGGCTTCACATGGTAGATATCTCAACTTCTTTCTATTGTTGGCCTGAATAAAGAATAGAGTTTTGCAGGCATTAATGGTTGTTAAGAGAAGCAATTAAGTAAAACGGGTAAAGAAGTGCACATCTATTATATAAGCAATATCCACGTACACAATGTATTGTTTCCAATTGTTGAACCATGTTCTTAGTAATATGGAGAATTCGGCAAAATCTTACTGATAAGGCATGGGGGGAGGGGGGATAGCTCGTCCACGAGGAAAATTCGATGGAAGTCTTGGGACGTCCTCAAGCAACAAAAATCTCAAGGCGGCCTAGACTTTTGCAATTTAAAAACATTTAACCTTGCCATGTTGCTTAAGCTAGCATGACACCCTTTAATTTCTACATCCAACCTCTTTTTGTGAATCATGCAGTCCTAGTACAACGTCCGTGTTACATGTTGCTCTTGGTTCTTGGCCCAGCTTTACATGGCATAGTATTATGGCAATCATCATGTTATTCTTTTTGGTTGTCGCAGGCTCACGGGCAATGGCAAGATAACAACACTCTTCCATGACAGATGAGTTCCTTTGCCTCCATGTTTTACCATCAGATCAGCTACATCAGGCCTCCCGCAAAACACCGAGTCAGCTCCATCATTGGTTAAGATCTTTGGCTCTGGAATAAGTTGTTAGTTTGGGTCAACTTTTCGATCCGATCTGCATCTCATTTTATTATTGGTTCTTCGGAAGACCTTACTGGCACCCACTCCTTTTCAGTTAATAGCTATGGCCCGAAGCCCATTTAGAGAAGAATTTGAAAGCTTATCAGCCTGTATCTTGCATTTTCTTTGGAGATGCTGCTCTAATTCCTGTCATCGTCCAACAACTTAGCTCGCCGTCATCTTCATTATGAGCTTTGCTGTTCTTTAGGCTCACCACTTGATCGCTCTTTCATGCATCTCTTCTTCACGTGCCTCGTTTCCTCATTAATTTGGCAAGCAATTGAAATTTATGAAATTATCTTCCGATTCTGACAGCATCTACGCGACTTGTAATTTCAAGATATTGTGCTCCTCAATGACTCAAATATAGCATAATACTTTGTTTGTCCTTGCCCATTTAATCTGATTTCAACAAAATAAATTGTCTTGTGCGATGTTCATACATACTCACAAGTATTGCTTGCAACAGCAACTCAGACCTTCCAAGATTTTCAAAATGCTAATTCATTCCCTTAAACATCACAGTTGCACTCGATTCATTGCTTGTTCTTCCCTCAAATGCCATTATCCATATATACTTTGATGGGGTTACATCATCTTTTTGTAACTCCTCATTTGCTGGGATTTATGCTTGCTCCAAGGATGCCAAATTTATAAATATCAATGATCTGAAGTATGCTAAAGTTCTTGGTCTTCGTGAGGCGGTTCGACTTACCACTGATACTGGAGTTCCCAAGTTTTGTATTCTTGGGGATTCTAGTACTACTATATTCGGGTTGATAGGTGATGCAGACTATGTCTATGCATGTATGCCTTTTTTATCTGATATTAGACATCTACTCTCTTCCTTCCATGGACGGAAATTGTATTGGATAGGATGTAAAATAAAATTTAATTCACCAAAAGAATTGTTTGTCCCATGCACCACCCTTTTTATGCCAATTAGTGTTGACCGATTCAAGCAACCATTAATGAACCTACTTTATGTTTAAAAAAACTACAATGACTTGATATTTACAAATTATAGTGAAGTAGCATGAGTATTTAGATATAGATTTTTCAATTATATTTAATGTTTATGCATGATAAGATTTATCAAAACAAATTTGCTCACTATTTCCTTTTTTTGTTAAAATATTTTAGACTTTTCATTTTTGTAATATGACCTTATAACTTAAATTAATAGTGTTAAGAAAAGACAATATTTTTATTTGTCTATCTATATAACTTTTTCCTCTTCTTATTCTATAAAAATAATTTCAATATGTAATCACATTATATGTAAGTATAAGAGCTTAAATTATGTTAGTTGTTAAGCTCAATTACATGAATTTGATATGTTAAAAAATCATAGTATATATTAAATATAAATAATAATAAAAAAATATGTATTATAAAAGTATTAAGATTATTACATAAAATTTATTATTTAAAAAAATTGACACTATGTATAATAAAAATATGATAGTTATAGATAAGATTGAAAAAAAAATCAATAAATTAAATTTTTTCTTTTCCCATACCTTAAATGATTATATAATTTAATACAATCGTTCAAAATATATGCAAATAACATATAACTGGAAAGCTCTTTAAATCTACTTTAATATGAAATCGATTTCATTTCAAAATTCAAAGTATTGAAGAAGGATAATTTAAGCATGTAGTTTTTTAGGAGGAGTTTTTAATATAAAAGGTCTCTTACTTTTTATAATCAAGTCAGGAAAACATAAATTATTTTAAATTTTAACTACCCTTAAATTTAATTCTTAGTAAGGAGATTTTACTTTTTATAATTAAGTAAGGAAAACATAATTTATTTTTAATTACTTAACTATCCTTAAATTTAATACTTAGTAAGGATATTATAGGTATCACAAGAAAAGATGAAACAAAAAATAGGACGAAACAATTCATACTTTTATATTAGTAATAAATAAATAGGATACTACATATCCTGGGCATAGTAATGAAATTCAGGTGTGGATGCCCATTATTCATAGTTACGCATTCATTCGAAAATAGAACAGATAAAATTAAAAGAATAATGTTGGATCAACTAAATTTGACGAATATTTGGAAATAAATGGGTTTGATATGTAAAATAATTTTCAAACTCTAATTATCTTTCTTATTTTCTAACAACATACATTTCAATATTTACAATTAATCTCATTTTATTGAGATAAATTTTCTCCTAGACAAGTAAATTATATTTCCTTAAATTCTTATAATCATAATAAAATTATTTAACAAATATATGAAAAAATTAAGTCATGCAAACCTTAAAACAGAAAAGAAAAATAAAATTATTTACATGCCAAGTATTGAATTGGCTTATTTCAGTTTAGAAGTCATAAAAAATGATGCCTTCTCATTAGCAGTTGATCAGGCGATGCTAGAGAATTTACTTTAAGATGAATCAGTTAGCATATGCCACTTTTATAAGACATAGAAATTGAGGGATGTTGCGGAATTTCATTTTAAAATCACATTTTCTAGCAGAACAATTTATTTATAGCAGGTAGCGATGTCAACGGGTAGGGTATGGGTAAGTCTCATCATGCCCTATTGGTATATAAAATGTTTTATTCATATCCTATCCTATTATCCGATTTTTTACATCGGGTAGGGCATGAGTAAAGTCCGGTGGGTATGTGGGTACCCCCGAGGTAAACGGGGTACCCTGTTAAATAATAATCGAGGAAAAATATGATCACTTAAAATCAAACCGGAAAGTATGACACATGTTTTTTTCTTTTACATGTTGAGTTTTGCATCTAATTGTTAAAATCACATTACCTAACATAATAGTTACCAAATGAAAATGTTAAATATATATAGACACACATATATATAATAAATTATATACATATAATAATATTTATATATAAGCATCAGGTAGGCGGGTAGAGTAGACGGGTCGGGTATGCGGGTGTGACACTAAACTCATATCCTACGGTCCCTACCTACCCTGTCCTTACCCCGTTACCCTAGTATAATTTGGCGGATACGGACGATGACCTACCCATTACCCTAAAGTTCGAGCACTATCCTATTCGGTTAGAATTTTTCACGCAAGTAACTTTATCATGCGGGTAAAACTGACATCCCTAGATTAGCATGCAAATTATTGTTATGAGCTGGTCATGGTTTGTAATTCTCCTGATATTTAAATGAAAATTTGCTTTGTTTGGCTTAATAAAATTCTTGTATTATCGTTTTACAATTGGGAGTTTATACCATAGTTTTTAACGTTCCGTTCCAGTTATCATGAAAATGAAGTGCTTTCACGGTCATTCTGTTTCGGCTAGCTTCTCGATCATTTTAGTTTGTAACGGTCGAAATAGTCGAAATTTCTGAGATCTGAAAGGCTTGAAAAAAGAATATCTCTTACGTAATTTGGTTTCTTTTATTTCACACACACACAAACACACGTGCGCGCGCGCACACACACACACACACATATATATATTGAATGAAAGGTTCACAATATTATAATAGACACATCATTGATCTTTTAGGTAATTTGTCTGATATCCTTTCTTTTGAATTTGGTGTAGTCTCAAATATAGTGATTTTGAACAAACCTTATAAATTAATATATCATTTAGAAAGATAGAAAGATTTATATAATAGTATATCAATATATTCAGTTTCGACAATATGTTAAAGTGTTAATGATGGAGATGAAGCTGCGCTTTCCTTCCTTGTGAAGTTCGACCCTTTATCGACCGATAATTAGAAGACCTAAAACTTTTAATTATTTACTGCTTAATTTTAATTTGGTTTGGACCCTGTTTGTGGGCTTCAAATATTGGGTTATTTATTTCGTTTCTTATCAATATTCATGCAGAACGTTGATGAATATAGAATTTAGGCTTTTATCCCTTTCTTCCTATCTTGTTGGTGTTCGTATGAATCAACACCACGATAGAAGGTGTTAATCGTTGAATGTATATGCATCGTTGCATCGGTTAATTACAAATTGTAGTCTGCACTGTGCTCTTTTTTTCACCAATTTAAATTAATTACTCTTTTTTTATCACAACTTGTTTTACACATTTTTTTCTCTACTTTGAAACTTCCGGCTATACATTCCCGCGTGTATAAGCCATGTGCTCATCATGCCAAAAGATTCAATAAAATGGCGACATGTGACCACCAATAAAATAAATCGAAAATAACATATAACATTAAAAATTTCTAGAAAGTAAACTAAAAACCAGAAAATATAAAAATTCAAAAATATAAAAAATGGAAAATTTCTGAAATATAAAAAATAGAAAATAAAAATTAAAGAAAACCCAAAATTTTAATTAAAATTAAAGCTTAGATTGTTATAAAAAAAATTCAGAAAACTAATAAAAAGTAACATATAAGAAGTATATTTCTAGAAAATAAAGGAATAAGAAATTTTAATTTTATTTGAAAAACTTAAAATAATTTATAAAAAATATAAAAAAATAAATGTAATTTTTTTTTCATAAAATCTTCAGAAATATTGGGGAAAAAAAAAACCTAGAAAATTTTCAATTCTTCAGTTTCTCTCATAGAAACTAGAGAGACGGATAATATTCTTCTCAGAAGCCTCCCCTTCTATTAGAAACAAAGGTCTTAATCACCTCCAGTATTTGCAGCAATTCCGCCATTGAATGCATGCTCGAAGGTATTTGTGAAGTGCACCACTTAAGCACAGGCAACACCAAAAATTGGCCGAGATCCGGATTATCGATTGAGGATTCAGTAATCAAGTTTCTTAGGGTGATGATTTCTTATTGACGGAGCCCTGATCTGGTGAGGGTTTGGCATGTGAGGTTGACGGGGAGGGTGGTCATTGCGTGGCTGCGGAGTTGGATTTTAGTTCAAATCTAATGGCTTCTGGACGAATCGGAGTATGCTGCTCCTCCGGGACCGTAATTCGCAGTGGGCGAGCATTTGATGGTGTTTCAATGGGGACTAAACCCAACATTTGAGGAATTTGGAAAACTGAAGCGAGAATATCAACAATTGAAGTTTGACGATGCAACGGTAAAACTAAATGGGAATTAATTAAAGTAGTAAATCCTTATTTTTTTTTTTAACTTTTTTAAGCCTTTTTTTAATATTTCTAAAACTTTCTAATTTGTTTATAGTTTTAACTTTTTTATTTTTTAGACTTTTATTTTTAATTTCTAGAAGTTACTTTTTTGATATGTTAATTTTTTTTTTAGTAACCACATGTTACCGTTTTACTGGACATTTTGGCATGTGCTGAGCACATGACTTATATATGCCAGAATATATAACTTGAGGTTGCAAACATAAAAAAAGTATAATATAGGTTGTGATCGAAAAAAAAGTTAGGTTGTATTTGTTTATGGCTTGGGGTGATGACTTATTAATGGTTAAGGTAAATATGATTGAGAAGTAGCTAGGTTGAGGATTAAAAAGGGTCTTAGGTGGTGCTGGTTGTTGAATGAATTTGATTGTTTATATTATAAATAATATTCACAACCTGTTTAATTTTTGTTTATCTATAAGGAAATTGTTAATTTATGAATATACTTATGTTTTTAAAAAGGAAAAACATATTTAAAATTGCAACAATTATAAACGCAAATCATTATTTTTTTAATATTTAAATAATTTAAAATTTATTTTAATATAAATAGTTTAAAATTTATTTTAATATAAAATTATGAGATTCTAATAATTCTCAACATGACATGTTCATTTAGTTTGTCTTTCATTATATAAGGATAGAGGATCGTATGAATCTTTCAATATTAACATATAGACAAATATCTTTTCATATTGAAATTGATATATTCATTATGATCAAATTTCAGTTATCTAATAAATAAATTTATTGTATATTTGAAGGCCCATTTGTTCAGATTATCATTAATTCTCGAGAATCTTTTAATAATTACGTAAATAGAAGGCCAAGTAGATTTAATATATTCACCAATCATCGCTATATAATTCGAAATTATATATAAAAGAGTAATAATCTTGAGTTGCTTTCTTATATTTTGTTTTAGGCATTACACCCAGTAGGTACTGCATATTAATAAAGTTAAATTCATCAAATTTGAATAATTTTTGCTTCAAGATTTTTTGAATAATTTTATTGTTATATTGTTTTTAGAAAGATTTTATTTTTACACTTTTAATATGCAAATGCAACTATACTCGAGTGATCAGATCTAGTAATTATATACTTTATGTACCACTGAGTGCTATTTCTTTATTTTTACACTCTTCTCATAGTTTTGATACTACAATTGTCACCTATACAAAAAATTCATGGAAGGTCGAAATTATGAAATATTATTTATAAAGATGGGAGGAGTTATAGGAACAACTGAAATCACTTTCATTATCGAAATAAGATAACAAACTCATAAAAATATATTTTTATCGATTGTCTTTCTGTCATTATATCATTTGAGGTGAATAAAGCCAAACGTCATAGAAAAATAATCATGATGCAAAAAGAAGAGAAATCTAAATGGATAGTCACGACACAACAAAATTTTGTACAATAAGACTAATAATTCACGCAAAAACGATCCAATAAAAGAGATTAACATTTCAATTGGAAGAGATTACTCATGCAAAAAATATTATAGAAAAATTATAATGGATCTCTCATGGTACAAAGTTTAAAGATGAATATAGATTGGCAATAGAATTTCAAATGGATATTAACTCACTTGAGAATAAACCCGAAATAACTTTTTTTTTTTTTTTTTTTTCTCTCTTTTGGAGATATGCAATGTACTTTAAATACGATACCATATCTTATGAGCGGTAAATTTCGTAAATCATATAGATAATGATAGTTAAGAATCACTTATCTAAATTTAAAAAACTATTGTGATAAAATATTAAATATCTCTATATATTGTGGTCATATCCTAATAGACTCGTGAATATAACTTTATATTTTACATCATAATATAACATAAATTATAAATAAAGGAAAACAATATATAGATAAATATAGACTGTTTGCATATCCTAACATTTTTCAAGAATTCGTTAAATATTTACAATTCGTACTGTTTTTATAATTTAAATATAAACATATAGATATTATATATATACATATATATACCGTGGTTGAAAAACTCGGTGGCTGGGCGTTATTGCGGTGCCTAGGCCGCCTAGAGAATCCTTCCTTACATGTCTAAGTTATAGGTTTATACTTATAGTGGATCAAATTTCACAACAAAAGTTCAGATTGTTAATTATGCCAAATAGAATGAAAAGAGGAGGGGCGGCGGAGGAGGAACTTGAAGTGTGGGAGGAGAGGGTTTTAAGTTTTACTTCATTTTTCTGCCACTGAAATGAGGAGGCTGAGGGTTTTAACATTTAAGTTTTGTCTTTTAATTTAATTAATCATCTTAAGTTCAAAAAACGATGACGTTTTCAATAACGAAAATAAAAAATAAATAAAAATTTAAAAAGTGCCTAGGATCGAGTAGGGCACCTAGGCAGCGGCATCTTATGCCAAAAATGCCTAAGGGGACCGCTGCGCTTGAAATCAGATTGGATTGTGGGTGCCTGGCGCCTAGGTGGCTGCTTAGATTGAGTTTTGCATCATTAATATATATATATATATATACATACATACATATACATATATATACATATATACACATACATACAGATAGCTCGCATGCAATGATATATTTATGAATTAATGCGTCATCACTACCTAACATTAGGAATGGTTCCTCAAAAATTATATTCAGGGGTTAATTTTTTATGATTTTTATAATGTAGGTATACATTAGAATTCTCCCATCGTGCGATGCACAAATTGTTAATTTATCAGGGATATATAATATAAATAATAAATTTATTTAATTATATTATAATGTAATACAATATGTTTCTTTATATATTTACAATAAAAGAAAAGAGATTAAAAAAATTAAAATTACATAAGCATGAATTAGTTATGAGATAGTAATATTAATTGATTTAGGGTGTGAATATCTTTGTTATCCTTGCATAAAGATCGTTCTGATTTTTTTATTTTTTATGATTCACAATTTATTGAACATTACTCAAATTAATTTTTTAGAATAACTTCACATTTTTATTTTTTATTAAATATTTTAAATATCAATATATATCAAAATTTAACTAAATAAAAAGTTACATAAAAAATGGTTTACCTATTTCTTTTTTCTAATTAATGTACATAGTTGAAACGAATATTAACTTTTTGTTAAACTAAATCGGTTCACAAATCACTTTGATTTATACACTGATTTTTTTTTTTCATTTGTTATTAATGTAAATCCAACAAATTATGACATGTAAAATAAAACAAAATTATAGCCCAAAATTATTTTATAAAAGAACTAAGAAGTAAAAACAAACTAAATAATCTTATCTAAATATAGAAGAAAATTGTACTTCTTTTAGAAAAAAATAATTTTCACAAATAACATCAAATTTCGGCTAATATGTCGATATCAATAAATCTTCGGCTAATCAGTTAATATTTAGATAATATTCTCCTAGCATACATCAAATGAATTTATGGTAAGATTATGCTAATCATAAATTTCGGCTAATCAATTGAATATATCAATATTTGGAATACAAAATCTTTTGTTAATTGGAATACAAATTTTTTTGGTGAATCATAAAATTCGGCGAATTTTCGGGTTGTAACTGTAGTATAATCATACCATAAATTTTTTGATTATTATAATCTTACCATAAAATTGCTATTTCTAGATTAAGTAAGGCGGGAAAATATTGAAATTACTATTTATAGAGGGTTTCATTTTATTATATAGTAAGATATCACACAAGCAATGATAAAAATGTTATGATAAAAGAGAAAGTTCTGCACGCAATGATAACAATCATTGACCATTCATTTTTTTATAAATTAGTTTAGGAAAAAAATTAGTCTATTTAGTTTCACAATTTTTTTATTTGAGGACATTATCTTTGGTCATTTCAATTTTAAAACTTTTGAAATGGAATAAATTCGACAAATGGGACATTATTTGTTGTAGGCGGTGACATAACCAATTTGACGAATTTTGAAAGTGATAGAACCTAATTCGAATGACCAAATATCACGACTTTAAATAAAAACGGTAAAACATAATGAACTAAAAAATATATACCCATTAGTTCATCTTGTAAAACTGTGAGATTGCTGAAATAAAAGTTGAATTAATAAATTATTCAAAAAATTGTAATTATGAATAATATCAAATCTAAGGCAAATTATGTAAATAATGGAAAACCCAAATTTAAAATTTTGAAGATTTAAGTAATAAAAAAATAAAAGTTTAAATATTAAAAATAGTTTTTATGTCCATAACTCTAAGAGAGTGACACTTGTCTAAGTGGGTTCTCTTTAGTATATAAAAGACAAAGGATTAAAAACGTGATGGAATATCTGTAAGAAATTAGTTAGGATATGATTAGTCAATGATTTAACTATGTATTGGGAACTGTGATTGGGGGTTGTTTGTTTATGTTATTAAACTGAAAAATGTGATGAGATATGCGTAAGAGAGTCTGTGTATGATGCGTTAATAATTAAAGTATGTATTGAGAATTGTGATTAAATGACATATATTATTGTTAGTGGATACACTACTCGGTTGAGTTCTCCTTCAATGGCTTGAGCCCAACATTTAATAAACACACCCTTAGTTTAGGTTGCATAGTAAAAAAATGTGCATAATACAGGTTGCATTTTTTTAATTAACAATATGTTAAAATATGTCGAGACATATGATATTATGTATACATATTTATATATAGTCTAAAATGGAGCGTCGAAATGCTCCCTTACTAAATATCTTGTTCCAATTCTAAATTCGAAATAACCAACAAAACGATATATTGATAAATTTGGTTCATACAGTATAATATATGTTGTAACTTGCAAATGTACCTATTTAAATTTTATGAGTTGGTAACTAGTCACCCTTAAATTGTCGATCCAACAGTTAAAATATCATAAAATTTGTTGAGTTTGGTCCGCAATTTACTTTTTGGGTTTGAGGAAAATAACATGAAAGTAAAGCAGAACTACACAAATTAAGTCGGTAGTCTAGGTTCAATAATACTAATGATAATAACAACAACAACAACAACATGTGTGACTCCACTTTGTTCTCAACCTAACCTTTATGCGACTCCATTTCAATCGTCGGCTCAATCTTTTTGAACGATTGTCAAATAGAAATTCGACAGAATTGTCGCGTTTCTCTTTCTTTGAAAGTTGGGAACATGATAAATTGGCGAAAAGCCCATTGGGACCTAGACATCTGATGCTCGTTTGGCTTCACTAATTTTACATTTATTTTCCATGTTTCCAGTGTTTCTAGAGTCAATGTTTAAGAAGGGGGAAAGATTATAGATGGCCATTTTCAAAAATGCTTCGCAGTTCACGATGACCATAAATTTATGTGTTTATTCGAGATGTGTAAAGATTTTATTTCCATGCATTGACAGACCTACTTAGGGCCCCGTCAAAATGTGTTATTATATATATATATTTTAGTAGATTTAATACAATTTAATAAAATAAAATAAATATTCTTATTTTTTAACTTGAATTAAATTGATGTATTATTATGTATAAGCAATAGAGATAAAATTAGAAAATATAATGAATGTAAAAACATTATATATATATATATATTGTGTAATTAAATCAAATCTTTCTAAATCATTAGTACTTTTTAATTTTATTTATAGAGTTGTTTATTGTTGAGGTTCCTACGCATATTTTTGGGACGCACACCGGTAGTCCTCTCTTATAGATTTTCTAGAATATTATTTTTTAATATAATTTCTCCAATATTTTAAGTTTAGAATCTAATATAAAACATTTTGATTTCTAGCCTATTAAGAATTTGTCCCATATATGGTGAAAAATTGTCACATAATCTTAGAGAGTAGTTAATTTTTTTTTACCTTGTGAGACGAACTCCTAGATCTTTTTATAAGTAGGCCCCCCTCGGTCAAATTTCTGGCCCCGTCACTAAATCACAAGAGCAAATAATAATAATGATGATGATGATGATGATGATGATGATAATAATAATAATAATAATCACAATAATAATAATAGTAATAATGATAATAACAAATACTTATTATATATATTAAAAGATATATATTTTCTAGAAATTGATATATTAGTATTTTTTTATTTAATATCCAAAATATAGTAGAATCCTAGTTTTAAAATTTAGAATGTCAGTCCAGTATATAGTCGTATCAATTAATTATACTAAAAATATTATAAATTATCATTGTACATGACGGAAGCTAATGCAAATGGAGATAACTGAAATATTTTCGTGTGTTCAATTACGAGAAAATATAAAAGATATTTTGGGTTGGAGAGGGGGAGGGGGGGCGCAAACATGTACACTTCAATATAAATATAAAAAAATTAAAGAAAAATAGCATATAACTAAAAACATTAAATAAATTTTTGGGGGACCCTTAGGCATAAGTCTGTCCCTACTTATTTCAAAATTTTAGATAAGATAATTAGCTGCATTTTAGGAGATGTTGACAAAACAATTGATGTGCATATTAACTTGTGTACACGATGTGTAGGAGATCAAGACTAACTTTCTCTAACCTAAAATGAGAATTAAAAATAGTTTTAATTCATTTTAAAATGAGAATCGTGTTTCAAAAATAAAAAAGTTAATAGTTTGTTTTATTAGTCAAACTGGAAATGGATTTTTATAATTCTAATATATAATTGAATAACTTAAGGAAAGACGCAAAGTTGTCCATTAACTAGGGGGTTATGACTTGTGACTTTCTTGCCTACTTTATTTGGGCCACACAATTTATGTTCAATCTGTAGTAATCTTGTTTAATGTGAGACAGTTTTCGCTAGAAAACATAAAAATGCACGTGAAATGTCACGTGCGCGAATTTCGGTTGGCAAAGCTTATGTGGCAGCCCATGTTAGTCCAACTCAGGTAAATTAATGAGCAACTTTTGCAAATGAAAATTCATGGGCAACTTATGCCAACAACATATATTTCCAAAAACCATGGTACAACTTCTTATATTTTGTCAATTTGATGAAAGTACAACTCTATAAAAACCATCAATTCTCACTCACACGACTTTTTCTATTTTTTTATTTGACATATTCAATCATATATAAGGAATTCGTGAAATAAAAAATATAAGTTTTTTACTTGGACTAAGGAAATGAGACATTGGAATTTGAAATAAGATTCTTATTTTGGAATAAGAATTTATTTTGAAACATGACTCCTTTTATGGGAGAAAGGGAGTATCAAATATAATTATAATATATAAAAATAATTAATTGTAAAATTTGGAAACTAGTTGTTGATTCAAGCATAGCTACAGACTAAAAAAGATATAGTTGCCTAGTCAAGCAAGATGCAGTCACATAAGACATCAGGTGAGGAGCTGCATGCATGCACTAGAAACGACTATAACCATTTCCATATCACTTTGTTTGAGCAGGTTGTTATGAGTGGTGATTGCTTGGTTTTCATGGAATCTCGTTGTCTATTTTGTATGTTGTAATTAGATGAATATAACAACACATCATCTAGAGGTATGAGAGAGAGAGAGAGAGAGAGAGAGAAAGAGAGAGAGAGAGAGAGAGAGAGTACGATAGAATCTTAAGAGGAAAACAAGAAGCTAGATTAATAGTGATTGTGAGAAGAACTTCATTGTCTTAAGTTGGTAATCATCTTGCAGTTTAGTGGAATCGGTCTTTCTTCTCCCGTGGATGTTGGCAAATTGCCGAACCACGTAAGTTTTGTGTGTTCTTCTTCCAAATCGCATGTGTGTGTTCTTGCTCGAATCCTACCGAAGAAATTAGAGCAAGTGACGACATCTGTAGGAGCGGTGGAAATAAACGCACACAATGTCTTCAACCAAGTTCGATGCAAAACAAATTCTCAGGGAAAAATGATTTTGGGTTGTGGAAGATCAAAATGAAAGCTTTGTTGGTCCAACAAGGGTTAGTTGGGGCGCTGAAGGGTGAGAAGGGATTACCAGAAAAAATCACCGATTCTCTAAAGGAAGAAATCTTGGAGAAGGCCTATTACACCATCATACTGTGTTTAACTGACAAAGTATTACGCTAAGTGGCAATAGAAAAGTCTGCAGCTGATGTTTGGTCTAAATTGGAGTCTCTATATAACCATGTCTTTAGCAAACATGTTGCACATCAAACAAAGACTCTACTCATATCGTTTTATGAGGATGATGGCATTGAAGACCAACTGGATGAGTTTAATAAATCTCTGGATGATCTTGAAAACATCGGTGTAAAGATGGAGGATGAAGATAAAGCAATCTTCTTCCTAAATGCATTGCCAAAAAAAATTGATCATCTGAAAGATGCCATGCTTTACGGAAGAGAGAGCACTATCACCTTTGAAGAGGTACAAAATACCTTGAAAGCAAAGAATATGTAGAAGGTGTTTGAAGAGAAGCAAATCTCCTTGGCTGAAGGGTTAAATGTGAAGAAAGGGAAATTCTTCAAGAATAAGAAACCACCCTCACAAGAAATTGACAAGAAACATCTGCAACCTAGATCAAAGTTCTAGGAAGGAAAAGAAACTCGCAAGTGCCATTATTGCTAGAAACCTGGGCACCTCAAGAAGGATTGCTTCAACAGAAACAACCAACTGAGGACCAGAAGAAAAGTATAGTGGACCTGGCTGACGATCAAGAATATGCGGAGATCTTAAATATAACTGCTGAAAGAGTGGAAAACATATGGATCTTGACTCTAGCTTCTGCTTCCATATGTGCCCTCATAAGGAGTGGTTCATCAATTATCAGAGCAATGAAATAGGGTTGGTTATGCTTGGAAATGACTAGGTATGTTCTGTGAAGGGAGTTGGTAGTGTGAGGCTTAAAATGCATAATGGGACTATCAAGATTCTATCATATTTAGGTACATACCTTAATTGAAAAGAAATCTCATTAGTCTAGGGACTCTTGAAACTAGAGGTTGTAGTGGTAGCTCTCAAGATGGTTATCGTCATGTCTTGAAATGATCCAATGTTATTACTAAAGGTGCCTAGAAAATCTAGCTTATATTACCTTATTGTTGAGACTCTTGTGGGGGAATCTGGAACAAAAGAAAAGGATGAATTCATGATATGGCATAACAGGCTTGGACATATCAGTGAGACTGGCTTGAATGAATTGCTCAAACAGAATTTGATTAGCAATGCATGGAAATTCAAAGACAAAACCTGTGAAGGGTGCATTATGGGAAACACTAAGAGGAATTCATTCCCAGTTGGAAAACACTACTGAGGAGCACATCCGGAATATGCACATTCTGACTTGTGGGGGGCATCAAGAGAAGAGTCTCTGGGAGGTGGAAGGTATTTCCTATCCGTAATAGATAACTACTCAAGGAGGTTGTGAAGTCTATCTCCTGAAGAGCAAATCAGTTGCTTTTACAAAGTCTAAAGAGTGGTGTAAAGAGGTGGAAATAGAGAAGAGAATTGTGTTAAAATGTCTAAGAACTAATAATGGCCTTGATTTTTGGTCTAATGGGTTCCTAATGTTTTGCAAGGAAAAGGGCATGAAAAGTTATAAAAACAACTCTAGGTACTTTCTAGCATAATGGAATTGCACAGAAAATGAATAGAACTATTTCGGAAAGGGTAAGATACATGTTATTAAGTTCTGAGATGCCAAAAAAGTTTCAAGGAGAAGCAATCTGAATTGCAACATATCTCATAAACAAAAGTCCTTCTCCAGCAATCAGTTTCTCTACACCAGATGAAAGTTGGTTAGACCATCCACCAAGGTATACAGAATTAAAGGTGTTTTGATGTCAAACTTATGCTCATTTCATACAAGATAAACTTGAAGCCAAGGCATTGAAATGTGTGATGCTGGTCTGTCAAAAGTCCGATTTCTTCGCGAACTACCCCAGGCTCCTAACCTAGTGCGGACCACGGCTGGGAAATGAAAGCAGAATTCATTCGGATCCCCCCACCCCCCATAAACTGAAAATCCATAACCCAATGGGATATCAAAAGGATGTGAAAGGATATAGATTGTGGTGTCTAGAACCACGATATGGAGAAGTGATTATAAGCAGAGATGTCATATTCTTTGAAAACAAAATGCCATATATTTACAAAGGTGAAACGACACAAAGAGTTGCTACCGTTGTAGATAATGGTAAATCACAAGTCAAGGTGAAGCTGACTGATGGAGAACTAAGACAAAACTCAAGTAGCCTGAATGAAATGGTGAATAATGAAGAAATAGTGGAGGAGGAAAGGGACCTTGAAAGCTATCAGTTAGCAAGAGATAGGGAGAGAAGGGGCATTAAACCTTCCACGAGATATGGTGAAGAATATTTAATGGCATATGCTCTAAGCATTGCTGAGGAAACTGAATGTCAGGAACCTAGGACTTTCATTGAAGTATTAAACAATAAGGAAAAAATGATCAATGGATCTGGGCAGTGAGAGAAGAGCTAGATTCAATGCAGAGAACAAATACTTGTGTGTTGGTGGATACATCAAAAGCTAGTAAGCTGTAAGTGGATCTTCAAAAGAAAGATTGAGGTCTCGGGAACTGAACATGTGAATTTAAAGCCGGGTTAGTGGCAAGAGGTTTCACATAAATTGAAGGGATAGCCTATAATGAGGTTTTCTCTCCAGTTGCCAATCATTGCTCTATCAGAATTCTTTTGGCTTTTGTAGCACAATTGAACCTGGAACTAGAGCTGGTAGATGTAAAAACTACATTTCTTCATAGAGATTTGAAGGAGACTATATACGTGACACAACCTGAAGGTTTTATTCTTCCAAAAATGAAGGAATGGCATGTAATTGAAGAAGTCTCTGTACGGGTTAAAACAAAAGGCAGTGGTACATCAAGTTTGATGACTACATGAAGAAAATTGGATACATAAAGTCTAGATATGACAGATGTGTGTATCTCAAAAGGATTGGTAAGGAGACAATGGCTTATTTGTTGTTGAATGTTGATGATATGCTTGTGGCAAGCAAACGTTGTAAAGAAATACAGAATCTAAAGAAGGAGGTGCAAGCTGCTTTTGAGATGAAGATTTTAGGGAGTGCTAGAAGGATTTTGGGTAGGGATATTATCAGGGAAAGTAGTGGTGCTCTGTGGTTAAAATAGAATTATTATATTAGCAAAGAACTAAGGAAATTTAATATGCATAAAGCAAGAATGGTGTCAGCTCCATTAGCTCAACACTTCAAGTTATCAAAGTTACTAAAGCCCATGACAGATGTTGAAGAAAAAGAGATGAGAATTGTGTCTTTATGCTAATGTTGTTGGGAGCATCATGTATACAATGATATGTACTAGGCCTGATATTTCGCATGTTGTCAGTGTAGTTAGCAGAACATGGAAAATCCTGGAGAAAAGGCTTTGGGAGGCACTCAAGTGGGTATTAAGGTACTTCAAATGAGCCGTTAACTATGGTCTTTTATTTCTGAGAAGGGAAACTTATGCAGAAGATCCACTAAAGGGTTTTGTAGATTCAAATTATGCAACTAATCTAGGTACCAGAAAATCTCAATCATGATACATTTTTACATTGTATGGTTCTTTTATCAGCTGGAGGTGAATGCTTTGATCTGTTGTAGCTCAATCTAACACATAAGCAGAATACATGGCCTTGACTGAAGCAGTAAAGGAAGTTATTTGGTTGAGAGGAATTTTCTCAGAGTTTGGTGTGAGTCAAGAAGTTGTAAAGGTGTATTGTGACTCACAGAGTGCCTTACATTTAGCAAGACACCAAGTTTTTCATGAGAGATAAAAACATATTGATGTGAGCCATCATTTTCTAAGAGATGTTGTGGAAAAAGGGACAGTGGAGATTGTTAAAGTGAGCACTGAAGATAATGTAAACGTTTAGATATTATCTTGATCTGGTGCATGTCATTGCACAATACAAGTAGCTCTGTTTTGGAGCAGGAATGGAGAGTTCTATTGACACTATTTCATTGGCTTCGTTTGCAGCCAATGTGGAGATTTGTTAATTCAAACATAGCTACAAACTGAGTAAGATACAACTTCCTAGTTTAGCAAGATGTAGTCACATGAGACATCACATGAGGAACTGCAGACATGCATTAAAAATGATTATAGCTGTTTCCCTATCATTTAGTTTGGGCAGGGTTGTTATGAGTGGTTGTGATTGCTTGGTTTGCATTGAACCTCATTGACTATTTTGTATATTTTAATTAGATGAATACAACAACACATCATCTAGAGGTATCAAGAGAGAGAGAGATACGGCAGAAACTTAAGGGGAAAACAAGAAGCTAGATTAATAATGATTTGAGAAGAGCTTCATTGTCTTAAGTTTGTAATCACCTTGCAGTTTAGAGGAATAAGTCTTTCTTCTCACGTGGATGTAGGCAAATTGCCGAACCACGTATGTTTTGTGTGTTCTTGTTTAAAATCGTGTGTTTTCTTGCTCGAATCCTACCGGATAAATCATAACATTAATAATAAAAATATAAAGATCATAACTAAATTTTAGTAATTATTTAAATAAATCTTAAAACTATATTTAAAAAAAAAAAATATTTAAATTTGGTAATATAATAAAAATATTATGTTGTATTTAAAAATAATGTGAAGGGATGAGTTGTGGTGGGGGTGCGGGAAGATAGGCATAGGGGAAGAATAATGTGGGAGACTGCTTTCTTTTGTCTTGATTGCGGGGTTTTAAATGGGATGTAGGATGGCAAGAGCTTTGATTTGTCGATTTGTTTCATCGCATAAGCGGTTTCAGTGTCGGATTCGAAGTCGGGGAAAGTGCAGAATGTTGGTGATAGAGGAGGAATCAAGAAAGAAGAGACGACTTCTTAACTGGAAGAGGGATAAACATAGGTTAAAGTGGTTCTTAGTGCCATTGGTGGTTGGCAATGGAGGTTGGGAAAGATTAAAATCGGGTGGGGTGGGAGGTTGAGTTGGGAAAGATTTACATTAAAATTTATATTCCATTGTTTATTTCAAAATTTTTTTAATTTTTTAATCTTATTATTTAACAAATTATTTTAGTATTTTTTACTAAATTTTTACCAAATGTTATTTTAATTTTTTTTCTAACAATACTTTTTATATTAAATACAAACATAACATTTTTTTATATTACCAAATTTAACAATTTTTTTGGACTTTCAATATAATTGTTATATTTATTTAAAAAAAATTATAAAATTAGTTATGATCTTTATATTTTCAGTATTAGTTTCCAAATTTTACTATTAATTTTGTTTATATATTATATTTATATTTGACATTATCTAATTGTTTTTTTAATATGGTAATTTTTTTTTGCTAATTTGGTGCTTTTTCTAAATTTTTTAAAAACTTGTTCGCAAAAGTTACCCATTAATTTTTAATTTGCAAAAGTTGCATATTAATTTGGTCGAGTTGGTGTACACATGAGTTACCATATAAGCGTTGCCATAAAAAATTTGCGCAGGTGATATTTCACGTGCATTTTTGTGTTTTCCGGTGAAAATTGGTACAAATTAAACAAGATTGCTACAGGTTGGACATAATTTGCGTGACCCAAACAGGATGGGCAAAACATCACCTCCCTCCCCCCCCCCCCCCCATTGTTAATGAACAAATTTTTTATTTTTCATTAAGTTAGATTAGCAGACAATTTTTTTTTTTTATTTATTATTTTGATGACGCTAAATGTGGTTGTCACCATATCTTATCACCTAAAGTGCGCCAAATTCATCACTTTTATCATCCAACTTTTTTCATTTCAAATTATGTTTTGTTGTTAAAAGTAAACACAAAATATGACGAGTGGTATTTTTTGTTATCAAAACATCAAAATCTAGTTACGAATATTAATATATGCTAATGAAATTTCAGTGACGTCTTCATCGACACAACTGTATAGACTATTTCGTCATCTTTAAAATATATCGTTGTCCTAAAAATTTACTTTATAGTGACAAAATACCCATTGTCATTTTATAAATATGCATAATGACAACACACTACATTATCAAAGACTAAAATTTAGTGGCAAAAAATTTACCGTTACCAAGTGAGTTCACGTGGTGACGACATGATTTTGTCATAACAGGGTTATACGATATATTTTATCATTGTAAAGTGACGTACGGTATATTTTATCATTGTAAAGTGACGTAAAGATATATATATATATATATATATATATATATATATATATATGTTTGGTGACAAAGTACTTGTCATGGTTGACTAATTTTTTGTGACAATTTTTCCAAGCCGTCATTTATTGAATTTATATACGACGTTAAAATAAATCTGCATGTGACGCTGGAATTTGTCATGAAAGAAAATTTCTAGGGACGAATGTATATCCACTATTGAATCATTTTATGACATCTAAATTCATTATGAAAGATATATTTTTTGCGACACATCTCATTGTTACTAATATTTCAAGAAAAGTGATGATGCAAGTTGTGATAAAAAGAAACATCTTCATTTAATCAATATATATATATATATATATATTTATTTAATTAATATGCTAATATATTATTTTATCGGTAGATAATATATGATGAAGCAATTTGTCATTATTGGGCTAACCGTATATTAGTAAATATTTTTAATTTGCTATAGATTACCTATATTTTAAAACATATACAACAGTTTTACTTTAGAAAATTGTAAATGTATTAAACTAAACAATGTAAAAAGAGAAAAAAAGAATAAGCAAGAATACTAAGTAGAATGAGATTATTTAGCATACTAACGAAGTTCAAAACATCCAACATATAACATATTTTAGAACACAAAATATGACTTGCTAGTAATGATCACTAAAGAAAGAAACATGACTACCTAGGAAAAAACTAAAACTAAAAATTAAAATCCTAAATCTTATTTCAAATATCACTCATACCATACTCCAAAATGCTAATGATCAAAACTTTCTCGTCCTTCAATTTCTTCACCAATGCATCAAATCTAAAAAGGACAAAAATGCACAAAAAATGCATGATGTGTTACGTCTACTTGGTAGTTTTAGAGCATATTGGAGGCCTTTGATATAACTGTTAGGATTGTCCAACAAAGTCTCACATCGGATATACATGGAAAGATCATGAGGTTTAATAGGATCGAAGTATCTCTATTGGTATGAGGCCTTTTGGGAGTTAGCCCAAGAACAAATCCATACGGGCTTGGCCCAAAGCAGACAATATCATACTAATGTGGAGATGGAGCTCAGTTAGGGCCTAATGAGTAGTTTCAGAGCCATGGTTCCAGACTGAACCGATGTGGTGGAGATCCTCGGAGTGTCAAAGAAAGCCGCAGAGATCACGACAGGCTCTACGGACTAGGTGAACCAGGTCAGGTGTACCTAGGTAGAGCAGGCTCCTCAGCAAAGACGAAGGTTCACCAAGGTAGAGCAAGCTCCCCAAAAGAGACGAATGATCCGACTCTACGAACTAGGTGCTGAAACCAGGCTAGGTGCACCTGGGTAGAGGCTGGCTCTCTAGCGGCGGTAAACCATGAACTCCACGTAAGACGTGTGCCCAGATGCAGTGGAGTTGGCTAGTCGACTAGATGGAGCATACATGGCTCGGTGGTTCGTTTGAGGGGAGGTTCGGTGGTCCTTTGTTTGAAGGGGAGGATTGTTAGGATTGTCCAACAAATTTCCATATCGGATATACATGGAAAGATCATGGGGTTTAATAGGATTGAAGTATCTCTATTGGTATGAGGCCTCTTGGGAGTTAGCCCAAGAACAAATCCGTGCGGGCTTGGCCCAAAGCGGACAATATCATACTAATGTGGAGATGGGGCTCAGTTAGGGCCCAATGAGATGGTTTTTGGAAGATGAAAATTGAAGATTACCTCTACGGTAAGGATTTGCACCAGCCCCTCAAGGAGAAGCCCGAGAAGATGTCTGCGGAGGAGTGGGAGTTATTGGACAGGAAAGCGATGAGCACGGTGCGTCTTTCGTTGTCCAAGAAAGTGGCTTACCATACCATAGGCGCGAGGTCTACACGGGAGATATTGAAAACCTTGGAGGAGATGTATCAAAAACCATCGACGGCGAACAAAGTCTATCTGATTAGACGGCTGTTTAATCTGAGGATGGCGGAGGGAACACCAGTAAAACAGCACCTGAATGAGTTCAACATGGTAACCTCACAGTTGGACTCGGTGGACATAAAGTTTGATGATGAGATTCGGGCCCTAATTATGCTATCGTCTCTGCCAGACAGTTGGGCCGGTATAGTGACAGCCGTTAGCGCTACAGACCCTAAGCTGAAGTTTGACAGGGTGAGGAATTTGATGATAAGGGAAGAGTTTGTAGGAACGAATCAGGATCAGGATCGTCCTCAGGGTTAGTGCTGAATACCGAGAACAGAGGCAGACCGAAGGGAGGCAGTTTAGGGGGAGGTCGAAATCTAGAGGGAAGAGTCAGACAAAGAAGGATGAAAGTTCTATGACGTGATGGAATTGTGATGAGGTTGGTCACTTTAAATACCAGTGCAAGGCGCCGAAGAAGAACAAGAGGGAACAGGCAGACAGGAAGACAACGAATGTAGCCATGGATGAGGATGAGGGCGATGCGTTGGTCTTGAGTGTGTACAGTCCCATGGAGTCTTGGGTCTTGGATTCCAGTGCATCTTTCCATTCATGCGTAATTTTAATATTATGCAAAATTATATTTCCGGCGATTTTGGACAGGTGTATCTGGCTGATGATGAACCCCTAAAAATCGTGGGAAAGGGAAGCGTAAAGGTTGAGACATCAAATTACTCAAAATTGATGTTGAATGGAGTGAGACATATCCCTGGATTGAAGAGAAACTTGCTTTCAGTTGGACAACTTGACAAGGAAGGTTACGTGGTAACGTTTGGTTGTAGCAACTGGAAAACTACCAAGAGGGCTATGGTGGTAGCTCGAGGTAAGAAGGAAGGAACGCTGTACATGACTAGTAATTTGTAGGATCCCTTGATCTTGCGAATGGTAATGGTGATGTGGATCTATGGCACTGTCGATTGGGCCACATGAGCGAGAAAGGGATGAAGCTGATGTGTTCGAAGGGTAGATTGTCTGGCTTACAAACTGTGGAAGTTGGTATGTGTGAAGAATATGTCTTCGGGAAACAAAGGAGAATGAGTTTCTCGAGGAGTGGCAAGGCCCTGAAGAAGCAGAAGCTAGAGTTGGTCCATAGCGATCTGGTGGGACCAGCTCCGGTGGCATCCATTGGAGGATCGATGTATTACATGACATTCATCGATGATTTGACCCGCAAGATATGGATTTATTTTCTGAAAAGTAAGTCTAATGCATTTGATGTTTTCAAAAGGTGGAAAGCCTTGGTTGAGACTAAGACGGGGTTGAAGGTGAAGTGCTTACGTTCCGACAAAGGAGGTTAATATGAACTCAAGGAGTTCAAGAATTATTGTGCTGAGCATGGGATTCGTACAGAGAGGACTATGCGTGGAATGCCCCAGCAGAATGGTGTGGCCGAGAGGATGAACAAAACACTGAATGAGTGGGCAAGGTGTATGGACTGAAGAGCGGCTTGCCTCAGTCATTTTGGGCAGATGAAGTGAGCACAACTACATTCCAGATCAATCGAGGTCCATCGGTTCCCTTGGATAATCGGATACCCGAGGAGGAGTGGACTGGAAAGGAGGTATTCTTGTCTTACTTACATATTTTCGGTTGTGTTGCTTATGGCCTTGTGGATTCTGTTGATAGAAATAAGTTAGATGCCAAGTCCGTCAAATGTACGTTTATTAGGTATGGAGGTGATGAGTTCGGCTATAGGCTATGGGATGAGCAAAACCGAAGGGTGATTCGCAGCCGGGATCTAATATTTAATGAACAGGTTATGTACAAGGATAGGTTGAAGGACTTGGGCACTAATGCTGCAAAGCCCCACACTGTCGAGTTAGATGATTTGAACTCGAGTGGGAGTAAGGGGAGTCCGGTCGATGAGGAGGTTCTTGAGGATGAACCAAGAACAACACCACCTCAAAGATCAGTTAGAGATCGAAGGCCACCAGATAAGTATTCGCCCTCTAACTTTTACTTATTGTTGACTGATGGTGGTGAATGTGAGAGCTTTCAGAGGCAGAGCATGTTAGTGATAGAAGAAGGTGGAATGCTGCCATGGAAGATGAAATGACGTCTCTTCGTGTGAATGGCGCTTGAGAATTGACTGAGCTTCCCAAGGGCATGAAGCCATTGCACAGCAAGTGGTTCTACCGAATCAAAAACGAGGCCGATGGTAGCAAGTGCTACAAGGCAAGGTTAGTTGTGAAAAGGTTCGAGCAACGGTATGGTATTGACTATACGGATGTGTTTACTCCTGTTGTGAAGTTGACTACAATTCGCATGGTGTTGAGTATGGTGGTTGCAGAGAACCTATTATTGCATCAGATGGATGTGAAGATGACTTTCCTTCATGGTGATCTAGAGGAGGAGTTGTACATGTTACAGCCGGAGGGATTCGTGGTAGATGGAAAAGAAAGTCTTGTGTGCAAACTGAAGAAGAGCTTGTATGGGTTGAAGCAAGCTTCGAAGCAGTGGTATATGAAGTTCGACAATTTCATGTTGGAGATTGGTTACCATAGATGCCACGCCGGCCATTGCTGCTATTATAAAGGTTTGACAATAGCTATTTTATCCTATTTACTTTACGTTGATGATATGTTGAATGTAGGAGCCAATCCAAGGGAGTTGGAAAGGTTGAAGAAGCAATTGTCTGAGAGGTTCTCCATGAAGGATCTTGGAGAAGCAAAACAAATTTTGGGTATGAGAATCGAGAGGAAGGCGGAAAATTTGTTGTATCTTTCGCAGGCGGATTATGTCCAGAAGGTCCTTGAAAGATTTAACATGGAGGATTTGAAGCCGATTAATGTACCCTTGGGGGGACACTTTAAGCTGTCGAAGAAGGAGTCGCCGAGTACTAAGGAGGAACGTACCCAAATGATGAATGTGCTACATGCATCGGCAATTGGGAGTATCATGTATGCCATGGTTTGTATTCGTCCGGATATTGCGCATGCAGTGGGAGTAGTAAGCCGGTTCATGGGTGATCCGGGGAAACAACATTGGGAAGCGGTGAAGTGGATTCTAAGGTATTTGCGAGGTACCACAAATAAAGCCTTGTGTTTTGATGGAAGAAATTCTGAGTTAGTTGGTTTATTTGATGCGGACCTAATATCGAATGATCTTGATGGGAGAAAGAGTACAACCGGGTATGTTTTTACTTATGGTGGTACGGCGATTTCTTGGACATCAAAGTTGTAAAAGGTGGTTGCACTGTCCACCACGGAGGCGGAGTACATAGCCGTGACGGAGGCGAGTAAGGAGATGGTGTGGTTGCAAAGTTTTTTGAGTGAACTTGGGAAGGAGCATGAAAATAGTGTACTCTACAGTGATAGTCATAGTGAAATTTTCTTGGCGAGTAATCCGGCATTTCATTCAAGAACGAAGCACGTTGAATTGAAGTATCATTTCATCCGACACCTATTGGAAAAGAAAGCCTTACGACTTGTGAAAATTCTCGGGAGTAAGAATCCAGCTGACATGTTTACTAAAGTTGTAACCTTAGAGAAATTAAAGTTGTGCATAACATCAATTGGCCTCGAAACGTGAAGAAGAAGAGCAGATGGTGATACCAAGTGGAAATGGGAAGGAGAAAAGAGGAAGATGTTTGCTTTGAAGGTGTTTTAGTCTCCAAGTGGGAGATTGTTGAGTGTGGAGCCCAAAACACGATTGAAAGAACCTCGGCCGAGACAAGATCGACGAAACAGAGCCGTTTCTCGTTGGAGAGACATCTCAGCCGAGATGGGAAGATCTCGGTCGAGACAAGGTGGCCGCGTCAAGGGAGAGTTTGGCGCTGGAAGACGGGCGCGGCCAAGATAGAGTGTCTCGGCCGAGAAAGTTTTATAGAGCAAAGATCATTCTCGGCCGAGACACTTTTATAAAGGGATATTGCCGCGGCCGAGGCAGATTGCCGTGGCCGAGGCCTGTTGATGCGGCCAGATTTCATGGGCCTCAAGTTGGGGTCAGTTTTGGGGCCCAAGGACCTATTATAAATAGTGGTTTCCTTCATTGCTTATTGTATTCCGAAATTTCATCATACTAGTCCATATCCTGGCTTGGTATCTCCCCCAGACGTAGTTACACATCGTAACGAACTGGGAAATCAAATTGGTGTCTTATTGTGTGCTATTTTATTGCTTTCTTTCTTTCGATTATCTAGTCGTATCGTGGTTGTGGGTGAGCTAAATTCCCAACAATAACCGGATCCATGGCCTAGGACCTTGAGAGCGATTTCATCATCAGTCTTCTAATTACCTTCTTCTCTATATTTGTCGCACTTCTTGACCATCAATTCCTTTTTGAACATGTGGATTTGTAAAAGATATAAATAGCATAACTTCCATTAACAAATATAAATTTTGTTTGCCTTAACAAATTTTCATGTGTCATTCTCTGAACATCTATACAACTCAATTCTATCACAAGGTTCTCCATTTAGCTCGTTCTTAGACTAGAATAAGTAAATGGAAAAAATTACAGCCACAAATTATTAGAAGGAAAAGAAAAATAACTAAGGTCATACGAAATAACATTAACATAATTTTATTATAGATAATTAAAGAAGGAAAATGCTAAAAACTAGTTTCCATTTAGTGGTTACTCCCCCACTTTTAGCGTCTTAGATCTGTTAGACTTTTTAGTCTACTACCGGCTTGTGCTAGTTTTGATATTGGAATTAGTTATACGCACTGCGCGGCGTTTCTCGTCTATTGTATTAGCCTACTCATAAAGCGTTTTGGGTTTTGCTACTTCTTTTTTGTACACACTTTATTTTCATTTTATTTATACAAGTAACTATTTAACTAATTCTCTCTCAAAATTTTCTACTAGCTTGAAAAAAGATCTTTGCCATCGAAAACATAGGAAGCTATATGTATTTGTGCGTGAATCTCAACAAGGGTAAACTAAGTTAGCGCATTTCTTATAATTTAAATCCTGAAAACAAGCATATGTAATTCCGGCTCTTCAGCTGATTCGCATCTTCTTTCAGTAGGCTATTTTGGTCCTATGATTAAAGAAATAAAGAGTGCTTTACAATATACAAACTATGAAAGTTATAAATCAGAAGCTGGCAACTTATTATGCAGCATATTTGAAAACTTCATGTAAGCAACAAAATTTTATCAAAGTTATTATCCGCCGAGGATTCAATTCAAGTGCAAGAATTCCAGAACCAAACAATCAACATGTCCGAACTAGATGTATAATGCAACAAAATGTATCCTGTTTCATGTTTAATAAATAAGATATTGGTGCATGAATATATTTTTTTTTGCAACAAGTATCCCACCCTCTAATCATCAAGAACCAACAACATTAGTCCTCTTCATTACAAGCATTAATGAATCAGAAAACTATGTATCCTAATGTATTCTATGTAATCTTGATTAATGCTCCCGAGACTGCATAAATCAAACAAGTTTCTGTTTTCTTCCAGCTCTTCACTGATGCAATAAATGCCATGACAAATAACCATATAGGAAATATCAGTCTTTTTCACAAAGGTGCCACTCTGCCTCCACACAAGATACACCATCTGTCCCCCTCCCTTCCCTTCCGAATACAAATTGTTACTGTGTAATACTCCCTTCGTTCTGCTTATATTTGTACACTTGTCTTTTCTGTCCGTCCTACTTAACTTGACACACCCTTAAAAAGAAAAATTTTCTCACAATCTCCACTCTCAAAATCTCCTTCCTCAATCTACACATTTGATAAAGTTAACTTAAAAGCAAAAGTAGCTTTTCTTAACATCCGTGTCCTGTTAACCCCGTAAAATTAAGTGGGATGAAGGGAGTAATATTTTAGGATTTGCGAATAATGAATTTCTCACCGCAAAACAAGTTTATTTGCATTTGACATCACACTTTCAAGTTTCTGATGCAACACCATGTATTTTCAGACCCAAAACATCAGTGGTGTATCCAAAACATAACATACTTGTACAAAATAAGAAAAGAAAAGAAAATTCACATTAAGAAACTAGAAAATATACTCCCAAATTTACATGTATGTAATCAATAACTCTACACATGCATCCCAATCAACTATACATTAATAAATATCCCAACTCCATAGCTTTTCAAATGCCTCAATTCAATTAAAATAATAAATCAACCTATAACATTTCATGTAAATACATATGATACTCACAATTTCATGGCGACGAACAGTGAAAGTCTTTTGATACACGTCGCATATAAATGCATTGTGTAACACCCCCCCCCCCCAAAAAAAAAAAAAACAACTGACATTCTTGTTGGCATTTTAATTTTTTTTTTATATAAAAAGAGTTATTTCAAGTTTATTTTATTTTAAAGCTTTTCAAGTCAAATTATTTATTCAAATGTGGAAGCTAATGAACTTTCAAAAGACAAAGTATTTTACTTAATTTTACAAGAGGAACTATCAAGGGGGCCGAACTCACTCGTATCACTCGCTCGAATAGAAGAAAAAAAGATACAATAGATAAGAATCATTAAACGTATTTTAATTTCGTTTAATAAACGAGTTGAAGTTACTTTATGAATTACAATACAAATTATAGTTGATAATCTATATAATTTACATGATTTATTGTATACAAAATATTTTCATTAACCCTTACCCTAATGTTTAGTGCAACTTTCGAAATATATGGAAGAAGGAGGTACATTGACTAGCTATCAACATATTATTTGGATATCACTGCATAAATACCTAGTTATACTAATATCATACAAAGAAAATCATCAGTTGGTACATGATACATATTAGTAAAAGAGTATTATGATTATAGTAGTAACTTAATTAGGTGCTAAGGAATAATCATATGCATGAGTTGACATTAAGACACCTGGAGGCAGTAAACTCACACCACACACTTGGGTAAGTTTATCATAGTTATATATTCTAACTTAATAGACTAAGGTGATAAGTGAAAGAATACTCACCTCTCCCTTGTTACTCCATGTAGACCATACACACACATATTAAGAATAAAACTTTGTGATAATTAGAAGTTGGTTTTCAACATTTTGTCCCACGTCGAGAAACAAGCAAAAGCCAACCTATTGTTAAATCTATAGATAGAATAATGTCTTTCCGTTTATGAAAATAAGATGTATAGAAATATATACTAAAAATATGTATGTGTTTTTATAAAGAGATTCCTTTAATTAGAAGACCCTTAATAGTTTATTTTTTTATGACATTCGAAGGTCCCGTGTGTCCAACGACATTTGGAGGCTTGACATTTTAGGAATCGTTGTTTTAGTGTATCTATGTATTTCAAGGTATGTGTTTTTTTTAATAATTTTCTTTTGTTATTTTTGTAATTTATATAGATTTAAATTTTTTAATTATTTTTCTAATTTACATTAAATATTCATTGTTGGTGATATACATGAATTAAGGTTCTTATATGGTTGATCGTCATTTACTGATTTTGCTTAGTGATATAAAATCAGTATGCGTATGTTAGCTAAAAGTGTTTTGCATTTTTAGATATATTTATTATTGATTATTTATGAGTTTATATGGTTATATTTGTAACATAATAGAGATTATATTATCTAAAATGTGTGAACTTTACTAGATTAAACTAGTCGTCGAAGTTCATGTTCTACATGCGACTTTGAAAATTTATACAAAAATATTTACTTAATATTTTGAAAAACTGTTATACTATGTTGTAACATATGATCTTAGGATTCTATGGTTAAAACTTGATTGAGCTTTGCCAAGTTAATGATTTTTAATGAATTTTGTAAAATAAGCTGATTTTATGTATAAAATATTTGAATTTGCTCCTAGAAAATGATTTTTATAAACTTAGTGCCTTTGGATATTTTAGAACTGTTTTAATATGATATAATATATGATATTAGAAGTTTATAATTAAATTTTGATAAGGTTTCATCAAATATGTGATTTATGGGGAATTTTACAATACAGGCTAATCTTCAAGCCTAAAAGTTATAGTTTTCCAAAAGAATGTGTTTACCCTATATG
This sequence comes from Ajuga chamaepitys, assembly GCA_958295605.1. NCBI lineage: Eukaryota > Viridiplantae > Streptophyta > Magnoliopsida > Lamiales > Lamiaceae > Ajuga > Ajuga chamaepitys. Next base: position 37,378,631 of record OY282504.1, read on the forward strand.
AATCTAACTTCTTGTTATCATGTCAACATGAGTATATCAAGAAGTTAGCTATGTTACACATATATTTCTATGTTATTATGTTGAATTATTCTAATGTGATTAAATGTATAAGTATAAGTATACTTGTTCTCTAGTTAAACATACAAGCTAAAATTATGATAGATAAAATAAGTTATGACAATTAGAAGAATAATAAAGAAAACTATAATACTAAAAATCTCAAATCGGTGAGTGCAGTACAAGTTGGGTTGGACAACCTTGAAGCTTCTTCAAAGCAATTCAGTCAAAGAACAGCTGCATCAGTCCAGGAAAGTCTACATGAAAAGTGGGTAACTATGTAGCATTTATACTATTGAATTTGTATTGTGATTTATATGTTCGTCTTTGGGCATATGATTACTCTCAAGTCGTAAGATGGGCTTTTGAGTAAGGCTTTTGAGTCGTAAGATTGGCTCTTAATTTGAATGCTTTCGAGTCGTAAGACTGGCTCTTAAGCGATCTTAACTATATGGCTTTGAGTCGTAAGATGGGCTCCTAGTCAGACTTTTAAGTCGTAAGATTGGCTCATAAGTCATGCAATATGGCTTCCGAGATGTAAGTTTGGCTCTTAAGTCAAAGGCTTTTGTGTCGTAAGATTGACACCTATGTTAATGATGTATTTATTATGGTGCATTTTCATTTAGTGTAACTGCTGACAGAGTTCTCCCACTGGGTTCGCATAACTCATGATGCTATGCTCAAAATATTTTCAGGTCCAATGGATGGCAGGGGATCTAGCTGGTGCGGGCATATTCCCAATAAGAAGAATAAAGAATAAAGTAAATTCATTTAAATTTAAGTACCAAGTAGAAATCTTTAAATTATAGTGATTAATTAAAGTTGCAGGAGTTTCAAAGTTTAGTAAAAGTTATTGGGTTTTGAAGTTATAAGTATGGTATCTTTTATAATTTTAACATATGAACTTTCTACTATTGATATTGGAAAAGTATATTAGAGATTTTAACTCAAAGATGTGGATTTATACGAGTTAACATTTTATGGAAGGAATAAATTGATTAATTAATGAGAAATTTTCTAACTCGTATTATTATTAAAAAGCCTTCAGCTGATAAATGTTTTGATAGTAGAAGTATGTTTTAGTGGCAACCCTTCACCTGCTTGTAGGGCTGGGGTGTTACATATTAAGGTCGATTTAGAAGAGGATTTGATAGCATTTGCATGCATACTAGGTCTATTTGTGCTCATATTCTTTATATTATGCCAGATGATGTGTTTGTGCTTGTTTTGAAGTTATTTAGGTGATTTTATGCCAAAAGTTCATTTGGACGAAGTTTAGAGAAGAAACGAGTAAAGATAGTGATAAGAAACAAAGAAAGAGGAATTTGGTTCAGATAATATAACTCGGTCGAGTCCAAATTTGAACTCGGTTGAGTCAGAGTTCGAATTATGAAAGAATGTGGTCCAGTGAAAACAACTCGGCCAAGGCACTGTGGTGACTTGGTCGAGTTCTGGTGACTCGATCGAGGCAGGTAAGGCGATTTACGCATTTTGTACGTGTTTTGGCCTATTTTCGGCTCGTTTCAACCCTAATCCATCCCAAACTATAAATAAAAGCTCCCAAGTCCGAGAAAGACACATTCTCATCATTGGAGAACATCGGAAGCTTGGATTGACGAGCAAGAACGTAAGAGGCGACAATCGAGATCGAGATTCCAGGTTTTGTTATTCATTGTTTTAGTTTCAACTTTTCAACAATGTTTGTCAATGAATCTTGTTGGTTTTTCTCTCTAGTCATGAGTAGCTAAACTCTTTGTGTTCTAGGGCTAGAAAGTAGGTTATATTATCGACTATGTTTTAAAATATTCATTCAAATTTTAAACTCCATTTTAATCATTTATCTATATGTTTGTTTTATCCACATGATTGTATCAAATTGATCACTTGATATTTATCTACAAGCTTAACAATTCTAGATACGAGAGAAGAGTTTACTTACGACATATAGCATATATACAAATAATCGCCCAAGAGGAGTGAGGTGTTTACGCAGGCACTGGTTTAGGGTCTTTAGGAAGTCTTCAGGTGATAGTTAGGCCGAAAGGGTAATTGCCCTTAATCGATCTACACGTTAACATCGTCCGAGAAGAGGGCTAATCAATATTTATGTCATCCAATAAATGATGGAATCGGTCTAAAAGTCTAGAATTCAGGTTAATAAAACCTAGAATATCGTAATTAAAATCCAAACCCTAGGATACGTATTAATCTCATCTAAATCTCCATTTCTATCTGCTTTCTTGTTAATCAAGCGTTTAATTAGTCTAAATAATTATTTTCTTAGGGTTTAGTTAATAAATATTTATTACTTCCTTTTTTAGAGTCTAGATAGAGTAAAACTATTATAATCTGGGTATTTAGTTAACATAGGACATACTCTCTGTGGGATCGACCTTTTTGGCATTAGCTACACTATCACCGTACACTTGCGATACATTAAGGTTAGAATTTAGTGCATCACCTTTCTGCCCAAAATATGGTGTTGTGCTATTGTTTTATCCCTTAGTATCAAGTAGAGTAAAGTTGATCAGTTAATAATCCTATTTAACGAAATAAATTTATAACAACTCCTTGTATTATAGCAAAGACAATAATATGACTATACTCAAAATATTTTTCATATATAATGGAGTCTTAAGTGTTCAATGCTCAATCCCTTTATAATATATTGCAAAGTAACCCCCCAAAACTACCATAGTCTACCGAAGGTTATTCTTTAATCATGAATTAAACAAATCCCAAAAAGAAATAATAAAACCAACTCAATAACTCACATGAACCAAGTTAGGAGAACATCCCCCATTTTATTGAATCAATATCAAGTTACATTATGGATACAACTAATGCACAATAAAACCAACTCAATAACTCACATGAACCAAGTCAGGAGAACATCCCCCATTATATTGAATCAATATCAAGTTACATTATGGATACAACTAATGCAAAGTACAATTCACATAAATTCTGAGATAATCGGTACATCCAAACTCGACATAAGCAAACCAAACAACAAACTTGATTAAGAAACCAGATTATCTTTACTTTTTAAAAGTTAGGGTTCCAATAACATAAATTGACAAAAAATAAATTCAAATCAGAATAACAAGCCAACATAATCTTGCAATTTAGTGAATTAGAAAACGCCTGTCGAAAGAGCTTCGAGTTAAGTGGCACATGCAAGGAGTGTAGACACATAAAAATTGTGTCCAATTAAATAGTTAATCAGATATTGCTAAGTGTCAAATCTTTGTTTTCTTAGAAATCAAGATAAAATATTTATTCAATATGGAAGAAAATTACCAATACTTTGGTAACAAAATCAAATCAAATCGTATCTTTCGATCAATGGCAAGGAGATCACCAAATCAAACCATATCTTCATATCAAGGCAAGAGATCACCAAATCAAAACATATCTTTCTATACAAGGAAAGGTTCATCACCAAATCAAGAATGACCAATCAAATTGTGTTATTCTAGAGAAAGAGGTCATATCCTACACCTGTATAAAGTTTCATCTTTTCATTCCAACACACACCATAATCGAGGTTGAGAATCTAGAGCAAAGGCAAAATTATCTCCAGCATTCAAGGTGTCCTTTGAAAACGTTCAAGTTGTCCTTCATAGAAGTCCGCCACAAATCGACTTTTGATCAGGGATCAAGGTGCAGAACGCCACGGGTCGATGTTCTTCAAGTCACAAATCCATTGAATCTCACCATGTTCTTCGTGGTCTCAATAACAATCTTTCCATATCAAAAGCGTTCATCGTGAAGGTTTCCAAAGTGTTACATCCAATTTGAAGTCAAACTATCAAACCTTCGGATTAACGTTATCAGAGTAAAATTTAAGTCCAGAGAAGGTCTGATTGAAGATTCAACTCCAAATTTAAAAAACAAATGAAGTTCTCCGAGAGAAGATCAGAGGAAGAAACAAAGATTGTAATCACATATTTAATTTGATTTCAATATATTTTGTTTGCACAATTTCCTTGTTTGTTATATTACATATATGAAATTTGTTGTTACAAGGAGATAGTAAGATAGATAAAGTGAAAGAGAGTATCAAATCTTTCTGTGAAACTAATTAGCCAAGTAACTCAAGTTGTACAAAAGTAGAAGATATTTTTTTTATTTTATTAGTTGGGACATAAGAAGACGATATGGAGAATGCTATGCGTAGTGGCTGCTCAGGTTTCAGGGGAATTGGTTTAGTCGTTCAACTCTTTTTTATGGTTTACTTACTTTTCTCACTCTGCTATTTTATACATATAACATATGAAAGAATATGTAACAAATCTGTTTGCCAGTAGAGTTGGTAGAGCGCTTCTCAAATATCTAGGAGTAGAGGCGGAGGCAGTAGAGGGGCTGGCAGCCCCCCTCCCTCCAACTTTGCAACAGTACCACTATATATATATATATATATATATATATATATATATATATATATATATATATATATATATAAATATTTATACACTTGCCGCCGCCTCCCCCAAAACCCCTCACGCCCCTAAACATTTTCTCATCCCAAACACAAGTATCACACTCAGCTGCAATTGTGACTACTCTTTTTTTATTGTTTTCCTTTTTCTATTTTTTTCTAATTAATAAATATTTAAATATATATCTAGGTAAGTATTTGTGCCCAAATATTCTTTTTCTACCCCAACCACTATATATGTGTAAATATTTATACTCTTTCAGTTTCCACTACACTGCAACAATAGAGAGAGTATTTTCGGCTACTCTTCTTGTCCTACTTTAATAATTAAAAGATCAAAATAAAATTTGATCTTGCCCCCCCCTCCCCCACTTTAACTTCATGGCTTTGCCACTGTCTAGGAGGTTCTCCTTTAGCCTTACCCGTATACGTTCAGGTAGTTTAATTGGAGTTCTTGTGTTCGAATATCTGTAGTGAATCTTTTATACTTTTCCGAGTTCCGCTCTTTATTAGAGTAATGCTCTTTCTAGTGAACGTTATATTTGATATTGTAAAATTTTAAACAATAGCAACTTTATCCCTATTTGTATAAGTTTTGTTATTCTAGAAGTCGGTCTTGTGTTCGAATTAATCTGGCGAATCTTTATATTTTTTGCAGGCTTAGCTCTAAATTTTACTTAGATCATTGATTAGATAAAAATATACCTTAACAAATAAGAATTGATGTGTATCACAAATAAGATGCCATAATTTATTTTATTTAGACCATTAGTAGATAAAGTTTTGGAATAAGACTTCAAATTAAATTGCAAGAGTATGTGCATATTATGATTAAACCATTAGATTTATAAGAAAGTTGCCATGTCATTAGTAATTTCAACATAGTTATAAGTTGGTATTTGTCGTCGTAAACATGAATATCGGCGACGAAAGAAATATTGTCACTCAATTTTCACAAGATTGATGACAAAATATAACATTGCCAGAAATTAAATTAAGACGAATTAATGTACATTGTCATCAAATTTAAATATATAAGACGGAAAATTATCGCCACTTATCAACCCGACTAATTAATGACAAAATAATGTCTCGTCACATAAAATTAGTATTTGTGACGATAAAATTTATCATGGTTTAGCAAGTTATTGTCCTTAATAAGTGTACCTCTCTAATAGTTTATGTCTTCAAATATGGTGACGAATTAAAATACATCGTCACGAAATTTGAAGAATGGTGACAAAAGAACATTGTCACTAGTTTTTAGAAACAATTAATGACAAAATATAACATTATTAGAAATTAAAGTAAGACGAATTAATGTACATTGTCATCAAATTTAATATACAAGAAAATGATTATCGTCACTTATTAAGCGACTAATTAGTGACAAATTAATGTCTCGTCACTTAAAATTAGTATTTGTGACAATAAATATCAACCATGGTTTAGTAAGTTATTGTCCTTAATGACTGCACTTCTTTATACTGCCCGCTTTCAAATAAAATGGTGATGAAACAATATACGTCACCACTAAATATGAACAATGTGATAAAATGACATTGTCACCAGCTTTTGAAAATCATTAATGACAAAATATAACATTGTCATAAAAAATAATAATAATAATCAATGACGACAAATTTCATCACCAGTTATTCTGATATTATCATTAGAATACTTTCGTGGAAAAAGTTAGCATGAGATTCCGCCTTTAGATATTATCGTGATGGATTTCTTGTTATCATTTTGGTATATGCAAATAAGTGACAAAATAAATGATTTATAGTAACAATAGTAAAAACTGATAAATGTAAATATTTTTTAGTGATGAAAATCGTATTCGTTATTATAACGCAACAAAATGTGATAAAATTTCGTGAGTAAAAAAATCGTCACAAAAAATGTGCAATATCTTGTAGTGCATTATAATTACAGACATTTTTTTTTATGAAGAAACATAAGATTTATATTAATTTACTAGGTCAATATATGAAAATATTGGAAATAAATTTAATTTTGATTAAAAAATAAGTTGAATAAACGAAGATGCTCACATATCCAGTAAATCACTTTGTGGACATATAATTGATAAACGTGGTTTATCCATGTTTAAAGGCTTATTTACGTAGCAAAAATCATGTAAAAGCATATAGAAATAGGCTTGTTTGCCTTTATTTTTCATTTTATGTGTGGATTTCATGTATTTTTTTGTTTGTAGTGTTCTTATATATTTTTTAGGAAAAATATGCAAATATGAAATTCAGAGAACAAACGAGTGAGAAAAAGGGTCAAATTGGAAATGCGCAGTTGTAGGAGAATGAGCACATTTGATGTATAAGTCAAAATTATATGATTCTTAATTTGTTGGGAATCTGAGAGAGAGAGAGAGAGAGAGAGAGAGAGAGAGCTACAACTTCTATGTTGACAATATTTTCCAACTCCAATTATAACTTAGCATATATTCCAAAGATGGTCGGAGTTGCGCAAAAATGTCACTATTGGTAGCACAACATACCTCTAGTATTTCATTCACATCTTGAGTTATACATGCCTAATTGAGGTGTAATCAGTAATATTGGAAATCCAATTAAAATATCGACAACTTTACTAGAAAAATAGTGCATGTCAAATTCCATCAGGAAGGCCTTCACAATTAGCTGTCAAGTTGGATCGGCAGAGCAGCTATCATATCCGCTCGACCAAGCCAAATCTGCTCAGCCGAGCCAACACGTAAATTTTGCTCCGTCAGGGGCTTGGCTGAGCCACTACGACTTGGTCGAGCTAACATACGATTCTCGCTGAACCAGGGGCTAGACCGAGCTAATTTAGATGCCTTTTATGCATTTTATGCGTAGGATCTCAGTCCATATCCACTTTCTCCTATTTTAACCTAGTGTTTTCACTCCTATAAATACCCAAAGGCTCTGATACATTATGAGATTCATTATCAATCATTAAAATTCAGTTTTTACATTCATAGAGAGAGCCGGGAGAATCCAGGAGAGAGCACGAAGCATCCATGCCTCTTGCCATAATTCTCCGGTTTTATCAATAAAATTAATTCTTTTATTTTTCTTTAGAACAACGATTTCCAATTTTTTGACTTAATTGATTTGTCTATGAAGTAATTATATATTTCTAGGGCTTGATAGTAGTCTAGCAGATGGATTGATTAGTTATTTTGTGCAAGTATATTTCTTTTTATTTATCTTATTCATTCCTCATTGGATTATTTGTTGATTTAATCATATCGTCCATGTGATTATGCTTTTTTTTTTTTAATTGAAATGAGGTCGAGAGATGAGCTTCCATTAGTGAATATAAGAATGCATGCCGTGTTTAATTGATAAATTAAGAGATTGGTAATACATGTGAATCGAATATAATTTTAGGATTTATGGAGTTTATTGTTGAAGCGAGGTAAAGATACAGACTTTGATAACTAATCTACGAGTTAGCTAGCTCTCGAGAGTTGTTAATCTGTAACTGTGATTACCCTAATTATAAGAAGAATGTTACGGAAAACTTGTTTGATTGAATGAAATTATTTCCATATACTAGATGAAATTAATAATTCTAGGATTTGTCATTATATATTATAATATCCTTAATTAAATCTTGCACTTGTTTAATTGTTAGTTTAATTTGTCTTATTTTATCTGCCTTACTAGTTAATTACCTTGAATAAATTTACGGTCATCTAAATAAAAGTAGGTTGTTAAATATCACAGTATCTACTACCACTGATCACTATGGATACGATACTCTTGTTCACCAACACTATATACTACGTCGCACACTTACGGTTTAACACTAAAATAAGACAAACAATGATCATTCTCGATTAAATGATTTTTTTTTTCTTTTGAGCAAATACATTGAAGTTGAAAGTCATCAAATTTTTAAAAAGAAAATAAATTCATTTTTGAATATGATGGACATGAGGTTGTTCAGTTTATTTGGGTATAATTCATATATTTTTTTTTTATCTTTTTTATTTTCTGAAGCGGACATATTTTCTAATTGATTATGTATTGCTGTAAAATTATTATGAATTGTTGTAGGTTGCATTTGGATGAAAAGATTTGGAGGATGAAATTTGAACTCCACAATCAAATTCACTAAACATGCTTGACAAAAAAAAAAAAAAAAAAAAAAAAAAAAAAAAAAAAAATTAAATAAAGGGATTTAAAATCCCTCCTAAACTTCTAGTTCATTCAGGATGAATTTGAAATACTTTCTACAACCTAGTCATTTTGAAATTCTCTCTCTCTCTCTCTCTCTCTCTCTCTCTCTTGCGCGCGCGCGCGCACACACACACACACACATATATATATATATAATTACAAACACACACATCATAAACATACACTGCACACATTTGACAACACAAGGTACACACACTTTAAATACACAAACACACATACACTCGGGGCCGATCATACTAAATTAGTGGTTTGAGTTGAGCTTAAAAAATGGTGCCCCGGTTTTCTTCATACAATTTTAAATAAATATGAAAAAAATAAAAAAATAAAATAATATAATTTTTTTTTATTTATATTGTGTGTAAAATAATATAACAATCAATTTTATAATAGTCACTTAAATATAACCCATCACAGAAGTACTAAAATATAGGCCCCAAAAACATAAAATAAAAATAAAGTAAGAAAATAAACAACAGATCATTCCAAAAAGAAATAAAACAATAACTTAGTAAGTTAAAAAAAATAGAATAAAGTTAAAATGTAAGAAAAAATTAACACGGACCAGGCTCAGTCCCTAATCACTATAAAGCTTACAAGACATATCTCTCATTGAAGAAATCATGCGTTCTTGTGCTATGGTCAATAATTACAACTAACAGCGATAATGCGAAACTAATAATAAATTGATATTTTTTTAAAAAAAAAGTGATATTGCAAAAATTAACAATAATAATGTAAAACTAAAAATAAAAGAACATCGGGGGTAAAAAACTCCAAAATCAGGATTCAATCTTGAGTCGCACCAAATAAAGTCATTTGCATAGCCACTACACCACCAACACTCTTCTAGTATTATTTTACGTCTATATGTATATCAACAAATTATAAAATATAGGACCCCTAAATTTCTCTTTTTTTTCGGGGTCTGAGGTGAGCACCTCCTTCGACTCCATATAGGAGAGGCCCAACACACATCATACACTTAAAAACACATCTCACATTTCACACACTATACTCTTACATTGAATACCAACACAATACATACTACACTGAAAAAAAAAAAAGAAAAAAAAAAAGACATTTTGTCCCATAACTTTTACCTTGTTCGGATTTGGTCCACAAGTTGCTTTTTCAATTTAGTCTCATACCTTTGTAATTGCTCCTGACTCAATTTTGATTGAAAATTGCCCAACTGACCGGAAGTAGTCACGGGATTCCCATATGCAGACGACTTTTCCACGTGTCGTAGAATTTGTGAGGTGTATGTTATATATATATATATATATATATATATATATATATATATATATTTTATGTTAATCGACACATCATATTAAAATTATAGGTAAGCTATTTCTCTTAACAACTTTAAATCCTTATTCTTTTTCATCAGTCGCGTTTTTCCCCAAAAGTAAGAGGCCCCATGAAGAACGAAGAACCCTAAGCTTTCTTACCCAAATTCACGAGTTCCATCATGTTGCAATCAAGCAGCAACTCAGGAAATAGCCTTGTGGGCCATTATAGTATAAGTGACACCATGAAAACCTCTTGGAAAGAAGAAAATGTTGGGTGCAGGTCCTATGGTTACCCATGTTATCTGGTACAATTTTTTGTTGCGCTGTATATTTTTTTGGGTATCCATGTTTGAATTTAGGCATACTGAGAAGAACGCTGAAATTGAGACTCTACATAATTTCAGGTTGAATCTTGAAGAAGTGATATGTATTTCACAAATAGAGAATGAGCTACTTGTTGAAGACAAAAAGAAGATGGATTTAAAGAACAAAGAGTTGGAGTGTATCAATAATGAGTTGTTAAATCAAAATAGATCATTGAAGATGGAGGCGGATAAAAGATGTTTCAACCTCATGTTTAGCATGTCTCTAATTTGTTGTTGTTGTTGCTTTGTAATTTTGATGTTTGGAGTTTCTAGGTTTATAATTGAATCCGAGAACAAAATGAAGATGTTGTATTAATAATATTAATTAGACTACTTTTGATTCTGTAGGTATGTTTCTTTATGTGTTAATCCCATCAGAACTGGATGTTGAGGATTCTACAATTGTTTATGCAATGAGTTCTAAGTATTAGTGCACTTTTTTATATGTAATGATATTACCTCAATTTTTAGTGTTTTTTGGCTCTTGAATTGATTGTTTATTCTGTTCAACTTGGGGATATTCCATGCTTCTTTAATGTTAGATAAAAGTAAAAATCTAGTATGCAGGTTTTCTTATTTACATTACATGTAAATAAAAAATTAAACATCAAAGATAAAATGTGCACTTCGAAAGGATAGCAAACTGTACTGCTGCTGAGCAAAATAAGAGTGCACACATGCACTTTAGCAAAAAGTCATAAAAATGCATACAAGTACTACAGAAGCAGACATCAGAGTGCAATTACACCATTGCATAAACTACACACTAAGCAATTTAGATAACTTGTCCATTGATCGGAATTCGGGGATCGTTTTGAATTTATTCAACGTAGATATGCATCTCTCTTAGGATAAAGCAACTGTTAGCACATTGTCTAATCTCATCATCATGCCCAAGGAATTACATCCCACATCATCACGTGAATTTTTTTTCTCCCTTTACCCTAGCTTTTGAACTGAACTCCACTAAATGAAAATGCTTCATTTCATTACTCTTGACCTAGTCAATCAAGCCTGTCCCCACCTATATACCTATTATTGGGCATATCGGCAAACACCCCATCAAATGCATCACCATACATAAAAAATAATAATAATAATAAGCACCGAGATCTAAAAACCCCATCAACAATAATACTACATAATATTGTAATCCTAGTAATAGACAAAAAAAATTGTTTCACACACTAGCCATTTCAAAATTATACAAAACACATAGTCAAAGCAACTAAAACTACCAAAAAAGAAAAAAAAAAAAATCTTATTGCATTTTAAACTACGGGGTAGGGACCATTTCAGTGGGAGTATTCATTTCAGGCAGTAAACATCCAACCACATTATTAAAGGCAACACCCCAATCCACCAACCACAACATCCAATATTATAATTATTGTAAGGGGGCTCAATACCAGTTTAATACTCAAAATATGGGATGTTGGGTATTCTCTGCTCACTAACAAATACTAACAACAAATTTTTATTTGGTGGATATGGGAACAGGAATTGAATATCCTTCTATGTCCCACTGCATTCCACTCCCACTTACCCTATTTTCTTAACACACATCAACAACACTACAAAAGCATCCTAAAATAGATTTTTCTATCACATAAACAAAATAAGCCTGACGGTAGAGGATCTTACGATTGTTGGGGGGTGCCACTCTATGGCTCATTTCCTTCTTACGAACACCATGTGAGTATCGTCCTCTCCAATCGTCCTCACCCAGAAGCTGATCCTCTATCCTCCTCAAAACCTTCTAGATCCACAAGCATGGCTCTTATCAAACAAGGGTTGGTAAATTTTGGTGGGCTTTTACAATTCGCGATTTGGTTACCGAGGGTTTTTCATTCTCTAAGGTTTGTTCTTCGAAATGAAAAGATTTTACAGTGAGAGTATAATGAAGCCTTTGTTAGAGATTATAAATTACTTGCATTTTTTTAAGAAATAGTTGACATGACATTTTTTTAGAGAAATATCTCTTGTAAATTTAAAATATGATGTCCCACTTAATAATTTAATATAAAAAATACAAAATATACCTCACATATTCTACAACACGTGTATTAAGTCACCGAATTTTTCTGATTCTTGCCAGCACATAGGAGTGACGGGACTAATTCCGGTAGTTGGGCAATTTCTGATCAAGATTGGGTCAAAATTGAGCAACACAAGAGGTATGCGACCAAATTAAAAAACAATAACTTGTGGGACCAAATTCGATAAAGCTAAACGTTATGGGACCAAATGTATTTTTCCCCCATACTACACTCACTACACACTTTACATACATTTCACGCACTACATACACTTTACATAGTATCAACTACACACACATTTTAACTACACATACACACACTACTAACACACATTAGATACCCGTTCCACACATATTAACACACTTCACGCATACACGCACACACACAAACTATATGCACACTTCACATGCACACACATTATTATTACTATCCTCCTTTAAAAAAAATAAAAAAGGAAAAGTTCAAACAATTAAAATTCACTCGTTTAAATTTAAACATCCAAATAAGGATTTAAAATGAGTGAATATAAATAATTTTGAATCAAATTATCTAATTTTCAAATTCCTCTACCCGAACGCAATTTAAGGGATTGAGTTGTAGAAATAGGATGATGGTTGTTGAATAATATTTCCATTTGATGAATTTGCATAAAGTCTTCCGTTCTAGATATTGTTGAATTACATCATATTAGAACAAATGAACTAAACAGGCAGTTGATATATTTAAAAATACATCTACCTAGTGGCTAGTGTTTTCCATAAACTAGAAGTAGTCATAATTAAATATATACCGTCCCCGGGATGCATCAACATAAGTATTAACTGCTCTACTCTAAATGGTCCAAAGACATGGACCATCATATGCCTATCGTCTAACTGTTCTACTATGAGTGTGAAAGAAGAATAAAAAATGATTTGTTTCAATTGTAAGGATTCGAAGTCGTAGTTTGTGCCTCATATTTAATTTTTATTGGTATAGCTAACTACTTGATTAAGTCACTTTAGTTAATTAATAGAGTAATTTAACGATCTGGTCTTATTTATTTGCATGAGCATTATTAAAATATATACGACTTTTCTCCAAATTGATTTTATGAATTTGGTAAGTTCAACTTAGTGGGCCACATTTGGGCCATGAACCATTAATATCTCTATAACCTTTAGTGAAAAAGTAAACGGGAAATTCTTTTCTGTATAACTCAGTTTCCCCTAAAATATTGTTTCCTTTTCCAGAATCGTTCTATAATTTGCACTACTTTCACACGCGTGTGTACAAACATGGAGTCAATTTTTTTTACCTGAATTAATAGCTTACTCAGACATAGAGCAATAAATGCCTAATCACAGACAGCAATAATACAATTCATTTGTACGAATTGACTACTCTACCGTATTTTTTTTTTTTTTTCAATTTTGATGAAAATATATTACTGGTTCAAGTTTTTCAGCTGATCTGTTTCTCACTTCTCACTTGCATCAATCAGTGAAACAAACACACACACACCCACACACACTGACTCGCACTCGTGAGTGAGCGATAAATGTGGAGGAGTACTTTCTTACCAGTTCTTCGACTCCGACGAGATTCGTTTCTGTTTTTCACTTTGTCCAGACCTCTGCGATTGATTATTAATGGAGTGGACAGCCGAGCACTGAGCTGAGAAACTCTCGTTATGGGGTGCGTTATCGGAACAAGGGCTGCTGGAGAAAGAGCAGATCGCCGGGAGAAACAATATGATGAAACTCGGAATTCAGAATCCGCCGACGCGGCGGAGGAACGTGGGGAGGGAAACAAGATCGGAGAACCTACGGCCGCTAGGATAACAACAGCGGCATCGGCGCCGCCGCAGTTTCAGCTGAAAAGGGGCGTTTCCGCCGGCGCTGAGGGGTGGCCGTCGTGGCTAAACGGCGTCGCTGGCGACGCGATTAAGGATTGGAAACCCCGCCGAGCCAACACCTTCGAGAAGCTTGATAAGGTACGTTGTCTACATTTTTTTATATCATTAATGCAGGGAAAAAGTATCCATTGATTATAAAGGTACAATGATGGGATGCATGCTTTTTATATGCTTTAGTGTTAAAATTGGATTAACTTCTAGCAGGGTACAACACTTTAATGCACTAGGCAATGCAGATCAATATTTTTTCGCCTTTCAATATTGATTTTTTTCTCCTAATAAAAAAACAAAGAAAACCTCCCTTATTTCTCCAAAGAGACTCAACTCAGAATCATTCGTCTAGATAGTGATGTTCTTATCATTTGAGCTAGTCCTTCACGATATTGATGATATTTGTGTTTATAAATAATTGTCTTTGTAATTTTTTTTCTCACTTTTCTTCCAGAAATAACTCGATTCTATCTCAGGAAATCTTAAATTTGCAATCTATAAAGAGAGGTAATATAATTTTTAGGAAAGAGAAGAAAATTAGCAATTATGGAAATTTAGGAAAATTAGTTTTGCTTATCTGTTCAATTTACATACATCTTAATTTTCTTCTTCGAATTTATAAGTAAAAAAAACGGAGGTAGTGGTTGTTATATGAATATGTGAATCCTATATATGCCAAGAAACAATGGTGCTTCAAACTTGAGTGTAATCTATGTGTTACAGATTGGACAAGGGACGTATAGCAATGTGTATAAAGCGAAAGACCTAATCACTGGGAAAGTAGTGGCTCTGAAGAAAGTAAGATTCGATAGCTTAGAGCCGGAGGCTGTTAGATTCATGGCTCGAGAAATACTCGTGTTACGAAGGCTGGATCATCCCAATGTAATTAAGCTTGAAGGATTGGCTATTTCAAGGATGTCTAACAGTCTTTACCTTATTTTTGAGTATATGGAGCATGATCTTGCTGGCCTTGCTGCTCTTCAAAAAGTCAAGTTCACTGAGACACAGGTAAGATTGTTCTGATTGAAGAAAAGAATCTTAGATTTTATGAATTATTGTTGGTTGAAGTTTCGGGACAAAATATATTTAATATATTCATTTAAGAAAAACGGAAATTGTGAAAAATTTATGTGAGAAAGGAGTTATGCGGGTATCTCTAGTATTTAACTTTTGACGTTAATTTGAAGAGTAGTTTTAAGTAAGAGATGATCTGTACTTCTGATGTAACTCAGGTATTTGGATTATATATATGGTCATATTTGTCTTATTTTTGCATCATGTGCTTTTTGGATGCTACTGATAGACATTTCTTGATCACTGGTCCCAAACTTTGGAGTTTGGGTATCGGGGCTGTGTTGTTGTGGAGTCTGGGGATCGACGAATTTGCTTAAACAATGAAACTGAACCATCTCATGCAATTGACAAGTTGGGGGAAGGGGGTAGAGTAGATGGTGAGGGCTGCGGTTGGGATAGAAAGGAAACTAGCAAAGTACCTAACCTTATATGGCTCTGGTGGCAGTGGCTTGTCAAATTACTCGTTTTGCATCTTTCTAAGAAAATTTTAGTTAGGCCTCCAAAAGAATAAAAAAGAAAACAAGAGGGCTATTCAAATGGATTATGTTGAAGATATTGGGATTTTATAAATGCCTCCTCTTTTAATTATTGGCTATGATGTTGTAAATTTGCTTTGTTATAACCCCTTGAAACTTGTTCTGGATTTTGGTTTCAGTTGGCAGAATGCTATGCATTGCAAATCAACAAACAAATTCAGCTTGGGACAGTTTAGGATCAAGGTTTAGCTAGCGTACAAGAACGATACTGATTTCATTATCTGGAGCCACGAGCGAGCTATTTTAGGAAAATTTTCTTGCCAAACATACAAAATCGAGAAAAAGTCCAAGGAACATACTTGTTTACATCTTCGAGCAAGAACCCTTAATTAGAAAGTTGACCTCAAATTTATATAAATGAGAGCAGACATAATATAGTAATGATTTTTCACAGAGTAATATTCTTTCTAATTGCATGGATTCAAAATATAACTGCTTTTGGGTTACTTACGAGAATACGTGAATGGGATTGCTTTAGGTTGTCTAAAACCAATTTAATTCAGCTCTGACATTTTTATCAGATGAACATAATATTTATAGCAAAAAATGATATAGTTTTTGGATTATGTTATCTCTTACTGGCTTGCCTTGATTCAGCTTATCTTTGTTTTAGTCACTCATCATCAGAGTTGGTTGAATATTGAACACTTTTATCCCAGTGCAGGTGAAATGCTATATGAAACAATTACTCTCCGGTCTGGAGCATTGCCACACTAATGGTGTCCTACATCGTGATATTAAGTGCTCTAATTTGCTAATTGACAATGATGGAATCTTAAGAATAGCCGATTTTGGTCTAGCTTCGTTTTTTGTTCCAGAATCCAAGAGACCAATGACAAGTCGTGTTGTCACCCTTTGGTACCGTCCTCCTGAGCTTTTGTTAGGGTCCACTCGTTATGGTCTTGGTGTTGATTTGTGGAGCGCTGGTTGTATCCTAGCAGAGTTATTTGCAGGGAAACCTATACTACGAGGACGAACAGAGGTACATGTTTTGGCAAAATGGAAAGTGATTCAAGATACTTGGCTTGCCTACGTTTTGTTTCATTAATTTTTGAGTTTAGATATTTGTATAAATCTGTAGACTTCCACCCTCATGAAAACAAACAGTAGCACCTTCTGAACTTTTGTTTTCGGATATGGTACGGCTATGTCTAGCCACTTGAACGACTTTCATATGCTACAATAAGTACTAGATAAAAGTCCAAGTAGGGGTTGGTCGTACATAAAACTTTAAGATTCTCCTAACTAGATTCTTTCTTGGTATTGTATGATATTCAGTAGTTTGTTTGTGTTTGTGTATATTTTGGGCACTATTTATTGCTTCAGCTGTTGATGTAAGTTTTTATTTTATGTCCTTTTTGCTTACAGTTTTGTCCTTCTACTTAATCAAACAGATTTTATATTATTTTGACCTCAGGTTGAACAAGTGCACAAGATATTTAAACTGTGTGGTTCTCCACCTGAGGAATACTGGAAGAAATCCAAATTGCCCAATGCCACACTGTATAAACCTCAACAACCGTATAAGCGATGCATCGGCGAAGTCTTTAAAGATTTTCCATCGCCTGCTCTTGCTCTCATGGAAACTCTTCTTGCTATCGATCCTGATGCACGAGGCACCGCCACATCAGCATTGAATAGTGAAGTAAGTAACCACCTTTACATTTTTATAAAATAAAAATTGGTGAAGAAAAGTTATGAGCTAATGGAAGCTTTTACTGTGATTTGCTATTTATGACTAGTTTTTCACCACTGAACCATATGCCTGTGAGCCATCAAGTTTACCTAAATTTCCTCCAAGTAAAGAAATGGACATAAAACTGAGAGATGAAGCTGCTAGAAGGTACCTTTTCTTCTTCACTTTAGTTTATGTAGCATACAAAATGTTTAATCACGCAATGACATGTGCTTGTGCAGGCAACGAGGTTTGAGTGCAAAACCTCATGGCGCAGATGGCAATAGACGAGCTAGAGTGCGTGATAAAGTTAGTCGTACAATTCCAGCTCCAGCAGCAAATGTAGAGCTCCAACCCAACTTAAATGTATGTCTTACAACTTTTTGCATTCTCTCGGAAATGATCGATAGTCTTTGTAAAATAGTAATCTAATTGATTGATCTCATATTTTAGGGAACACCTTTTTCTGTAGTAACTTGAACATTAAAAATAAATTAACATACTCAACAAATATAGGCTTTTCTTTTGGATACTAGCAAAAATTACATGCCACTAAACAATAGTACAATTATATAACCAATTATAGTAACATGCACGTGAATCACTTCTTTTAGGAAAAAGTAATTTCATTATCTAATAATCTCTTAAATTATCTGGAAATAATTGTATCTTATAGAATTATAGTAACTTATAGTTCAATTATATATTTTAAGATGTGGTTTATTATTTATGTAAACGAATAAAGTCAATAAAAATGTTATTACTAAACACTAGTACAATTACATAACTAATTAAATATTTATAAATTTGAATCTTAAGTTCTTTAATTTGAATTATGTTCGATTACGATTTATGAAATATTTTTTATAAAATATGGTCAATCGTAGTAATATTAAATTAAAGAGAATTCATGTATGAATTACATAGAGCTATATTAATAGAAAAATGTTCATATTAAACCATATTAAAACTCAATGTTATTTTGAATAAGAAACTTATTTTTGAAGACTAATTCGTATTCTTAATTAAAATATTTTAATAAAGCTTCATAGTTTGACAATTTTTCTTTTTTCTAGAATCATATTACTAGATGAAATAATCTAAAATTAATGAACTGGTTATTATGGATTAATGTAGTCACAAAAGAGAAGGATTTTCAAATAATATTTGAAAATTCACATAAAATAAAAAAATCTTGTAAGAAATGCGACGGATTTTAAGTTGGAGTGAAGTGATAATTATACTTGAGTCGCCTCTTACACGTCGAGTGCAAAGGTGGATGTCTCGATCATGTAAAGCTCGAAAAAGTGATATATATTTTTAGCTTCAGTTGTTTGATAAGTGGCTTTATAAAGTTTTTGCTCTACTCTGACAGTTCTACAATTGATTTGTCAACGTCTTTGTTTTGTTTTCTGCAGAGATTGAGACTCTTATCAGATGCTGCTAAATCTAAAAGCAAGAGCGAAAAATTTCCACCACCTCATCAAGATGCAGGAGTAAGCCACACATCTCGAAACAACCCCCTGTCATTTAGTGCAGCCGATACTTCCTCACTCTATGATCGAACGTCTTCGGAATCTCTACGAACCACCACACCAAAATCTGTTGCTTCCAAGAGTAAAAATGATAAGGAAGAGCCTCAAAGACCTCCTTCTAGAAGTTTTATCAGCGGGTTGAATCCGTCCTCTGTAGGTTGGGATTTTGGGTTTAGGCGCAGAAGAACAGTTTCAGAGAACTTCAAGGATCGAAAGTAGAGAATAGAGACGTAAGTTGCAATCAATTATTTTGTCTATTCAAGGTCATCTACTTCAATGAGGCTTACATAATTTTAGTCATTTGTACAGTGATGACTGCCATAAACATGCATTTAGCTGTTTTTCCTAATTGGAGAAGTAAAAGATAATTGTGGTCCTTCGGTTTTGAAAATGTAAAGGTAAGCCTTTACTAGAGAAATAATAATTTGAGAACTCATTTTGATAGTTTTTTATGCTTTATCAACGGGTTGAATCCGTCCTCCGTAGGTAGGGATTTCGAGTTTAGACACAGACTAACAGTTTTTAGAGAAAATCAAGGACTGCAAGTACATAGTAGAGATGTAAGTTTAGTCTAAATTTAATTTTTGTGCAATCAAATTCATTATGTGTATTAAGGTCGTTTGTTTCCCTTCTTCAGTTTGTAATCATATTTTTTTGTTTTGTTTGAAAAAGATATTTGTTCTTTAATTTGAAAATGTTATGATAAGCTGTTAATTATTGGCTAATGGGATGGTACATGTAAACCTTTTCATAGTAAGTGTTCTTTTAATGGGTGTTGGGTGTGAAACTTCTGTAAGTTTCAATTTCAATATAATAGTCCAATTTATATATAAGTTCCTAATATATAGGTGGGCGGTGGGTTCACATCCTAGATATTCTAGAAGTTTTAATTTTAGTAAAAATATTTCAATTTACATGTAAGTTGCTAAGATATGCTTATAGTTGGCAAATTTGAACTTGCCTTGAGTTTGGGTTGGATGGCGGGGAGCCCGTGTAAGTGTTGGACCAATTGGAACCTAACCTAGCTTGAAGTAGAAGGGAGTTTGAGCTACCCTATGTTTACTGTCACAAGTGACATTTTCCTTCAATAGTTAATAATTACAACTCCCTCTAATGAACTTGCACACATGTACGGGGGAGGGGGTCGGCACACATATTAAGAAAAAATTATTTTTGGAATTTTGTTGACTTTTCAAAGGTTGATTGAGGATGAAGATTGAGGGTGGAAATTGTGTTATAATTTTCGTTTTTAAGGGTGTGAAAGTTTATTTGAGTCGGATGAAAATGGAAAATGTGCAAGTTCATTTTGGACGGAGGGAGTATAAAATATTACTTTAGTAATATAACAATGAAACATTGGAAAATTGTGATGAAGTGTACAATAATGTTTTAAAAAAATTACTAATTATATTCTATAGATTGCAAAAAACTTTTGGACATTACATTCTGTATATAGATTGTGAAAAACTTTCGTGTAAAACAAATTTTCATACATTATATTCTACCGATTGTAAAAGATTTTTGTGCACACAACATTCACGGTAGTGTATATTAATGTGTTTTTCTTCGTAGCTAGATGAAAACTCCAAACCACACAATACACTCTCGTCAGAGGTCCATGAAGTGTGATAGTGGCAGTAGCTATGAAGTTACAGCAGCACGTTGGTTAATGATAACTTTCAAGCACGAGCTTCGGTTGATGCAACCACTCTCAATGCAAGTAAATATAGTGGTTTAGTTGGGGGAGAGTCGTCTAGGATAAGGATAATATAAATAAGGGTGGAAGGCAAAGAGGAAGAACTCATGCTGATGGGACTGACACACAAAGAGTAACTCATTTAGAAGAAGTAATAGTGGAATGCGTAATCATGAAAGATGTGAAAACTATATAACATTGGGGCAACTATCATTGCCCGTATACTATGTTACACCTCATCCCATCAACTTAGACCCCTTGCATGTGATCCAATGCAGCAAATGTTTTTTCCATTGTTGATATGAGCCAAATAGATGCATTCTTACGCCAAAACATTGATGTCGAGATGTTGGTTCCTATTAAGCTAATATGACTTTTAAAAAAGTCATAAAGTTAGGCTACAATATTCAGCTTGTACTGGATGCCATGAAAACTACAAATGTTGTTGATGCAGGTGATAAATGAGGTGTAAAAGCGATTGGATGAAATAGATTATGTCTATGTCTTCAAACTATCTTAACATGTCCCCTCAATCAAGTAACATGTTTGCCTGTTTGGTCTAAGCGTGGTTGTTCCACAGTTCAACAATGTTACACCAAATAAAATGGCAGTCATATAAATATATATGGCTTAACGTCTACAAATCTAAGAATTATAGGTGTGATACTTTTATGATATATGTGGCCGTTTTTCTTTTAGATATATGGGGCCCTTTTTTTTAAAAATTATTAATTATTATACTAGATTTTCTCTTTTATTAATTATTATACTAGATTTTCACTTTTATGATATATGGGGCCCCTTTTTCTTTTAAATTAATTTTGTAAATCATTTAAATCTTCTAAAAAAATAAATAAGTTTAATCTGTCAAAAAGTATTCTTTTTGGAATTATGATACTTTTATTTTATCTATAGGAAAAATACAAAAAAATCAAAATATATAATAATAATAATAATAATAATAATAATAATAATAATAATAATAATAATAATAATAATAATAATAATAATAATAAAAGTATAATATGTTAACTATATATATTCATGATTGATGTCAAATTGAAGATCGTGAAAAATATATTGATTTGATATATTTATTATAAAAAGTGGAGTTGAGACGAAAAAATCATAAAGAATTTTCAATATGGAATGGAAAGATAAAGAAAGGAATTCTTTTTTAGGGTAGTTTAAAATGACACGAAGAGCTTGTTGAGGGGAAATAAAATTTGCCTACCAATTTGCAGCAGACACGTTTGTGCAACAGTTAAAATTAAGCACCCTCTATTTATTTACTTATGATATAATTTTATTATTTCCAGAAAATATGATAAACAATGGTGTGAGGAGCTATACATGTTTCCGACAAATCTTTTGGTACAAATAAAGACTATCACTCTATTCTTTTGATATAAATAAACACTCCCACTCTTTATACACTTATTAACCTTGCAAATGGACAATGGAGTTATGTGTTATGTTGATTCAATTCATCCTAGAACATAAATTTATTTCACGTATTTGTTTTAGATATATCTCCAATAAAAAATATTTTGTAGGTGTTTTCGAAAATTTTTATATAAAGAATTAGTTTCTATAAAGTGTAGATTTTTTCTTCATAAAATTTAGTAATTCTTAAGTCCATGTAAGCCTATGTAAGTATCTATAGATGCATAACCCTAGCCTGCTTCGGTAGAAAATTACATTCAATTAACTTAATTTATAAAAAATAATTAATGTTATTATTTGCTTAAATTACAAAACACCATATAAATTATTCACCAATAAATTTTTAATGACAAAAAATTATGTCAAAAGTCTTAATGATATATTGTTACAAAGGTTTTAATTAATTGTGTTCTATAAGTATTGAAGATTGTGTATTTACTCTAAATGTGCGAGTTTATTTTTTGTTTTTATTTTTTGCAATCTTTCAAAGAATTGAAAAAATAAAAGAAGAAACTAAATATTGTTAAGTAGCGAAATTTTTAAACTTAGTCAAGGCAATACGTGTATAAAATTGTACCCACCTCAAATCACCTATTTGAGGTGCGTAAGAACCCGATCAAAATGTGTTTTACGGGTTCCCTGTGGGGTGTGGGTTTTAACCCACCAGACTTGTCCCATATATTTATGTATATTTTCTTGGTGAAAAAGATATTTGTTCTTCTTTAATTTGGAAACGTTATGATAAGCTGTTATTTGCTAATGGGGTGGTACACGTAAATCATTCATAGTAAGTGTTTTTAGTGGGGGCTGAAATTATGTAAACTTTGCTGGACTTTTCTATTGATGATTGTGTTGAGTGTTTATACAAAAGTATTTGAGCTGCATTGCTTGCAACTTAGTCTATAGATTATAACTTCTAACGGTTGTGGCTATAACTAACTTTGCATAACTATCCTCCACTTGCTTGATTTGCTAGGCTTTGTAGAGTTGTATTTTGCTAGTGCGTTTATACTCCAACCCCTCTCAAAAGTAGTTAGGATGTTGTAGCAGATATCTTTTAAGGTCTTTCAAACTTGTTCTTGAAAAACCTTTCAGTTGATCTTTTGTAACATGTTAGATCATTCCTAGATTTCCCCTAACAAACTGAAGGGTCTTCACTCTGATTGTCTTGAGGACACGCTGAATACACTAACTCTATTACAGACTCGGATACAACAATTATCATTACAGACTCTAAAAAAAGTTTGGACACAATGACTCTTTAAAGAAAACAGACACAACAACTTACAACAGAAACATACAAATAGATGACAAGTTTGTACAGTTGTTTATTAGGATCCCGGAGGAATACTTAGAGAAAATTTTCAACTTAGTAATTCAAATTTATGATTTGCTAGAGGCTTAGTAAAATATCAGCTAGCTGATCTTCTGTTGCTATATGCGTCACTTCAATCCCCCATTGTTGAACCTTTTTCTCTAAAAAAATGCACATCAATCTCAATGTGCTTTGTCTTACTGTGAAACACTGGATTAAAGACTAGAGATATTGCTCCCATGTTATCATACCATACAATGGAAGGAGTGGTGACAGCTAAACCAAGCGCTTGGACCACTAATTTAAATAAACAAGGAATAGTCTAAAATGTTTCAAAAGATTAGCTGAAAGGTTTTCCAAAAACAGTTTTGAAAGACCTTAGAAGATCTGCTACAACATCCTAGATACTTTTGAGAGGGGCGTATTTGAGTACAAAGAAGCTAGCAAAATACATCTCAACAAAGACTAGCAAATCAAGTAAATGGAAGGAGCGGTGACCAATGTTGTCAAAATTTTGAGTTAACTCTTACAATTCTATGAGTCATTTCTCCCTAACCGAGTTAACTCGTGATAAAATCGAGAACTAATAAAATTGGAGTAAACTCCCGAGTTTGCTCATGCGATTTTACGATTTTTATGATTTTACGATTTTGTGTACGAGTTTAACAGGTCTATAAATATTATTTCTTATTCTATTTTAACAATAAAAAAACATATAATACGAAATGTAGAATTATACAAACTTAAAATTGGGATTTTAAAATTTCCTAGAGTAAATTATACACATATGAAGCCAATTTTGCTTAAAATCATTTTTTTCTTCTAATTATCAAGTTCTAAATTGAAATCTAAGCTTCATAAATAATATTCTTTTTATTTAGTACTTAACTTCACTATGGTTATTTTTTTTTATTTTCTCTTAAATTTAAAGTATTTTTAATTATAATTTAGGAATCTCTTACTAAATGTATGTATGAACCATAATGCCAAAAATATTTCTCAATCACATATATTTTTCTTCTTTTGATTAATGGTGTATATAATATGTATAACTTTTATATGTAATAGCAATTCAAAACTTGTTGTAATTAAAATATATATACAATAATTTATATATATGTGGTTATTTGGTATAGGTTGTAGAACCTTGCTATTTTACGATTCAATTTTACGAAAAATCCACCGGCTCTACTTAAAATCGCGAGTTTAACAACCTTGGTGGTGACAGCTAAACCAAGCTCTTGAAAGACTGATTTAATCCAGACTAAATCTATTGTGGCAGCTGCTGGAGATATGTACTCAGACTCTGTGTTACTCCTTGCCACAAAACTTTGTTTCTTGGAACTCCATGTAATCAAGTTGGGACCTAGAAACACACAAAAACCTCCTGTGGATTTCTTATAATCTAGAGAGCTTGCCCAGTCAACATCCGTAAAACATTTTTAAATACAAACTAGTGAAAGGTTTAAAATTTAAGCCATGGATAACAGTGCCTTTTACATATCTTAACACCCTTTTGCAAGCATTCCGGTGGTTCGGAGTGGTGCTTTTAAGAACATAAAGAGTTTATTCACTATATAAGCCAAGTCCGGCCTTGTTAATGTGAAATAGAGTAGAGAACCAATAGTACTCCTATAAAGAGATGGTGAGTCAAATAAATCACTATCATTGAGAAATAATTTTTGAGTATGATTATAGGGAGTAGGACATGGTTTACATCAATCACGTTGGTATCAGTTAGAAGATCAATAGCATACTTATGTTGATTCAAGATTATGGAACTCTTTGTCCTAAGAACCTCAAATCCTAGAAAACACTGAACTTCTCCCATTGTTTTTAGTCCAAATTTGGTGTTTAAAGAATTTATTATCTGCTCTATATGTTGAGGACCATTACCAGTGATCAAAATACCATCAACATATACTAACAGTAGGAGAAGTTTTGTCCAAGTTTTTGATAAAACAGAGAAATGTCACTCACAGATACTTTAAATCCTAGAGTGAACATAAAGGATTTCAAAGTATCTGTCCTAGAACTTGGTGCTTGTTTTAGACCATAAAGTGATTTAATGTGTTTACAGATGTACTTGGGGTGATTCTTATCCAAAAACCCTCAGGTTAGCTCATAAACAATTTTTCTTTTAGAGTTTCATGCAATAAAGAATTATTTATATCAATTTGTTGAACATACCAACCCCTTAATAATAGCTAAGGACATAACAACTCTAATTGTTATAGGTTTACAACTGGGCTATAAGTTTCAAAATAGTCAATGCCAGGTGTTGGTTGGATGCACTTTGCAACAAGCCTAGCTTTGTATCTTTCTATAGAACCATCAACCTTTTGCTTGACCCTAAACACCTACTTGTTTTGAACTAACTTCATATCATCACTTATAGATAGAAGAACCCGAGTATTGTTCTTTTGGAGAGCTAAGAACTCAACTTCCATGCTAGTTTTCGATCAAGATTAGACAAGGCTTGTGATAAGACATGGGTTTAAGAGGATTGGTCAGTACAAAATAAACTTTAGGTTTGAAAATTCCAAGCTTAGACCTAGTAATCATATGATGAGTGTTATTCAGAACAGGTGGTGGTGTTTGAGTCCTTTCAGAAGATTTATCTTAAGAAGTATCTACCAAAATCTTGTTGAGGATGAAGAAGTAGTTTGATGATTACTGAACTGAGACAGTTGAGCACTATAAGGAACATTGTCATTAAGTGACCCCTGAACATGATTGTTGGAATAAGTATCAGAACTAAGATCATACTCATGATTAGAATCATCATTTTGCTCGGAAAGTGTAGGAGGAAGTGGTGTAGGTTCATCTGGAAAATGAAGTAGAAGCAAGAAAGACTTTTGACTAGTGATAGTATAGTGAGGAACAATTTTGGCAGAATATTCTTTATAAGGAAATTCCTTATCATTAAAGGCAAATTTCCAAATTTTGTAAACTCTGCCAGATGTATCTAAAAATCTATAGCCCTTACGGAACACACTATAGCCTAGAAATAAGCACTTTGCAGATTCGAACATTTTTTTTTTATTGTTATAAGGTTTGAGATATGGAAAACAAGTGCAACCAAATACCTTGAAGAAACTATAATCTTGTTTTCATTGTACAACCTTTAAAAGGAGAGAGATACCAAGTATGGGTGTGGGAAGTCTGTTGATAGAGAAACAGATGTTGCAAAAACATCCCACGGAAACTACATTGGTAATCTAGCTTGTGCTAGCAAAGCGAAGCCTATTTCAATTAATTATTGATGCTTTCTATCTAATTTTCCATTCTATGGATGAGTGTGAGGACAAGGATGTTTCACTTTAACATCTACTGAATGTAACAAAGTGAAACTCACCACCAAAATCTGCTTGAAAAGCTGTTAATTATTTTACTATTAAATTGCCTTTCTACTATAACATTAAACTGTTTAACTGCATTTGATGCTTTAACTTTCATGTGCAAAGGAAAAGTCCAAGTGTATCTAGTGTAATCATCTAAAAAAATGCATTTAATGTCTAAATCCTTCATCAGACTGATGAGCAACAGGGCGCCAGAAGTCGGAAAATACTATTTAAAATGGAGCAGTAGTTTTTAAAGGAACATAAGGAAAACATATACAGTGAATCTAACCAAGTTTACAGGAACTAACAAAAGATAAACTCTTTCGTGAAAAAGTTTTATTACACTGTTTTAAAACCTCAAACAACACAAAATGATATGGGTAGCCTAACCTGTTATGCCACACGTCTATATCAGTTTGAGATGTGACATAATTACACTAAGAAAGTATGTGATCAGTAGGTTTACAAACTGAAATAAAATTGACAGTAGGAGGTGTACAAATATCCTGTTTAGTTGTTTTACATTTGAAAGCACAAAACTCATTAGTAACAGTAGGAGCGTTCAACTTATTGGTAAATGTGACAGGTCAAGTTGATAAAGCCCATACCTAAGTGCTCCTGTTAGCAATATCATGTGTGTGACCTTGTCCTTAACAAGACAAGAGAACGGGTGAAACTCTGGATACACATTGTTATCAAATGTAAATTGTGAAATACTTAATAAGTTCTTTGTTATATCTGGTACACACAAAGTATTTTGTAAAACCATATTTTATTAGAACTAAAACTAATTGTGGAACCAATATGTGAAATATTAAGTTTCTGACCATTACCTACAGCTAATCTGTCTTGGCCATTGTAAGTGTTTTGAACATCAAGATTATTAACATTAGCAGTCACATGATTTGTAGCCCCGCTATCAACATACTAGCTTATGTCACTTGCTTGAAAACCACCATTTCTTGAAGATTATGATTTAGAAGAAACACCATAGTCTTGTTCTTGCAGAATGTTATTCTGATCTTCTGTTGTTGTGAGATGTGCTTGGTAGAACCAAGGTTCATACCAGGAAAGTTTTTATTAAATCGCTTGAAACATTTGGAAGCTATATGATTAGTCTTTCCACAAATCTGGCATGAGAGTCTTTTGCTATTGAATTTCCTCTGCCCCGGTCAAAACCACCTCTATTCCCTAAGTTATTTCCCTATTTCCTGAATAACCTCCTCTAGAAGAGTTGTTTGTAGCACCATAGTGTGCAGAAGGCATGCCAATATTGGCAGAAGCATGAAACTGAACATTAGTAAGGCTGACTGATTCTGATCTAAGAGATAGGTTGACAACTACAGACTCAAACTTGGGTCCTAGCCTAGCAAGAACATAGGAGACCAACTCATCATCACTAACCACTTGTCTAAAAGCAAGTAAGGCATCATTATGCCTCTCATTTTCAACCCATACCCTTCAATGGTTTGACGTTTTAGTTGTTTGTAAAGTAGTTCTTAGATGCATTGATCTAGCCCTAGACTAAGGTTGAAATAAAGACTCAAGAATTTTCTAAGCTTCACAAGACTTAGTGCATCTATTGATATTTCCTAACATAGAATCTGAAACTGATTGAAAAATCCAACTAAGGAGAAAAAAGTCTCTTCTTACCTAGATAGCATACTTTGAATTGATTGCTTATGGTTGAACAACTTGTGTAGAACCATCCAAAAAACCCATGGATCTGTGAAGAAACTATGATGGAGGAGAAATTGTCCCAAGAAGATACTCTTCAAATCCATGAGCACATGCAGTAATGAGAATCTACACCTTCCAGAAAGAATAGCTGGATCTAAGTGTAATCGTTAGTAAAGATAGCAAAAACATAGCAGTAGTAGAAGATGATGCAGCGGAAGAAGCCATTACAGGTATTGGATTGAATGAAGAAGCAAAGAGGAAACAAGAAGAAAAAAGAAATGAGAATCAAATAGAATAGAGAATAGAAGGAAAAACCAGCTATGGAGTGACCCTTCATAGCATGCCGAAATTAGGTAACTTTGCTTGACTTTTCCATTGATTGTGTTGAGTATTTATACAAAAGTATTTGAGCTGCAATGTTGGAGCTTAGTCTACAGATTATAACTCCTACAGCTACAGTTATAACAAATTGTAACAACTACAAAATAACTAACTTTTCATAACTAGTTATTCCTAATTAATCTTCATCTCCTCCACTTGCTTGATTTATTAGACTTTGTTGAGTTGTATTTTGCTAGCTTGTTTATACTCCAATAGTGGGTGTTGGATGTGAAACTTCTTTAAATATAATAGTCCAATTTGTATAAGTTACTAATATATAAGTGTGTGGTAGGTTCAAATCCTAGATATTCTACAAGTTTCAAGTTCAGTAAAAATATTTCAATTTACATATAAGTTACTAATATATTATATATGTCTGCAGCGGGCAAACATGAACTTGCATGGAGTTTGGGTAGGATGTCGTGGAGCCCGTATCAGTTTTAGACCAGTTGGAACCTAATCTAGCCTGAAGTAGAAGGGAGTTTGAGCTACCTATTTTTTTGCTGTCACGGGGTGACATTTTCCTTTAATAATTAATAAATAATATAAAATATTTAATTTAGTTATCCCTACAATCTATTGAAAGAGCGAAAATTTAGGAAATAACACGTGTCAGTTGCTCTTTTCTCAATCCTATTTTTATTTTTTAATGTCATTTTCTCAAGAATCTTCTTATATATTAAAATAAAACCATCCCAATATAGAAACCTTAAAATTTCCACGCCCAAATCTCAACCTCATTTCTGGAAATAACTATTTTTTTGTATATATAATTTCATTGGGGATAAGTCGGCCATATATTTTCTAAAATATAATAAGTCATCATTATCTCCATTCAATATTTAAATCCCCTACATTTAGCATAATCTGTCAAAATCTATATAAAGATACAATCATTCAACCTTCCAAAATTGATGCACAACTATATTTCCTATAATCCTTTCCGTGCAATTAACATTAATCCAGAATGTTGATTCAGGGAATTAATAATTGGTATGAGATCTATGATTCAGCAGTATTTAGTACATATACGTCCAAAATAAAAATAAAAAATAAAAAATAAAAAAAGACTGTTCACAATCATTGGTAAACATACCGTGCTTAATTATTTTAATTGAATATCTTCTAAAAAACTATAAAAATAAACAACATAATTAGGATCATGTTAGGCATTGTAGACATTTTGTACTAAAATTTTTGTATGTTTTATAATAAACATTGAAAATTCGCTAGGATTTTAAAATCATAAATTGAATTCTCTCATTGATTTTATAGCATCACAATCAGGAGAAAGTTAACTAAAAATACAACTACCTACCAAAAATCATTCTTCCGATTGATTTCGCTTACACATAATAATAATAATAATAATAATAATAATAATAATATTAATAATAATAATAATTTATTAATATACCATTAATATACCCCGGTTCAAATCTTGGGGGATTCCACCACAAATAGTCCTATTTATATGCCATTATTCTCAACGACTTCAAATTACAACTGAACTTTTTTTTTTTTTTTTTTTTTTTTTTTTTTTTTTTTTTATCACAAATTAGGATAATAAAGAATGTGAGTGATGTGCCTGCGGTGCAATCTAATTGAGTGGGGATGGCACTCAAATAGGGGGTGAGAAAGGTTAATCTGGCATCAAGTTTTGGGAGTGGACATGGAAGGTGGCGACATTGAAGGAGACGGCGTCAGTGATGTGGTAATTCATTTGTAGATCCACAATTCTCTACTTATTCATCAGATTTCACGAGTCTATTGAGTAAATTTTCTAATATGGCTTTGATAGGGATAACCCGGTTACTCCGGGTCGGGTTAATACCTGAGCCCGCTGATCAGCCCAGCAAGCGCGTAAAGACCCACTATGCGTAGGCCCAGCAGGCCCAGGAACGCGCACCAGCCCAGTGAGTGGTTTGTTCCGTGAATCAAGGCCCATGATCTTTTCCCAACTGCCATGCAGATTTGGTGGGCAAGATTATAGGAATTTAGTTAGGGTTGTGATTTAGTAGTATAAATAGGTGAAAAGAACTCTGAATTAGGGTTCACACTCTGTGTACTGAATTACTCCGTGTAAACTCAACATTCTAGTAAAAGAAACACCTCGGCAAGAGTGATTTTCTGCCCGTGGACGTAGATCTCCGGATCGAACCACGTAATTCCTGTGTTTTTACATTCTGTTTGCGTAGGTTATTGCTCAAATTGTGTAGTTATCGGGTTGCGCTTTATCAATTGGCGCCGTCTGTGGGAACGACAAGGTAGTTTTTTGCAATACCAGTGCCTTCCGAAGTCATGGTGACAACACGTCAGAATCAATCCCGCCACGGTGCTCAATCTAACCAGGATCCACCCGTGGATCAAATCTTGCTGCCGAGGCAATTGCCGGCAGAGAGTACATCCAATCATCAGGGTAATCAAATCCCTCCACCCCCTCAAAACCTGCAAAACCCTAAAATTGCTGCTACTCAACCACCGGTAAACATTCAAATTACCCCAGAACTGCTCCAAGATTTCTTACAAGAGCATGCACATGTCCTTCAAGATTGGGCAGTTAATCGCCTACGTCCCGCGGGGCCTGCCGCGGGGCCTGCTAGCCATAATGCTAATCCCGTGGTGCCTCCACCACGCTCGCATGATCAACAGGATCCGGGGCACCGCGGGCGTCATGATCGACGACGGGAACGACCTGGTTCTTCCGAAGACCATGGGAGTTCTAATGAATCGCGACCTCGCAATGAGGAACCTACTGATGCGGATCGTCGCCGTCCACTTAATGCGGCTAAGAGAGTTCGCTACGCAAATCCTCATGCTCTGGATCTTCAAGAGTATGAGCGAGTTCAACGCAACGTTGAACTGGATAGAATCCTGGGCCTTGATGCCAATGGAGAGATCATCACACCGTTCTCCCAGGAGATCATTGCCACTTCCCTTCCCGAAGGGTTTAAACGGCCAGCCATACCACCTTACAATGGCACAGGAGATCCGGCCAATTTTCTTGGAGCTTTTAGGCACAGCATGCTTAGCCATGATAGCATCACTTTCCTCTAGTATTGCAAGATTTTCCCCGAGTACTTACAGGACGAAGCTCGGGTTTGGTTTGATTCCCTCCCACGTGACAGCGTATCCTCCTTCAGAGAACTCGCCGAACACTTTTGGGCACGGTTCGAAGCATGGGCGAAGCCCATGGCCACCCTGGCCGACGTCATGAATATGGAACAGCGGGACGGTGAAACCGTTACCCAATTTCTGGACCGTTTCACAGCGGTAAGCCTCAAGGTGGGAAATTGCCCCGACGATATGGCCATCAACGCTTTTATGAATGGACTCCGCCCCGGAGCACTCCACACCGAGTTAGCTCGGAACACTCCGGTCACAACTCGAGCACTGTTCAAAACAGTGTGCAAATTTGCCAAGGCCGAGGAGCAGACTCGCCAGAAGCGAGAGAAACACGCTAGCAAGCGGCAATCTGACAAGGCTCAAGCTGGGCCTAGTATTCGACCTAGTGCATTTTCCCGCCTGACACCGGGGCGTTCAGAATCCCGAAGTGAAATTCCACAATTGACTCCGTTGACGAAGTCACGAGCTGAAATCCTTTCAATCCACAAGAATGATCTGCGACCTTGTCCGCGGATGACCGCGCCTCCTCAAAAGAGAAATCGTGGTAAGTGGTGTGCGTACCACCGAGATCATGGGCATGAGACAGAGGAGTGCCGGGAACTTAGCAAAGAGATTGAGGAATGCCTCAAGAAAGGCCTCTTGCGGCAATACGTTGTTCGAACTAATGACCAACCTCGGGCGAACCACAATGGGGGTTCGTCTTACAACCGCGGAGGTTATCACGACCGAGGCGCTCAACAAAATCGGCCGCCGTGGCAGAATAATCGGCCAGGGCCAAATAACTACGCGCGGCAAGACTCTGGCAATCGCCAGCAACCACGTCTCCCACCACCACCTCCTCCTCCGGGAGGACCCGAAGACAACGCACCTCCTCACATGATAAACGTGATATACGGAGTCCTACCCATCGGGGCTTCACGACATGCCTTAAAGGCAGAAGCTCGACGTCCTCCTCCCGAGGAGCCACGTCATAAACGCCTCCATCAGTCCGAGACCGTCAGCTTCACAGATAGGGACCCTGTTCCGGAGATAACACCTCACACGGACGCTATTGTCATCGACATGACTGTAGCTAACATAACGGTAAGGCGGGTCTTCGTGGATAATGGGGCCGCGGTGAGTGTTATATTTGCAGACTGTTTCGAAAGGATGGGGATTTCCCGAGACCAACTTCGACCGGCCCCCGGGCCACTACAGACTTTCACTCAAGGTGAGGTCCGGCCAGAAGGTATCATCACTCTCCCAGCGTCTTTGGGGACTTATCCGAAGATAAAAACTATCTTTGTGGATTTCTATGTGGTGAACTCCCCGTCACCATATAACATGATATTGGGCCGGGACTGGCTTACCCCTGCCAAAGCCGTATGCTCCACATATCACCTCGCGCTAAAGTTTCCCACCTCGCATGGTGAAGTGGCCATCCGCGGGAGTCAGCGGGTTTCAAAAGAGTGCATGTATGTGGCACTCAAAAAGACTGCCAAGGTTCCGCCTAAACAGCAGCTTCAAGTGGCATCATCGGTTCTGGAACCTCAGGAATGTACTTCGTTAGGAGATGCCACTGCACAAATCCCGCTAGATCCGTCTAAGCCGGAGCAGACAGTAACAGTAGGGGCCGTGGATGTGCCATGGCTACATCAGGCCATTATTCAGACCCTGCGAGAATATTCCGATGTTTTTGCATGGTCTCCTCTGGATATGCCCGGGGTCTCTCCCGAGGTGATTACTCATAAACTGAACATAGATCCTAGCGTAAAGCCAATCCAACAGAAGCAGAGGAAATTCGCTCCGGAACGAAATGAAGCCATTCGAGTTGAGGTGAAACAACTCCTGGATGCGGACATCTTGTTCGAGGTATTCTACCCCTCTTGGTTATCCAATCCGGTAATGGTAACAAAAACCAGTGGGGCATGGCGGATGTGTGTTGATTTTTCCGATCTCAATAAGCACTGTCCGAAAGACTGCTATCCTCTGCCCTCCATCGACCAAAAGGCCGAAGCCATTACGGGGTACGTGGCACTTTGTTTTTTAGATCTGTACAAGGGCTACCATAAGATTTTTATGGATCCACAGGATGCCCTCAAAACGGCGTTTATCACTGCCTTTGGGTGCTTCGCTTTTAAGAAACTGCCCTTCGGGCTTAAGAATGCTGGAGCCACCTATCAGCGTCTAATGGACTTCGTCTTCCACGACCAGATAGGTCGTAATGTTGAGGTTTACGTCGATGACTTGGTCATCAAAAGCTCCTCCCATCCTTCATGTGTGCAGGACATTACCGAAACATTGCGCACCCTGCGGCGCTATAACTTGCGACTCAATCCAGCAAAATGCACCTTCGGCGTTGGCTCCGGGAAGTTTCTCGGGTACATGGTTTCACAAAATGGCCTGCAGGCCAATCCGGCTAAACTCCGTGATGTATTAGATCTGCAGCCACCAAAAACGTTCCGGGATGTTCAACGCCTCACAGGTGGTTTGGCGGCCTTAAACAGATTCTTATCGAAAGCAGCAGAGCGCCAGCTCCCATTTTTTAGAATCTTGAGACAAGCGAAGTCCTTTGAGTGGACTCCGGAGTGCACCGAGGCCTTCGAGGCCTTGAAACGTCATATACAGCAGCTGCCTACTTTGTCAGTTCCTCTCCCCGGAGAGCCGCTGTACTTATATTTGGCGTCCGCCGAGGAGGCTGTTAGCGCCGCCCTTGTGCGAGAAGTGGAAGGGGTTCAACATCCCGTGTATTTTGCAAGTCGGGTGCTTCATGGAGCTGAGACGCGATATTCCGTACTAGAAAAAACCGCCTTGGCCCTTGTTATGGCAGCTCAGCGTCTTCGGCCATACTTCCAAGGACGTGAAATACGCGTCTTGACTAATCACCCTATACGCCAGATCCTTGTAAAACCCGAGGTGTCTGGGCGCCTCGCCAAATGGGCCATTGAGTTGGGCGAATATGACATCCAGTTCCTCCCCCTCCGAGCAATTAAGGGTCAAGCACTCGCCGACTTCCTGGCCGAAGCCCCGGGAGACAATTCCGAGTCCCCCAGGGACGATGTTACACATCACCATGCTAACCTCGCCCCTTCACCCCGGAAGTGGCAACTTTTCGTGGATGGAGCATCCGCGGTCCGAGGAAGTGGTGCCGGACTGCTTCTCATCGACCCCGAGGGGGTGGAAGTTAAATATGTCATCCGGTTCAAGTTCAAGGTAACTAACAATGAAGCGGAGTACGAGGCAGTTCTCGCCGGGCTCAGGCTCGCCCAATCCTTGGACGTTCGTCATCTTGAGCTCTTCACTGACTCCGAGGTCGTGTCTAGACAGATCCAGGGGACTTATGTCGCCAAGGATGAAACAATGGTCAGGTATCGTGCTTTAACACTAAAGCTTATCTCCACCTTTGATGCAGTTGTAATACAGAAAATACCCCGAGCTCAGAACACAAGAGCAGATGCGCTCAGCAAATTGGCCTCCGCGGTCCAAATTAATATATCTCCGGATATTATGGTTGAAGATTTGTTTCATCCAGCAATTCATGAGGCCACAGTTTCGGTACTGAGCGACAGCGGTCCGACCTGGATGACACCTATCATCCAGTATCTCCGAGATGGAGTTCTGCCTACTGATAAGCTACAAGCTCGGCGAGTTGTCCTCAAAGCTCCCAAGTATTCCTTTCAGGGTGGAATTTTATATCGACGGTCGTACCTACAACCGAACCTCCGGTGTCTTGCTCCTGCCGAAGCTACCCAAGTTCTGCGGGAGGTTCATGAGGGGGCCTGTGCTAGTCATATCGGTTCCTGGACATTAGCCAAGAAAGTTCTCCGCTGGGGATACTATTGGCCAACCCTGTTCAACGATGCTCACGACCTAGTGACTAGATGTAGCAAGTGTCAGCTACACTCCCGGGTAAAGCATTTGCCACAGACCGAGCTCACCGGAATCCAAGGTGCTTGGCCGTTTATTCAATGGGGCATCGACATTGTTGGCCCATTCCCCGTTGCTCCGGGAGGGTTGAAGTTCCTGGTTGTTGCCGTGGACTATTTCACCAAGTGGGTCGAAGCCGAACCACTTACAGCCATTACTGGACAGAATATCTTGAAATTCGTGTGGCGCAATATTGTTTGTCGCTTCGGCATCCCGAGCACTATCATCTCGGACAACGGTAAACAGTTTGCCAACGATCCATTCCGATCATGGTGTGAAGAACTGCACATCAAACAAATTTTCACTTCGGTGGCTCACCCTCAAGCCAACGGGCAGGTTGAGGTCACCAATCGGACACTTATCACAGGAATAAAGAAGCGCCTGGATAACGCCAAAGGTCTCTGGGCTGAAAACCTTCCACAAGTCCTATGGGCTTATCGCACAACACCGCACACATCTACCGGGGAGACTCCTTACAGTCTTACTTACGGTTCTGAGGCCGTTATACCCGCTGAAATCAGTGTGCCGAGTCCTCGCCTCCTAACCTTAGTGCCCGAGGATAATGACGAGGCTATCCGGGCAAATTTGGATGAGCTTGAAAGTCGTCGTGAACAATCGTTCATTCAGCAGGCTAGATGCAAACAACGGGCAGCCCGGTATCATAACCTCCGGGTCCGAGGCACCCAGTTCAGTATTGGGGACTTAGTTCTTCGGCTCAACTCAGCCAGCAAAGCTGCTCCCGAGGGAAAATTACACGCTTCTTGGGAAGGTCCCTACCGGGTTGTTGCTGCGCATGACTCCGGATCTTATCAACTTGAACATCTCAACGGGACCCCGATTCCCCGAAGCTGGCACGTCACCAATTTGAGGCGTTTCTATCTGTGATAGCCACATCTCAAGTACTATCTTATCTTTCATTTCTTTTATAGTTGTTTACCATCTTTGTACTTTTGAATTTGCTCCGGCACTTATCATTGAATAAAAATTCTTTGCTTATATAACCTGTTGTGTTATTCTTTACGTTACGGGGACGCCCTAACACATTCATATTATCATTATTAGTCTCCGGACAATCAAACCTCTCTCTCTCGGTCCGTCCGAGGAGGTTTGCATATTAGTCCCCGGACTCATATCACTTTCTCGTCTGTTTAACCGGAGAAGTGTCTACTCCCGCCTGATCCGTCCGGGGAGGTATATTACTCCCGCCTGATCCGTCCGGGGAGATTGACTAATACATACCGTGTTCCCGAACACCTAATTAAAATGATTCGTAACAAGTTACATTCATTACACCAGTTTGTACACATTACAACAGTTTTATTATCTTCTGAAAATTATACATCAAACAGTTTTTTACATAGGACTTCGCAAAAAAAAAAAAAAAAAAAAAAAAAAAACACAAAAAACATAAAATAACTATCTACGGCCCCCGAGCCAATATTCAGCGCTCCGGCGTTGGGACCCGCTTCTCGGTCTACGTTGGGTCCTCCGGGATCTTGTAGATCCTCGACCTCGGGCTCCGGCTCTGTTACCCTCTCGGGCTCCGGCTCGGTCATCCCTCCGAGCTTCCCTACGCCGAGGGCTTGCTCTAGGCGCTTGCCTGGGGGCTTCATTTCTGGTCCGCGCCTGGCTACTTTGTTGTGACACGGACCTTGGAGTTTGGGCCCATTGCTCAGGGTCCCATTCCTCCGGAACCATCACCTCGATCTCCCTGGCCAGCTCTTCGACTACCTCTTCGGCAACTGCCGCGGGTTCTTCTTCGACTGTGACCACTGGAGCTGGCTCTTGGATAACTATGCCCTTGGCCTTTCCGGATGGTTTTTTCTTATCCTTCCGGGGAGCTCTCTGCGTACTTCGGTCCCGACTGGAGCTCGCAATGAATTCTTCCGCAGTAGGCCTCCACCTGCCTCGGCTTTTCAGCCCTTCATACATACTGAGTAGCAGCTCCAGGACTTCTCGTTTCCTCACGAGCTCCGCGGACTCGACAGAGCTTCTCGACATCAACGCCGCGATGTCACCCTGGATTTCAACAACCCGCTCCTCTACTTCTTCAAAAGTTAGTAGACCGAACTCTGAAAGAATTCGTTCATACTCCTTCTGATGAACATGGACGCGGCTCATCTCGGCAGCTGTGGTTCGATACTTCATCTCGAAGTCTTTGGCTCTTTCATTGGCCTCAACCACCTTCTTCTCTGCCGCGGCAATCTGCTTTTCCAACTTTGGCACTACGTGCGTCTGCAGATGATTCTTCTCTCCGCGGAACCACTCAAGTGATCGCATGAGCTTCTTTATTGTTTCGTGTAGCTCCGCGGTGTTCTAAACAAACAACAAAGACAACCAGATCGATTACTCTCAAGTATGTAAAGAGTTACATTCAGTTCGACAACGGACATAAAATTGCTCAGGCAAGTAAAACAAGAAGTTCAAGAGACAGGGAAGCATGATTATATTTCACAAGGCGGATTACAATTGTTCAACACAGTACATGATTCCTAACAATTCTAAAAAAGTACAACTTTAAATCTGCGGGGATCGACTGACCTCCCGCTCAATTGCCTCAGTCTCTTCGGGCAACTCCTCTCGCCGGCCCTCGGACACTTCGGCTTCTTCTCCTTCAGCTGCTGCGACGGCCTCGATCGCAGCTGGGGCTTCAACCTCCATCTGTGGGGGGGCCTCGGGGCTTCGGGGAGCGGTGACCAGCTCACCTCGGCAGAACGCCAGAAATTCTTCGTCTTGGTCAGCTTCGCAGGTTGCAACTTCCGCGGCGGACAGAAGCTGCTTCTTCTCCCCGAGCGCCTTCACCAGAGGCCACTCCGGCAGCTTCGCTAGGGCAGCGTAATAAGCCTTTTCCACCTCGGCCGCCGCTTCAGGGTCATACCCGAATTCTGGACGATTGATGTCCACGTTCGGGTATGCTTCCTTCACCTCTTCCAACACCAGGGCTCGAGTGGCTTTATCCCCTATTGCTACAAACTTCGTCTGGAAGTCAAGGAACGTGCTGGAGTGTAATAGTTTCTCGGCGAACACTTTCAGCAATGTTCCCTGACCCTCGACTATGGCAGCCTCCTTAAGCTCCATCTCTGCCCGTTGCTGAAACAGCTCACCTCGGAGAGCATGGTTCTCCGCCTCCACTCCGCGCAGACGCGCGGCCTCGCTTTCGACCATAGATGCCCTCTTCCGCGCCTCGACCAAGTCATGCGCCAGCTTGTCGTTTCGCGCACGAAGATCCCGCGCTGCCGCAGCTAGCTCTTCTCTGGCCTCCACCTCGCCCTTCAGGCCAACATCTATTATTCCTCTGGCCAGTCGCAGAATCTTCTCGGCGTCCGTGCCGTCAAACCCCAGCCTACTGAGGGTCGCCTGTCCTACCTGGATAAGTTGAATATAAAACGACACCGAGCTCAAACCTCACACTATACACCTCGCGTACGTATAGTTATGGTTAGTGTTTTGAGTATTACCTCCGAACTCTCCCCTACTCGGGGTCTTTTAGACGGTGCCAACGGAGTGTCGGTAGGCTCTGGCCTCCTTTTCATCACGGGAGATGGCTCCGCCGACATCACCCGCTCGTCAGACCCCGCCGCTGGTCGCGCACTGGGTGGCATCTCCCCCCGGGGAGACACCTCAGCGGCTTTCCCCTTCTTCTTGGCCGCTGTAGTCTTAGCGGGGCTTCCTGCTGCTGGTTGCTTTCCGAAGCGTCCCACTGCATATAAGGTCTATGGTTAGTTCTGCACATAATGACAAGTTTCAAATATCAAGGAAGTAAAAACTCCTACCCTCTTCGGCGCTCCCATTGCCCGAATAGTACAGGCTCAATCCTGCCTTCTCCAACTCCTCCTCGGAGCAGAGGGTTTGGAAAGTCCCTACTGTCCGGAACGTATGCTCCACTTCGGCCCCCGGGCTTTCCACGGGGGCGGTATCAAGCACCTCGTCAATCCTCCACTTCGGGAGAGCTATTTTATTCCTAACGAAAATGAACTTCTCCTTCCACCCCTCTACTTTGCTCGGGTTCTGAACCTTGAACCCTCCTCGGGCTCGGGGACTAAAGGAATACCACCCCTTGGACTTCCCGAAGTTTTTAAGTTGGAAGAAGAACCTAAAAAGATCTACAGACGGCTCTAATCCGGCCTGTTTACATACTACGGTGAATCCAACCACCTGCCTCACCGCGTTCGGTGCTAATTGACAGAGGGCAATACCGTAGTATTTCAGAAATTGGACGACAACGTCCCACATCGGTAATCTTAATCCTACTCTAAGGGGATCTATATACATGGTAATAAACCCCTGCGGTGGGCAACAGGCCCTATCCTCGGGGGTAGGGATTATGTACTCAAGGTCGAAGGGAAGGTAAAAAGATGGGAGCTCCCTCAAAATTTGTTCTCGCGACATCCTTAGCGCTACAGAGGACACCTCAAGATCCTCCACCGTGCATTCATAAAATGAAACCAACATGGCATTACACTCTAAGCCATCAACTCTGTCTACAGTTCTAATCTCATTCCTCTCCGGAATGACATATGATAGGGGGGGGACGTCTAACGGGGTACTCGAAGTCCCTAATTCTTCAATGGAGCCCGAAGATGAGGCAGAAGATGAAGAAGATGAAGAGGAAGACATACTTACTTGGTTTGAATTTGAAAGGGTTGATTCAAGAAATTTTTTGATCGGAGATGAATCACGAATGCAGATTTCCTTTTTTTCCCGCTTTCTAACTGATGAATCGCAATGAAGAAGATGAAAGGTTACTGTGCAATTACTCCAATTATATACGCAAAAATCAACGGCGTTGATGCAAACAATTCAAATTTAATAGTGGGGATTTAAACGTGCGATACACGCGCTTTACAGTTCCCAAGGCGCGTGGGGAACAGGTTTCTTGGAAGTTGCAGAGCGTGTCACTTCACATCCCTCTCTCTCATGATGGCGTCGCCAATCACATCAGCCACACCCTTCTTCAGGAAGATTCAATTTACACTCCGGTGTATCTTCCACCTCGGTCATGCTACCACACTCCGGTGTTCCCTTCATGTTGGCCAGGCAACTCACTCCGGTGAACCTCCCACCTCAGCCAGGTTGTTATATATTTACACCGCGTTTCTTGCTTCTGGGAAGTTTGGCATCCCGATAGAGGTCTTCGACACTCCGGCCTAGCTCGACTTCGTGTTCACAAACTGCTCCACCAAGTCCTCCGAGGACTCGGACCGACTTTTTTCGACCGTAAACACCTCGGCCGGTCAGTGACCACGGCCCTTCCTGCTTACCGTACCACTCCGGAGACAACCGAAGCTCCCTCCTCGCTTCGGCTAGGGAGGGGGGGCATCTGATAGGGATAACCCGGTTACTCCGGGTCGGGTTAATACCTGAGCCCGCTGATCAGCCCAGTAAGCGCGTAAAGGCCCACTATGCGTAGGCCCAGCAGGCCCAGGAACGCGCGCCAGCCCAGTGAGTGGTTTGTTCCGTGAATCAAGGCCCATGATCTTTTCCCAACTGCCATGCAGATTTGGTGGGCAAGATTATAGGAATTTAGTTAGGGTTGTGATTTAGTAGTATAAATAGGTGAAAAGAACTCTGAATTAGGGTTCGC
Organism: Ajuga chamaepitys; assembly: GCA_958295605.1. Classification (NCBI taxonomy): domain Eukaryota; kingdom Viridiplantae; phylum Streptophyta; class Magnoliopsida; order Lamiales; family Lamiaceae; genus Ajuga; species Ajuga chamaepitys. Next base: position 37,420,228 of record OY282504.1, read on the forward strand.
ACTCTGTGTACTGAATTACTCCGTGTAAACTCAACATTCTAGTAAAAGAAACACCTCGGCAAGAGTGATTTTCTGCCCGTGGACGTAGATCTCCGGATCGAACCACGTAATTCCTGTGTTTTTACATTCTGTTTGCGTAGGTTATTGCTCAAATTGTGTGGTTACCGGGTTGCGCTTTATCTAAAGACTGTGAGTGATGTGCCTGCGGTGCAATCTAATTGAGTGGGGATGGCACTCAAATAGGGGGTGAGGAAGGTTAATCTGGCATCAAGTTTTGGGAGTGGACATGGAAGGTGGCGACATTGAAGGAGACGGCGTCAGTGATGTGGTAATTCATTTGTAGATCCACAATTCTCTACTTATTCATCAGATTTCACGAGTCTATTGAGTAAATTTTCTAATATGGCTTAAACTTTTTCTTGAACAATTTTAGTTTGAGTGAGAATGTTTTGATTAATGGGCTGAATAACATTAATATCACCTATTTAGAGCAAGAATTGTGCCAAAGCCCAAGAGGAGAAAAACAAGAAAATGAACCGCATATGTCACATGAGGAAGAAATGTAAGCGCAAGTACTTGGGGTATCTTGTGAAGACGTAAAATATATAAGAAGCATAAGAAGGAAAGGAGAAGGGAAATTATATATTTATAGGTGTTTTTGAAAGCTTAATAAAGTATTTTTCAACTTTTGGATCGACAAGAGATAATTTAGAGTGTTTGTAGTCACCTACTTATGCTTTTACTCAAGTTGAATAGTACAAATTCTAGCTAAAAGCTGAAGTAAGTGTTATTTTCAAATAATCTTAGATTGTGTTTGGATTGAATGATTTGAAATGGATGAATTTAGAATCCATGAATTTATGTTTCCAGTCTTAATCATTATATTTACTTTTTGTTATGTAGGTTGCTTTCTTATTTAAAATAAAATATTAATATTATGTCTCTTTTTTCCTTTTTCTCTTTTATACTTATCTATTAAAACATATTTTACATAAAAGTTACTTTATTAAAGAAGTCCAACAATATAAAACATACATGTATAAATAGATAAATATTATTTTGAACTACCTAACCCATTTTTAAGAGGAAAATAAACACAAGACAATAACAAAAATTTAGCATTATAAATATAAATAATATATATATATATATATATATATAGGTATGTTTTATATTGTTGGAATTTTAGTGGAAAAGAAAAATAACGAAATTTCAATGAAAAATTCTCAGTTAGTGCCCTGAATTTTGGATGTTCTCAATTTAGGGTTTACATGTTTAGCTTTCTCAATTTGGGGCCTATATTTTAAATTTTATTCTGAATTTAGAGCGCATGTCTTAAAAAATAGAAAACATTATCCGGTGTAGTTGCTCAACCCTGTCACCTTTAGATAAAAAAACATTATTGCGCAATGATTATTAGATTCAATTTTTTTTCATTTGATATTATGTAGTCATAAATCTCCAAATATGATCATAGTTCAATTTAGCAAATTATTATTATACTATGTTAGTATCGTTGTAGTATCACAATATCTTACAATATGTATTTTATTATCTATCCATATGTGTGTGTATATATATATATATATATCTTACAATAATTATTTATGTTTCATATAAGATGAGTATTTTTATATCCTAACAAGGTTCCTCGGATAAACTACAAAACGAAAGTTTAACATATCTTTGGTAACGGAGATGTACAAAGTGATTCGAGTGCTAGTTTTATAAGTCCGTTGAGTGAAAATATTGACTGTGATAATGAAAATAATAGTTGTAACCGAACACCCAATGTTGTGTACAAAGAAGTGTTTAGAAATGTATATTTTTTTTCATTTGTCTAAATAAAAGATGTACATAATTATGCATTATTTTTCATAATTTATAACCCTTATATTTACTTATTTCTATTTGTTGTTTAATCCCCTTCTTTAATGCATGTGAACAAACATATATATATATATGTATATATATATATAGGGAAAATTTCTTTTTTAGTCCAATATGTTAGGCCTTGTCCAGTAAAAATCATGTATGTTAGAAAATTTCAATTTTAGTCCTGTATGTTCCAAAAGTTGTCCAATTTAAGGACACTAGCCATCACCAACGACCAATTTAGCCGCAATTGGACTAATAAATTTAGGGCTTTTGAGTGCTAATGCTTATGTGTTAAGTATTTGTCCACATAACATGTCAAATCATTAAATTACTTTAGTAGCTCGCTCAAAAAAGAAAAGAAAAAGGCAAACTTTAATTTTCGTATGAGGTGCATTTCATTTTATTTTTCTTTCTTTCTTCATCTTTCTTAAATTTATTAGTCACGTGCGTCGCATGTGATTAATTGTGGCCAAATTGGTCATTTCTGATGTTCAGTGTCCTTAAATTGGACAACTTTGGAAACATACTGGACTAAAATTAAAATTTTCTAACATACAGAATTTTTACTGGACAAGGCCTAATATACAGGACTAAAAATGATTTTTTTCATATATATATATATATATGATATCAACTGCTTTCATTGTACTTTATTAAAACTTATCATAAATTCTCATATTATTAAAATTTCTTATAATCGTGCATCGCACGGGTGATTTACTAGTTAGGGAAAAACCGCATGTCCATACTACATTTTTCAACTATGTTTTTTTTAATTTGTTTGAAACACGTGTCTATCTTACATTCATCATAATTGTCACACAAAACATGGCTACTAAACGCATTTCAAATTCAACTTTAATTAATAAAATAATCCCAGCCTCATTTCCAAAGCAAAATAACATCTAAGCTGATAAACTTATACCCTAGAGTAATATATAAAATCTCCCCAAACTTAAAACTTGTTCGTCCCGAACAATGAAGAGAAAAATAAAAGGACACGTGTTTAGGGCAGAGTTTAGTGGCATTTGATTTCAGAGAATTTTCATGAAAAAGAAGAAGCGATCATGATAAAAACGAGCATATGTGATAGACTAGATCTACTACTCTCGAGACATAACACTCTCAACTTAAGATCCTCACATGGTGAGTGTATCTCTCATCTCTCAAGTTTATCAAATGGGTAGTGTATACGCTCACATTGAAATGCATAAAATGCCTACCATAGGCTTGCCAATCATCTAAACTTTGATTGATACCCAACATGTGTGACAAAGAATCAAAAAGGTCTTTAATAGGTTGTAATGTTGGCTTGGGGTAAGGTGGGAAAATTTCTGGTATAAGTGACTATAAAACGGACTAAATGAGTTAGCTAATCTCATCCACCCCTCAAACAACAATCACTCTGCCTCACTCTTTACTTCCTTAGTAAACCAATCCCAAAAATTGATTTCTTCTCCTTACCACAAGGTCCACAACCTAATTGCTTTCTCAATTCTCCCTTGGAGTGTATTTTCTTTTGAATTTCTACAACTTTGAGAACATCTATCAAAAGGCATTTATACTACTAGCCTCTCCAAATAAAAAACAACAATTGAGTATATACAACTAATTTTTTTTTTCTTTTATTTTTTTGAATTTTCGACTTTTTTCGATTTTTGATTTTTTTTTTTTTTTTTTTTTTTTTTTTTTTTTTTGTGCACAAAAATTGGAGAGGACTAGTATTCTTGACTCTTTGCCTATTGTTTCATTTCCTTTCACCCTTCAATATTCCCCATAGATTACCCCTTTCAATCCCAAATTACCCGACTATCTTCCAACCGCCTCCCTCATACTCAAATAGTCCAATTAAGGTCAAAGGCTAAATCGAAAGGTACTTGGCTTGTAGAATTGAGCTGTCAAACAAAAGGCTAAAAGCTCAAGGGGCTCAACTAGAGACAATATCAAATTTGGTACAAGGAAGTATTTTCAAGCTTGAAAATAGGTTCAAGTCAAGAATTGCCTAAGATCATTTTCAATGTCACACAATGCACCGACACATGCAAAATAGAGAATTATGGCAAGTTCTAGAGACAACTAAATGCACTCAATGAATTTCACACCGAAAGAAAGTTTAAATTACTCCAAAGATGGAAGTATCTTCTAAGGCTCAAAAACTCACTCGGCTGCAATTTTGATCAAAAGTTTTGAGTGTATGTTCAATTTTGTTTCAACAAGTCTATCATACTCTACCATGTGCTTCTTTCAAAAATATTTGTCAAAATTTTTCATCATTAATCAATGCCACATTTTTCTTTCCTAAACTCATCCAATTGCGTTCTCGAGCTACCAATTTGTACGAATCCACCCCCTCCCCAAACTTAGTTGCAAACTAAGTTTGTGGAAAAGAGGAGTACAATTTGGTGCTCACCGAATTTAACCATATTATTCACCACTTTACAATTTATTAAAAATGCAACAGACTAATCCATACAAAGATACCAAACCATTTCAAGTCTAATAAGTCCAAAAGACAATAGAGTAGCATATGGAAAGTTAAACTCTTGGGCTGCCAATACGTACACCTACCAAGACTTCCCCAAAGTTGGTTAAAAACCAAAGTTTGTGAGGAAGAAAGGGTACGAATTGGTGTCCTAACTCACAGTGATTTTTGGGCTTCTTCAATCCCATTTGGTGCTATCTCCTTGAATTTCACGGATTGGTCGGTTCCTCATCATCATAGTCTCTGCACTCTCAAAGAAGATAGTAAGACAATATCTAAATATAAGTAAGCAACCTAAACTACGAAATTGAATATACGAAAAGCAATAAACGTCGGGTTGCCTCCCGACAAGCGCCTTTGTTTAACGTCGTTGGCTCGACGGATGCTCTTTAAATAAACAAAACAAACAACTAGCTATGTAAATAAAACTAACGCTTAACACATAAAACAAAATCGTGTTCCCCGGCAACGGCGCCAAAATTTGGTAGCGTCTTTTCCTGCTACCAAATTAAATGTGTATGAAGAATACACTTAACCTTATCCTACTACTCTAACTAGTAGAGTGGCAAGTAAGGGTCGATCCCACGAGGAACGGTCGAACAATTTTTGCTTTATGTATTAAGCTATTATGAACAAGAAATATAATGCAGATAAGCTAGAAAACAATAAAGAAGTGGAGGGATTTTAATGAAATAACAACTAATACCTAAATAAACAAAGACAAATAAAGAAATTTTTATAGGTTTTTGGTTTTTAAATAACAAAACGATTCACCCTTGATCATGTTTCACCGAGGTCTTGGACGATTGATGCAACTATTGTTAATGCCCTATTCAATTGTGATTCTAGCCCTTATCTCAAGGCTATTAACAAGCTCTAATAGCCTTGTTATCCCTTAATCTTAGTTAATGAAAACAAGCTCTTCGACTAACCCTATTCAATTTAATTGAATCCTCGAACAAGCTCTCTTAGATTCAATAACCAAATGCATTAAACACTAGGACAACGAGATAAATTCAACATAAATCTCGCAAGCTCGGTTTTAGTGGTTGAACTTTGTGTTATCATCAATAAATAAAACTATTGTTTGCTACACGGGAATCGGAAATACTACAATTACGGATAGTAATTTCCTATTCTAGCAACACATTCACAAATCCCTTAAAGGGTGATCAATCCAATAATAAATTCATAAATGTGAGTCAATAACAGCAAATAACACAAAACACTTGAATACACAATATTTTCGGTAACATTAATCGTAATAATCACATAAATGTCTTAAACTCAAGGTTCCACAATAATCAATAGTGAACAAAAGGGTGCTAGTCACTCATTTTACCTAATACAAAGATAAAACAACAGAAAATTAAAGAAAACATGAAAATAGGAGAAAAGTGGCTGATTATGTGTGGGGGATGGGTTCTAGGTTAGGTCAAATTCGAATGGGATGATATATATATAAGGAGAGAAAGTGCTAGTCAAAAATAGGCAAAATCACATTCAGGATTTTAAAACAGGGTAGTGAATCTAACTTCCGTCTCGGCCGAGACGCGATAAAGGGTTTTCAGGAATTTTGGGTCGAAAGCTGATCTCGGCCGAGATTGGGTTGCATCTCGGCCGAGACGTGAAAAAAGGAAATTAGGGCTTTTTGGGATTTGACTCATCTCGGCCGAGATTGGATTGTATCTCGGCCGAGATCTTCATCTTTGATATTCTTCAAGAATTCCCTGGAGACTCATCTCGGCCGAGATTTGCATCATGTCTCGGCTGAGATCTTCAGTTGGTCCTTCCTTTTGCTGCCTCGATTGATCCCTCGACTCCGCGGTCGTTCGATGTTCTTTTTCGATCCTTTTTCACCTGTCTTAGCACAGAAACAGCACAAACGCATTATTTTGCCCATGAGAATATAAAAGCACTAGATACACGTAATTATGCACATTATTGACACTAAAATGACACTAAGAGTGCCCTAAAGTGCGTGCACGAAACACGTGTACCAAATATATAACTACATACGTGTATAGTATATATAATCATATTACATATTACAGGCGGTGACTATTTGCAACCCACAAATTTTCTTAACGCAATCCACTTTTCAATACAGCCCACTTTTGTTTAGTTTAGTATAAAATTCTTAATACAACCCATAGAATACAAATTATATCCCTCTTATTAAATTATTTAAATTAAAATATTATAAATAAAATATTATAACATTAAAAAGCAAAATAAAAAAAAAAGCAAGAAAAAGAAAAAGAGAACGAAGGCAGTCACTCAGATCCACACAACCTTGGCTCAAATAAATAGAGAAAATTACGGCTTTGATCCCACATGATATGGGCTTATTTCATTTTGGTCCCAGCCCTAGTAGAAATGACACCAAAAAAGTTTTTTGTTGTAGTTTTGGTCCCATATGTGATTTTCGTTGCAAAAGAAGTCTCATTCGTTAGCTCTTTTAGTCCCACACAGTCAACAACTAACAATTTCAGCCATGTGCCACTCACGTGGCTGTTTGCTTATATCATAATCCGATATTAAAAAAAAAAAAAAAAAAAAAAATTACCACTAAATACAGGAAATGTTACCGTTTTACTACATTTAATATAACACCCCCAATTTCAAATCTCGTATAAACCCTAGCCACATTTACTTCGATTACTTTCCTAAATTTCTCACATTGATCAGCAAATTGATACAATCCTTCAACCTGGAGTGGCAAAATGGTGATGAGAAGGAAGTGGATGGCCAAATACCGTGGCCTAGACTACATCTCTACTCGTAAGCAGATTCAAACTTCATCTTGCCAAATTCTTCTTTCTTCAATTTAAGTATTATGTGTTAGCAACTTGTTGTGTGTTGTTTTTAGGCAGTGTGCCCTAGTATAATGTTTGAATGGAAGGTATTTTTTACCATTTTAAGTAGATTTTGTATAGTGAAGTATTGAAGTATGTGGGTTTGTTTGTTTGCCTTCGCTTAGCTGTCCAGGGTTGCTTTATTGTGAGTATTGATTACCTGGTAGGTCTTGTTTGGATATGTGTTGGAATTGGGGATGTGGGTGGGTGGGGTAGTCAACATTGCATTGATTTTTTTATTCTGTAGCTCTGTTTTCATTGTTTGTGGTCCACCACTGTCCCCCCAGACCCATATAAACCACCCCAACCCCTCCTCCCCTTCCACCCGCCCCCCTCCCCCCAATTACCTTCTTAAAGTCTAGACATTAGTAATTTTACAATCTAGAAGAATGTGAAATGAGATTTTTAGGTTTTTTTTCTGTCCCACTCATTTGGTTGTGTATGCTATCACACAATTTGATTTCTTTTCCTTCCACTAATTAGAGACACGTGCATTGCACGTTATCCATAAAACTTATTAAAAATATACTACAGTATTATGTTTTTCTAAATAAATATCTAAAAAATTGTATAGTTTATTAAGATAAAAATAAATAGTCCTTAATAAATAATTAATTATCTAATTGACTAAATTATATTTTTCGATACATATGTAACTTGTATAATGTCTTTCACAATCTGATAGAGTAATTTGAATGTTTAATCTTGACAAACTAAAAAGAAATATATTAAGTACAATTTGTAATTAAAAGAAGTTTCTTTATTAAAGTTAAACAATTATATTGTTTATAATTACGCTCATGCAGTCCATAAAAAAAGCTATGTTTCAAAAATACTTTGTGCCCTTAAAAAGGAGTCAAGTTAAGAAAGACAAAGCATTATTTTATTATGTTAAAGCAAAAATATTACAATTAAGTATAAATTAATATGGTTGGATAAGTCAAATGAAAAAAACAAAATTATATATGTGAGCACTCATGGTTTTTAGAAGGTTATGCATTCATATAACTGACCAAAAATAAAAATAAGAAAAAGTTATACATTTACAAACACAATTCTTTTTTTTTGGTTGGGGGATGGTACAAGTTTTTTTCTTGGGTTGGGAATAGAATAAGTTATTAACTTTGATAAGTTTAAAGATAATATTGCAAATATAATTACTTCATGTCTACACTCCCTTGTGTCATTTATAGTTTAGAAGTCATAAGATTTTTTTATATCTTTAATTATCTCACCAAGAATGAATTTGTATTACATAACCTTTGAACTAAAGTTACTTGATGTAACACCAATATTATGTTAAGGTCCACTGAAATTACCTCATTCATATTATACAAATACTATCAAACATTAACTAATTTTTTAATAGGAAAATGTAAATTATATATCTTTCTTTGAATATATTTACTTGAAGTTGTGATCGTCAAATACTTTTCAAGTTAGTATTAATAATTATAGGTAAAATTAGTTAACTTTTATATTCGAGATATATATTAAATAGAAATATATTCAAGTATGATTTTTCAAGAATTGATCAAGAATCTTTTTAAAGATCAAATTAAGTTAGTTTTTGTTCCCTTCTAAAGTTTTGACTCTTGTAGAGATTAAAGAGTGATTTTGAAAGATTTTTTACCTCTATCTTCCTCTCTAGGAGAGAAGAGTAGATATTAACTCTGTTAACAAGTGTTACTAAGCTTAACGAACTTTTGCTTAATTTATATAGTAGGTTTTTAAGACTTAATTTATTTAGTAGTTAACAATTACTCTTAGATGTAAATTGGAAAATAATAACTTAGTTATAAAAAAATATTAGTTACTATAATAAAAAATATATATATGAAGTATATATTCACTTGAGTTTGAAATATCACTTTTAAAAACATAAACACAGATTTTGACTCTAAATTTGTAGATAATAATTCATTAAATAGGTCACACATTAACTGCATAGTTATAGAAAAAAATTGGATAATGAGAATATGTTAAAAGTAGTGATATGCTAAAGATCACTCTTATATATGAAACATTTCCCAATTAAAGTAACTTTGTAATCTTATCCCATGTTTGCAAATAATATTATGAGATTTTAAATTAGTGTCAAAATCGCATACATTATTTTTAATTTATCTCTTGATGACTATTAAAATTTATATTTTGTACTTATAATATATACTTGATCAAAAAAATATGTTCATAGAGATAAATTAAATTATACTTAAATCTCATATACACATCAAAAGGATATAGAGCAAATAATTAATTAATAAAGATCCAAAATTTAGATAACAAGTCTGTAATCCTAGTTTAAAGAATTTTTCAGGTGCTGCTTATCTTAAAAATTAAAACCACTTTTAATTTAGCAGCAAAACTGTAATGCATGATTTTTCTTTTTCTTTTTATTCTTTGCATCATAAGTATATTTTTTTTGCTAGAAATAATATTAGAATTACCTTGTAATGTATGCATTATGTGTTATATCAATATTCAATTGACTGGGTTGTCCTTCCATATTGTACTCCATATGATTTTTCAAAAATATTTCATGTCAACTAATAAATTTAAGTAAAATAAAACTTATAAAATTTAATAAATTATAAATTAATGCTACCTTAAGCTTAATTAAAAATAATACAAATAGACAATATATAACTAAGTAATTAATGGATAAGTTTATTAATTCCTTATAATAAATACATATTAGTATGATAAATTACGTATTGTCCTTTATATGTCTTTTTATATAAATGAATGTTAGAAGGCCCTGAAATTGATAGAGGGAGACAACATTGATCACTATTCAAAGCTATGGGATTACACTAACACCTTGTTGGCAAAGAATCCAAGTTCTACTGTAATACTTGAGGTTGATACATGGTAAGCGTGTAGTCGTATATCGAAGTATCGCACCAAATTAAATTGTGTATGTGTAAATATACACTAAACCTTAGCCTACAACTCTAATTAGTAGAGCGGCAAGTAAGGGTCGATTCCACGAGGAACGGTAGTCTAGTGTTATTTCGATAGATCAAGCGATTGTAAACTTTAAATAAAGGTAGAAACAATTAACGAAAGCAATAAAAGAGGGGAGTTTTTTATTATCCAACTATAATTACTAATAGTTACTGATAGGGATGGCCCGGTCACTTCGGGTCGGGTTAATACCTCGGCCCACTGACCGGCCCAGAAGGTCCAGAAGTACGCGTCCCAGATAATGTGGCGCGGCCCAACTTGAGGCTTGTTCCGCGACTCAAGGCCCACTATCCGTTCCCAACCGCCACGCAGCGGAAAATAGGCGCGACAATAGGGAGTTAGTTAGGGTTTAGTAGGAGATAGTATAAATATGAGGAAAGAACTCTGAATTAGGGTTCGCATTCTGTATTCTGAAATTATTACGTGTAAACTCAAAACAATAGTGAAGAGAACACCTCGGTAGGTGTCATTTTTCAGCCCGTGGACGTAGATCTCCGGATCGAACCACGTATATCTTGCTTGTTTTTATATTTCGTGTATTGATTGCTACTGAATTGATTGGATACCGGATTGCGCTTTATCAATTGGCGCCGTCTGTGGGAATCGCAAGTAGTTTTTGATATTAACAGTGCATTCAAATATCATGGTGATGACTCGTCTAAATCAATCTCGCTAGGGTGATCAAGCCAATCAAGATCCACCCGTGGATCAAGTTCTGCCGCCGAGGCAATCGCCGATACGAGGTACGTCTCATAATCAGGGCAACCAAGGCCCGGTTATGAATCCAGACAACCAGTTCTTACCTCTGCCCCCACAAGACATGCAAAACCCTAATCTCGCTGCTGCCCGGCCACCGGTCAATATTCAAATAACTCCAGAATTACTCCAGGCTTTCCTACAAGAGCATGCTCATGTTCTTCAAGACTGGGCGGCCAATCGCCTAAATCCCGAGGGACCTGCCGGACATGATGCCAATCCCGCGGTGCATCCACATCGTCAGCACTCGCATGATCGACAAGACCCGGTGCACCGCGGGCGTCAGGATCGGCGACGGGAACGACCTGGTTCTCCCGAGGACCATGGCAGTTCTAATGGGCCAAGACAGCGCAACGACGAACCTGCAGATGTCGATCGCCGCCGTCCACTTAACGCGGCTAAAAGAGTTCGTTATGCCAATCCTCATACTCTAGATCTTCAAGAGTATGAGCGAGTCCAACGCAATGTCGAGCTAGACAGAATCCTGGGCCTTGATGCCAATGGAGATATCATCACACCGTTCTCTCAAGAAATCATGGCCACCTCCCTTCCCGAAGGGTTCAAAAGGCCTGCCATACCACCTTACGACGGCACCGGAGATCCAGCCAATTTTCTTGGAGCTTTCAGGCACAACATGCTTAGCCGCGATCATACTACGTCCCTTCATTACTGTAAGATTTTCCCTGAGTACCTTCAGGATGAAGCTCGGGTTTGGTTTGATTCTCTCCCTCGCAATAGCGTATCCTCTTTTAGAGAACTCGCCGAACACTTTTGGGCGCGTTTTGAAGCACGTGCGAAGCCCATGGCCACCCTGGCCGACCTCATGAATATGGAACAAAGGGACGGCGAAACCGTTACCCAATTTCTTGTCCGCTTTACAGCGGAGAGTCTCAAGGTAGGAAGTTGCTCAGATGATGTTATCATCAACGCATTCATGAATGGACTCCATCCTGGACCACTCTACACCGAGTTGGTTCGTAATCCACCGGTCACAACCCGAGCACTGTTTAATACGGTGTGCAGATATGCTAAGGCCGAGGAGCAAACTCGTCGGAAACGTGAGAAACATGCTAGCAAGCGGCAGTCCGACAGGGCACAAGTTGGGCCTAGCACACGACCTAGTGCCTTTTCTCGTCTGAACCCGGGGCGTTCAGAATCTCGAGGTGATATTCCACAATTCACTCCGCTGACAAAATCACGAGCTGAAATTCTTTCTGTTCACAAGAATGATTTACGGCCCTGTCCGCGGATGACTGCTCCGCCTGAAAAGAGGAACCGTGGAAAGTGGTGTGCGCACCACCGAGATCATGGGCACGAGACAGAGGAGTGCCGAGAGCTCAGCAAGGAAATTGAGGAGTGTTTAAGGAAAGGTCTTTTGCGACAATACATTGCGCGGACCGATGACAAACCTCGGACAAGTCAGAATGGGGGTTCGTCTCATAACCGCGGAGGTTATCATGACCGGGGTACACAACAAAATCGGCCGCCGTGGCAGAATAATCGGCCGGGGTCTAGCAATTATGCACGGCAAGACTCTGGCAATCGCCAACAACCTCGTTTTCTGCCACCACCTCCTCCTCCGGGAGGACCCGGAGACAATGCACCCACTCACGTAATAAAAGTGATATATGGGGCCCTCCCCACCGGGGCTTCGCGAAATGCCTTGAAGGCAGAGGCTCGCCGTCCTCTTCCCGAGGAGCCACGTCATAAGCGCCTCCATCAATCCAAAACTGTTAGTTTCACAGATAGAGACCCGGTTCCAGAGATAACACCCCATACTGACGCTATTGTCATCGACATGACTGTAGCCAATGTTACAATAAAGCGGGTCTTCGTGGACAATGGAGCCGCAGTGAGTGTTATATTCGCCGACTGTTTCCAAAAGATGGGGATTCCTCGGGAACAACTTCGGCCAGCCCCCGGGCCATTGCAGACTTTCACCCAGGGTGAAGTCCAGCCAGAAGGTGTCATCACTCTCCCGGCGTCTCTGGGGACCTATCCGGCGATAAAAACCATTTTCGTGGATTTTTACGTGGTTAACTCCCCGTCACCGTACAACATGATCTTGGGTCGGGATTGGCTTACTCCCGCCAAAGCCATATGCTCCACATACCACCTCGCGCTAAAATTCCCCACCTCACATGGCGAAGTGGCTATCCGCGGTAGTCAGCGGGTTTCTAAGGAGTGCATGTACGTGGCACTCAAAAAGACTACCAAAGTTCCTCCCAAACAGCAGCTTCAGGTAGCATCATCGGCTCTTGAACCTCAGGTATGTACCTCATTGGGGGATACCACTGTCCAGGTGCCGTTTGATCCGTCCAAACCAGAACAAACTGTAATTGTCGGTGCAGTGGATGTGCCATGGTTACACCAGGCCATCATTCAGACCTTGCGAGAGTATTCCGATGTCTTTGCATGGTCCCCTTTGGATATGCCCGGGGTCTCTCCCGATGTAATAACCCACAAGCTGAACATCGATCCCAGTGTAAAGCCTATACAGCAAAAGCAAAGGAAATTCGCTCCGGAGCGAAATGCAGCAATTCGAATCGAGGTGCAACAACTCTTGGATGCGGACATCTTGTTCGAAGTGTATTACCCTTCTTGGCTATCCAATCCAGTGATGGTGATAAAGTCCAGCGGGGCATGGCGAATGTGTGTCGATTTCTCCGATCTTAATAAACATTGTCCAAAGGACTGTTATCCTCTACCTTCCATCGACCAAAAGGCCGAAGCCATTACTGGGTACGTGGCACTTTGTTTCTTAGACCTGTATAAGGGATACCACCAGATCTTCATGGATCCTCAGGATGCCCTCAAGACGGCATTTATCACTGCTTTTGGGTGTTTCGCTTTTAAGAAAATGCCCTTCGGGCTCAAGAACGCTGGAGCCACATATCAACGTCTCATGGACCGCGTTTTTCGCGATCAAATTGGCCGCAACGTCGAGGTTTACGTCGATGATCTGGTATAAAAAGTACCTCCCATTCTTCATGCGTGCAAGACATTGCTGAAACGTTGCGTACTCTGCGGCGTTACAATTTGCGACTTAATCCGGCAAAATGCACTTTCGGCGTTGGCTCCGGAAAGTTTCTTGGTTATATGGTTTAACAACACGGTCTTCAGGCCAATCCAGCCAAACTTCGGGATGTTTTAGATCTGCAACCACCGAAGACGTTCAGCTGTTCAACGCCTCACGGGTGGTTTGGCGGCCTTAAATCGCTTTTTATCTAAAGCGGCAGAGCGCCAACTCCCATTCTTCAAAATTTTGAGACAGGCGAAGTCATTTTAGTGGACTCCGGAGTGCACTGAGGCTTTCGAGGCTTTGAAGCATCATATTCAGCAATTGCCCACTTTGTCAGTTCCTCTCTCCGGAGAGCCTCTCTATATGTATTTGGCTTCCACCGAGGAAGCTATTAGCGCCGCACTCGTGCGAGAAGTCAATGGTGTTCAACATCCCGTGTATTTCGCAAGCCGAGTACTTCACGGGGCGGAGACACGGTACTCTATGCTGGAAAAAACCGTGCTGGCCCTTGTCTTGGCGGCTCGGCGTCTGCGGCCATACTTCCAAGGGCGTGAAATACGAGTTCTGACCAATCATCCTATCCGTCAGATTCTTGTCAAGCCCGAGGTTTCAGGGCGCCTCGCCAAGTGGGCTGTCGAATTAGGCGAATATGATATTCAATTTCTTCCCCGCCGAGCTATCAAGGGTCAAGCACTTGCAGACTTTTTGGCTGAAACCCCGGGGGATAATCATGAATCTTCTGCAGACAATGGTACCCATCATCCTGCTACCCTCGTATCCCCACCTCGCAAGTGGCAATTATATGTGGATGGTGCATCCACGACTCGCGGAAGTGGTGTCGGGGTGCTTCTCATTGACCCTAAGGGAGTTGAAGTTAGGTACGTCATCCGATTCAAATTTAAGGTGACCAATAATGAAGCAGAATACGAGGCAGTTCTCGCCGGGCTCCGGCTCGCTCAATCCTTAGCTATTCGCCATCTTGAGCTCTTCACGGACTCCGAGGTCGTGTCCAAGCAAATCCAGGGAACTTATGTCGCCAAGGATGAAACGATGATCAGGTATCGTGCTTTGACACTCCAACTTATGTCAACTTATGATACGATTGTTATCCAGAAAATACCACGCACTCAGAATGCAAGAGCAGATGCGCTCAGCAAATTAGCTTCCGCGGTCCGAACTAATATATCTCCGGATATTATAGTCGAAGATTTATTTCATCCGGCGATTCATGAGGCAATGGTCTCGATATTGACTGATGGTGATCCGAATTGGATGAATCCTATTATTCAATATCTCCGTGATGGAACTCTGCCTAGTGATAAGCTGCGAGCTCGACAGATAGTCCTTAAAGCCCCCAAGTATTCCTTTCACGATGGAGTCTTATATCGACGGTCGTACCTACAATCGAGTCTCCGGTGCCTCGCTCCTGCCGAGGCTAATCAAGTTCTACGGGAGGTTCACGAAGGGGCCTGTGCCAGTCATATCGGCTCCCAGACGTTGGCCAAGAAAGTTCTCCGGTGGGGATATTATTGGCCAACTTTGTTTAACGATGCCCACGACTTAGTGACCAAATGCAGCAAGTGTCAGCTACATTCTCGTGTGAAACACCTGCCACAAACCGAGCTCACTGGAATTCAAAGTGCATGGCCATTTATCCAGTGGGGAATTGATATTGTTGGCCCATTTCCGGTCGCTTCGGGGGATTGAAGTTTCTGGTGGTCGCCGTGGATTACTTCACCAAATGGGTAGAAGCGGAACCTCTTACTGCCATCACTGGCCAAAACATCTTGAAGTTCGTCTGGCGAAATATCATATGTCGTTTTGGCATACCGAGCACTATTATTTTGGATAACGGCAAACAATTTGCCAACGATCCCTTCCGGTCATGGTGCGAGGAGCTTCATATCAAACAAATTTTCACCTCGGTTGCTCACCCTCAAGCCAACGGTCAGGTTGAAGTCACCAATCGTACACTGCTCACGGGTATAAAGAAACGCCTGGATAATGCTAAAGGTCTTTGGGCTGAAAACCTTCCGCAAGTTCTATGGGCTTATCGCACGACACCGCATACCTCTACCGGGGAGACCCCCTACAGCCTAACTTACGGATCCGAAGCAGTTATTCCGGCGAAAATCAGCGTACCAAGCCCCCGCCTCATCGCATTGATTCCCGAGGATAATGACGAAGCTCTCCGTGCAAATTTGGATGAGCTTGAATATCCTCGTGATCAATCATTCATCCAGCAGGCCAGGTGTAAACAACGTGCAGCCCAGTATCATCACCTCCGGGTTCGAGGCACTCAATTCAATGTCGGGGACCTAGTACTTCGACTCAATTCAGCCAGCAAAGCTGCCCCCGAGGGGAAATTACATGCTTCTTGGGAAGGTCCTTATCGCATCGTTGCCGCGCACGATTCCGGATCCTACCAGTTGGAGCATCTCGATGGAACCTCAATTCCCCGAAGCTGGCATGTTACCAACTTGAGACGCTTATATCTGTGAATGCCAAATGACAAGTATCATCTTATCTTTATGCTCATTGTACACTTCTTTTACGTTGTTATCTCTCTTTGTATCCTTCCATTTGCTCCGGCACTCATCATTGAATAAATACTCTCTGTTTATGCATCTTGCTGTGTTCTTTTCTACGTTACGGGGACGCCCTAACGCAGTCGTATTATTATTATTATTCGTCTCCGGACAACTAAATCTCTCTCTCTCTCGGTCCGTCCGAGGAGATTCACATTTCGTCCCCGGACTCGTATCACTCTCTCGCCTGTTTAACCGGGGAGGTGTTTGCTCCCGCCCGATCCGTCCGGGGAGATTTTACTCCCGCCCAATCCCTCCGGCGAGATTTTACTCCCGCCCGATCTGTCCGGGGAGATTTAAATTGGAGTTATCCATATTATGTTCCCGAACACCCGTTAAAACAATTATTACTTTTGGTTAATAACTTGTTGTTTTCCTTAACACAACTATGCACACCAAAACGATTTTATTATCTTCCTTCGAGGTGCTGCCAAAAAGTTTTTTACATAAGACTTCAAAAAAAAAAAAAATTATCTACGGCCTCCGAGCCAGTATTCTGCGCTCCGGCGTTGAGACCTATTCCTGGACCTACGCCGTGTCCTCCGGGATCTTGTCGTTCCTCGGCCTCGGGCTCCGGCTCTTTCCCCACCACGGGCTTCCCGACGCCGTGGACTTGTTCTTGGTGCTTGTCTGGGAACTTCGTCTCTTGTACGAGCACGGCTACTTGGCTGCGGGGTAGACCTCGGGGTTTGGGCCCATTGCACAGGGTCCCATTCCTCCGGAGCCATCACTTCGATTTCTTTGGCCAGCTCTTCGACTACCTCTTCGGCGACAACAGCAGGCTCTTCTTCGACCGTAGTCACTGGAACTGGCTCTCGAATAATAATTCCTTTGCTCTTTCCCGCGGGCTTCTTTTTACCCTTCCGGGGGGCTTTTGAAGTACCTTGGCTCCGGCTTGTACTCGCAATGTATTCCTCGGCAGAAGGCCGCCACCTGCCACGGCCCTTCAGTCCTTCATACATGCTGAGGAGCAGCTCCAAAACCTCTCGCTTTCTTACAAGCTCCGAGGACTCGGCTGGGTCATTTGCCATAAGTGCTGAGATCTCGCCCTGAATCTCTACGACTCGCTCCTCCACTTCCTCAAAAGTCAGAAGGCCGAACTCAGACAGTATCCGGTCATACTCCCTTTGATGAACGAGGACACGGCTCATTTCAGCAGCTTTAGCCCGGTATTTCAGTTCGTGGTCCCTGGCTCGTTCCTCGGCCTCCTCCGCCCTCTTCTCCGCAACGGCCACCCGCTTTTCTAGCCTTGGCACTACGTACATTTGCAGGTTATTCTTCTCTCTGCGGAACCACTCTAGTGATCGCATGAGTTTCTTTATCGTTTCGTGCAATTCTGCGGTATTCTAAACAGACAAAAGAATCAACGAGAACGATCAATCTCAAGCATATAATGAGTTGGAGTTCAGCTCAAAAGCAAGATTTATATTCAACCAAATCAAAGTACATTATCCATGATTCAGTACAAAGTTTACATCTGCTCCTATTATATACTACATTAAATTTGAGGGGAACGACTGACCTCCCGCTCGATCCCCTCAGTATCCTCGGGCAACACCTCTCGCCGGCCCTCCGACGCTTCTGCTTCTTCCTCCTCATTAACTGCGGCAGCTTCATCCGCAGCCATGGCATCAACTTCTATCCGGGGGGGGGGGGGGGGTTCTTTGTTTCGAGGCTTGGAGACAAGCTCACCCCGGCGGAATGCCAGGAATTCCTGGTCCTGGTCCACCTCACAGTTAGCAATCTCCTCGGCCTTCAAAATTTGTTTCTTCTCCGCTAGAGCCTTCAACAGAGGCCACTCCGGCAGATGTGCTAATGCTGTGTAGTAGGCCTCCTCCACCCCGGCCACTGCATCAAAGTCGTACCCGAATTCTGGACGATATACATCCACATTCGGGTAGACTTCCTTGATCTGCTCCAGCAGCACAGATCGCGTGGCCTTGTCCCCTATTGCAACAAAATCGGTCTGAAAGTCAAGAAACGTGCTGGTTTGGAACAGTTTCTCGGCGAATGCTTTCAGCATCGCTTCTTGACCTTCGACTATTGCAGCTTCCTGAGCTTCCATCTCTGCCCGCAGCTGCAGTATTTCACCTCGGAGGACACCGGTTTCTGCCTCCACTCCGCGCAGACGCGCTACCTCATTTTCAACCAAGGCTGCCCTCTTACGTGCCTCGGTCAGGTCTTGTGTTAACCTGTCGTTGCGCGCCCGAAGCTCTCTCACCACTTCGGCTAGCTCCTCCTTTCCTTCCTTCTCGCTCTTGCGACCGAGTTCCATGATTCCTCGTGCCAAGCGCAGAAGTTCTTCGGCATCGGCCCCCTCCAACCCCAATAGACTTGAAGGCCCCTGCTCCTTCAACTGCCACCAATAGCAACACACAGAAATCAGCACAGATAAATATACACTGCATTTGCGTTAACAGTAACTAACGGCACATCTTGAATTTACCTCCATACTCTCCCCTGTGCAGAGTCTTTTTGCTGTTGCTGGAGGTGTCCCGGATGGCTCCGGCCTCTTCTTAGATCCAGGGGTAGGCCTCGCCGCTCCTACCTGCTCCTCAGACCCAGCGCTGGGCCTCTCACTAGGTGACATCTTCCCCCGGGGAGACACCTCAGCAGTTTTTCCTTTCTTTTTGGCTACAGCAGCCACCGCGGGGCTTCCGGCCGTCTCTTTTCCGAAGCGTCCCACTGCATGCAGAATTTGAAGTTAGTCCTGTACAAGGCAACAGTTGGTAAAAAGCAAGACATGAGAACTCCTACCCTCTTCAGCAACCGCATCGCCCGAATAATACGGGCTCAGTCCGGCCCCCTCCAGTTCCTCCTCAGTACAGAGGGTCTTGAAAGTCCCCACTGACCGGAATGTATGTACGACTTCGGCCTCCGGGTTCTCCACCGGGGCAGTATCAAGTACCTCATCCCTCCTCCACCTCGGGAGAGCTACTTCGTTTTTCACAAATATAAACCTCTCCTTCCATCCCTCCACCTTACTTGGGTTTTGCACCTTGAACCCACCTCGGGCTCGGGGACTGAAGGAGTACCACCCCTTGGATTTACCGAAGGCTTTTAGTTGGTAAAAAAACCTAAATAGCTCTACGGTTGGTTCTACCCGGCATTCTTGCACACTACGGTGAATCCGACTACTTGCCTAACCGCATTTGGCGCTAGTTGGCTTAAGGCAATGTTATAGTATCTCAGTAACCGGACCACAATGTCCCACAGGGGTAGTCTCAAATCTATTCTCAGGGGGTCTATATACACACTAATGAAACCCTGCGGCGGGCAACAGGCCCTATCACCGGGGTCCGGTACTATATATTCTAAGTTAAATGGGAAGTAGAAGGAGGGGATTAGGGCTTCTATCTGCACTCGCGTCATCCGTAACGCTACAGTGGACACTTCAAAGTCCTCCTCCATGCATTCATAGAAACCAACCATCCTAATGTTGGTTTCCATGCCGTCAGCCCTTTCTACTGTCCTATCTCGTTCCTCTCCGGAATAACATATCGAAGGGGTGGCACATCTAACGGAGCGCTCTGAGTCCCTACCTCTTGAACAGAATAAGAAGTTGAAGAAGAAGGCATACTTACTTGGTTAGAGTTTGGAAGGTTTTTTATTTGAGACGAATCACAGGCGCGCAGAATTCTCCTTTTTTCCCGCTTTCTAAAACTGGCTAATCGCAATGAGGAAGATGAAGTTACTGTGCCATTATTCCAAATATATACACAAATAGCCAACGGCTCTGATACAGCCTATTCAAATTCAGCGATTGAGATTTGGACGTGATATTCACGCGCTTTACAGTTCCCAAGGCGCGGTGGGGAACAGGTTCATTGAAAATCGTAGAGCGTGTCACTTCACATCTCTCTCTCTCATGATGGCGCCGCCAATCATATCAACCCCACTCTTGGCCAGGAAGATTTGGACCAGACTTCGGTGCTCCCTTCACCTCGGCCAGACTACCACACTCCGGTGCTCCCTTCACCTCGGCCAGACTAATGTCTTCTTCCGCTGCAATTTCTTGCTTTTGGGGAACTCGGTATCTCGCTATCACCTCAGTGTAATTCGGCCTAGTTCGGTTCCGCTTCCACGGACTACGTCGCGGAGTACCTTAGACGCGGAACAGACTTGGTCATCCACAAACACTTCGGCTCGCCCGCGACCACGGCTCATCTTGCTTATAGTTCCACCCCGGTTACAACCGAAGCTCCTTCCTCGCTCCGGCTGGGGAGGGGGGCATCTGATAGGGATGGCTCGGTCACTTCGGGTCGGGTTAATACCTCGGCCCACTGACCGGCCCAGAAGGTCCAGAAGTACGCGTCCCAGATAATGTGGCGCGGCCCAACTTGAGGCTTGTTCCGTGACTCAAGGCCCACTATCCGTTCCCAACCGCCACGCAGCGGAAAATAGGCGCGACAATAGGGAGTTAGTTAGGGTTTAGTAGGAGATAGTATAAATATGAGGAAAGAACTCTGAATTAGGGTTCGCATTCTGTATTCTGAAATTATTACGTGTAAACTCAAAACAATAGTGAAGAGAACACCTCGGCAGGTGTCATTTTTCAGCCCGTGGACGTAGATCTCCGGATCGAACCACGTATATCTTGCTTGTTTTTATATTTCGTGTATTGATTGCTAACTGAATTGATTGGATACCGGATTGCGCTTTATCAGTTACCAAAAACAACTATTAAACTGTGATCAAATAAACTTAAGATTCAATTAACATAAGATGACAAGATAAGTAGATTGATTTTTTAGTTTAAAAATATGATTAGAGGATTCAACCCTTGATCAAGTATTCCCTTGTTTCGAATAATCTATGTAATTAATGTTGTTACCCAATTGGTTAGCCTTAGAACTCCTACTCCAAGATTAATAACAAGCTATATCAATCTCATTGTCTCTTAAGTATGATTAATCAAAACAAGCTCTTCAATCTACTCAAATTATCAATTCCTAAAACAAGCTCTTTAAGAATCAATAGTTAAGTGCATTAAGAGTCAAGACAACGGAGTAGATTCGACATAAAACTCGTAAGTTCGGTTTCAATGGTCGAACTCTATGTTATCCCCAATAAAATAAATCTATTGTTTGCTACACGGGAATCAGATTCATAACAATTACGGATTATAAGCCCAATTCTAGCAACACACAAACAAATATCCAAATGGGAGATCAAACCACAATTCAATTCATAAGTGTGAATCAACAATCCCAAATAACATAGAACATTCTAAAAACATAATCCAATCGGTTAACAACCGGAGAAATTACATAAACATTCTCAATCCAAGGTTCAACTAATGATCAAGGGCTGAAATAAAGGGTGCTAGCCACCCATTACACCTAATGCAATCAGCAAATAGAAAGAAATACAAGAAGACATGATAAATTTATAGAATAAAAGAAAGAACTTGGGTTGAGGAATGAAAGGCCTTCAATCTTCTTCCCAATGTTGTTCTTGAGGATGATGGAGGCTGGAAAATATATTATTGGATGTCCAAAGATAGGTTAAATTCGAAATGGAACTTATATATATATGGGAAGAGTTCTCAATTCAGTTTTAGGCAAAATTGCATTCACAATTTTAAAATAGGGAAAGGATCTCGACCGAGATGCAAGTGTGTCTCGGCCGAGACGTGAAAAAAGGATTTCTTTGCTGGGTGAATCGAAAGCTGATCTCGGCCGAGATTCACTTGTGTCTCGGCCGAGACGTGAAAAGGGAAAAATCAGGGCTTGTTAGGGTTTGGCTCTTCTCGGCCGAGATTGGGTTTCATCTAGGCCGAGATCTTGATCTCTTGAATTTCTGGATTTTCCCTGGAGAGTCATCTCGCCGAGATACATTGCCTGTCTCGGCCGAGATCTTCAACTCTTCAAAACTTCAAGAATTCCCTGGAGAGTCGTCTCGGCCGAGATTTACATCCTGTCTCGATTGAGATCTTCCTTTAACCCTGTCCTTTGTTGCCTCAAGCTGGGGAAATGGTTGAATTCTCCAGCGGTGTATCGATCCACTGACTCCGTGATCTTTTAATGCTCCTTTTCGATCCATTTGCACCTGTTCTATCATAAAAATGAACCAAACACATTATTTTTTCCAATGAGAATTAAATGCACGAAGTACACGTGAAATTGCACAAAAACAACATTAAATTGACACTTAAAGCGTCCTAAAGTGTGTGCACAAACACGTGTACCAAATCCCCCCAAACTTGAACTTCTGTTCGTCCCGAACAAATAAAGAAAAAGAAAAAAGAACACGTGTTTAGGAAAAATTTAAGTGGCAATCGATTTCAGATTATTTTCTTAAAAGCAAGACAAACATGAAAGTAATGAGCATGTGTGATAGGCAAAATCCACTACTTTCTACACTTTGACATTCCCGACTTGAGATCCTCACCGGGTGAGTGTATCTCTCAACTCTCGAGTGTATCAAATAGGACGTGTATACGCTCGCATTGAAGTGCATGAAACGCTGCCATAAGCTTGTCAATCATCTAAACTCGAAAATGTACTTGACTTTTGGGGCAAAGAATCAAATAGGTCTTTAATGGGTTGTAATGTTGGCTTGGGGTAAGGTGGGATAATTTTGGGTAAAAGTGACAGTAAAATGGACTAAATGAGTTATCTACTCTCATCTACCCCTCAAACAACAATCACTCTACCTCACTCGTTCACTTCCAATTCAAATCGGCTCTAAGACTCGACTTCTTCACCTTATTCCAGCCTACATCTCCCATGTCTATCAATTCTCAATTGAGATGTGTTTCTTAGGATATTTTCAAACCTTGAGAATGATAATTACAAGATGTGATTTTCACCGGCCTCTCTAATTCTAACACTAAAAGGTATATACAATCAACTCTTTCTTTTATTTTCTGATTTTTCGATTTTTTTCTTGGTTTTCGATTTTTCTCTTTTTTATTTTTTAATAATAACAGTGGAGAGGCTCGTGTTCTTAATTCTTACCTATTTAATGTGTTTCCCTTTCACCTTTCGACAATTTCCACTAGTCTACCCAATTTGATCCCAATCTTCCAACCCAACTACCTTCCAACCGTCTCCCTCATACTCTTATAGTCCATTTGGGTTCAAAGGTTAAATTAAAGGGGATTGGCTTGTAAAGTTGGCTTGTAAAAATAAGCTTTAAGCTCAAGGAGCTTAACTAGAGACAATGTCATATTTGGTAAAAAGGGAATATTTTCAAGCTTTTGAAATAGGTTTTGATCAAGAATTGCCTAATATCACTTTCAATGCCACAATAAGTACCGACTTATTCAAAAGTAGAGAATAGGGCAAGTTCTAGAGGAAAATGCATGCATTCAATGAATTTCACACCGAAAGAAGATTTTGAAGTACTCAAAAAATGGGAGTATCTATTTAGGCTCAAAAACTCACTTTGGCAAAATTTTGATCACAAATCTTGAATGCAAGCTCGATTTTGTTTCAATACTACCATGCTCTATCATGTGCCATTTTCAAAATTTTTGTTCAAAATTTTTTCATCATTAACCAATGCCACAATTCTCATTCCTACACGGTTCAATCATTTCTCGAGGGGCCAACTTGTACGCCTACCAACCCCTCCCTAAACTTGGTTGGAAACCAAGCTTGTGGAAAAGAGGAGTACGAGTTGGTGCTCGTCGAATTTAACCAATTATTAACCATTTTAGCCCAAGCCAATAACTAACTATCTATCTTAACAAAAATCCTACTCCTAAAATGTGCAAGGGATCAAAATTTAATATAAACAATATCAAAATAACAAAAACAACCAAGTGATAACAATTGGCTCACAGGCCAAGTAATCTCATCAACAAGTAAGGCAAAGTCAATCATCAATAATCAAGCCAAAATACAAATCATAATTGGCACACATGCCATCAAATCAATTCAACATGAACACAATACCAAATGACTCACAGGCCAAAACCAACAATAACAGTGTAAAGTGACAGAAGTGAGGGCACACAGGCCAATAACATAAATAGTAAGGGAAGATAAGGAGTGGTAGGAGGGGGTTCGGGAAGTTCGAGCGGCCGAGAATGTCTTACCCCCTTGTTCTCTTCCCAAACTTGGTTTTTCAACTAAGTTTGGGAAGGAGGGAGTAAGGCTTTCTCGGTACTTTACTCACAAAGATCGGGAAGGCTGGGAGCTCGAGCCGGTGAAACACCCCTTAATGGTGTTGAAGAGGTCGAGGAGCTTGGTCTGGTTTTCTTTAATGGTCTCTTTAGTGCCTCTCAATTCAGCTCCAATTGTCGTCCTCATTTCCACCAGCTCGGCTCTGATTCCTTTGATTTCATCCCCCATTGCAGCCACCAGTCCTTCTTGTCGTTCTTGGAACTCAGATTGAGACAACACAGCTGATGCTGGTCTCTTCTTGGATGGTCTGTCTAGTTGGCTGCTACCTTCCCTCTCGCCTCCCGTGCTTCGAACCCTAGCCAACGGACGTGACTTCTTTGCTCTCTTGAACTTGGTCAATTCATCACTGGTTGGATATTTGGATGCATTGATGTGCGGCTCGGAGCTTAGTTCCAAGTTCAATTTGCTTTCCAAGTTGGTGATGTACGTCAGCCCGGGGTTAGGTAAGCGGAGGTAAGGTCCCTCATTTTGGAGGAAATAAGGGACAGACGGTCCCGAGGTGCCCTCTTTATACCCGAGCATAACTATTCTCATATTCTCCATCTCCTCCCAGTCGAAATAGTATTCATTGCTGATGGGTGTGTATTTTGGGAGGGGCACGTTGTAATGCTCGAGAATGGGGGTAATCAAAGCCCCGCAGTAAATTCGTTCTGGAACATTCGTCTCCCTCTTCCTTTCTGTCCTCAATTCATTTACTTTCTTCTCAAAGCTCAGTATCAAGTCTTCTTGAAAATCCCTCAGTCTTCTGTCCACAATTGCCCACAAAATCTCCATCTCATATAATCGAGGAGAACTGATCTCCTTCCTGCCACAGATTGTCGAGCTCAACAACTTCTGCAAATATTTGACGATCGGGCTTCTTATTGAAGTCAACTTGGATCTCCTTGGGTCGTAAGCCTGTGGTGCAACTATTCCAGAGGCGGCAATGATTTGCCCCCAGAATTGTTGCACATCGAACTCTTGAAGAGCATTTGCATCGCTAACATTTGGCCTTTTGAAACCGTATATAGCCCTTAAGTTGTCATGGATCAAGGTCTTTGCCTCATTTAGAAGTTGGAACTTGATGATGTAGAGCTTTGCCGAGCAGGAAAGTGACTCCTCCTCAATTTCAAGAGCTTGAGGAATATATGTCGGGGTTCTAGGCATTAGGCGAGCCCCGCTTGTTCTAAGAGATCATTGATGTTTTGCCTTATGCCCATGGCGTCCAAAATCTTTGGATTGCAATAACGGGTTGCCGACGCCCCTCTCCTTATCAATTTATCGAACCTCTTCTTCTGTTCGTCTATGCTCAGAATTATATCGAAGTTGATTGGCTTTGTGGGTTTACCTGTGATGGTTGTTGGAGTTTCCGGTATGGGAGCCTCTGGTGTGTGCTCAACTATTTTTTCTTTGCCCTTAGCTTAACTTTTTTCTGATTTTTTATGTTACGCGCCTACTTGAAGTGCCCTCTTGACTGGTGTTTTTCTTCGTGTTTTTCGGTGGTGCCATTGTTTGCCTGTAACCAGTCAGAAACATGCACATCAAACTTAAGTTAAAAAACGAAATTTCAAACTTATATGTCCACCATCATTTATCCATGGGAGAAGCAATTTCACACTCATTATTCTTTAATCATGAATCAATTAGCTAGCCCAAATATCCTAAATCAACAATCAAATCAACAAAAAAAAAAAAAAAAAAAAAAAAAAAAAAAAAAAGCTAAATCGATTTAATGTGTTCTAACATATATCAAGCCATTTCAAACGATTACACATTACCAATCTAGCTCAAAAATTGAAACGACTATCATATTAATCAAGAAAAAGGGGCTAAACAATCCATATACATGTTTGAAGAGTATTCACAATCCTAATTCACAAATGTCTCACCCAATCCCATCTCCTAGTCCACAAATATCACTTATCATCATCAAATTTGTAATCTTAGTCGCCAAACAAATCAATTCGGCTATCAATTTACACAATATTGAAAATTTTCAACTAAATTCAATAAAACCAACTAAAAATACGAAATTGAAGTCCTATCATGCATCAAATTCAACAATAAATATCACAAAATTAATAGGAGGTGATATCAATACTTACCGGATGAGTTTAGGCGAAGAAGATTTGAATATTTCCTTTTGCGCCCTTTTTTAACCCGAACTCAAAACCACTCCAAATCCAATTTTTTTTGGATGAAAGTGTGTTATATGATGTGGGTGAGGGTGTGTGTGAGTTTGAGTAAATTTGATTGAGTGAAAATGGTGAAATTTGAGAGTGGGGTGTGTGTTTGTGCGCAAAATCGTGAATTGGGGGGAGGGAGGGAGGGGGAGAATGCCCTAATCTGTTCGCGCAGGGGTATTTATACCTGGGCGGAATCTCGGCCGAGATGCATTTCTTCCTAGCTTGGTGTCTCGGCCAAGATCCGTTCTTTGATCTCAAGCTCATTTCACTCAGCAACGGATCTCGGCCAAGATTCTTTGTGCGTCTCGGCCGAGATATCCTTCCAGCAATTTAGCCTCAATCTGGGACAAGTTGATCTCGGCTGAGATGACTTGGTGTCTTGGCCGAGATAGGCTTCCAAAAAATTTAGCCAGTTTGGGCTCTTCTGAATCTCGGCCGAGATGCTTTGTGTTTCTCGGCCGAGATAGCCTTCCAGGGAATTGTCCTGTTTTGCCTGCATGACGTCTCGGCTGAGATGCCTTGTGTGTCTCGGCCGAGATGGTTTTCCCTGCACTTTTCCTTCATTTTGATCCTCTTCACCCCCATTCCATGATTATTCTGATCAATACCTGCACATTTCTCAACAAAAACATCAAATATTCCACAAGGCATTTATTAAGCTACTAAACTATGAATTTAAAAGTGCAAAAAATTAAAGATACCGTCGGGTTGCCTCCCGAAAAGCGCCTTTGTTTAATGTCATTGGCTCGACGGATGTTCCTTGCCTTAGCATTGATTCAGAGGTGGTTTCCATATTGGTCCAGACCAGTTCAAGCACTTTACTTCATGCAGCTTCTCACCCTCCTCTTCATGATGTTTCAAGAATGTGGAAATGTTCGACTTATTCCTGTGCCCTATCTCAAATTATCTCTCAACAGGAGGGTCAGCAATATCATGAGGAAAAATAGTATGGGAATCCTTGGGATACTGCTCAGAATAAAAAATGTAAAATTGCACGGTCTTTCCATCAAACTCCATTGTGAGTGTGCCTCCATGAACATCTATCTTCGTTCGGGAGGTGTTTAGAAACGGCCTCCCGAATAAGATAGGCATAGATTTTAATGAATCCCCTTGCATCTCCAAAAAAATCAGCTGGAAACACTAAGTTATCAACTTCAACTAGCAAGTCTTCAATCACCCCATCGGGGTATGAAGCGCTTCGATCGGCTAGTTGAATGACTACTTGTGTTACCTTAAGCGGTCCCAAATTCAAGGATCGAAAAATAGAGCGGGGCATAACATTGATTGATGCTCCTAAATCTAGCATAGCATGTTCAATCTTTTGGTTGTTTATTTTGCAAGGAATAACAAACATACCGGGATCCTTGCATTTCTGTGAAAGCTTCTTTTGAAAAATTGCTGACACGTTTTCACTCATGAGCACTTTCTCGTTCCCCTTAAGACTTCTCTTGTTGGTGCACAAATCCTTCAAGAACTTTACATAACGGGGAATCTGCTTCACAGCCTCGATCAATGGAATGTTAATCTCCACTTTCTGGAACACTTCCAGCATTTCCTTGTCTCTGTTTCTGTCCGGAACCTTCTTGATCTGGCTAGGAAATAGAAGTGGTGGAATTGCAAGATTGAATTGTGACCCCTGAGGATCTCCCCTGAGGATCTCGGCCGAGATTCACTTCCTTCTCGGCCGAGATGGGTTGGCAGAGAATTTTCCCCTGTGATTGAAGTAAGCAATCTCGGCCGAGATCTTGGTGTTTCTCGGCCGAGATTATGTCCTCAACAATTTCTTCTTCATTTTCGATTCTCCTTTCTTCATCTCTCAACTCTCCTTTCTCGAGTATTTTCCCACTCCTTAAAGTACTAACGCTGACATTCTCGGTTTCCTTGGATCAAATGTACTTCTTATGGGAAATGGCAATAAACAATCGGTGAAACATGCCACCATTGCTTCCTTTTGTTTCCTCAATTCTTTTGCAAGCTTCCATTTAGGTGCACCTGCTTGAACTTCAGGGCGTTGAGGTGCTGAGCTCGTTTGTTCCTTTGAACATTCAAGTAGGCCGTCTTTCTGCACATGTGAAGACTGCCCGGGCTTCTCAAGCTCTCCAGGCATTACCCTACTAACAATGCCAATTGCGCTCACGTTGGCCATATTGTTGGGATTAATTTCCAGTTGAGTGGGCAATTTTCCACCTTGTGAATTTTCTAATCGAGAAACGGCAGAGGCAATCTAAAAGACTTGGTTCTCAAGATTTTGGAACCTCAAACTTGATTCTCACTGAAGTTGAAGGGTACTGGTTGCCAAGCTTTTCACTATGTCGGACAATGATGGATCAGAGGGTATTGGCTTGATGGGCTGTCTCTGCTGGAACATCCCCTTAGGATAGGGGGGTCGATTGTTCCCAATTTATTCACCCTGTTGTTGCACATTCGGATTTTGATGCCCATACTTGAATTTGGGATGGTCTCTCCATCCTGGATTGTATGTCTGTGAATAAGGATCATACTTTCTGCCGGCAGGGTTAGGATTGAAGTTATGTACTGCATTGGCATGAGCCTCCATTTCTTCTCCGAGAATAGGACAAGCATCAGTGGAGTGTTCGGTTGTTTGACAAATTCTGCAAGGTCTTTGAGTAGGAGTGCTACCCGAAACCATTTTCTTCACTAGGTCAGTAAGCTGATCCAACCTCTCTTCAACACCCGAATCGATGACATCCTTGACACGTTTCACGGGCTCTCGATAGACGAATTGTTGAGTGTTGGCTGCCATTTTGGAGATCAATGCTCAGGCCTCAATAGAGGTCTTGTCGACCAAAGCCCCACCACTGGCTGAGTCAATCATATTTCGGTCAGTTAGACAAAGCCCCTCATACCAATATTAGATCAACAACTGCGGGGTGATTTGATGTGGTGGGTAGCTTGCTACAAGTTTCTTGAACCTTTCCCAGTACTCGTATAAGGTTTCCCCCTGCATTTGCCTAACTCCACTAATCTCTTTTTTGATGTTGGTAGCCCGTGAAGCAGGAAAGTACTTCTCAAGAAACTGTGTTTCCATTTGCTCCCAAGTGGTAATGGAACCGGGTGGTAAATAGTATAACCAATCTCTAGCAAGGTCTTTGAGTGAGAAAGGGAATGCTCTCAGTTTAATCTGTTCTTCAGTCACTCTTGTCGATTTCATGCTTGAGCAGACCACAAGAAACTCCTTCAAATGCTTATGTGGGTCTTCCCCGGATAGTCCATGAAATGATGGCAGAGATGAATGAGCCCCAACTTGAGCTCAAAGGTAGTATCATTCCCTATCTCCGGAAATATGATACACAAGGGTTCATGTACAACCCTTATGTTAGCAAGCTCCTTCATAGTCCTTTCTTGTGATCAATTAATGAAAACAATAAAAGGGGGGAGTTTTTATTATCCAACTATAATTACTAACGGTTACCAAAAACAACTATTAAACTGTGATCAAATAAACTTAAGATTCAATTAACATAACATGACAAGATAAGTAGATTTATTTTTGGGTTTAAAAATATGATTAGAGGATTCAACCCTTGATCAAGTATTCCCTTGTTTCGAATAATCTATGTAATTAATGTTGTTACCCAATTGGTTAGCCTTAGAACTCCTACTCCAAGATTAATAACAAGCTATATCAATCTCGTTGTCTCTTAAGTATGATTAATCAAAACAAGCTCTTCAATCAATCCTACTCAACTTATCAATTCCTAAAACAAGCTCTTTAAGAATCAATAGTTAAGTGCATTAACAGTCAAGACAACGGAGTAGATTCGACATAAAACTCGTAAGTTCGGTTTCAGTGGTCGAACTCTATGTTATACCCAATAAAATAAATCTATTGTTTGCTACACGGGAATTGGATTCATAACAATTACGGATTATAAGCCCAATTCTAGCAACACACTAACAAATATCCAAATGGGTGATCAACCACAATTCAATCCATAAGTGTGAATCAACTATCCCAAATAACATAGAACATTCCAAAAACATAATCCAATCAGTTAACAACCGAAGAAATTACATAAAC
Source organism: Ajuga chamaepitys (assembly GCA_958295605.1). Taxonomy (NCBI): domain Eukaryota; kingdom Viridiplantae; phylum Streptophyta; class Magnoliopsida; order Lamiales; family Lamiaceae; genus Ajuga; species Ajuga chamaepitys. Next base: position 37,451,124 of record OY282504.1, read on the forward strand.
ATTCTCAATCCAAGGTTCAACTAATGATCAAGGGCTGAAATAAAGGGTGCTAGCCACCCATTACACCTAATACAATCAGCAAATAGAAAGAAATACAAGAAGACATGATAAATTTATAGAATAAACTAAGAACTTGAGTTGAGGAACGAAAGGCCTTCAATCTTCTTCCCAATGTTGTTCTTGAGGATGATGGAGGCGGGAAAATGTGTTATTGGATGTCCAAAGATAGGTTAAATTCGAAATGGAACTTATATATATAGGGGAAGAGTTGTCACTTGAGTTTTAGGCAAAATCGCATTCACAATTTTAAAACAAGGTAAAGGATCTCGACCGAGACGTGAAAAGAGGATTTCTTTGCTGGGTGAATCGAAGGCTAATCACGGCCGAGATTCACATGTGTCTCGGCCGAGACGTGAAAATTGAAAAATTAGGGCCTGTTAGGGTTTGTCTCTTCTCGACCGAGATTGGGTTTCATCTCGGCCGAGATCTTGATCTCTTGAAATTATGGATTTTCCCTGGAGAGTCATCTCGGTCGATATACATTGCTTGTCTCGGACGAGATCTTTAACTCTTCAAAACTTCAAGAATTCCCTGGAGAGTCGTCTCGGCCGAGATTTACATCCTGACTCGGCCGAGATCTTTCTTTAGCCCTGTCCTTTGTTGCCTCGATCGATCCACCGACTCCGTGATCTTTTAATGCTCTTTTTCGATCCATTTCACCTGTTTTATCATAAAAATGAACCAAACACATTATTTTATCCAATGAGAAATTGCACAAAAACAACACTAAATTGACACTTAAAGCGTCCTAAAGTGTGTGCATGAACACGTGTACCAATACAGCTCCACAAGGGAAAAAATTCTTGAGAATTTACATCTGCTTGCATCCTTTGAAGTTTAGATTTAATAGTGGGTGCAGACCATGGATTAGGGTAGATGGTTGCCATTTGAGAGGTAATGCACCAGGGGTCCTACTAACAGCTTTGTGTATAGATCCAAATAATGATCCATACCCTTTGGCATATGCTGTTGCGGGAACTGAAAGCAAGGAGAATTGGATTTGGTTTTTGAATCTGCCGAAGGAAGACCTTATGGGGTGAGAGAGAAGATGTATACAAATTTATATCTGACAAACAGAAAGGTCTAATTAGGGCATTTGAAAGGGTGTTACCAGCTGTTGAAAATAGATTTTGTGTGAGACATCTTCATGGCAATATGAAGAGGTCTGGGTACAGAGGTGATGCATTCAAGAAGCTGTTATGGAAAGCTACCAAAGCAACCAAAGTACTTGCATTCAATAGGGCAATAGACCACATTGATGAATTGGATCCCAGATGTGTTCAGTGGCTTCCAGACAAGCATCCAACCATATGGAGTAGGTCCCATTTCAACACCTTTGGCAAATGTGACACTTCGGTTAACAATATGTGTGAGCAATGGAGCAGTGCATTGTTGGATGCTGGGGAGAAGAACATTCTAACTATGTTGGAATGGATTAGAGAATATTGTATGTGTAGGTTGCTAAACAATAGAGATATATGTGAAAGGAAGTGGGAGGGAAGAAAAAATTGTCCAAGAATAAGGAAGATTTTAGAAAAAATGATTGAAGATTCTGCCGATTACATACCAGTCAAGTCAAATGAGTGGAATTATGAGATTTCAAGCTCAGATAGTGGTAGGTATGTTGTGGATTTTTTTATGAAGACATGTGCTTGCAGAAAGTGGGATGTTTCTGGAATTCCCTGCAAGCATGCAACAAGTGCAATAAATGCAGAAGCAAAAGACCCAGAAGATTTTGAACATCATTGTTATTTTGTTGAGACATATGATGTTGTTTACTCTAATCTGATATATCTAATGAATGGTGAAGAACTATGGAACAAGACTTGGTACATACCACCCCCACCACCAGATTTTGGAAAGAAGAAGAAAAATGTGAGACCCCAGAAAGCAAGAAGATACGATGCTAGTGCTGAATGACACGTCGGTTTTCTAACCTAGTATTCCGCAAGTGTACGGTTGTAGGTGTAGTAGCGGCAGTCAAGCTCGATCCCTCAGAGAATAGGTCTTAAGTAGTTCGATACCTCAATAATCTAGGATTATCCTAACTAGATACTAATTTGCAAAGGGTTTGTTTTTACTAACTAAAATACTTAACAGCTAAATTACCTAATTAACTATGGCCTAACACTTGGCAAACAAAGAGGATTAACAATCAGCGAGAAAAGGTATCCTAGGGCTTCGATTTCAAGATATTACTTCAATGTTGAATATGATTAACCTATAGATTTATCGATTATAGTGTTTATTAGGCGGCACAACAATAATCTAACCCTTCTCTCGAAGCGATTAAACCGTTGATTAATTAAGCTAATTACCCTCTCGAGTTAATTAAACCTAATAACTCCCAAACGATCCTAAGCCACGGCCTACACAGTCATAGACAACTGCTCTTTATGTCATAAGTCTGATAACGATTCCCTCCTCTCGAAGCGGTATTGCTAAACTAAATTACTAAATCTAGGTGATCAAGCTAAATTTAGTTATAAGCACAAACATAGAGATAAACACATAAAGAACGGAATTAATAAATTAAATCATAATCAAAACATTATCATAATAATCCCTACTCTCTAATCCTAGGACCCGAATAGCTTAGCTACTCATGCCTAGCAATAATCCAATACAAGATTCTACGGAAAATATTGTAAAAGATTAAACTAGAAAAGAACGACTAAACCCGGATGAATCCGTCTCGATGATCTTCGTCTTCTTCGTCCTCCAAGTGCTCTCTAACATCTCTTCAAAGTGTAATGATGATGATGTGGCTGATCTCCCTTGAAAAACGAGCTCTACTTGTCTTTTATAAGCTTCAGAAAAGTCCTAGGGGAGTTAGGAATTAGTTCCTACTTGGGACAGAATTTCTCTTCAAAATCGGCCTTTTGACGCGGCCGTGTTGGATGAATGACGCGGCTGCGTCTCTTCAAGCTTGAATCTTCTAAAAAATAGACAAAATGACGCAGCCGTGATGGATGAGTGACACGGCCGCGTTGGAGCAACAGTGTTGTTTTACGCTTTGCAAGTCACATTTGATGCGGCCGTGTTGTGTATGTGACACAGTCGTGTTATTTCTGCTCTAGTTTGTCCTCTGGACCGGTTCAGACCAGGATAGGCTGACTTTGGTCGGTTCGGACTGGTTTTGGTCGGTTTTGTCTGGTTTATACGTCCCTTCGACTTTTTCTTTCGTCCCTTTATCGTAAATCACGACTTTTAATCCTGAAAATGCTCAAAAATACCTTAAAATAAGTCAAACACATTAAATGGTCCAATTTATAGCACTTTATCCAATTCTTGACCAAATATTCACATAATTCCTATAAAATACTATCATAAATCGACCTAATTACATGCATAATTAACGTGTATCACTGAAGACCCAAAAGGGAAGAAGAAGGCAAAGGAAACATTGCAAAAGATGAAAAAGCATAAATTTAAGGTCACATGTCAATATTGTGGTGAAGAGAGTCATAATCATAATGAATGTGTGTTTAAGATTGTAGATGAAGTTGAAGCAGGTTTTACTGCTGAACAAGCTGATGGCTCTAAGACCATGATGAATGTAAGTATGTACCTTGATGTATTAATATGCTTATTAATATTTTAATCTAATTCCAGTTTGATGTCATTATAATATGTTTCAGTGTGTACGATGATAATGGAGTCCAGCAAGATGAGATGACTCAGCCCGAGGATGCTCCCAATCCTACCCAAGATGAAATGATCATTGATCTAGAGGAACCTGAAGATCATGCAGCTGCACCCCCAATTGAAAGACCATTAACCAGACAAGGCAGAGAGAGGCTGGTAACGTTTTGGTGCATTATAATTAACTTCCAAATATGTTTTTCTGTACTTTTGACTCCATCTGGTTAAGACTTTTTTGTTTTTTGGCCAGGAAAAGAGCTAGGTTTGGATTGAGTGGCAGGGTATCATATTTGGGGGAGTGCAGCTATTCCAAGGCAGTCCCATACTCTGTCCACAATGCACTCAACACACCTAAACCAGCACAGACTAAACTAAACATAAGAGCACACCTGCCCATGAGTTTCAACCCCCCAAGCATTCAGTGGGAGGCCAGCCCCCTCAATACCTCAAAACAGGGAGTCAGAAACATTGAAATTTTAATGAAGGAGGTAAGAAGTTTGTTAGCTTGTCTGGGATTAAGTTTGTGTTTAGTAAGGGGGGAAAGGGAAAAGGAAAAAGAAAGAGTGATTTGTCAATGGTGGGGATTACTTTGATGGTTGTGCAGTTTTTGGTTGTTACTAATGATGGGAATGGGTTTTGAAATCCAAATGGTACATTATCAGGAATGTTTTTGCCATGGGGGGTTTGCTATAGTTTGATTTATGGTTTTGTGATGATATTTATGTTGATGTTTTATTATTAAAACTATTTTTTATGATGTAAGGTTCCATTCCATTTGGATATGAACACCAAACTAAGCATGGTCATTCAATTTTTTGGGATTGCAATGTTGTTCAAATTATATGAGATGTTTATTGTATTATGTTATTAGTATAATGGGCATATTTCCTTCTGTTGCTGCTATTGTTGATTTACTTTATTCGGTTTTGTTTAGTTATGTTCACAATTTCGGTTTTGTTTGGTTGTAAGTGGATTAGGAAGATGAAAACCATGTTGGAAAACACTACCCAGATGAAATAGAACACAAACATACATTAGCCCCTATTACATATGCCAAAACAGAGGTTACACATAAGCAAATTAAACATAGACCCTATATCTAGACCAAACTAAAGTAGGAATTTAATCATCCATACAACTAGGATAATGATGACCAAACAGGTCAGCATCTTCAGCAACTTCCTTATTCCTCTTATCTCTTCAACAATGTCTCTCACTTTCTCAGCTAGGACCCCAATGGCTGTGCTTAGCCGATCATCGATAACCCTCTGACCTGCACCATCATTTTCAGTCTGCCTAGCCCTAGGAACAACCCTTTATGCTTGGACTTCATCAGCCCAAACAAAGTATAAACATCCACCGTTGTTCCAGTCAAGATACGAGTAGAAGTGACGACCTCTGTTGCTCGGCCTCGACGACATGTAGGATCGGGTTCCTTTATTGCAGTGGCAGACTATGCTCGGTTGTGGGGGCAGGTACGGCCTGCCACCATTGGATGAAGACGAAGAAGCCATTCTAAATCTTTTTCATTCAACAACATCAAGCAAGAAAAGCAATAAAAAACGAAAATAAAGGGAAGGGATAAGAAGATGCTTAATAGATTGAAGAATCCTTGAAGAATTTTGATAATATTGACGGGTGTCACAAGTCTGCGAATAATCCCCGAGTTCTTCTTCAAAGATGGCTTCCTCATTAAAGAGGAGGAAGAAAACTCTAGCTAAAAACTATGAAAATCTAAAAATGTAGAGAGAAAGAGAGAAGAGTAGTGAAGAAGATTATAGTAAATGAAAATGGGCAAAAGTTACAAATGAAATGAGGGAAGAGGTATTTATAATGCCCTAACCCTACAAATGTCAAAAGACCTAATAAACTGCAGAATTAACCCTTTAGTAAAGGTAAAAGGGTAAAAATACAAAAGGGAGTGCTTAGCTCTTTAAAATATGGAGTCGAACCCCTTCAATCGCGCTTCATTCGTCCCTCTCGAAAATTCTGGGAAATTTCTTTCCAAAATTAGCCCTTAACTACAAAGTTATACATCTTCGTCTTGACTACATGCGGTATCATGAACGCTCGAATCCAAGTTTGTATGATAATATTACAGTCGAAATACAGATAGATACGCTGAAAATTATCAAAACCGGCTCAAAACCGGCCAACTGCCAAGACCGACTTCCGGAAAGTATGGGCCGGTACTGAGCAAAGCGAGCAACTGCTGTATAAATAGCCAGACCAGCTGCTGGCCGCTCGGTCCGGCTATGCCCTTTTGTGGCACTTGTTGTCTACACGTCGTTCTCTCATCGTTGTGTTGGATCCTTTACTCTTGTCTTCTCGATCCGACCTCTTCGCGTTTTGTTTAAAATTTCATGATATTCGAGTTGGTCTTTGGTGGTGGTCTGATTGGGTCCGTTTGGGCCTTGTTTTGCGGGCTGGAATAGGGAAGTATGTGCAATTGATCTTCTTTCTTTTCTGGTTTTTTCTAACCTTCAAAATACAACTATAAAACACCCCAAAGTGCATTGAATCATATTAAAAAGAAAATAGGGGTCGGGAGTGCAATAAAACACAATATCACACTTCAACATGCCAAATACTCATAATTCTCATAAAAATATGGACGCGAAATATGCAAGAAAAACAAAAATTCTTGCGTTCATCAAATACTACCTTTGTATGCATTGTGTAGAAATGCCCCTCAATAGGCCTAATCCTCATGCATTGCTTAGATGCCTCTCTTATAGATGCATGAATCATCCCAGCGTTGCGCAAAACCAAAAAGCAAATATAAGTAAAACAATAAAAAATCAGTAATTTGTTCCAAAGAAATATAATGTGAAATTGTTTAGAAGTATTAATATACCTCTTTGTTGGGAACACACATTTTCTGGCTAATTTTTAAATGCAGGCACCTGATAACACGTTACTTATGCATGTATTTAGGTCGATTTAGGATCATATTTTATATCATTTACGTGCATATTTGACCGGCATTTATTTATATTAATAATATTTGGGTCATTTGACGTGTTTCGACTTGTTTTGAAGTTAATTAGGTATTTTTATTCCATTTGGATGAAGTTCGAAGAAGAAACAAGTCAAATAGGGTTAAAACGGATGAAAAGGGAGTTAAAGGAGTCAAAGGCCAACACGGCCGCGTCAAATATGAACACGGCCGTGTCAAAAGTGGCCTAGAACATGTAAAAAAGCACTGCCAACCAACACGGCCGCGTCAGAACGTGTCCCGAAAGTGAAGTTTTCTGTCAGCTTGACACACCTCTAGTATTTTGGCCATATCTTGAGATTTACAACTCCAATTGAGGTGAAATTGGTAGAGTTAGAAAGTTGATTCAAAGGGATACAACTTTGCCTGAAATAGACAAATCCCAAAAACGACCAGAAGACCCTCAAAAAGTGCTTGGAAGTCAAACCTAAAAATCTGCCCGGGAAAAGCGGATGCGACCGCGTCGCAAGGCCAACACGGCCGTGTCAGAAAGGATTTTCTGCTTGAATTTCCTAATTTTAATAAGATTTTGATCCTATCTTCCCTAAGATTCGTCCCCAACTCTATAAAAAGGACCCCAAGCTCTAGGAATCAGGGAGAAAAAGCATCATCAAGAACATCAATTACATCATTCTACCTAGAAGAAATCTTGAAGGATAAAGAAGACAAAGATCATCGAGACGGAGTCATCCGGGTTTAATTATTCTTTTCTAGTTTAATTCTTTACAATGTTTTTATTAGAATTTTGTATTGGATTATTGCTAGGCATGAGTAGCTAAGCTATTCGTGTCCTAGGGTTAGAAAGTAGGGATTATTATGATAATGTTTTGATTTATGGTTTAATTTATTAATTTAGTTCTTTACGTGTTTTATCTCTATGTTTGTGCTTAAAACTGAATTTAGCTTGATCACCTAGATTTAGTAATTTAGTTTAGCAATTCGGCTTCGAGAGGAGGGAATCGTTATCAGAGTTAGAACATAGAGCGCAGTTGTCTATGGCTGTGTAGGCCGTGGCTTAGGATCGTTTGGGAGTTATTAGGTTTAATTGACTCGAGGGGGTAATTAGCTTAATCAATCAACAGTTTAATCGCTTCGAGAGAAGGGTTAGATTATTTTCGTGCCGCCTAATAAACACTAGAATTGGTAAATCAATAGGTTAATCATATTCAACATTGAAGTAATATCCTGAAATCAAAGCCCTAGGATACCCTTTCTCATTGATTGTTAGTTCTTTTTGTTTGCCAATTATTTGTTAAATTCCTCAGTTTTTGTTTAAATCAACATTTACAACTTAGTATCTAGTTAGGACATTCCTAGAGTATTGAGGTATCGAACTACCTAAAAACTATTCCTTGTGGGATCGACCTTGATAATCGTTACTACACCTACATCCGTACACTTGCGGAACACTAGGTTAGAAACCCATTTCTTCTTGTTTTTGGTGTTTTCAGGCTTCGTATGCTCACCAGATCAAAAGGAAAAGAAACCCTTTTTCCTTTCGATCCAGAAATTGAAGCGACAGCTCGTAGACACCGAACTAGAAGAAATTTCGCGTCTGAGATGGAGAACCCACCACAGCATCCGAATCAGGATGATGCACTTAACAGAGTACTGACAGCTCTGGCACGTTTGGATGATCGAGTCACGAATATACAGCAGCAGCTACCTCCACAAGGGCCACAGCTACAACAGCAGTACGGCCCAATTCAGATAGACCCAGCTGCAGGCGATGAAGATGACACTCCTATTAGCGACTGCTTGAAGCCCAGTCCAAATCAGCAGGCAGGAGGAGTACAACCTCCACCACTCAATGCCAACAATTTCGAGCTAAAGCCTGCACTAATCAACATAGTGCAACAAAACCAGTATGGGGGAAGTGCTTTGGAGGATCCGAATGTACATTTGATCAAGTTTCGCAGACTGGCCGACACAATCAAGATCAATCATGTGCTGCACGAGCAGGTCAAGATGAGACTGTTCCCTTTCTCACTGAATGACAGAGCACTACAGTGGTTCAATTCGCTGGAAGATATCAGAGATTGGGAAGACTTAAGCACTTCTTTTCTGTTGAAGTACTTTCCACCAAGCAAGATGCTCGACCTGCAGAACCAGATCAATCAGTTCAAGCAATTGGACCAAGAGCCATTCGGAGAGGCTTGGGAGCGATTCCGGGATCTTATCCGGAGTTGCCCTCAACATGGGTTCACCAAGAAGCAGCAAGTGTGCAAGTTCTACAATGGTCTACTTGCTCCGACTAGAAACCAAGTGGATGCAACTGCGGGTGGAAGTTTGATGGAGAAGTCAGTAAGGATGGCATTCTCATTCCTGGACGCTATGGCCAGAACGAGCTACCAATGGTCAAATGAGAGAAACATGCCAAAGAGGGTAGCAAGTGTCCAGAAAGTCGAGCCCGTCAATAATGAGCCAATTGAAAAGCTCACAGCACAAGTAACAGCATTGACGAGCCGGGTGAATTTGCTGACTAATCTGACGTTAGCACAACAGCCAGGGGGTTAGGAAGAAGTTGAAGAGGTAAAATTTGTGAATCAACGAAACTTCAACAATTTCCAGAACAATCAGCCTAGGTACAATCAGTACCCTCAGAATCAGAATCATCAGAACTTCTCATATGGTAACTCGCAAAATACACTTAATCCCCCACCCGGATTTGCTGGTACAAATGGTATGATCCATGACTGTAAGAAGCAATCACAAGAAGAAATTGCGCAGTCACAATTTGAAAAGTATGATGAAAAGTTAGCTCGGTTGGAAAAGAAAGTAGATGGGAAATTCATGGAGCTAAACAAGCATATCACTGGGCAAGGGGCAGACATCAAGAGGCCCGAGAACACATTGGTGCAGACTCAAGCTAGCATTAGTGAATTGTCATCAAACATGAGCCAATTGATAAAGATAGTAGGGGCTCAACACAAGCAGGGCCAATATCCGAGTGATACAGTGGTTAATCCGAGGGAGCACTGCAATGTTGTGGAGCTAGAGGAGCATGAAGAGAGCATGAAGGACAAAGAAGTGAAGGAATCAAGCGAGGAAGTCAAAAACATGGAGAAGGAGGAGGTCAATACAATCATAGATAAGAAAAGTTCATCTCCTATTCTTGATGAGTCTTTTGATTTTTGTTTTAAAAATTAGTTCTTTGCTAACCTTGACCCTTTAGAGCAATCTAGAGTTGTTGTTGTGAAACAGGAACCACTAAAGGAGAGAATCCAAGATAAAGAAGAAACCAAGAAGAGGAAGGATGGAAAAGAGACGACGAAGAAGAAACCGAGCAATCCCAAAAAGAACACAACAACAAGCATGAAACTGAAAAGAGCAACGAAAGCAAAAGATCCAGGGAATTTTACTATTTCTTGCTCAATTGGTAGTCATGATTTTCAAAATGTCATGTGTGATTTGGGGTCTAGCATAAACTTGACGTCTCTTAAGCAGTATAGACAATTAGGATTAAGGGAAATTAAACGATCCTTTACTACTATCCAATTGGCAGATGGATCGTCATTAACGTCGTTGGGAGTAGCAAAGGATGTAGTGGTGAGAGTGCTAAATTTTGAATTCCCTAGTGATTTCTTAGTTGTCGATATGAAAGGGAATGATGAATTTCCTTTTATCTTAGGAAGACCCTTCTTGGCGACTAGCCAAGCACTAATAGATGTAACTAAAGGGGAGTTGATTTTTCGAGTTCAAAACGAAACAATCACACTCAAAATACATAAGTCGGGTCTAAGGGGTAGGCACAATTGTAGCATTGTTTACACTACCCAAGCTGCTGTAGAAAATCCTCATGTCCCAAATAGCTCTTTAATTGTTCAGAAAACATCCAACTCGGGGTGGCTAGAAGAAGGTTGATAGGAAAAGGACGTCCGGCTGATGACGTAAAACAAAGCGCTTGTCGGGAGGCAACCCGATGTTTATCGTTTTATTTTTATTATTTCGTTAATTTTTTTTGTTTTTACTTGTGTTTTAGTGTTTTATGTTTTTAGGAATCAACATGGACGAGTGTGCATGAAACGGGGGTCGAAAAGACGGAAAATGGTGTGTGGACTGAAAAAGGAGCAACACGGCCGTGTCACTTGATAAAACACGGCCGTGTCAAAACTAGCGTAAAAGGGCGAAATCCACTGGAATGCAACACGGCCGTGTTACAAAAACGACATGGCCGCATCAAAATCATGCCTAGAAACCAATTTTTTGGTTCAACAGCAACACGGCCGCGTCAGCCTAGTAACACGGCCGTGTCAAAAGATCGCTCCAAAAGGTAAAACGCACTGGAATGCAACACGGCCGTGTCACATTACTTAACACGGCCGTGTCAAAAACGCCACAGAACTCCAGTTTTGGCTCCAACTCAACACGGCCGTGTCACATTACAACACGGCCGTGTCATCCTTTCCACATTTTAAAACACGTGTCAGAACTTCAGCACCGTAAAAAAAAAAAAAAGAAAAAAAAAATCAGTCTTGATGCGGAGACGGTCGAAACAGATTCAGTAGGAGCAAAATGGCACGATGTCGGAGCTAGTAGGGGTTTCAAAACGCCGACGTCGTCGCAACGATTTGTAAGTTAGCACCAAGGCGTACCACGTTTTTCCTCCAAACATTGGCTTTCAGCCAAGTTTGGGGGAGGGGGTGGACCGTGGGACGTCTTGGCAGCTATATTTATAGTTTGATCGTTCGAGTTTCTTGCTGTTAATTGTGGGTCCGTGTGCCCATTGTGCTGATTTTTATTATTTCGATTGGTGTTATCGGGTCTGTGAGCCCATTTATCTGATTTATTGGTGCTGTTGGGTCTGTGAGCCCAAGTTTGATTACATTTCGTTTCCATGTTGAGTTTTAGGAGTCTAGAGTCTTATTAGTGTTTCAGTTTTTAGAGTCAGTAAGAATGAGATAAACCCGAGAAGGAAATAGGTAACAAGTGAAAAAAAAAAGAGAATAATAGGGAAAGATGGATGATGAATAGTTAATGATGAGATGATTTTGAGAAGTAGATGAAAAAATGGCACATAATAGAGCATGAGAGGTGACTTGAGACGAAATTGAGCTTGAATTTAGAATATTCAATCAAAATTAACCTTGTGAGAATTTGAGCCTAATTATACTCTAATTTTCGGAGTAATATACTTTCTTTCGGTGTGAATTTGATTGAATATGTGTACTAGTCTCTAGAACTTGCCTTGAGTCTTTATTGTGAATGTGTCAAGCATATGTTGTGATTTAGGAAATGATCTTAGGCGTTGTTGTTTAAACCTATTTTGAGCCGTAAAAATTACCCTTTGTACCCAAAGTTCACGTTTTGTCCCTAGTTAGCCCACTTGAGCCTTATAGCTTTATTTATTCATAACCTAACAATGTCAGCCGAAACCTTTTGATTTAACTTTTTTTTGCCCTAATTGTATTAATCAAGTTAGAGGGAGGAGAATTGGAAGGAATTTTGGGTGAACAAATTGTGGGAATGAATGGGAAGTAGGGATATTTTCAAAAGATGAAGGAAATAAGAGAAAAGTGATAGGTGAAATTCCAAGAAAAATAGCCTCTCCTAGTGTGAAAGTAAAAAAAAAAAAAAAAAAAAAAAAAAAAGAGAAAAAGAAAAAAAAAAGTTTGTTGTTGTTAGTATTCTAGAGGAGAGGCTAGGAAATAAAGTGCTTAAATTGTGAATTTGATTAGAACCGTCGGGTAGTCCCAAAGATGTGGTACCCGCAGAATTGTAAAGCACTTAAGTTGTACGGACTTTTGAAGGTGAAGAAGTCACTTTGAGGGGTGATTTGCTGAAATTTGAAGAGTGAGGCTGAGTGATTATATTGAGGGGTAGTCGGGTTAGACGTAACTTGATTAGTCCAATGAATAGTCACTTATATCCAAATGTATCCCACCTTACCTTAAGCCCACATTACAACCAAAAGAAAGACCTTTTTGATCATTTGTCACACACATCAAGTACGAGGTCTAGTTTAGACGATTGGCAAGCATATGGTAGACTTTGCATATAATTCCATATGAGTGGAAATTATTTTAGCCTAAACACTTGAGAGATGAGTGAAACACTTACCCGGTGAGGGTTGAATAATTCGAAAGTTCAAAGTCTCGAGATTAGTTGATTTTCGCGTTATCACATATGCTCAAGTGAATTGTGTTGCTTAGTTGTTTTAAGAAAAATCAGACTGAAACTGAATTCATCGTCTAATCGCCCTAAACAAATGCATAATCACTTGTATTCTTTGTGTCTTTTGTTATGTTGTTCGGGACGAACAACAGTTTAAGTTTGGGGGATTTTGATAACACGTTACTTATGCATGTATTTAGGTCGATTTAGGATCATATTTTATATCATTTACGTGCATATTTGACCGGCATTTATTTATATTAATAATATTTGGGTCATTTGACGTGTTTCGACTTGTTTTGAAGTTAATTAGGTATTTTTATTCCATTTGAATGAAGTTAGAAGAAGAAACAAGTCAAATAGGGTTAAAACGGATGAAAAGGGAGTTAAAGGAATCAAAGGGCAACACGGCCGCGTCAAATATGAACACGGCCGTGTCAAAAGTGGCCTAGAACATGTAAAAACGCACTGCCAACCAACACGGCCATGTCAATAAACAACACGGCCGCGTCAGAATGTGTCCCGAAAGTGAAGTTTTCTGTCAGCTTGACACACCTCTAGTATTTTGGCCATATCTTGAGATTTACAACTCCGATTGAGGTGCAATTGGTGGCGTTAGAAATTTGATTCAAAGGGCTACAACTTTGTCCGAAATAGACAAATCCCAAAAACGACCAGAAGACCCTCAAAAAATGCTTGGAAGTCAGACCTAAAAATCTGCCCGGGAAAAGCGGACGCGGCCGCGTCGCAAGGCCAACACGGCCGTGTCAGAAAGGATTTTCTGCGAGAATTTCCTAATTTTAATAGGATTTTGATCCTATCTTCCCCAAGATTCATCCCCAACTCTATAAAAAGGACCCCAAGCTCTAGGAATCAGGGAGAAAAAGCATCATCAAGAACATCAATTACATCATTCTACCTAGAAGAAATCTTGAAGGATAAAGAAGACGAAGATCATCGAGACGGAGTCATCCGGGTTTAATTATTCTTTTTTAGTTTAATTCTTTACAATGTATTTATTAGAATTTTGTATTAGATTATTGCTAGGCATGAGTAGTTAAGCTATTCGTGTCCTAGGGTTAGAAAGTAGGGATTACTATGACAATGTTTTGATTTATGGTTTAATTTATTAATTCCGTTCTTTACGTGTTTTATCTCTATGTTTGTGCTTAAAACTGAATTTAGTTTGATCACCTAGATTTAGTAATTTAGTTTAGCAATTCAGCTTCGAGAGGACGGAATCGTTATCAGACTTAGAACATAGAGCGCAGTTGTCTATGGCTGTATAGGTCGTGGCTTAGGATCATTTGGGAGTTATTAGGTTTAATTGACTCGAGAGGGTAATTAGCTTAATCAATCAACGGTTTAATCGCTTCGAGAGAAGGGTTAGATTATTGTCGTGCCGCCTAATAAACACTAGAATTGGTAAATCAATAGGTTAATCATATTCAACATTGAAGTAATATCCTGAAATCGAAGCCCTAGGATACCCTTTCTCATTGATTGTTAGTTCTTTTTGTTTGCCAATTATTTGTTAAATTCCTCAGTTTTTGTTTAAATCAACCTTTACAACTTAGTATCTAGTTAGGACATTCCTAGAGTATTGAGGTATCGAACTACCTAAAACTATTCCTTGTGGGATCGACCTTGATAATCGTTACTACACCTACATCCGTACACTTGCGGAACACTAGGTTAGAAATCGACGTGTCAGCACCTTGTAACAACATATAAGGCGTAAGGGCTTGACCTAGAGAGTAGCAAGGTTGGAAAATGGATGGCTATTTTTTGATGTTTCAAGTTGAATTGATGGATGAAACGGACGTGTTTTAGAGATGAAACGAATTGCAGAGGCATGTATTTAGCAGTCGATGGGAGTAGATGGAGGCAGTTATTCAAAATTAGGTTATAATTTAAAATCTAAAATAAGTAATTCGTCAATAGGTAATTTTTAATTTATAATCTCTAATGTAATTATTGAAATTATTGTAAAATTTTTAATTTAATATGCAATATGCAATAATATGTAATAATCGCAGCCCATAAATTTTCTTAACGCAGTCCACTAATTTAATAAATTAAAATGCTACTTCCTCCGTTCCGGCTTATCTTACATAGGTAGGGTCGGCACAGGTATTAAGAAAAGTAATTTTTTGGTTGTTTGTTGACTTTTCAAAGATGCTTTATGGGTTATTTGCTGAAAATTAAAAAGAGGATTAGTGTTCTAATTTCCTCTCAATTTTTGACAAATGCACTAAAGTAAAACTGAGTACTGTTCAAAAACCACTAATTCCGTTTTTTTGGTATAATTACGTAAACTGGAAAAAAAAAACTGAAAATAGTAAAATTGCATGCAATTCCCAAAAGAGGGAAAATTTCCCTCCACTTAAATTCTGCAAAATTAGTCTTACAAGCATAAGTACCCAATATCATAAAAAAATCAACTTCGCTCCTAAATTTGAACTTAACTAAAAACCCTATTTAATGAGCATTGAATGTGAAACAACCACATTCAATGCTGAATCAACAAAATTTACAAAAGTTGTGCGAAAAATTTGAAACATGGTTTGCAACAAGAAAGGGCGGAAGAATTTGTCTCCGTCGGACCGCTCGATGATTGCTCTGTTTCTGATCGAGAACAGTATGAAACGGGTGGTTCATCAAGACAAAATCAAGGAGGCGGCAACATCATTTGGAGTTATTCATCGAACTATTCAATACATTCGGGAGGCTACAAGGCATCAAATGGAAGCAGATGTTCTTATCAGTTTCGGTATAAAAAGGCATAACAAAGGAGTTGGAATCACAGAGCTCGACATCAACCGACTCAAGATCATGCCTTTTAACAACAAAGGTACCATAAGAAGACTAGCATCAGAGTTGGAAGTGAGCAAAAGTGTGGTGGGAAGGTGGGTAAAATCCGGTAAGATTATCCCACACACTAATGCAATAAAACTAAAACTGACCGAAGCCAATCAGGTACAAAGACTGAAATTCAGCCTTTCATCCTTACACTTTGACAATAGCACAATAAGATCAAGTATGAAACCATGCACAATGTCGTCCACGTTGACAAGAAATGGTTTTATATGCAACAGACAAGTGAGAGGACATACAAACTGCAAGAAGAAACTAAACCATATAGGTCTTGCAAAAGCAAACGATACATCATGAAACTTATGTTTATGTGTGCAGTTGCAAGACCGAGGTATTCAAGCAAAGGAATGATGGTATTTGATGGGAAATTTGGGATTTTCCCATTCACAATCCAAGAACCGACTAAGAGAAACAGTGTAAACAGAGTGAGAGGAACTCTTGTGACCAAACCGATCGAGTTAATTACAAAGGAGGTCATCAAACAATGCATTTTGCAACAGGTAAATCATTTGCTATCAGATTATAATCTCCTCATTTAGCTATCCAACCTAGTAAGTCTCCAAAAAATGGTTCATAACAGCTTGATAGAAGCTGTTACACATCATTTGACTACTTTACATTCAAAATTTATGTCTTTTATGCAGATTATACTAGCTATAAAATCTAAATGGCCAAAAAATGCAAGCAAGCACATCATCATACAACAAGACAATGTCAAACCACACATTAAAGACTGTGATGCAGAATTTAGAGAAGTTATAACTACTGATGGCTTTAATATTGAGCTTGGGCGTCACCAGACATTTATGTGCTGGATCTTGGGTATTTTAGGGCCATTTTATCACTACAAGTAGAAAAGCCATCAAAAACTGTTGATGAGCTAGTGGTTAATGTAGTGCAGTCATTTCATGATTTAGAGGTAAGAAAACTAGATCATGTTTTCTTAAGTTTGCAGGGCTGCATGATTGAGATTATGAAGTGTAAGGGACATAATAGCTATAGATTGCCTCACATGGGCAAGGCAACCTTAGAAAGGGCTGGAAATTTACCTCAAGCTTTGGAAGTTGATGAATCTATTGTAAGAGAAGGGATTGAACACTTAATGGAAATGGAAGAGGCTGTTGGGACCGATAACATAAGTGGTTTGAAGTCAGCTTTGGGTTACATATAGGGTATGATAGGGTTTAGTAATAGAAGCATTTTTTGGCATAGTGTTTATAGCATAAACACAATATACTGTAAATTTTGCTTAGGCTATAAACACTGTCATAGAAGCATATTTTAGGACATTTCTTTATCTTAGGTAAATTTTCGTACTAATATTCAATATAGTTATTTTCCGGGGAGACTTCATGCTTCAATAAGGGCTAAATACTTCGACAATAAGTTTAAAGTAAACCCGAGCTAAGATTTAAGTGATCTCATGTCTCATTTTACTACGAGACCAGATAGTGCTTCATGAGGTTGGATATCAATTTTGAGATGGAATATTTAAATCTAAAGACAAATACATATCTAATTATACTGAAGTGACTGTGTAGTTTAATCTACATTTTACCTCTTCCTGAATATTGTTGGTTTGATCTTTAAAAATCCAAAAGCCCATTATCTTCTGCATATTATTAGAATCTGAAAAGGTTGACAAAGTGAAATATTTCAATAGTAGAACATTAGCCCCATGAAAAGCAAAGAGTAATAAGACGAAGATCAAAGATCAAGATTTGGGTTTTATTATTTCTTTTCCTTTAGTTATTTTTCCAATCATGTTTGTCTATGAATTGATTTGGTTTTTTAGTATAGTTATGAGTAGCTATTAATGATATCGATGCTACAAATCTTGATCTTGTGGAAACTTTTGGTGTGTTGAATTCTTTGCAGGAAGCACCCAAGAATAGTTCGACGGAAGAGGATATAAGTAAAGAGGCAGTGAAAGAAGAGCCAAATGAAAGTGCAAGCGGGCCTGAGCTGAAGCCACTATCGGAGCATCTACGATATGAATTCCTTAACAATGAGAAAAAGCAACCGCTAATAATTTATGCATACTTAATTGATTTTGATTGTGAAAAATTATTGAGGGTATTGCGGAAACATTAGTCAGCGATAGGTTGAACAGTATATGATTTAAAAGGGATTAGCCCAACTGTATGCATGCATAAGATCTTAATAGAAGAACTCTATAAACCAAGTGTCCAAAATTAGCATAGGTCAAACCCAGATGCAAGAAGTAGTTAGGAAAGAAGTACTCAGATGGTTAGACGCGGGTATTATATTTCCTATTTCTGATAGTAAATAGGTTAGTCCGACTCAAGTAGTTCCTAAGAAAGGGGGGATGACTATAATTAAAAGTGACAATGATGAAGTCATAGCTACTAGGTTAGTGACGGGTCGGCGAGTATGTATTGACTATAGTTATGAGTAGCCAAACACGCTTATGTTGTAGGGGTTAGAAAGTTGATTATGAATTATGATATTTTGATTTGTATCTTTAATTCTAGACTTCAGTTTATTTGTTTATCTATGTGTTTGTTTTATTCCAATGATTTATTTGAATTGATCACTTGAATAACATCTATAAGTTTAATGATTCTGCTTCAAGAGAAGGGCTCGTTAATAGACTTACGACACATAGCGTAATTATCAATATTACCTTAGAGGAGTGAGATAGTTACGTAGGCATCAGTTTAGGGACTTTTGGGAGCCTTTAGGCTTGGTTGACTCAAGAAGGTGATTATTCCTAATTGATCAACAGTGTAGCAGCTTCGAGAGGAGGATTAGTCAACATAAGTGCCGCCTATTAAACAATATAACTGGATTAAAAGTCTAGAGTTTTAGGTTAATCGTATATTGGAAGTCGTAATTGAAATCTAAACCCCAGAATACGTCTTTGTCCATCTGAGTTTCCTTTGATATTCAATTACTTGTTTCTCACGAAATTCTTCATTAATTGGGTTTATGAAAATTTCTTTATGTTTTAGATTATAAAATACAATTCCTTAAGCAAGAGTTTAGATAGGGTAGAGATATTACAATTAGGTTATTAAGTTAGACATAGGGATAGTCCTTGTGGGATCAACCTTGTTGCTACTAGCTACACTAGCACTATATACTTGCGGATAACTAGGTTAAAAAAATAGTGCATAAACTGGCCATTAATGCATGCAAATGACATAAAATACTCATCTAAATCGACCTAAATACATGAATACAGGAATCCCTTAAACATAGAATGTTGTTCGTCCCTGAACAAAAAAAGTAGAAAAGAACAAGCACTCAAGCATTAGGGCGATTTAGGCGACAAATCTAGTCTCAAAATATTTCTCAAAAATTAGGACGATTTAGGCGACAAATCTAGTCCCAAAATATTTCTCAAAATAGACAACATAAACAATTGAGCATATTTGACATGGCAACATATCAATTACTTTTGAGACATGACACTTCAAATGAATAATCTTCACCGGATAAGTGAATCGCTCATCTCTTAAGTGTATAGAATTGGACATGTATACTCTTGAGTTGCCTCACATGCACAGCCTACCATATTCTTAGTCTATCATCTAACACACACACACACACACACACACACATATATATATATATATATCATATTTGACACGTGTGAATAAAGAATTAGAAAGGTCTTGGTTTTGGTTGTAATATAGGTTTAAGGTAAGGTGGGACAAATTTTGGTAAAAGTGATTCATTCTTGGACTAATCAAGTTATTCTTAACTCAACTACCTCTCAAACAATGTTCACTCATTCCTCACTCTTCAAATCTCAAAAAGTCATATGCATGACTTCAACATCCCATCACGATACTCCAAGGCACTACATCAACTAAGTGCTTCAATTTCACTACGAGTTGGGTACCACTTTGGGACTACTGAACTGTTTCAAAAGATAAATCAATTAAGAATGTAAGCACTTTCTCTCATTAACCCCCTTCTAAACAAACAAAATTGAAAAGTAAAAAAAACACATTCATTTTTCTTCTGATTTTTTTATTTTTTTTAGTCAATAAAAACGAAAATAACATGAAATAACTAGGAGGGACTAATTTTTTCCAATCTTTTACCCAGAATATAACAATTCTTTCCACTAATCTTGTCCCAATCATTCTCCACTCACCTTTGTGCCTTTCACCCTACCACCTTCTAATCCACCTTCCTGACACTCAACTAGTCTAAGTTAAGGGACAGTGGCTAAAATGAACGGTTATCGACTTGTAATATATGGCTTTGAAGAATAAAATCTAAAAGCTCAAAGAAAAGCAACTAGGGAATTTTATAAGATTTTGGTAAAAATGTTAATTTTCAGCTTTGAATACTGGGCCAAAAGAAAATGAACGCCTAAAATTACTTTCTAAATTCACACAGTGTACTTGATGACTCTTTTAGCAGACGCAATATATATATAAATGGGAGTTCAATCAATAACTCAAATCCTCATGGCTAATGTGATTATCACTCTTCGTGCATGTCTCAATTTCATATTAAGTGTGCGTATCATGCTCATCTATGTGTCATTAAAGATTTTAAAAATCAAATTATCATTAACACATCATCGTCAATCAACCCTTATTAGCTATTCATTCCTCAAGAAAAACAACTTTGGGTTTTAAACTCAACAAAACTCAAAGAAACACTAAATGCAATAAAATCACAACTTAAATCAACATGATGCGAATTAACTACAATAAAACGAGTTCATTAAAAAAAACATAGCTTCCAAGACGTCTCACTCTACCCTCTCCCTAAACTTTGTCGAAAACCCAAGTTTGTGGGAAAAAAACCATCACTGAAAGATGAAATTGAAACAGCAAACCTTGAATTTTGGGCTATTTTCAAATTATCTCTTTCCATCACTCGACTGGGTTCTGCATATAAACTTGGTTGAACCTCACACCCTATGTCCTCAAATTTCATATTCTCGCACCTTGTGACTCGCTTATCTGCATCTTCTTCACATCATGTTAGTGTCCTAAAACTTGAAAAATAATAAAAATAAAAAAAAGAAAAACAATAAACGTCGGGTTGCCTCCGATAAGCTCTAAGTTTTACATCTCCTGCCAGACGACCCTTTTAAGCACCTCATCTGAATTCTACCAACCAGAGATAGGAACATTAAACTCATTTTCTATGTATACCATAACAATCTTTGTAGGGGTTCCACAATATAGACGACACAACACTTGTGTATATAACTTAGCCCTGACCAATTATATATAGGAAATTTTGCCTTCATGTGAGGTGATGTTCAATTTCATCAAGTGAGCCTATACTTTGCAATATGGTGTGTTGGGAATGTGGAACCGGAGTCAGGGAGTGAAGAACCGGAGGTTTGAACCGGGGTTTTAGCATCAAGAAGACAACTGGTCAGAACAAACCGGGTTCGAGGTAGTTTGGGATAACCGTCATTTGTGACGAAGCAGTTGCAGATTAGTGACGAAGAAAACCGTCACATTTGTCCGGTAGCTCAGCTTAACTTCTTGCAGTTAGAACTTCCTGTGCAGTTGCATTCGAGCTTCAATCCATATATCACTGTAAAGCTCTCATTGAGAAGAAGATCACTACGTCGCATAATTTCCTTGTTCTTTAGATTAGAGAGAGTATTTAGAGATTGAGTGTTCGTGCCCTAATTTGTATCCAGAATTGGGCATTTCATTTCTTGAGCTAATTCTCTGTAATTGTTTGAAGTTCTTAGTGGATTGAGGTGTGCCTTGCCTCCGTGGATGTAGTTCATCTTGAACGAACCACGTTAAATCTGTGTTTGATCCATTTTTATTTCCTGTTCTGCGCGAGCTCAGTTCGGTTACAACTCTGGCCGAATTGCATGTGTGATTTCGAATTGTTTGCTTTGTACAATTTCCAGAATCTTTGGTGTTGTGTGTTCAAGAGTTGATTTCACTAACAAGTGGCGCCGTCTGTGGGAACCAACTCTCACAGCTTGAAGAAGGGAAGGAATGGCTGGTATGAAGATGGACTTTGAGAAGTTTACAGGGAGAAATGACTTCACATTGTGGAAGATCAAGATGAATGCAGTTCTGGTTCAAAATGGCCTTGATCTTGCTTTGATACCTCTTGATTCGTGGGAAGAAATTGAGAAACCCAAGTTTGTATCAGTGGATAAGAAAGCCCTCAGTCTTATCTTTCTGTGTTTGGGTGATAAACCACTAAGAGAGGTCTCAAGATGCAAGAGTTCCTCAGAAGCATGGAAGAGATTGGAAGATCTGTATCAATCTAAGTCAGTTTCCAACAAGCTGTTCTTAAAGCAGAAGATGTTGGCCTTCAAGATCACTGAAGATAAGGTAATTTCTGATCAACTTGATGAGTTTATTAAGATGGTTGAGGAATTGGAAGACCTGGATGTGAAATTGGAGGAGGATGATAAAGCATTGATGGTGTTAAACATTCTTCCAAAATCCATGGAAAGCTTTAAGGATGCCTTGATGTATGGGAGAGATGAGCAGCTATCTTATGATGGGATAGTGAAGGCTCTGAGGTCTAAATGCTTCCAGACTCAAGGTGATAAAGGCATGGTGCAGTCTGGAGAAGGTTTGAATGTGAAATTCAAGAAACCTTGGCAAGGGAAGAAGGGACAGAATTCTAAGGACTTCAAAGCATGAGATTCTAATCCAAAGAAGGGAAGTGAATGGGTTGAGAAGAGGAAATGCTTCAAGTGTAAGCAGCCTGGTCACTTGAAGAAGGATTGTCCTAAAAGAAACAAGAAAGGTGGAAATCAAGGGGCAGAAGCTGCTGCCATTGATCTTCAAGAAGATCCTCTAGAGGTATTGAATGTTACTGAATCAAGAATGGTGAAAGAATGGGTCCTGGACACAGGCTGCTCCTTCCATATGTGTCCACACCAGTCATGGTTTGATGAACTGAAGAGAGAAGATGGTGGAAATGTTCTCCTGGGAAATGACCAATCATGCAAGGTCAAAGGAATTGGATCAGTGAGCATAAGGATGTTTGATGGTGTGGTCAGAATCATCTCTAATGTAAGATATGTTCCTGGCCTTAAAAGAAATCTTCTATCTCTTGGTTTTTTGGTAACTAGTGGTTGTCAGTTTAGCTCAGTGGATGGCTTCTTGCATATCACTAAACATGGTAAAGTGATGATTAAAGGTAGACAGCATAATGGGTTGTTTATCTTGATTGGTTCACCTATTGTTGGGAGTGTTGATATGGTCTTGAGCAGTTCTGAGCTTGTTAAATGGCACAAGAGGCTTGGACACATAGGAGATAAAGGGTTGAAGGAACTGTCAAGAAGTGGAGTAATTGGAAACATGGGAAATCAAAACCTGGAGTTATGTGATCAGTGTGCTTTGGGCAAGTCCAAGAAGCTGCCCTATGGAAAGGGTGTTCACACAACTCAAGAGCCATTAGATTATGTCCACTCTGACATATGGGGTCCTGCAAGGACAGAGACTCATGGTGGAGCAAGGTATCATGTCTTTGATTGATGATTACAGTAGAAAGGTGTGGATCATGTTGATGAAGAATAAGAGTGATGCTTTTCATAAGTTCAAAACATGGTTGATTCAACTGGAAAATGTCAAAGGGAAGAAGCTGAAGCACCTTAGGACTGATAATGGATTGGAATACCTCTCTACTGAGTTCATAAACTTCTGTGAAGAAAGAGGAATCAAGAGACATAGGACTGTCCCAATGAATCCTCAACAGAATGGGGTTGCTGAGAGGCTTAATAGGACTCTTCTTGAAAGAGTAAGGTGTATGATGTTGGATGCTGGGTTGCCAAAGGTATTTTGGGGTGAAACCATTGCTACAGCATGTTATCTCATTAATAGGTCACCCTCATCAGTGATTGGGTTCAAAACACCTGAAGAGGTGTGGAGTGGACAGAAACTAAGTTATGAAGGTTTAAGGGTGTTTGGTTGTCTTGCTTTTGTCCATGTCAAGCAAGACAAGTTAGATGCAAGAGCTCTAAGATGTGTATTTCTTGGATATCCAGATGGAATAAAGGGCTACAGATTGTGGTGTCTAGAGAAGGGAAATCAGAAGATAATCACAAGTAGAGATGTAAAGTTTAATGAGAATGTGATGGCTTATACTTCTACAGGCTCTAAGGAAGAATTTGATGATGCTAAAGAGACAAAAGAGATATCAATTCAGGTGGAGCATCCTGCTGAAGATGATCACACATCTCAACCACAAGAGAATCTACAAGATAGTGATTCATCATCTGAAGAAGAAGAACAAGCTGGACCTTCACAAAATATTAGAGAATATAGCATTGGAAGGGACAGGCCTAGAAGAACAATCAATAGACCTGACTTCTATGGTCAAGCAGGGAGTGTTTACTATGCCTTGAGTGTTGCTGAAGACCTGGAATCACAAGAGCCTAGTAGTTTTAAAGAAGCACTAGACTGTGAAGAAAGAGAGCACTGGATTCAGGCAATGATTGAAGAGATGGAATCCCTGGAAAAGAATGAGACCTGGATATTGGTGGATAAACCAAAAGGTCATAAACTTGTGAGTTCTAAATGGATATACAAGAAAAAGTTAGAGACTGCAGGATCCAAACAAGTGAGGTTTAAAGCAAGATTGGTGGCTAGGGGTTTTACACAAAGGGAAGGAATTGATTTTAATGAAGTTTTCTCTCCAGTAGTAAAGCACTGCTCAATCAGGTTGCTTTTATCAAAGGTTAGTCAAGAGGACATGGAACTACAACAACTAGATGTAAAAACAGCATTCTTACATGGAGAACTCAATGAGAAGATATATATGAAACAGCCAGAAGGCTTTGTTGTTCCTGAACAAGAAGACAAAGTTTGTTTACTGAAGAAGTCACTGTATGGACTCAAACAAAGTCCAAGACAGTGGAATAAGAGGTTCAATGACTTCATGATCAGTGTTGGCTTTGTGAGAAGTCTGTATGTTAGTTGTGTTTACTTCAACAAGGGTTCAAAGCAAGATAAAGTCTTTCTTCTGTTATATGTGGATGATATGCTAATTGCCAGCAAGAACAAGAAGAGGGTACAATGGTTGAAGGACAGACTTAACACTGAATTTGACATGAAAGATCTTGGAGATGCCAAGAAGATTTTGGGCATGGACATTCTAAGGAACAGAGAAGCTGGAGTGCTTTGGTTATCTCAGAGGCAATATCTACAGAAGGTTTTGGAGAGGTTCCATATGCATGAATCCAAACCTCTCTCCACTCCAGTTAATCTACAGAAGAAACTCTCCAAAGAACAATGCCCAAAGACTGAAGAGGAGGTCATACATATGAGCAATATTCCTTATGCAAGTGGAGTTGGAAGTCTCATGTATGGAATGATTTGTAGTAGGCTTGACTTGGCCTATGTTGTTTCTTTAGTAAGCAGGTTCATGTCAAACCCAGGAGTTGAGCATTGGGAAGCTTTGAAGCATGTGATGAGGTATTTGAAGGGTTCAGTGAACTTGTCACTGGAGTTTGAGAAGAAAGTGAATGGAAGCACTGTTGCATTGGAGGGGTTTGCTGATTCTGATTTTGCAGCAAACATAGACACGAGGAAATCTATTTCTGGATTTTTGTTCACCTTATTTGGAACAGCCATCAGCTGGAGAAGTGTACAACAATCAGTTGTAGCACTTTCAACAACAGAAGCAGAATATATCTCTCTCACTGAAGCTATCAAAGAAGCAATCTGGCTTAAAGGGATTTTGAGAGATTTGGACATCAAGCAAGAGTGTGTGGCAATTTACTGTGATAATCAAAGTGCTTTACACCTTGTGAAACACCAAGCATTTCATGAAAGGTCAAAACACATTGATGTTAGGTTGCATTTTGCTAGGGATATCATTGATTCTGGTTCTGTGGAAGTGAAGAAGGTACACACATTGCATAACCCTGCTGATTTTCTTACTAAGGGTGTACCTGGGAATAAAGTGGAGCATTGCTCGAGCCTGCTGCAGCTTGAGCAATGTCATGAAGAGCATTAACAAGACAAGGCAGTGGTGAGGCAGGAAGAGGCACACATGATTCATTGAGGTGGAGATTTGTGAGGTGATGTTCAATTTCATCAAGTGAGCCTATACTTTGCAATATGGTGTGTTGGAAATGTGGAACCGGAGTCAGGGAGTGAAGAACCGGAGGTTTAAACCGGGGTTTTAGCATCAAGAAGACAACTGGTCAGAACAAACCGGGTTCGAGGTAGTTTGGGATAACCGTCATTTGTGACGAAGCAGTTGCAGATTAGTGACGAAGAAAACCGTCACATTTGTCCTGTAGCTCAGCTTAACTTCTTGCAGTTAGAACTTCCTGTGCAGTTGCATTCGAGCTTCAATCCATATATCACTGTAAAGCTCTCATTGAGAAGAAGATCACTACGTCGCATAATTTCCTTGTTCTTTAGATTAGAGAGAGTATTTAGACATTGAGTGTTCGTGCCCTAATTTGTATCCAGAATTGGGCATTTCATTTCTTGAGCTAATTCTCTGTAATTGTTTGAAGTTCTTAGTGGATTGAGGTGTGCCTTGCCTCCGTGGATGTAGTTCATCTTGAACGAACCACGTTAAATCTGTGTTTGATCCATTTTTATTTCCTGTTCTGCGCGAGCTCAGTTCGGTCACAACTCTGGCCGAATTGCATGTGTGATTTCGAATTGTTTTCTTTGTACAATTTCCAGAATCTTTGGTGTTGTGTGTTCAAGAGTTAATTTCACTAACACTTCACATTGTGAATACAAAAATTTTACTCCCCTTTATGCACATCTATCAATGTTTGGCTATTGCTAAGAAAGGTCAGCCTAAGATGTGTTAGGAAATGAAACTCTTACAACACACACAAACAAGTTCAAACCAAGAAAGGATGAAAATCAACCAAGAATTCGGCCAAACAGAAACCGAACGTAAAACAAAAACT
Source organism: Ajuga chamaepitys (assembly GCA_958295605.1). Classification (NCBI taxonomy): domain Eukaryota; kingdom Viridiplantae; phylum Streptophyta; class Magnoliopsida; order Lamiales; family Lamiaceae; genus Ajuga; species Ajuga chamaepitys. The sequence continues at coordinate 37,477,688 of OY282504.1, forward strand.
GAAATGAAGAACACAAGATTTTTACGTGGTTCGATCAATGTGATCTACATCCACGGAGGCTCTATACACCTCAATTCACTCCACCAAACAACCAATTACAAGAAATAATCCAGAAAACTAGAAACCCCAATTCACAAGCCGAATTGAGGTTAAGAACCCTAGCTTTCTAATTCTAATGATTGAGAAGTGTTTACAGAGGGAAAATAACGTGTATCAACTCGCAACTACTAGTGGAACCAATGTATATAAAGGTCTAAGCTCGAATCAAGAAGCATCAGGAGCTGTAACCAATTCAGTTTCAACTGCACAAAGCTGTTAGACGGACCTTTCACAACAGTTTTACATGCAACGGTCCTAAACCGTTGCATAAAGCAGTTATAACCGTTTTGACCCCGGTTCCTTCTTAACCTTCAAAACTGATTCAGTTAAACCCCGGTTCTCTAGCCCGGTTCTTCCCAACCTGAACTCGGTTCCTGATTCCTCACAACCCCTACTACAAACTATGGTCACTTGATGAAATTGAACTGATACCTACAAGATGAAAGGGACATCAATATTCCCTTGCATATCGACAACTACGAAATCACTAGGAAACTCGAATTTAGACACTCCAATCAATACGTCCTCTACTACTCCATATGGCTTCCATCAGCCAACTGAATAGTAGTAAAGGCTTGTTTCACATTTCCTAGTCATAATTGCGTATATGTCTTAGAGGCATCAGATTTATGTTTAATCCTAAATCACACAACACATTCTTAAAATTATGAATACCACTTTTGGTGCTCTTCTTGTGTTTATGTTAGTATTATTTCTAGGACTTGCTACCTTTGCGCATTTTCCTCTTTCTATTTGTGCACCTTCTTCTTTTTCCCTCGAGCATAGTAGCTTTTTTCAGCAAGCATGGTTGGCTCTTCTTTGTTTACCCTTTCACTATCAATGATATCTTTTGGTACTTCCTGCATCGAAGTCAATGTACTAACACAATCTATACGATCAACGTCAGCAAAAAATGAATCATATAAGCAAAATCCAAAGAATCATCAATAGGAGAAGATATAGATTTCTTATCTATGCTAACCTAGTTTTCCTCCTGCTTAGTGACCTCAACTTTCTCTAGTTTTTTCTTCCCTTCATCTCCTCTAAAGTTTAACATGGTTATTACAGTTAGGAGCAATTTTCTTTCTATAGAATGCTTGAGGAAAGAGAAGAGGGGGAACATATTTAGATAGAGGTATATATATAGAAGTATCTGAGTTAGAAGTAGATTTTGGCTTCTCAAGCTCTGTTTTTACCAACTCATGACCATCCCCTTTGACCTTTTTGTCTTCCTCCACTTGCTTCTTCTCTATCACCGGATCTTCGGTCATTTAGCTTTGGGCTCTCACACTTGGCCTCATCCGTCGAATAGATGGCATTACTCCTTTGGATTTACAACTATATCACTCGAGAATTACTCTTTTGCTGTGTGGACTCTATAGTTTGTGAAATTTGACTCAGGTGAGTCATCATCTCTTTCATCTCCACCCCTTGACTGGCGATGGATTTATGTATTTCTATGCTCATGTTATCTATGTTTTTCTCTAGCTTTGCAATCTTCTCATCATATTTAGCAAACTGAGACTGCATTTAACTCTTCTTGAGTAGATTTTCTTCCTTCATGGATCATGCCACTGGTGACTTCAAATCCCGGTGGCAGTTAAAGTGAATTATTTGGATTATTGTACGAGAAGTTTTGATGATTCCTCGTACCTTGTTGATATTGATTGTATTGTTGTTGGTTGCCACATAAATTGTTGAAGTTTCTTTAATTAACATAGTTAGCATCGTCAACGACCTCCTGCATGGGTGACTGTTGTGGATTGGACTTGGTATACTGGGCTAAACTGGCACTAGTCAGCAAGCTTATCTGATTGATAAGAGCCACCAACTGATTGCCAACTAGTTGTGGTCATCTCATCTAGAAATGGTGAATGCAGCCCTTGTATGCTTTGCCAATATAAATCCATCCAATGCTGCATTTACAAGGATTCTTGAGGGCACAAGTAGCCGATTATAAATTTTGCAGACTTGTTGCTTCTTAGAGAATCCGTGTTGAGGGCAATTCCGGAGAAGATCCTGGAAACGCTCCCATGCTTCACCAAACGGTTCTTCATCATCTTGTTTGAATTGGGTTATTTCATACTGTAATTAGAGCATCTTGCTCAGTGGGAAGTACTTTAATAAGAATCTGGTACTCAACTCTTCCCATGTGGTGACATCCTCGAGTGAAGTAAACCACTGTAGTGCTTTTTCTCTAAGAGAGAACGGGAACAACCTCAGCTTGACATGTTCATGTGGTACCTCGTTTACCTTTAAGGTCTCCGAAACTCTCTTGAACCAGCCTAAGTGGACATTGGGGTCTTCAAGTGACCTTTTACCGAATTGGTTTTTTTTGGACTATAGATATCACTGCTAGTTTGAGTTCAAAGTTATTGTCATGGATTGGTGGCAATTCAAATCCTCCATAGTTCTAACTGGGTATGGGTCGAAGACAGTCCGTATAGGTGTCTGATCTCCTTCATGTTCAGCCTGTGGAAATTGTGGAATTTGTGGCTGCTGAGACATGTTATTCATCCGAGTCTGTAGATCAGTCACTACCCCGAACTTTCGTCTGATTATATCTTACTGGGTCATATTTTCCGGTAACTAAGTTATCTTGTCTATTGGATTTCTCCTTGTTCTGTGTCTGCAGGCAGTTGCTTCAATTTTTGGATCAAAATAGACTAGCTTGTCTTTTTCCTTTAGACAGGGTTTTTATACGCTACCTGAGATCACAACAAAGAAAATAGTATAAAATAAAAAATAAATAAAAAAACTAATAAATAAAGTGCAGAAAATAAATATCTAGTCTAACGTCCAACTATTTATCAGAATAAAAATTGAGCATAGTTACCAGTCCTAGCAACAACGCCAAAAACTTGACAACACTTTTCTAAACCCTTGTGTTACCGCAAGGATACGGTGCTACTGTAGCTAGTAATGAGCAAGGTTGATCCCACAATACAGAGACTGTTTACCTAAGTTCAATTTAACACCTCGACCAATGTTGTTACAATCGGACCGGTCGGTTCAACCGGTTGAATCGGGAACCGATCACTGATCCAGTCCGGATAGGGATAGAAAATCGGAACCACTGTTTGACTGGATAAGACCGGTCAAGAACTGGCCAAATCGCTCTAAACCGTCTAAACATAATCGGTGAACCGGTCTTTCCCAAAAAAATATCAATATTTTCGTTCCTAAACCTCTGGGCAGTCGGAAATCTCCAGCGGCCTAAAATTGTTCTTGAGGTTTTAAAATAAAAAGGCAGATCTAAGATTTTTTCAATCTCCCGATTTTTAATTTTCTCATTCCTGATCCACTGTTGCGGTTCAGCGACAATAACCCAATTTTAGAAGAAATCTCGTATTTTTCAGCAATGATTATCTTGGTACTCTGATGCAGAATTCTCATGTAGGCCAAATGCTTCTGAAAAATTATTGGAAGGACTACTTGGGAAGGAAGGTGAGTGGGGTGGGATGGGGGTGTGCTTATTTTGATTCTGGAGTATTTGGAATGGGGACGAGGTAGGGGTTGGCGTGAGAAGGGGTGGGTGAGGTTTAATGCTTTAAATTTTTAGGGAAGGAATCTCTTTTCTGCATTTCATTTTGTTTTCCTAGATGCATGATTGTTAAATAGTCTTATTAAATATTTATAAAAAAAAAAAAATTACTTTTTATTATACCAGTCAGACCATCGGTTGAATCGGTTCGACCGATTGAACTGTGAAATGATAGGCAAATCGGTTCATCGTTTGCTCCAGTTATAACAACACTGACCTCGATTATAATAGGTCAACCTTACCTAGACTCTCGAATAAAGAGATTGTGTTGATTAACTAAAAACTAAAGTGCACAAAATAATAAACAAAGCAAATAACACGCTTAATAAAAGTAAACAAGCAATTGCAAGGGAATAAATTAGATTTAGAAACGTATCCTAGGGTTCGATTTCGGTTATATTCTCCTATGTTCAGTTATAGTAATTTTCTAGACTTTTAGACCGAATTCAAATTCTTATTAGGTGTCACTACTCTAGTTAATCCTTCTCTCGGACGATGTTAACGTGTTGATTACGTATAAATAATTATCCTATCGGACTAACTATTTCGTATGTAACTCCAAAGGGCTCTTAAAATTAATGCATATACAAGTATCTCACTCCTCTCGGACATTTATTGATACTTATGCTATGTGCTTTATGCCTATTAACAACCCTCTCTCTTGGATGTCGAGTTAAACAAGTAGAACAAACTAATTTGTCAGATCAATCAATTCATAAAATAAGAGCTAACACATACGATAAGAATATAGAATGGAGTCCAGAAATAAAACAATCAAAACATAGTCGATCAATAAACCTACTTTCTAGCCTTAGAACACAAGGGAATTAGTAACTCATGTTTGCAATTAATATCCAAAAACCTTCGTAGACAAACATCTTGAACATATGAAAACAAAGATGAAATAATTAAACCCGAAGTCTTTGATCTTGATTCTTCACGTTCCTTGCTCTTCGTTCCAAGCCTCCGAGGTGTTTCGTATGATATAAGATGTGTATTTTCGGACTGGGAAGTCTCTATATATAAGTTGGAAAGGATTGGTGTTGGAACGGGTCGAAAATAGGCCAAAATGCGTTTAGAACGTGTGCACCGCCTTTCCAACTCGACCGAGTCAGTTAAACCAACTCGACCGAGTTGGTAGTTATGAGCCGAACTAGTTTGCAATTCAAACTCGCAACTCGGCCGAGTTGCTCTAAACAACTCGACCAAGTCGATCACCTTTCATTGCTACTCAATCGAGTTCCTTTGATCAACTCGATCGAGTTGAAACTACGACTTTCTTCTCAATTCTTGCCCATCTTCTCTACTTGACCAAGATGGTTTTTCTGACTCGTTCGAGTCTAACTTTCCGCTTTTTTGCCCTCTTTTCTCATTTTCTTCCCACTATATTTGCTCGTATGCTCGTCAAACTTCGTCTGGAAGGACTTTTTGGCTTAAAAACTACCTAATTAACTTCAAAACAAGCACACACACGTCATACCAATATGATGAATATAAGCATAAAATCAGCCATTAATGCATGCAAATGACATAAAAATACTAATTTTAAATCAACCTAAATGCATACATACATGATGTGTATCATGTATGCAGTTGGCCCAAGTTGTGTGGGTTGACATGTTTCTTTAGTTGTATTTAGCCCAGGACTAAACTAAAGCAAATCCGCGAATTAATTCCACAAGCATTAAATGCTAGCTGAGCATGAACACATCCCCTTTAGTTTTCAGCTGCATTTAATTGGTCCATTATTTCGGCCCATATTCTTTGTTTTGGGCCTATACATATAGTCATTATAATTCTATATGTTAATGTTCAATAATTTGTAATTTACAATTTCAATTTCTTCAAAATTGTTACCGAATTACTGATTACAATCTATAAGTGTATTAAATAAGTAATGATTATAGTTGAAATAATCGAAACAAAATTCAACAATGTATTTTTAAATGAATAACTACAATATATGTTGTTATGTTCTCACAAATAAACAATGTTACATTTCCTAAAAAACCCAACAAATGTCACTTTTATTATATAATCTTTTTTTAAATAGACACTTTTATTGTATAATTATTTTCTAAAAAAATTGCAAATATCACCCTCATTGTTTAGTTACCGTTACTTTTGAATATATGGTTTAACATGTGCATAGCAGGGGTGAGTATCTAGTATAGCAATAAAACATTAGGTGATAGTAGTAAAGTGTAAAGTAACGGGGAAAAAAAAACTAAAAAATAGCATGTTACATTCTATAGATTGCGAAAATCCTCCATGTACACAACATTATAGATTGTGAAAAAACTTCCGTGTACACAGCATTCACGGTATTATATAATAATATAACATTCACGGTAGTATATAAATATATTTGTTTGTTGAAATTTTTTTCTGCAAGAACAAACCAACATAGGACAATGATTAAGTTTAACTTTTGTTGATTGTCTTCACCAGAAGAAGTTAGTTCTAGTAGCATCTCGGCCTGACAACTCCAAATCACACAATCCACTCTCGTTAGAGGTCCATGAAGCGTGGTGGTGGCAGTAGTCGTTCGAGTCACGACAACAATCTGGTTAATGACAACTCTCAAGCACAAGCTTCACTTGATGCAACCACTCCTAATGCGGGTAAATCTAGTGGTTCAGTTGGAGGAGAATTTTCTAGGGATGGGGATAATACAAATAAGGATAAAGGACATAGAGGAAGAACTCATGGTGGAAATGACTTGCACCAATGGTAACTCTTTTAGAAGAAGTAATTTGGTAGCTTCCCATGTCTGTGTTTGAAAATAGAGGATCGCTAGCTTACATGGTAAATTGATAATCATGGAAGACGTGATCATGAACGTGAAAAACAATATTAGGGTAATTGAAATTTTGGCAGAGACGACCATGGACCCCAACAGAGGTTAGTTCTAGGTCATTCATGTGTGGACCAACTCCATGCCTCATCCCGATCAGCGTGACCCTTTTGCATATGGTCCAATGCCGCAAATACAGCAAATGTTTTTTCCAGAAATGAGAACTTGGTGAAAGATACATTCTTATACCAAAACATGGATGCCAAGGAGTGGGTTCCTATTAAGCTGGCAGGCATAAAAGAAGTTATGCAGTTAGCATACAATATTCAGCTTGTGTTGGGGCCAACGGTTCCGATGATTCGGATTGACCCGGTTTCTATTTTTCAGAAACGTTTGAATACCTCCAGCTGTAGTAGGTATTCAGCCCACTTCATTCTACCAGTTCATCGATATAGCCCATAAACCTGTTAGACCTTGTAACAAGGGGATGGGTTTGCAGTTGGCTGGGGAACACGGTGCTAACTAATTGCTAAATCCTAAAAAGGCAAAAACCCCAAATTCGAAGTTGTGGTTATACGTCATCTACAACTCAGCACTCACTGTTCAAAATTCCCACAGCTGCAGGTCGTGCTACATCCTGAAAAGGCAAAAACCCCAAATTCGAAGCCGTGGTTATACGTCATCTACAACTCAGCACTCACTATTTAAAATTCCCACGATTGCAGGTCGTGGATATGGTGGGTGGCAGAAGAAACAAGAGAGGGAGGCCAACATACTAATAACTAGGATGCCAAGGACCCAAAAAACGACGACGTATGCAGCTGTGGTGGAGGTGACCAGTCTCCGAATGTGAACATCAGTGATTTGGTCAAGGAGAAGAGACTCCACGATGCCTGGGATGACTGAGTTCGAGTGTTATTTCCTCGATAAGACCTTGTATGTGACGAGCTTGAAGATTTAATGGAGGAAGGTGGACACATTGTGGATCACCATAGTTGCGACTTCTTCCCTGAACGCTGATTTGACCATGTGGCGGTACTTCAAACTGATCATACTCAATTGTATGATCACCTAACTAAAGGGATTATATTGGTAAAAAGCTCTCAAACAGCATCAAATGTGAAATCTTTCAAGTTCTATTGAGGAGGAAAAGCGAATTATTCTGAAGATATCGTGATGGCTTTATATGGGAGTCTTAGAAATTGGAGCTCCCGAGCTTGGTTGTGAAGAGCCTACTTGTATTATCTATAAATTAAATCAATTTCTATTCTATATCAACTAACCCCTACGTATAAAGCACACGCACACTCTCTCACACTCATTCAATTGACTTTCGAGAGTCTTTTTTCTCTCGCCGACTCAACTCCAGTACCTTCATCTCCATATTTTTTTCACTCCGTCAATGGTAATCCTTGACATTTATACAAAAATTCGTCACTATATGAGTGTTAATATTTTCTTATTTTGTAAGTGTAAATCAAAAGAACGCCAAGATATTGTCCAGATCTAGATGATTTTAACATTATTTGTGTATTTAATACATATACAACTTTTATAATTTAATATTTTTTTCAGAAAGCAAAAAAAAAAAATAAAAAAATAAAAATCATTAATTGCATGTACGTTGTCGTCGTCGTTGTTGATGTTATTTAAAAGTAAATCTAGGATTTATTCTGTTGATGTCGCGTAAATTATATTGTTCTCCTTTTATATTATATATATGAGGATATGAGGTTAGGAGGATTAGTAAAGTGCACGTATATTTCACGTGAATAGTTAAAATTTTATACTATATTTCAGAAGTTATTTTAAAACGTAATGTTTAATATTTATATAAATTTTTCATTTTTTATAAAGTATGATAAACAAAATGTGGTGTAAGAAGCTATACATGCTTCAATCTTTTGATATAAATAAACACTTCCACTCTATTCATACACTTATCGTCCAAGCAACACAGAAGTTATGTAGATTCAATCCATCCTAAAACATAAATTTATTTTCTAAATTTGTTATATAAAAAATTAGTTTTTAGAAAGTGTCACTTTTTTCTTCATAAAGTTTGTTATTTTTTTTAACTCCATGTAAACATATATAAGTATCCATAGATACATAATCTTAGCCTGCTTAGGTAGAATATTAGAAGTTTTTAAACTTAGTCAAGTTAATAAAGCTGGTACAAACCTATACCCACATGAAATCCACTTGTTTGAGTGCGTATAAACTCGGTTAAAATGTGTTTTACGGTTTTAACGAAATCACCCTACACTTTGGCCCATACATTTATGTATCTTAATATGTATTAGTGTTTTTTTTTTTTTATTGGTTTTTGGAGTGAGAATGTATTAATGTTTTATTTGATTATATATGTAATTATATGTAATAAAATATTAAAATACCCTTCCCTTATAAGTTATTATAACTCTATTTCTTGTTTCCTGTTAACATTCAAATATATTGTCCATGTCTAAATTAATTTGGACACATGGATTAAGATATATAGTGTAAAGCTGTAATTTTTTAACATGATCAGCTTTATTATTAGGGATGACAATGAATCGGGTTGAAATCCGTGTAGAAGACAAAATTGCTTCTGAAATTTAGCTCTCAAGAGGAGAGGAAGAAGAAAGGTCATTCGTGAATCATAGAGAGAGAAAAGTTTTAGCAGTAAAAATTGAAATCTGTTTCTCAAGTTACATTTATAAGTAACAACTTTAATATCTACTAACAACTTAACTCCCTCCTTCTAGAAGCTCTAATAAAGACAAAATATAACAGATATATATTATATCTCTACACCCCCCACCCCCCACCCCCCTCAAGTTGGACTTCTAGTAGGCTAGGAGACCCAACTTGGAGAGAAGAAACTGAAATTGCATTGGTCCGCGGATTTTCGTAAAGAAATCGGCAAGCTGATTTTTTGACTGAACATGGTGTAAATCTATAAAGCCTTGCTTGTATTTCTCTCGAACATTGTGACAGTCTATCTCTAGATGTTTTGTACGCTCATGGAAGACTAGGTTGGCAGTAATGTGTATCGATGCCTTATTGTCGCAGAATAACTGTATTGGCTTATCTTATAATAACTTCAAGTCCTTGAGAATGTAAGACACCCATTGCAATTCAGACACAGTTGAGCTGAGTGCTCTATACTCCGCTTCAACAGATGATTTTGAAACTGTTGTCTGCTTCTTTGCTTTCCAAGAAATAAGTGAGGAACCCAAAAACACACAATACCCTGTTATCGAATGCCTCGTGTCTTTACAGGGCGCCCAGTCTGCGTCACAATAAGCAGTTGGAGTTAAGTTACTGTTAGCAGCATAAAATAACCCCAATGTCGGAGATCCTTTTAAGTATTTTACTACATGAAGTGCAGCATTCCAATGTTCTTCAAATGGTTGGTTAATAAATTGATTTAATTGTTGCACTGCATATGTTATATCTGGGCGTGTGAACCCCAGATATAATAATCGTCCTATCAGCTTCCTATACCTATCTGGTTCTTCCATTGGACTTCCTTGTGTGGATGTCAATGAAAAATCAGTAGGTAATGGAACAGTTGTAGGCTTGCGGCCAGTCAAACCTGTATCAGTAAGTATATCTAAGATATATTTTCTTTGGCTCAAGTAGATGCCTTTAATACTTCTGTCAATTTCAATGCCAAGAAAATACTTGCATGCCCAAGATCTTTAATAGTAAAAACATCATGTAAATAATGTTTAAGTTTATCAATCAGACAAGTGTTGTTTCCTGTTACCAAAACATCATCTACATATATTAGTAGGACTAAAAAAATGTCACCTTTGTCATATAAAAATAAATAGTGGTCAGAAGCTGATTGTGTAAATCCAAAGTCAAGTAGTTTTTGTGTAAATTCACAATTTCAACGCCTAGATGCTTGTTTTTAACCGTAGAGACTTTTTACCAATTTACAGACTTGACCATTTTTTTATTTTGTTGTAACCTTGTGGAGGTTTCTTATACACATCTTTATCTATAAAACCATGCAAAAAAGCATTATTAATATCTAATTGAAATACATTGCAACTCTTAACCGCAGCAATAACAAATATCATTCTCGCAGTTACCATTTTGGCTACTGGACTAAAACTGTCAGTGTATTCCTCACCATAAATCTGTGTATAGCCTTTGGCTACTAATCTAGCCTTATACCTTTCTACCGTACCATCTAGATTTAATTTAATTTTATAAACCCATTTGCTGCCTATAGCAGTTTTACCTTTAGGTAAATCAGTTAATATCCAAGTTTCGTTATTTTCTAAAGCCTCAAGTTCTTTGTTCATTGCAGCTACCCACTCTTGTGTTTTACATGCTTGAGAGTATGATGTAGGTTCCTTTATTACGGAAATGTTTGCAAGAAAATCTAAGTATTCTGTACCAAACTCACTTTCACCAGAAGAAGAAAATGACATAAAAGAATATTGAGTACCTGATGTGGGAGCAACAGTATGTAAATCACTACCAGTAGTAGCTTGATTACAGTTGTAATCTTGCAAGTAAGAAGGTTTGGTTTTCACCCTCTTACCTTTTCCTAGTTGATTAATAGAATATGAAAAAACTGATGTAGAAGAAGATGAACTAGGTGCCACATTATTTATTTCAGTAAAGGTGGGCAAAGCAGGAGTATCATTTTTATCATTACTAGGAATACTAGCATAATGAAATATATTTGGAAAAAAATTGTACATCCCTAGATACTAAAGTTTGTTCATTTTCCAAATCATAAAGTAAATAACCCTTTTTTCCAGCCACAAAGCCTAAAAAAAACACATTTATGTGACCTAGAAGTAAACTTAGTCTTATTAGGTGCTACATTCACAGCTTGTGCAAGGCACCTAGAAGACTGTAAAACACTATAATCAAGACTTCTAGAATATAAAACATCAAAAGGTGTTTTCCAATGTAAAACAGAAGATGGTAATCTATTGATTATATATGCTACTATTAAAATGGAATAAGACCAGAAATGTAAAGGCATTTTAGATTTAAACATTACAGAACTAGCAATTTCAAGTAAATGTCTATGTTTTCTCTACACAACACCATTTTGTTGTGGAGAGTATGCACAAGTCGTGTGATGTATAATGCCAAATGAAGCAAACAAAGACTTACACTCAGAATTAACAAATTCCATTCCATTATCACTCCTAAGAACTTTGACATACTTACCAAACTTTGTGTGTGAACCATTTTTATAAAATCTGCAAGCAGTTTAAAAACTTGTGTTTTGGTTGTCATAAAAAAAAACCCACGTTCCACGGCTAAAGTCATCCACAATAGTTAAAAAATATGGAGTGTTAGTCAAGTTAGGTTCTCTACAAGGTCCCCAAATATCAACATGTATTAAGGCAAACAATTCAGAAGTCTGAACATGACTATTTGAGAAAGGCAGCCTGTGTTGTTTAGCTTTGAAACGGTGATCACATGTCTTAATCGTAGCTAAACTATCCTTAGAAAATAGTTTATCAACAAATGGAAGATGTGATAGCGTACTAAGAGAAGCATGGCCATGTGCATTGTGCCAAAATTCTAGTGAGGGCTTACAAGCAGTAGACATATTGCATACAAGGAAAAAAGAATGTGGAACAAACGAATTAGCATGAGTAGAATGCAAAATGTACAATTTATTCAAAAGCAGTCCTTGAACAATTTCTTTGCTATTCTTCAGGTCCTGCTAGAAGCAGCCAGAATTAGTAAACTTAATCTGAAAATCATTATCTTTAGTGAACTGAGAAACGGACAATAAATTGTACTAAAAAGAGGGTACAAAGAGAACATTCTTAAGAATAATATCATTAGTAATTTGCATTGTGCCAGTACGATTTACAGATTTAATAGCTCCATCAGGAAGCAAGATCCGCAAAGGATATGATAACAATTTCAGAGAACTAAAACAATTGATATTAGAACACATATGCCTACTGGCACCAGTGTCAACTATCCAAGAGTTATTAGGCAATGTGTGAGAAACAGAACAGACCATATCTGTAAATTTTATACCTGAAGAAGTAACAGCATTGGCAAAGTCAACTGAGGCATCACTAGCACTCTTAGCTGCAAAGAATTTAGCCAGTTCATGTTGAAACATTGCTGAAAAATCAACTGAAGCAGTAGCACATGAAACATCTTTGTCAGTAGAAACATTTGCAGCAGTGTAAGACTTCTGATCACGTAATTTCTTGTACCAATCTGGTATTCCATGCAATTGGAAATAATCTGAAACCTCATGCCTAACCCCTCCACAATATGTACATTTCAATTTAGCCCTTTCTTCCTTAGTTTTCTTAGGGAACCCTCTACCCTTCCTATAAGGCATATTAGTCTTCAAATTATCACCTCTACCAGTACCCAAATTCCGAACCATCATAGCACCATTTTCTGAAGAATCTGAAAAAACAGTTTGTATTGATCTTTGTTTTTCTACCATTACCACCATACTATATGCCTTATTAACCATAGGAAGAGGGTCCATCAACAAAATTTGGTTCCTAACATTATCAAAAGAATCATTCAAGCCCATTAAAAACTGAATCAATTTAGGCTGTGAATCCATGACAAGCACATTTTTACCAATATCACAGTTGCAAACTGGGAGAGGACAGTGACTAGAAAACTGATCCCACAGTTTCTTCAAATTTTGTGAAATAAGACTGAACAGAGTCATTAGCTTGAGAAATAGTAGAAATCTCACGTTGCAATTGAAACAATAAAGGACCATTACTTTCCCCAAATCGTTGACCTATTTCATCCCATAACTCTCTAGCCGAGTTCGCATAGACAAAAGCCTCAACTATATCCTTAGAAATACTATTTAAAATCCAAGAAATCACCATACAATCAGCCTTTTTCCAATTAGCATATTCAGGAGTAGTGATATCAAGAGGCTCAATTATAGAACCATTAATAAAGCCTAATTTCGATTTCGATCCTAAGGCAAGCAACACTGATTTTTCCCATGAATTGTAATTAGCACTGGTAAGTAAATGAGTCACCAGGATCATACCAGGATTGTCTGAGTTGGACAAATATACTGAAATCTCAGGAATCAGAGGCGGCGGCGGCGGAACCACGAGATCTGGCTAAATTGGAACATGTTCTGCCGGAGGTGGATTTGCATGACGCACCATCTTGATAGCAGACACACGATCGGAACAAATCGAAAACAAAAAAATTAGCAGATCTAGGAAATTATCCAAGATCTGAGCGAAAATCAAGGAATCGCGTCTAAATGGAAAACACGAAAAGAAGATTGAAAAATAGAATTCAATCTCACGCGAAAGAGGATTGAAGAATAGAAATCAATCTAGAAAAAAAAAAAAACCCCGATCACTGATACCATGTAGAAGACAAAATTGCTTCTGGAATTTAGCTCTTAAGAAGAGAGGAAGAAGAAAGGTCAATTGGTGAATCATAGAGAGAGAAAAGTCTTAGCAGTAAGAATTGAAATCTATTTATTGAGCTCAAGTTACATTTATAAGTAACAACTTTAATATCTACTAACAACTTAACTCCCTCCTTCTAGAAGCTCTAATAAAGACAAAATATAACAGATATATATTATATCTCTACAACACGCTAGGGATGCAAGTCAAATCAAATTATACTGATTCGATTCGTGATTCGAATTCGTTTAGGATGATTCGATTCGGTAAAATTCGAATTCGAATTCGAATTCAAATCATATTTTATATTCGTTTATATTTCGAATCGAATTCGAATATATATGTATTCGATTCGTGAAATTCGATGATTCGATTCGATATATATATATATATATATATATATATAATATTAAATATATATAATATAATTATAATAAATAAAAAATATATTTAATAGTAAATATATACAAATTCCCTTAGTAAAACATATGGTTTCTAATTTTCGAATCTAGACAAATTTGATTTCGAATCGAATTCGAATCGAATATTTTCTAAAAAAATATTTTTTTTTTTGTTGAAAATTTTAAATTTACGAATCACGAATCGAATCGAATATATTCGGAAAAAATATTCGAATCGAATTCGAATCAGATTTAAAATTCGATTTACGAATCGAATCGAATTCGAATCGAAGCCAACTTTCACGAATTCGAATCGAATCTCTTAATATTCGCTTCGATTCGGTTCGTTTGCATCCCTACAACACGCATTCGCACTAAACCTGCTTGTATGGAGCGGGTTCAAGCCCCGATCAAATGGGTTATAGAGCGGATTCAAACCCGGTCAAACGGGTATTGCCGAGTTTGAATCAGGTTATGAATTTTACTAAAACCACCCCGTATATATTATTTAAATTAATATTTTTTATATTTATTATTTATTATAGTAGTTTATTTCACTTACTACTATTTCTTACGACCAATATATTCACATTTTTATTATTTATTGTGCTTAATTTAGTTGGAAAACTTATTTAGTCGTTTTCGTTAATAGATTTTTTTATCAATAATGTATATTTTATATTATATTTTAATTATGGAATGATTATATAAAAAAAAATATTGTATATATTGAGGAAAAAAAACCTAAAACAACATAGCGGGGCGGGGCGGGGCAGGGCGGGGCGGGGCGGGCGGATTTTCTAAGAAGGCGGGTCGAAGCGGGTTACGAATCTAATTCTTTCCATGCGGGGCGGGTCTTAGGAAAAGTCGAACCCGCCCCATTGCCATCCCTATTTATTATATTAACTTCTAAAAAAAGAAAGAAAATTAAAATATTAACAGGAAATAACTAAACTTAATGAGATGTGATATGAATATAATATATTTATTACTATAGTAAATAGGTACTTCTGGGGAATTCAAAAGTAATTTTAAAACTAATATCAAGATACTCCCTCTATCACACAAGAATTTGCACATTTTCCTTATTGGTACGTCCCAAAGGAATTTGCACACCTTTAAAAAAAAAAAAAATTCACAATCTCCACATTTAAAAAGTTAACAATAAAATAAAAACAATTTTTTCTTAAAATATACGCACATTTAGGGGTGCAAATTTCTCTGGAACGGAGAAAGTATTATTTTGTTCCTTCTACTAATTTTCTAAACATTATCTACTTTAAAAGGATAATTGTGAAGTCTCCACGCATATATAAATCAATAGCCTTCATTATTTTGAGTTTTATTGGTATTTTCAATGTTTTTATGGGATTTTTAATCTTTTAAAAAAAAATTATATTTTAATTGTTTTTTTGTTATTATGTTTATACTGTGTATTCAGTATTCATATCAATAGAATATAACTAATATAACTTTTATTATATTTAAAATGTTTAAGGAATTATTAGGACATAAGAAAGTTAAAAAAGGCACTTGGTATTAATTATATATATATATATATATATATACATACTAGGAATAAGCACGTACGTTGCACGAGGTCTCATTTTATTTTTATAATTATTAATATTAATATTTTATATCATTTAGAATAATTTAAACGTGGAATAACACTCTCAATATCTCAATTTTTTTCTTTTTCTCTTTTAGTCCCTTATTTTGTGTGCATAAGCATCACTTTATATGGGGAAACATGCATATTATTATCTTTGATTCATTTAATTTTATTATTTTGTACGCTATGGTAATTAGAGTTGAGATTAAAGTATGAAATTTCATTTGTTTGTTAAAAGTATGAAAGTTGATGACTACGTAATTTAGGGTTTTAAAAACAACTAAAAAAAGGAAAAAGATTTAAAACATGATAAGATTAAGTGGTGAAATTAAAATATAATTACAAAACGGAAATTTGATAGTTAGAGTACTTATTTGTATCATTTTCAAAGTTGTTCATTGCTTTGTAAATTTTGTTTTAGGTGAAACTTCTTGCTTTTTAAAAAAGATATATTATTCTAATAAAGTTATTTGTAGATCGGTGCTTTATAGAAAAATATTCTAGTGATATGTTTCAAAATTGTTGTTTGTTGTGATAAACTGTATTTTGTACTCCCAATTTTGGTTTTAAATTGTAGATTTTTATATAATTTAATAAATAGTAAATTCTAAAGAAACTAATATAATTAAGTAAGCTTTCACAGTTTTGTTTGACGTATAGCATAACCAAAAATAAACTAAAATATATCTAAATTTAAAACTTAAAATTCACGATAGAAAGGTGTAAAAGTAAAACCAAACTGAAATAAATCAAAATAATACACTTAAAAGTCAAGATAGAAGGGTATAAAAAAAAATGTTGGGCTTTGGTGGAGAACTTACGCCTCCTCTTTATATATATGTGTGTGCGCGCGCGAGTGTTTTATTATTTTAACAAAGAAATAACTCTTTCATAAATTCACATGTAGAATATTTTTTAAACTAGTTAATTTAACGTATATCCGAATAAAACTTTTTTTACAACTTTAGAAAGTGGTTTCTACTAAGGCTAAAAGATAATTTTTCTCTCTACCAAATCCTAAACAAATATTGACTCTATCTATTTAAAAAGCATAGTCCCATAGATAATTATTATGTACGAAGGGTTTGATTCTTTGTTGGGAGTCAATCATATTTTTCACTTATATCCTAATTTTGACTCATATGCTTTAAAATATAGTAAAATTAGAGTAAAGATACCAAAGACAAATAGTCTAGTTATCAACTAATTTGCTTATCAAGGCAATTTAAGAATTAAGTAAAGAAGTCAAATTTTATCCTACACAATTATTAATTGAGTCACAAAAGAGTAAAGAATTATGAATTAAATAAGATTATGCATTAAGCATTAAATAGGTAAGGATTAGGAACTAAGGATTTAGTAATAGGTAAGGATTAGGAACTAAGGATTTAGTAGTTTAGATATGTTGGATCTCTCTTGAATATATTGGTATAAGATAAACATATGAAGCCAAAAATAATAATTGCAAAACAACTTTTCTATTCTTAAAATCTAATATTTTGAATGCAACCTATTAAAGTTAAAGTAATATTATAGGATATTTCAAGGTATTTTAATGACCTCAATAATATTAGAGTATACAAACGCACAAATAGATTTTATGTGTACACCAACAACTTTCGCGATTTAATATTGATTTGCAATCTTCTCGAGATTTATATTTAAAAAGAAATAAAAATAATAATCACGCCTTAACTTTGGCCAACTTAATATTTGTTGAACTAAGGATTAAATATAATTTATATATACTGCATCTTTGTTGAATATGTTGACAGATATATTACTATCTTCTAAAGATAAATGTTTTAATATTTTTAATAATTTACAATTTAATGATTGTAAATTACTTATCTATTCTTAAAATTTAATATTTGAATATAGGCATAACATGAAAAAATGAAATTAATTATTGATTAAATAGGATTAGGAATTTAGTATTAAATAGGTGCAGTAGTTCAAATATGTGTTATCTCTCTTGAATATATTGGTATTAGATAGAGATATGAAGACAATAATTATAATTGCGAAATAACTTATCTATTCTTAAAATTTTATATTTTGAATGCAACTTATTAAAATTAAAGTAATATCATAAGATATTTAAAGGGAGTTTTCTTCCAATAATTAATGTACGAATGAAAAGTTGCTTTTACATATATAAATTGATTAATTTCAGATTTTTTATAATTGTTCATGGCATGATAAGAGATGAATAATTGGCTTAATCATTATTGTCACGCCGACAAGCAACCTCATATATAGAAGTTCAATATGTCCATCAGGCCTACATCTAAAAATTTACACCGGTATAAAAAAGTTTTAGAAATTGACAATAAGAAAATAGACGCAAATCGTTTACCTAGTTCATCTAGAAGAAAATAAAAGAACTCCTCCAAATGTTCTTTTTTTTTTCCTTTTAAGTGTATCCTTCTCTTGTATAGTTTGTTTGAGTAATAGACAAGTACTTAGGAATATGTATTTATAGGTAAAGATTAATACTTCTTCCAGAGAATTATAATATCTTGTTAGATAAGATCTTATTCTTATAGAATTAAATAATTGTTATCTATCAAATAATATATCTTAAAAGATTAATATATTATTTCCATAAATCATATTACATTTAGACCAAATCAATACTCAATAAGGATTTCTATATATTATTTTTCTTTTTTAATTAATGCCCAAACAATGATAGATTTTTTTAAATCTAACTCTCTAATTAAACATGTAGACATGACATCTTAGTGTTGTATAACTATTAAGTCCATTATATATTCATGGTTTATGTACGAACTTGTGGATTTTATAG
The DNA here is from genome assembly GCA_958295605.1 of Ajuga chamaepitys. Taxonomy (NCBI): domain Eukaryota; kingdom Viridiplantae; phylum Streptophyta; class Magnoliopsida; order Lamiales; family Lamiaceae; genus Ajuga; species Ajuga chamaepitys. The sequence goes on from OY282504.1 coordinate 37,496,359, forward strand.
TCCGTCTGTTACACTTGTGTGTTTTATCGACTTAACATTCGTTGAACTAAGAACTAAATATAGTTTGGATATGTTGCATATATGTTGGTAGATATATTACGTAATTACTTTTTCCGTTTCAAAAAGAATGTCGCTTTAATCTTTTTGGAAGAATTAAGGATAGAGAAAAAGGACAAATATATCCATACAGGATTTTATCTAATTGAGATATGTTTTGTGGAATAAAAAAATAGTGGACTAAATCAAGTAGGCTGTTTAGGGTAAGATTGAAAAGAATTGTGATATTTTTTACTAAAGCGACACATTTTTTTTTGAAATATTTCATCTTTTCTAAAGCAATATTTTTTTGGAAACGGAGGAAGTATCATCTAAAGAGATGTAATTTAATAATTTAGTTGCAAAATTACTTATCTATTCTTTAAAAAAAAAAAAAAAATGTTTTACAAGTGTATTATAGGCGGCAGAAAAGATGATGGTGTCACTACTTGTTGTTGTTATGATAGTGAATGTTGTTTTAGCCTATAAAATTAAAATCTGAGCTCTAAATTAATCCATTAACATGTATGCATAAGTTGATGTGTTGATGGTTGAATCATCTCCTGAAACTGAAATCCCGCCATCCAAACGTGTTGCAGATATATTGGCCTGTCAAATGTTTCCGTAAGAAAAGTTCCTAAGATTCGTGAAACTTTAGACAGCTTATTTGTTTTATAATTTTGTATCATCTAATCATTGATATTTGTTACTAAGCCAAATTAAAATATATTAAACTAAATAAAATAGAGAAGAGTAGAAACTAATCGTGCACAAGTACTCCGTTCAAGAATAACAAAAATGACAAAAGGAAATCTTGTAGGTATGGATATTTGATGAAGGTTGCCGGTGGTTTTCTGAACAAATAAGTAAATAATAGATGAATAGATTCGAGTGTTTGCTTTGTATTCAGAAGAAGAAACACACACATTAGGGATTAAATAGGATTATGAACTAATGATTAAATATATTTAGTACTTTGAATATGTTGGATCACTATTGAATTCTATATACATATATTACTATCATCCAAAGCTACGTGTTTTATAATCTAAAATTTAATGATTGCAAAATTACTTATCTACCCTCAAAATTTAATATTTTGTAAGGGTATTATAGGCATCACAAGAAAAGACAAAATCAAAAAGAGGACGAAACAATTCATACTTTTATATTAATATATATATATATATATATATATATATTATATAGACTTTCTATTGTGGTTGTGTAATTCTCTATACTATTAAACTTTAATTATATGATTACAATGGGTATCGTAATTGAGGAATACAAACAAGTACTTCGCCCTAATTTTTTCTCATTTTATTCATCCCTTGAAATCATAAATCTCTTTTCGCTTATTCTCCATCCTCCCTCCAACCGGAGGGGAGAACACTTATTTTAATATATTACTTTGTTTTTTTATTAATTCTTCTTACCTTTGTGCCTTTTGTGAAATTTCTTCACCTTGGTGTTGCTTACATGCCTTGTACGTCTTTCACATCATGTACGTCTTCCGCACCTTGTGCGGCATTCATGCTATATGTTTCTTTCACAATTTGTGCAGCCTCCGATCTAGTTTCTCATTTATTTTGACGGTGTTTGGTGCTTTTTGGATTTATATGATTTTTCCAACTACTGTGCACGCAGACATAGTATTAATTGTGGTTTGATTCATGAAAGTGTTGGTTGGTGCATTTCTGAATTTTTGTTACTTCTTTTGTCACTATGTAAGCAGTCATGGTATTGGGAGTGCTTTGATTTAGATGGTTCCATCTAGAGTGGCTGTTATTATCTAGTTTGATCTGGTTTTGCACTTTTAAACTTATAGTATTACAATAGCTTGTTTGTATTTGCCCTTCTCTTCCCCTCACGCATGAGTTGAGGTTGAATTTCCAACTTAGAATTTTGTATTTGTGTTCCCTGGTTCTATTCACTTAATTAAATAAATAGACTAATTACATGGAAAAGCTTATCATAAAAAATATATATGGGCATATATATATTGTTAGGAACTGCTATTTTAGGATAGATTATAGATAGAAAGATTGGTAAAATTATATTTTTAGTTGAACAATCCATGTCCCCCTCATATCTGTGGGTCTTTTTTTTTACATCTCTTCTCAATTAAACAAAAGGACATTAAATTATTTTTATTCTTATTTAGTCTTATATAAAATAGTTGTATATCATGAAAGTATCTTTATTTTAAGTAACATAACGTTAAGCTTATGTAGTTTAATTTGTCTTCTATTTTCAAATAAAAAAACAGTTACAAAATTATATCTCATTAGCTGAGAAATATGGTTCTCATATAGTTATATGATTTTTATATTATCTAAAGGGAAAATAAATAGTTAAGGTTGAATATAATATTCATCAGATTACTTGAATATCCTTAAAGCTAATCATACTATAGAGATGTATTTGGCTATATATTAATATGTAAGAAACTGATAATTTTTTTGAGGTAATCCCAATGCATTAATAAAATTAATCAAGCAAACGCCCTACATCCCGAAGAATAATAGTAGCAATATTGGGTGGAAGTCATCAATACCAAACTTACAATGGGCAAGCGCATGTGTACAGAATTAGCATTACGCGGAATACAACAAAAGTGTTGGCACCGGACTTCATCCGCCATAGTAAGAATATCATCCAAGATGAATCCGTAATAGTACAATCTCTTCGTCTTATGGGTGAGAAAATGCATCAATTACTTGTTATCCCCTTCGACCAAAAGATTCCCAAAACCGGCTTCTCATTCGATTGTTAACACAAACTGGAACGAAAGCGCTTCAAAGAGAATGACTTTTCCTTAGGCTGGGATTCGATGTGAACTTGCCAAAATAACGTCCCCACTTACGTCGCTAACGATGAACCCCAGCCCCACAGATTGGCCATCAAAGACCCAACATTAAATTTTAATTTGAAGACATTTGGTGGCAGTAGAGACCATGTCGCCGAATCTGCATTGTTTATGGGAGTTGTGTTCACTACAAGAAAAATAGTGTCTAGCGACGCTTTTTTTTGTTACTTTGTGACGCTAAACAAAAGTACCTACACTTGTAAAAGCGTAGCGAGTTGCGTCACTAAATTTGAAGTCACGAATTTTTTCGCGACGCAAATCTATGCGTGGGTAAACTTAATTTAGTGACGCTTTAGTCAATGCGTTGTTAATATTCAAATATGGTGACTCTAGTTTCTGTCACCATCGTAGAGATCCGTGATTTATTATGCAACATATTGCCAACTCTAATCATAGATTGCGTCATTAAATAAGCGACACTATAAAATTACACGTCACCAAATTACCAACATTTTTTATGCTTAGCGTCTTAAATCTTGCAACACTCTTATGAATATGTGTCATCAAATTTACGACATTTCCGTAATAAAGACATTAAGTTAGCAACACTTTTTTATTATTTCTAGTCTCCAAATTGGTGACACTTCTACAAAGATTGTCCCTAAATTAGAATAACTATAAACAACAAAATATTTTTTTATCAAAAATAATACATGACAATCAAAATAAAATGCTTCAATATATATGAAATAGTTCGAATATAGATCCCAAATCCAATTACACATCATTAAATTTGAAATTTATCCTAATAACCAAGATCTTCAATCCAACAAAAATGTAAGGAAAAAATTTGTCTTCAATATGGAAATAAACTACTAAAGCAATGACAACTCCGTGCTTCTATTTTCTTCAATCACCTTCCAAGTTCCTATGTAAAATCAATTACAAATAACAACTTAATTAGTTTTTCTTTAAACCATTTAATGGTCCATGGCACAAAAAAGTACCTGGAAAAGCAATAACCTCTGTTAAGTATTATACTGCAAACAATATAAAGGAGCCATAAGAAGAAGAAACCAAATTGCTAACAGTTAAAAGAAATTACGATGCTTTTCATGATTTTTTTTATGTGAAAGCACAATCACTAACCTGGATAATTTTAGAAGCACTGGCCATCTTTAATATTTTTTGTCTCTTTGCGAATATATCATAAACCAAAATTATTATATCCTGCCATACAAACATGCAGAGAATGCATTTTAGCTGGCATCATTATATATTATGAGATACATATAAAGAAAAGCAAGAAAATAAATTTACCTACATGCTTACAAGAAGTTCAAATTTTCATTCCTTTGAATGTAAATATGCATATAACATTCTTTGAATTGAAGTGACAGTATTTCCATTGGTTTGAATGATCCTTGTTTAATACACCAATTACTACAAGGAGGCCAACTTCATATTTCATCATAAGTTTAAAGACATTCAAGTATATAGTGCTGGTAAAAGGCTCAATTCAGATTTTGATTAATCATAAAAAAATCAATTGGAGGATTTTCATTTCTAATTATTTTTATTATTATTTTTCCTTACATTATTTATTATTATTATTAATATTATTATTATTATTATTATTATTATTATTATTATTATTATTATTATTATTATTATTATTATAAAAAAATTTCAAGATAATGATCTATTGTACATAAAACCTAAAAAAATATGAAAAAATTAAAGGCAATCAACATTATCGATTCTGCGAGAGACATAAAATATTTATAAAAGAAATTATCACTTTTTACATCAGAAAATGAGAAGCATATTTTGAATGCTTCAACTATTACCTGCCTCAGACAACCTTTTCAATCTCAAACCATATATTACCATATATCTTCTAGAAATCATGTTTTGCATCTTACCTCTCACGGTCACTTCCACGACCGCGCAGCAGAACGATCCGGGAATCAACGATGGGGGTGGAGAGGACGCGGCTGGTCGGCAAGGATGACGGCTGCGCGACGACGGTACGACTGGCGGCAACGGTGCGGCTGGGTAGCAAGGGTTTCTTACCCTATGGTTTGGGGGATTTGGGGGAGTTAAAATTGAAGGAGTTATATTTAAAGATTAAAAAAAAAATCTAAACTTTACAAAAGCGCGTTTGGTTAAAAAAGAAAAGAGGTAATAATTTTATTATTCTCGATTTTGTGACACAATATAAAGTGTTTTCGGTCTTAGATATAAGATGTAGAGCGTCAATATTTTCATGACACAAATATAAAATGACATCCTGTATTGTTATGTAAATTATAAAATGTCGCTACTTTTGTGACGCAAAATACATACCGTTGTGGATCTTTTAACACAAAATGTAAATGCATCACTAATTATATGACTAGAAAATAAACGTCACTAGCATTATGACGCACGTAGTAAAGCGTCGTTGATTTTTATGACACAAAATATAAAGAGTCATAGGCCACATGACTCAATATGTAAAATATCACTAATTTTGTGACAGAAAGTATATTCATCACCAACACTGTGACGCAAGATCAAAAGTGTCATTGATTTTATGATACAAAATTAAAAGCATAATAAAAATTGTGACACTTTATAAAAGTATCACTAAATTGTCAAATATATTGACATTTTTTATGTATGTGTCGCTGTTTGTCATAAATCAAATACACTTTTTATAAAGTGTCATTAAGTAATATTTTTCCGTGACACTTTTTAAAAAGCGATGTTAAGAATTTTTTTCCTGTGACACTTTTTTAAAGTGTTAATAAATTAGCGTCACTATGGGAACTTTTTCTTGTAGTGGTTGTTGTTGCTAGTCATGGGAGTTGTGTTATTGTTGTTGTCAGTTACACGCATGATGGCTTCATATTCCATACACTGATCGAGCATTGTCTGGATCGGAATATGGCACTGAACTCATTTTTCATCAAAAAATAAACATGTTACGAGCCAACCAAATTTGCCAAATGAAGTATGAGAGCAGTTGAATTCCTTCACAAGGAATCATTTCCCTGAGCTTCCATAACTAAACGCAAAAATGAGCTTCCTCTCGAGGAAGGCGAATCAGGAATTGTCCCCAAGCCTCAAAGAACGTTGTGCAGCCAAACAATATGTGTTCCTTCATCTCATCTCCTTCCCCTTACAACAGGTAGCGTAAATCATTCGCCATGCCCCTACAAACCATGTTTGAGGGAGTCGGAAGGGCATTAACACAATCTCGCCATAGAAAATGGTGAACTTTCGGGATGACACATTCCAAATCTTTAACCATGCTGTATTAGGATTATTCACACTTGGTAAATTGTGACCAAGTTCTGAAAAATTTTCAACAACCAATTGGTACGCCGTTTTGACACTAAAGTGCCCATTATCCATCAATTTCCAAAATAGCCTATCTCTAGGTCACCGCAAGCTAACGGTGTAGCCAAAATCTTCTGCGCAACTACTGGATCAAAAAGGGCATTGATTAATTTCACATTCCAAGCACGCATACATGTATTCACAAACAAAGAAACAGTAGAGTTATCAAGGATTAGAATAGTATTTCCTGAAGGCGATTTAGGGTCATCAAGCTAACATGTTATCTTTTTTAATATCAATTTTGAGCCATTGCCTACTCTCCAGGCCATCCTGATATTAACTAGACTTCTTGCTCGAAACATACTTCGACATGTGAAACTAGTATTATGCCCAAACTGTGCTAGAGTAATAGAGGTGTTAGGGAAATATTTAGCTTTAACAAGGTGTGCTAAGAGTGAATTAGGCAAATTAAGAATACGCTAATACTATTCGACACCATTGCCAAATTGAAAAAATAAAGCTCACGGAAGCCTATGCCCTTGTCCCCTTAGATCGCGCCATCTTATCCTAGCTAGCCCAATGATATTTCCAATCATACTTAGAAGAGCCCTAGTAAAAGCGTGCTATTGCTCGTGCGATTTCTTTGCAAACCCCAACCGAAAAAGGAAACAACTCATCGTATCAGTCGGAATTTCTTGCAAACCAATTTTGATAATGTACTTCAGGACCTACCTCTGTAAGCATTTTTCCTTCCAGGATTTCATCCAACTAACCACCCGATCAATGACACTCTGATCGATTTGATTCTTTGATCTCCCAATAATAGTTAGGAGTCCCAAATATTTCTCAACTTTGATGGTCTCTTTGTCTCCTAAAATTTCGGCAAAGCTGGTCTTAGACCTCACGCTAATATTAGTACTTGCCACGACTTCAGATTTCCCCAATTTAATTCATTGTCCTGAGGCATCTTGATAATCGTAGTATTGTTCGAACTTGTTCACACTCTTCGCGGCAAGCCATGAAAAAAAAAAAAAAAAAACACTGTCGTCTGCAGAGAAAATATGAGAAATGATAGGTGAGTTGCGTGCTATTTGCTCCCCACGTACTCGGTTCTCCAATTCCGCAATCTTAATTAGGGCTATAATGCCTTCTGCACAACATAAGAACAAATATGGTGAGAGGGGGTCACCCTACCGAAGTCCTCTTCCAGGGAAAAATGACTCGATCGGGTTCCGATTAACCAAAACCGAATAGGATACAGAAGAGACATTTCATGACCAAAGCAACCCACGAGGGAGCAAAGCCCATTTCGATAGGATAGCTGAAGAAAACTCCATTCTATCCTATTGTAAGCCTTACTCATATTAAGCTTCAATGACAATAAACCATTTCTCCCTTTCTTTTTATTACGCATGTGATGAAACAATTCAGAAGCGACCAAGGCATGGTCAGTGATCAAGCGGTTAGGGATAAACCCGCTCTAGGTTAGAGAAGGACATCTGAAAAAATTAGTTAAAGTCTATTAGCAATAGCTTTTATAATGATACGAAAGATCGCATTACATAAACTAATTGGTCAGAGTCTTTCGAGGTCTCCGGGTTCAATTTAGGGATTAGAACAATAAACGTATGATTAAAAAAACACAGATCCAAACCATTGTTAAGAAATTGATAATATTATAGAAATATATTGTTGATATATCAATTTGTAAGAAATTATGCATTCTTCTAGGATACATATAAATAAAGAGTTGGTCTCTTGTGCATTTGAACTCCAAAAACTTGTTCAACTAAAGCAGAAAATTTATTTTTCGTGATCACGTCAGCGCACACACTATGGTTCATGCACACCCAACAATCATGGGGGTTCTCGTTGGATGGATTAATATTTTTTCATAGAAACACTAATATTTTTTAGTCATATATACGAGTAATACTTTGGACAATTCGAGTCCCTATTATGACAAGCAACATATCATTAATTCCCAGTTCTTTTGGGAATAAAGGCACCTCTTAATTGACATAGTATGGTGCTGGATGTGTGGAACGAAAAATGTCGGGTTTAAATTCTCATTGCTATTTTTAATTTAGCAGCGATAGAATGAGTTTTCCGATGCAGATGTTGGGAACTATATACCAACCTTCATTGCTAAAGTAGTTTGTGAGAGTCAAAACTTATATAGTATAGCCACGAACTTATTTTGTTGCTAAAACTGATTAGTGATGAGAACAATGACAGCAAAAAATATTGACTTCTTATAGTGAGACCACTGATAAACTAATTATTTTCTCAAAGTCCGGTGTTAAAAATAATTGTAGAAAATACAAACATGGTTGTTAATTAACTCAATTTAGTTTCACAAACAATGAGAAAACGAGTGGATAAAGTAGAGAGCTCTTGATTAGAAAGGGATAAGAAATAAAGACAATTAGAATCATACAATATTAATGGTATATAGATACATTATTAATCACGCCCAGCAAGAAACCCAGAATTGTTGGGCGCACACATATGCGAGCATAGATGTGAAATTCTCTATTATTTTCAGTTGAACGAATTTTTTTATATAAATAGGATTAAGTAGGTGCACGAATTTAGAATATATGCACTCAATGCGCATAAGTTTTTCTACAAAATAAAAGAAGTGGAGAGCTCTTGATTAGAAAGGGAGAAGAAATAAGACAATTAGAATCATACAATATTAATGGTACATGGATAGATTATTAATCACGCCCAACAAGAAATCCAGAACTGTTGGGCGCGCGCATATGCGAGCACAAATGCGAAATTCTCTATTATTTTCAGTTGAACGGATTTTTTCCATATAAATAGGATTAAGTGGGTGCACGAATTTAGAATGTATGTACACAATGCGCACAAGTTTTTTTCTATAAAATAAAATAAGTTAAATTATTTGAAAAATATGATTCTCATATATTTTATTTTATTTATTACTTTTATTTTAAGGTAAAATCAATAAGTTAACTTGGATGTAAATATTTATTAAATTATTTGATCCTTGAAAACAAATCATATTTTTAAAGATATATTTTTCTGCATGAAGATACTCATCTTTCTAGAATAGATATATAAATAGAATTTATCTCTTCTTGAAGATAATTTCTCTTTCCATCACAATCAATTTCTTTTATTCATAATAACTCATGCAATCAGTTATATTTCTCTTGCATCCCTTCAAGTCGCCTATTCAAATGCTTATTCCCAAGAGAGGGATTCGGCAAGGGATATGTTATCCCCCTACCTTTTTTATTATTTACGCGGAGGTTTTTTCTTGTCTCTTGTAGTAACTGCAGCTCTGTAATAACATCAGTGGCATTAAGATTTCCCGAGGTGCCCCTATTGTGTCCTAACTTTTCTTTGCCCATGACATACTGCTTTTCTATAAAGCTACTATTAATGAGGCCTAGTATCTTAAGCATGTCATTCAACTTTATGAACCTGTCTCGGGTCAGTGCATTAATTATGACAAATCGGGCATTCTTTTCAGTCCCAACACACCTCCCGACACTGTCGTATCTATTTGCAATATTTTTGGTATTTTGCAGGTCGACAATCATGGAAAATATCTCGGTTACCATTTGTGGTTGGAAGGAATAAATCCAAAATTTTCAGCAGCCTCAAGGATCGGATTTGGAAACGAATTTCTGGATGGAAAGAAAAGAAATTGAGCAAGGGAAGTAAAGAGGTTCTCATATATCTAGTCTATACTGACTTATGCCATGACTTTTTTTCAAATTTCATCGTATTCCTAATGAAATTCTGCATGATATTGAGAAGCTAATGAGCACCATCTATTCGGAAGATGGTGATGGTTCTAGAAAAGTTCGTTGGGTGGCATGGAACGAAATAGCCCGTAATAAAGCAAAAGGCGGCATTGGATTTTAGAATATGAAAGCCTTTAATTTGGCTTTGTTGAGAAAAAAGGCCTGGAGACTCCTTACCAATCTAGGCTCACTTGTTGCTCGATTTTTCAAGGCAAGATATTACCCTTCGGTTGAGTTTTGGATGCTAGGCTTGGCAATAGACCCTCCTTCACGTGGCAAAGCATTATCGAGGGCCGCCGAGTTGCTGCATTGGGAGCTCGTCGTCTGATATCTCGAGTAATCAAACCCGAATCTGGTTGGACCCTTGGCTACCATCCCCACCTTCTTTCATGGTTCAGAGTCCTTGCAATTCTGCCTCATCACATGCAAGTCAGTGCTATTCGGCTCTCTTCAGGTGGCACTTTAATTTCTCCAGTCTACTTGCCTACTGAAGCAGTAGATATTATGGGCCTTCCTCTTAGAAATTTGGCGTCTGCTGATCGTTGGTTACGGAGTGGATCTAGAACTTAAAGTTAGTAGTGGCCGACAAACAAACGGTACACGTAATAATAAATAGCAAATATATTATATGTATTATTTAAATAGAATATCACCTATATTTATTATTAAGTATGCTGAAATTATCAAAGTTATCTATATATTAAAATTTAGAGTGATTTTGTTGTATGTTACGAAAATTATCTAAATATATCTTAATATTTTATAATCTTAAGGGGTCAAAACACACTTTCTTCAAAATAAATACACGATACACATATTATACACATCTTAGGCATAAAAATACTAGGGGTGGGGGGTGGGGTTGGCCATTGGGGTAGGTCCGCCCCCTAGTTATGGCACCACAACAGATCTAAAAAATTCACCGTGAAATCAGCATAGCAATTTATCATGAATTCATCTCCGGAGCTCTTGGCTATCTGACTTTTCCCAATTCGAGTGAAAATAGCAGCACGTTGTGGAAGAAGCTTTGGGCGCTTAAGCTTCCTTGCCGAATCCTTAATTTTTGTGGTGGTGTTGCAACGGCTCTCTACCTACTAACGATAATCTTTGCCGGCATCATATTCCTTATGGTCCAGCTTGTTCATCATCCTCCACCTCCACAACCTCTTATTTCACTGTTCTTTTGCTTCTAGTGATTGGCAAGCGGCTGGACTTCGAGAATTTATTACGAACTTTGCTCAGCCCAAGATATTGTGCTCTCGGGTAATCAACATGTCACTGAATATGCGGTTATCCTTGCCAATATCTTATGATACTATAGGAACAGTTTGATCTTTTCAAAGACCGATAGAAATCCGCTTGTTTTTTGTTTCTATTGCAATGCGTTTGAATTTCTCCCTTCGAATTTATTCGAGGGCCTGATGGGCCTTTTCTCGTGCATCAGCCAAAGCTTTTCCAGGCTGCTCGGATCCTAAACTTTGAGTATTTTAGGCCCTTCCTGAAGCACTCCTCCTTGATAAACATGCAGCTATTCAGGTATTTCAGGTCTTTGGCGATTCCAGCGTGGAAATTTTAGTTTCGGTTGGTTCATATGAGATCTTCTATCCCACTTCTACTCTGTCCCAACTGTCCCACTTCAAGATCAAATTAATTATATTTTTTTTTGTGATTATAAATTTAAAGTTCATGTTTAGGTTGTCATACTCCAAAGTTGAGTCAGTTAGAGACACGTGCGTTGCACGTTATCCATAAAACTTATTAAAAATATGCTATTATGTTATTCTAAATAAATATCTAAAAAAATTGTATAGTTTGTCAAGATAAAAATAAATACTCCTTAATATATAATTAATTATCTAATTGGCTAAATTATATTTCTTGATACATATGTAACTTGTATAATGTCTTTCACAATCTGATAGAGTAATTTGAATGCTTAATCTTGACAAACTAAAAAGAAATATATTAAGTACAATTTGTAATTAAAAGAAGTTTCTTTATTAAAGTTAAACAATGATATTGTTTATAATTACGCTCATGTAGTCCATAAAAAGAGCTATGTTTTAAAAATACTTTGTGCCCTTAAAAATGAGTCAAGTTAAGAAAGACAAAGCATTATTTTATTATGTTAAAGTAAAAATATTACAATTAAGTATAAATTAATATGGTTGGATGAGTCAAATGAAAAAACAAAATCGTATATGTGAGCACTCATGATTTTTAGAAGGTTATGCATTCATATAACTGATCAAAAATAAAAATAAGAAAAAGTTATATATTTACAAACACAATTCCGTTTTTTTTTTTTTTTTTTTTTTTTTTTTTGGTTGGGGGATGATACAAGTTTTTTTTCTTGGGTTGGGGATATAATAAGTTATTAACTTTGATAAGTTTAAAGACAATATTACAAATATAATTACTTCATGTCTACACTCCCTTGTGTCATTTATAGTTTAGAAGTCATAAGATTTTTTTATGTATTTAATCATCTCACGAAGAATCAAATTGTACTACATAACCTTTGATCTAAAGTTACTTGATGTAACACCATTACTATTTTAAGATCCACTGAAATTACCTCATTCATATTATAAAAATACTATCAAACATTAATTATTTTTTTAATAGGAAAATGTAAATTATAAATATTTCTTTAAATATATTTACTTGAAATTGTGATCGTCGAATACTTTTCAAGTCAGTATTAATAATTATAGATAAAATTAGTTAAATTTTATATTCGAGATATATATTAAATAGAAATATATTCAAGTATGATTTTTAAGGAATTGATCAAGAATTTTTTTAAAGATCAAATTAAGTTAGTTTTTGTTCCCTTCTAAAGTTTTGACTCTTGTAGAGATTAAAGAGTATGATTTTGAAAGATTATTTACCTCTATCTTCCTCTCTAGGAGAGAAGAGTAGATATTAACTCTGTTAGCAAGTGTTACTAAGCTTAACTAACTTTTGCTTAATTTATATAGTAGGTTTTTTAGAGTTAATTTATTTAGTAGTTAACAATTACTCTTAGATGTAAATTGAAAAATAATAACTTAGTTATATAAAAATATTAGTTACTATAATAAAAATATATATATATATCAAGTATATATTCACTTGAGTTTGAAATATCACTTTTAAAAACATAAACAAAGATTTTGACTCTAAATATGTAGATAATAACTCATTAAATAGGTCACACATTAACTGCATAGTTATAGAAAAATTTGGACAATAAGAATATGTTAAAAAGTCAAATTAGTGATATGCTAAAGAGCACTCTTATATATGAAATATTTCTCATTTAAAGTAACTCGTAATCTCATCCCATGTTTGCAAATAATATTATGAGATTTTAAATTAGTGTCAAAATTGCATACATTATTTTCAATTTGTCTCTTGATGACTATTAAAATTTATATTTTGTACTTATAATATATACTTGATCAAAAAAGTATGTTCATAGAGATAAATTAAAATATACTTAAATCTCATATACACATAAAAAGGATATAGAGCAAATAATTAATTAATAGAAATCCAAAAGTTAGATAACAAGTCTATAATCCTAGTTTAAAGAATTTTTCAGGTGCTACTTATCTTAAAAATTAAACCACTTTTTAATTTAGCAGCAAAACTGTAATGCATGATTTTTCTTTTTCATTTTTTTCTTTGCATCATAAGTATATTTTTTTTTCTAGAAATAATATTAGAATTACCTTGTAACGTATGCATTATAAGTTATATCAACATTCATTTGATTGGATTGTCCTTCCATATTGTACTCCATATGATTTTTCAAAATATTTCATGTCAACTAATATATTTAAGTAAAATAAATCTTATAAAATTATAAATTAATGCTACCTTAAGTTTAATTAAAAATAATATAAATAGACAAATATATAACTAAGTAATTAATGGATAAGTTTATTAATTCCTTACAATAAATATATATTAGTATGATAAATTATGTATTTGTCCTTTATATGTCTTTTTATATAAATGAATGTTAAAAAGGTGTTTTTGTCACTATATTATTTTGTAAGAAACCACCTAGACTTTTAAAGGTAAAAAAAAAAGGAGCAGATTGGATCCTCTAATTCCAATTCGTGTTCCATCTTATATTCCAAAATAATCACTACACGTCATGCGTTAGTAATGATGTCATCATATACACATGACATATAATGATTATTTTGAAATACAAGATGAAACACAGATTGAAATAGAGAATCTCATACGGGTAAGGAGATTATTAGAGTTCTGTTGTCGTCTTTTGTACTTATCAATTGTTAACTTACTTTGATAATTGATATTCTTCAAATTCATTATAGGACTGACAACTTTCTTGCAAATTTTTTTCTATGAAACCACATAGCAGGAATAGGTGGGTCCGTAGATAGATAACTAACTGAATTCAGCAGCCTTTTCAAGCTCTTTTAATTGAATTAAAACATGATTTAAAGGCTATCTAAATAGGAAATTGAGTCTCAGGCGAATTGAATTTAACGAATTTTTCATTTAATCAGCTCAAACTTAAGGAAAAAAATAAAAAATTGTGCTCAATCAAGTACGCTCGGCCTTGAGTTTTCTATGAAGCCCGAACTCAACTCAAATCTAATCAATTACATGGATACGTTTATCCATCCGCATTGTGGAGAGATGCCGTTTTTTATTTCTTTTGGTACCTTCATTTTTATGCAGTTTAAAACCTTATGCTTTGTTGAACAGTAATGTTGGATGAAAACAAAAATCAATAAGTGAATCGCCACCATAGCTTTTTTAATCAAATTCTCCATTTCATGCTTCTTAGCTCATTGCCCTTGTAGCGAACAACAATTCATCACCACTAACAGATGCACCCTCTCACGTACTTTTATCTTTGAAAAATAAATAATTAAAAAAATAAAGGAGTAATACCCCGAATATATGCCTTGATGAATAGCAAAACAGTAATTTTTTTAATCTGGTAGCTGGGAAAATGACAACTTTTATGGTGCTTCGTTGGACACCAAGACTGTGGACTGGAGAAAGGCAAGTCGATTTCTTGTTAATGTTAATTTCTCTTCTGCTTCTGCTGCTTTTTCTCGGACCCCACGTACGATATCCTCTGGAGCTTTCTCTACAAACTGTACATACATAAATTAACAGAGATTATCAGTTGTCAAATGACCAAAGTTTACATACCTATACTCTTAAAGGAATCTCAGCGGGAGTGATCCGTCTTAAAAATGAACAAGTAATGTGGAATGGGAACTGATTATATGGGTAGAATGTTCGAACAGATATAGATACTTCAACGCAAAGATAAGAGGGAAAAGAGTGTAACTTCACAAATTCACGATGTATTATGTGCATAGATCGAGAAACAAAAAAAAACCACAACTTAATGTGTGCACACGCTAACTAGGCTTGTTGGCATCTTCATATCATTGTGATTCATTTTAGTGCATATGCATTATCAGGTTCGATAGGCATGAGTTCTAGAAATTCCCTTGCTTATGATCAAAAGCAAAAGAGGATAATTACAAAAAACTCAGGTTTACCCTAGTGACCACCCAAAAAATAAAAGCTTGTTTCTTTACACATTGCATCAAAGAAAAATAAAAACATCAAGGGGTTGTTTTCAAAACTCTCTTAGACTATTTGTATGAAACAAACCTAAATGGGTTCTTATGTAAGGTTAAGCTATACCTAAACGGCAATTTTTTAAATTATCCGAAGGGAAAAGAATAAAAGATCCGACTATCTTTTACTACTTACATTTGGAGAACTTAGTCGAGCTCTGAGTCCCTCATATTCGGTTTGCATTTTGGTGAGGCGCTTTGAAAGGCGTTGCACCTCAGCAGAGATATCGACCATGTCCGCAAGAGGAAGGTAAGCTTCTAAACCTTCACTAGCAACAAGATGGACTGATCGACTTGCATCTCCTGTAGATCATTTCATCAAGATGTGAGAGAGAATGAAAGATGCCAGAAACAATCCTATCATAGACAAAGGATAAGATAAATATCTACCTGGGGGAGATTCTGTAAAGCTGACATTCAGCAAATCTAGTCTTGACAAAAGTGCCAGAACTTCCTTCTCTTTCTGCAAATTGAGATCAAAATTTATATGACAATGTCTTAACTTTTTACCAATCAATTGAGGCATAGTACAAGCTTCAAAACAGACGGGCCATATTTATGATTCGAGGAGCCTTTCCAATTTTTTAAAAGCATGGAAAGTTTACCTGGTTCCATCCTTGGATCACATACTCGATGAATACTTCTAAAGTACAAGTCATCCAATAGTATTAGATAATTTGAAATAAAAGAAAAAGAAAAAAGAGGGCCTCATATTCAGTTAAGGAGCCTAACTAACCTATTTGGGGGGATGTACAATTCAGTTACGGCATTCTCTTACGTGGCAAGTTCCAGCAACCTTCAGGTATTATATGCAAGTGTAAATTAAGAGATCTTCATAGGTTGTAGTTGATTGAAGGATTTGGATGGTTGATTTCATATCCAAAACATCAAATTCATAGAGGTGGTTTGGATGAATTCATTTTAAGTGAGTTGAAAATCTATCACTCTCCATTTGAAATAGAGATCTTGATAGCTCTCTAAACCCCCCCCCCCCCTCCTCCTCTCTCTCTCTCTCTCTCTCTTAGCATTTAGTTTGCACGATTTGATAGCTCTCTAATTGAAGTCCTTTGAACCCTTCCCTCACATGCTCTCCTATAAAGAAGCATTATTCTCACTGCAATGTTTGCAGATATTCACTGCCCAAAAACACACAGACACGAACACACAAAGGCAGAGAGAGAGAGTGAGGATTAAGAAGATCAGCAACTTACAGAGATGTACTGGAGGACATCTGAATTTGCAACAACAGAACCAGATATACGCCTTGCTGGTTCGACAGAGTACTCTGCCCGTGCATTTCGAATTGCTCTCGTCTAGGATCACGTAGCAATGCAAAAAGAGCAGTTTTAGAATTTAAATCCATAGAAGCATTCTGTACCCCATTAAGGCAGGAACCATTCAATAGGAGAACAAAAAAAAAAAAGAAATAGAAAAAAAAGACACACTTACCAAGGCCTGCAAATTTTCAAACTTCTTGACTGATTCAGCCTGCCTTGGAAGTGAAGTTAACGGCCAAGGTGATACTATAAGAGCTTCTTCTCTATGGGGTAATGACTGTCCGCAAAAAATATAGAAATGTCAGACAAAACAGAAAAAATTTATCCAAGTAAATGAGAATTTTACATAGAGAAACATGAAGAAGTGGGTTGTTCCACTTATCCAGCCTGAAAAGAAGTCTGAAAGGTAAAATTTGTCTCTAATTCAGACAAGTTGATATTATTTTTGGAAAAATTAACCAGTTAAGACGAAGAAGCGTATCTAGCAGATATCTAAAGATAGCTGAGACTCGTGCACCTGCCAGAGCTCTTCAGTTACAAATGGCATGAACGGATGAAGTAGTTTCAGTATGCTTTCAAAGACATATAAGAGAACTGCCTGAGCCACAGAAGCAGCTGAATCACCGCCATGATAGAGCCGGGCTTTACTCGCTTCGATATACCTAACCAGAAAAGAGAAAGCGTGAAACTTGGAAAATGAAACAATGTGTAGGGAAACTTGGGAACCGTAACAATCAGAATATTGTGGAGAAAGATGAACATTCTAATTGTCAACAGTTTCCCCTACAATGATAGAGAAATGGGCATATGCTTAAGCCTTGGACAAGCATTGATCATGCAGTGGGAGAAGCCAAAAATGATTTCACATACCAATCAGCAAAATCGGCCCAGAAGAAATCATATATTTCCCTTGCAACATCTCCAAAGAAAAACTTGTCATAACTCATAGTGGCAGCATCTATTAGCATATGAAGTTTTGATACCTGCATATAACT
This sequence comes from Ajuga chamaepitys, assembly GCA_958295605.1. NCBI lineage: Eukaryota > Viridiplantae > Streptophyta > Magnoliopsida > Lamiales > Lamiaceae > Ajuga > Ajuga chamaepitys. The sequence goes on from OY282504.1 coordinate 37,514,221, forward strand.
CGTTTTAATTGGAAGGGGAATGAATGCTTGGCTTTATATCAATGCTAAGATATTCTTATATCTTACTGTAGATAAATAAATTTTGTGTCCAATCAAATAGCGACACGTGGAAATCAATTAAATATCAATAAAAAATATACTATCCATGTCTTGGGAATTTAATTAAATTAATTCCTAAGTTATAGTATAATTGATATTTAATTTGGGTCAAAATAAATTATCTACCAACTTTTTGGTAAGATGGCCCAATCAAATCAAGAAAGGCCCGATCAAGTCAAAAGGGCCTAATCCAACAAGAAGGCCCAACCAAATCAAGTCAAGTCAAGCCAGGCCCAACCAAATCAGGCCTAGCCCAACCAAATCAGGCCAAGCCCATCAAATCAAGAGTGGCCAATCAAATGGTGCCACGTGGCAAATGAAATGTGAAAAGAGCTCTCCCCTACACCTATAAATAAGAACCTTACTTCATTCATTAGAAAAACAAGTGAAGAGCTTCAAGAATTGGAAGAACTTCAAGAAATTCAGAAGACTCAAAGTTCTCGAAGATTCGAAGACATTCTTCAACATTCGAAGACGTTCTTCATCAAATTCATCGAGAAGTAACGTTCAATCCGGAATCAAGCCGGTCGGCCTTCGGACAACGTTATTGAAAGACAACAAAAGCGGCGGAGGAAATCAAGAAGAGAATTTTACTCCAAAAAATTCCAAATTCGAAGAAAACATTCGAAGAAAAGAATCAGAGGATTAAAGAATAGAGAGTGTTACCCATAAAGTTACTCATTTTGATCCAATTGGAATTAATTTGTACAATTGTTTGTGTTTGTTAATTCAATTCACAAAATTTGTTGTTACACTTACCACCCAGCATTCTGGTAGAGGTAGATTGATCAGAGACTCCTCCCCATCGAACTGCAAAAAAGAAAATCACAAATATGTACTTCAAAAGAAGTGTACCATGGGTGTAAATATTGTAACAACAACAACAACAATAATAATAATATTAATAATAAATATAAAACAAACTACAGCTGTTAGTAGCTCCAAACAGAAGTATGACCAAGATCAACGAGCAAAGTTTAGCATTAAGAAAATTAAAAGATTGAGGAACCTTAATGTCCTGAAGAGTTTTCCAAGCAGATAAATCATTTTGAGGAGGCAAATTCTGCAGCACGAACTTGCCAGCATTCCACAGTTTGTTGGTGAACCCTTTGTTAGAAGTCAACCTTTCAGTTGATAAATTTAGATCCTACAACAGAAAAAAGAAATTTGGGACCTGATCTTCTATACCATAACATAACATATTATAAAAAGATATCTGCTTCTTTAGACCGAAATTTAGTGCAAAGGAAATATCTAGAGAAAAGACAGACCTGACCAGGTGTTCCTAGAGAAAGAGTGAATCTTAGAGCATCAGTGCCATACTCTTTGATGGTATCAAGTGGGTCAATTACATTTCCGAGCGTTTTGGACATTTTACGGCCCTAAAAATATGTAAGTAAGAAGTTAGACATGATATTAGAGTTGAGAAATAGATTACAATATCTAAAAAGTATTGAACAAAGCAATACAAGGTGCAAATTAAGTTAAGATTGCAGGAAACCAAGATTAGTGATGTCTTGGAGCTATAAGCTTATGCAATGTAGGTTTTCATCAGCCTCATGACAAGGGCAATATAAGATTGCTGTGACTACAGCACCCTGATGGAAGGAAAAACAAAAATTACAACTCAAAAAGTTTGTCCACAAAGCAGCATCTGCGGAAAGAAAAATTAGAAGATTGTGACAGTTGTCATTCTGAAAACTATAGCATGAAATTAGCTTGAACGTAAATTTCTAATAATTCTTCTCTTCTCAACTTCCGCCAAACCCTCAGTATCAAGTCATATTGAACCCTTGAAAATAGGATGGAGATCCATTTGATAATGTCACAATTTCCACATTGAAATCAAGGTTAATTTAGGTTCCTTTATATCTAGGCTTTATTTCTCTTACCATTTAGTCCCAATCAAATGGCGGGCTTGAAGTTTCTTTATGACAATGGCACATCATAGAAGAACTTCTAACATGCTAAATTAGCAACGAACAAAATTTGCAGATAAATACAGAGGCTATTTTAGGCTTTTAGCATCTGTAAACTCATTATATCTAGAATACTTTTATGCTAATTGTGGCATGGATTTTTCTTGCCTCTGCCCTGATCTACAAATTCTGCTAGGCGTTGATTTTTAACACTTGATCAGGCACTTGATTGTAATCGAATTTATCCTTCTGCTTATGTTGCTTGAATTCTTAATAAGAAGTGAAAGTTATGCTTGGATGTATCAAACTATGTTTCTAAAAGGAATTTCTAAATTATATAATGTGCCATCATGCACTTCAGGTCCACAGTCACATAACTGGGACAAAAAAGGGTTTGGGAATAAAGCGTAATCAGTAGATATAAAGGAATACTGGTTTTCTTTGTGTGATGAAATTGTCTTATGCTCGAGGCATATTATTACTTCAGGCAATGATTATTAAAAATACAATGGAATCAATGACTTGAGACATTACTTTTCACCTCACATTCGACTCACTTGAGAATCTCGGATAAGTCCATGAAGGTAAACATTTGAAAATGGAACTGTCCCAGTGAATTCAATACCCATCATCACCATTCTCGCCACCCAAAAGAACAATATGTCATGCCTGTTCAAATGGAGCATTCTATTATTTGTATGTTCAATAATAGGCAGTCACTTATGAAAGAAAAACGTAACTAAAGTAAGTAGTTATATAATTGTTTCTGAAGAGAAGCGTTTTATTAGGTTAGGTTAGCGAAATTCTTCTACAGCAAAGGAGATGCATGCTGGATACTACTAAGTTTCACATACTATAAAGGATATAGTCAATTTGGGTTTTGGGCAAGGAGTGATACGATGTCAAACTCAGATGCACTGCTGTTAGGAGAAAAGATCAGAAAAAGTAACATTTATCAATGAATTTTCTGGTAGAATGCATGCAGTTCCTATAACAGAGTTAATTCTACGCACTACAGCAGTTGAAAACAAGAAAAGCAAAACTTCACTACATCTAATACCAGTAAAGTGTAATTTGCGTGCTCAACATGAATTATTTCAAGTAAATCAACTGTTCTTCTACATATAAATTGCATTATTATGAGATATGTAAAAGCTAAAAGAGAAGCACAAGTAGGGATATAGATACCCAGTCTCAAGAACTGATGTAGGATAAAATTTCTTGAAATCCTCTGCTGACGCGTCCGGCCAACCAAGCGTGCTGAAAGGCCACAGTGCACTAAGAGAAAGTAAATAGGATTAGTTTAACCAAGGAGTTTTTGAAGTCTTGGTGGACATAAAGCTTGAGTCAAGCAACATCCCAGGGAAAATTCCAGATCCTTCTTATTATATTTGAGGGATAACCAAAGATTATAATTTCCTAAGAAGTAAAATCCATGATACTGGAGAATGGTGCTATTTCAGCCATCGAAGCAAACATTAGTCATAAAATATTCTCCTTGAAAATCCTCTCTTCTGGTTAATTAGCCTATCCCATAATCTATCATTAATGTAACAACGCGTTTACCCCAAGTAACATATTCTATTGCACCCAAAAAAATGGGCAAGTGAAAATTATTTTAGCAGATATTACACTTCACTTATAGCATCATTCCGTGAGAAAACTATAATGGTACTGATCAAAACTTGCAAACAGTTACCTAAAGAATACCAACTAGTTTGGCCCCAAACAGTAACAGGTTTTTTGTTATTTAATTATAAGCAATGGGTGTCAATCAAATAATATCAATCTTTCTTGACATTTCAGTGGTCATATATATATTAATAGTTAATAAGTTACTAGATTCAAGACAGGCTTTAACTAAACAGACCTCGAGAACCAGGTGTCAAGAACATCTGGATCTTGATATATTTGAACATTTTTTCCATATTTTTTACGAGCTTTTGCAAGAGCTTCTTCACTGCTCCTAGCGACTATGTATTCCTCTTCACAATCTTTACCCTCAATGTACCAAACTGGAATGCGGTGCCCCCACCATAGTTGTCTGCTTATGCACCAGTCCTTGATATTCGATAGCCAGTGATTATATATCTGTAATCATCGCAACTCCAAGGAAATCACTAAATTTTGAACAACAAAACTAAAACAAATAAAAGTAATGTCTGGAATTGTTTTAGAAAAAATATGCTTTAGTTGTCCTCTATGATCTGCTCAGGATTTGCAGAAAGATGAAGCTTGTAGAGGAGGCCATGGCAAGGTATCATTCACTTCAAAAGCTGGTGAAATGATATAATTTATAAGTAATATACAATTGAAGAGCAAAAAACTATAATTTTCATACCTTATCAAATCTTTCGGGCATGATAGTTAATTCTCCCTTTTCCACTGCTTGGAGAGCCTTCTCTGCCAACGGCTCCATTGTCACAAACCACTGCTTGCTTACTAGAGGCTCTATTATCTGATACAAGCAACTTCGTATTTGAAAGGAAGACAAAATGAATTTCAAGCAAACTCGTATCACCAGTATTTACGCACCTCTCCACCGCGTTGTGATCTTGGAACTCGCATAGTGTAAGTCTCCTTTTTTACCGCTAGCCCTGTCTCCTCAAGTTCTGACCAGAGTTTCTTCCGTGCCTCAAACCGATCAAGACCACTGAAGAATTAAGCACATGTACTGAAACTATTAAGCCAAAAGGAGGTCATTTACCACTAATCAAGCAGTTTGACTTTCACTTTCAACAATTACCAGTATAAACCAGCAACTTCATTTAGTGTCCCATCTTTATTCATGACATTAAGAATTGGAAGACCAAGTTTCCGAGCAAGAAGGTAGTCATTGTGATCATGGCCAGGGCTTATCTTCAAGACACCAGTTCCAAATTCTTTATCGACATACTGCATCATCCAAAGGAAAAATATATGCAGATATACAATATCCACATAGAGGAAGAAAGCATGAGTAAGATCACCTAGAAGTGACAGAGATACTGATAATCATCTACAATGGCATGATGAATGATAATATACACTGAAATAGAAAGGGCACCAGACATTTTTAAATTATGCATGGACAATTTACAGACTATCATAATACAACAGTTTCTATTTTTCAACATATCTTTGGACACATGAGGATTTATATAACTTTATTTCTAGTTTTTCATTTCTCGAAAAGTTGAATAATTTGTTCTGAGTTGAGTAGTCCTTCAATTTAGGTCGTCATCTGAACGGTTTCAGTTTTGGAGGAAAACTGGACTAGAATATTTTGGTTGTGCTTTAATTTAAGAACATCCTTGATGCCCTGGAGATTATGATATTCCTGAAACAATGGAAGATTTCATTCTGCGACTTCAGTGTGTTTATAAGTATAACCTACCACCAATAATCCCCATCACCAAACGACACCGCTACAATCACCAACTTCCATAAAAAAGTAACACAGTCAAAATCATCTGCACTACTATCATTAAGCCTCTTTCTCCCAAAGTTCTCACTTGAAGAGCTAACACCAATCGGATACAGTTATATTCACCATCCCAAGAAAAACTGAAACATAACTTATACATAACCATACGTTCACTAGAAGGAACTAACTTCATGATTGTAACAGCAGGTATTGTAAGCACGAAAGAAGATCATTTTACCTTATCGGCAATAATGGGCACATGCCGGCCAAAGGTCATTGGCACAATCGCCATTTTTCCAACATACTTGGAATAACGTTCATCCTAAGAAAAATAAAAGATAAGAACTATGAGATGAACATGTGTTAACGGTAAATTTGAGTCGTGCATATTGCAGAAACGACACCAAGCAACTTCAAACAAAAGTCGTGTAGTTCCATTAAATACCTAATTCATTGAACAGTTTAATTATGTGGGAACCCACACAATGTGGCTGTTCTTCCAATATGATTCATGAGGATAAATACCTCTAACTTCCATTAAAAACATCAAGAAAGACATTTAATTTTTTTCAGAAGCAACAAGGATCATTAAGCAATCAGCCATTTGTTGTCCCTATGAATAACCTTCAGCTTATCTTCAATTCAAGATAATCATCAGTTTTGGTCAAGGGAGATATCAGGTACGAATAGCACAAGGATGGAAATGTGAACAGAAGGCATAAGAAATTTCATGAGTAGATAGAGTTGTTCCCAGAAATGGCTGTACTAGCAGTTAGGCAAATACTTTAGCAAATATCAAATCCTTCTTTTTCAAGCTCCCGCCTCCCATTAAACTTTCGAAGCAAGTATTTTTAGATAAAGAACACTCGTAGTAATTCTTATACATGGACATGTATTTGCATCTTCTCAAGTCTCCCTCACATAATAAGGGCCTCTCACAATCATTGCAGTTGACCGAACACTTCTCAACCTGACTCAATCTGTAAAACATTTCTTTGGCTGATGCCGGATAATCAAGACTGGCATTAAACGCTTCCATGATGTATCAAACCAGATAAAAGTTACCTCCGGATTCACTGCTATTGCTGTATCGCCAAATAAAGTCTCTGGCCTTGTAGTCGCAATTGTGAGAAAGTCACTCCTGTAAAATGAACATATAAAATAAACATATAAACATATAAACATATAAAATAGAGGAGAAAACTTCCCTATGAGAGCAATAAACATATAAAATAGAGGAGAAAACTTCCCTATAAGAGCAATAAACATGTAAAATACATAGGCACATGTACATCTCATCTACACTGGACTCATGCAGAATTTTTTCCTCCCTGGTCTGTTTCTTTCTGTTCTTTTTTTTTTCGTTTTTTCTGTTTTCTTTTAATTGTCACCAACTAGTACACTGAATGATAACTTCAATGATGACGTGCACATTCAGGTTTTCCTGCTATGCAACTCTAACATGCTCTCTTCCTTATGCATATCCTTCATATAATGAATAATGAAAATTTTGTGTAGTATATTTTTTTTTTCCATACTAGAATACAATGATTTGCTGGATTTATAAACCACGAATTCAATGTGACTACTGCCACAAGCATATATAGATTATCAGGTAGATAAATTACAAATTACATGGTTCATAGCATTGTAGTCAAAGTACATATACGTACCAATGCAGTGCATATGTAAAAATGCATGCAGTAATAACTGAAACCATATATCACCATTCACAACATACCGAGTGTACCTCATACATTGGTACTTTCTATCTCTATCATGATATATTTGTTTGCACATTTTCTCATTTCTGAAACTTGAGATGTGTAAGGGCACCTATCTATTGAGCTTTGCTGCTCTTGACATAACATCAAGCATATAACATCCCAAACCAAGTCAAAGTCTACATTATGATATGCAATCACCTATCAGCTACATGCCAAAATGCAAAACAGAAGGACACTCAGGTGAACCATATATGTTACAGTGGGCAATATAAAAGCAGAACAGAAGGTAAAGGAAGGGTAAAAAATCTCAGTATGAAAGAGTAGAAGCCAGTATACTCGTCTCGAAATGAAACCTTAGGACAGGCTAAACAATGTTGAGCAAGACACAAGTTGTAGTTCACAAATTAATGATGGTGAGATATCATAATATCAGGATGCTAGAAGTTTGATCAATCAGAAAGACACTTACTTTATTTTTATGTTTTTTACAATTCAAAATGAAGTCTAAGAGAAAGTTATTATCAGAACCTCATGAATCATGATGCCGCAAGTTCAAAATTCAAAATGGTTAGCAATAGTAACATACATAAAGGAAATACCTCGAACCACCAGCAACACGGTACTTAATGTGGTATAGAGCACCTGGTTCTTCTGAATACTCAACTTCCTGAGAGAGAATAAATTCATAATACAAATTAAACAATAGAAACTCCAAGCTCTGTTAAAAACTTTCATTTGCATACCAAGTCAGAAACTGCCGTCTGTAAATTAGGAGACCAGTTGACCATGTAAGATCCTGTAAGCATCTACTTGTTATAACATGTAATAGATAAATATATATTTCCATACACAGCTCAGTAATGCTTAATCCACAAGTTTTTATAGTGGTGCAAGTATTCATTGACAAATATCAAAATCCAATTTCTTTCAGTTCTTGCAGTTCTTCATGTGGTATTTACATGTTATTAACTGAAGTGACAGAAAAACAATAATGATCACACCTAGAGAAAATAATGAACATGGTTACTTATCCTCTGTAATTCATAAAAGCTTATAACAGTGATTCTAAAGTGTCCCTCGTCTTTGATGCAGCCTGGGGAAATGGTGAAAAGTAAATTGCCCCTACCTTGATAGATGAGACCTTTCTCGTGAAGCCTGACAAAGGCCTCAACTACTGCTCCTGCAACAAAGGTTAAGAGAGCAAATTCAGTACAAGCATCGGATGTGCTACAAAATGCATCAATCTACGAAACTCTAACTGCAGTTGATGAGTGACCGCGCTGAACTATTTAAGAAGGAGGAGATGAGTGAATATAAATATAACCAAACAAAACCTCCAAGCAGGATTGCATGGCACCAAACCATGCACTAAAATTTTAAGCATATAATCCCTATCTATTATGCATAATGCACAATTGATGGGAGATTTACTGGATGAAAAGCTGCCTTACGACTCAGCTGAGCATCCAGGGTAAACCGTTCCCTGGACCAATCACAAGAAGCACCAAGTCTCTTGATTTGGTTTGTAATTGTCCCGCCATACCTACACGTAAGACACAGAATGAGGATTTTCAAAAAACAAAGTAATCAAGGATTACAGATTGGATTTCCAACTTTCAAGTGCAAGGAAGTTCTGTTAGAGTAAAATAGAACTACTCTTGAGAAAAAGGGAAGACAGGATCTGCCCATTATTGAACAATAGAGTCGGAAGTTCAACCAGATCTAATATTGCTATGATAAGAGTCACTCAGGTGTGAAGTTGAGAAAAGCTCTTGACATTGTCATGACTTGTAATTGATCATTAGCAAAAGCAGTCAAGTTAGCAACCACTAGGGCACACCGTTGATCTAATATAATACCCAGATAATCCTAAACGTACAACACATGAAGCAAATTGCTTTTAACTCCTCTTCCACTATTACAAATAAATTGTGGTCGTGATGTGTGAGCCGTCGCAGCAGTATCCTTTTTACTGTGTTCTGTTTGACAATAGATTGCACCCAGATGAATTTATAAATCTATCACTATCCACTGGACAACCCTTCCAAAATCTGTTACAACATGATATAAATAAGAGAAATGATTTGTGAACAATATTGTATAACCACCGGTTTTCCAATTTCAAGGTCACAAACTAAAAGAAATCAACAGACAATCAGAAAGCCCAATCAGAGTGCACAAGGAGAAATCACAACGATGACAACAGTGACAAATAAAAAAACCAAAACAAAACGAAACGAAACAAAGGAAAAAAAAAAGAAAGAAACAAGCAAACAAAGAAAAGAAAAAGAAAGAAAAATAAATGAAAGAAAAAGAAAGTCACTGATGACTGCTGCTCTAAAACATTTATCCTCTCTTTGACCCACGTATGAGCATTTCAATGATTGTTAATAAACTTCCAATACTGGGACTACAACAATTGTCTAAAACTAGCAAAAAGAATCATCAAACATCAAAAGGTGAACATTTGCACAAGATTAGCAGATCAACAACATGAGTAGATGTATAAAAGAAATAGGTGGCATCTACTTTTGTTTGCAAAATTGCACCAATCGGAAATGTACAGACTACATGCATGCTGAGAGATTAGGGAAAGCCTTAGAAATAAAGCAGGGCGAGTACATTACTTTTCCTTCCATTCCCACACTCGCTTTGTAAATTCTTCTCTACCCAAATCGACCCTCTTTATTCCTTCAGCAGCCAGCATTCTTTCCACAACCAACTGTAAGGAAAGGAGGTTTTAGTTCCTACCCATGTGAAGAGTGTATAGAAAAGCTGCTCCTCTTATAGCTACACACTAAAAAAACAGTAAATAATAACTCAATGATCATAATAGATTTAAAAGGAGAAAAAGAAGCAACAAGTTTGGTTGTGAAACATATGAAGCTGGGAACTTTTGACAGGTTACAACAAGTGGCCATATATTAAATTTGGTGACCAACAAACAAATAGCAGAATATATCAGGAACATTATCGACGAAATTCTATGTGATTGGGAAGTACAAGATTCTGCAGAAAACCTCCATAATGCGACAAAGCAGAGTGTTGAAGATGAGAAGGAGAAATGACCTCACCAACCACCCAGACCTTCCATGGTAATGCTATTTCAAACAACTAAACACCATATTTTATTTTATTTTAAGAAACAAAGGAGATTTTATTAATAACAAAAGAAGATGATGCAAAGGGACAAGAAGTCCCTACACACACACAAACTGCAACACTATGCCAATCTCTAGCTAAATTAAAAACCCAAAAAGGAGAAAAAAAATAGTTATAATATCTTTTTATTTAATTGGAACCCTAAAAATTTTACCCTATCTAATCAAAGAACAAGGCTGGAACATTCCTCATAATACTTTATTTTTTAGAAGAAGACACCAGTATACTACCAGTGTCTCATACTACAAAGCATAAAAGTAACATCAGTAAAGGCTTATTAGCCTTATGGAACAAGTTAGATGAAAAATTGTTCTCAACGTGATGAATGAAAATCATATGACCCAGTATTCCTGAGATTTTTAAGGATCTAAAAGGAGTTTCTGAACATATCCATAATCCACCATTCCAGAAAATTAACCTTCTTTTTCCCCTCTTGTAAAACAGTTGGCTACAAGAAGATACTCCACAATCAAAACAGATAACAATACCCTCTGCGCCCACATATACATGCATAGAAAAACCAGTGCTTTTAGGTCTACCTGGGTTGCAATTCCAGCATGATCAGTTCCAGGAAGCCAAAGTGCAGGTCTTCCTCTCATTCTGTGGTATCTTACCATTATGTCCTACAATTGAACGAAATTATTAACAGGTAGGCATGCATTTTTAGCAAGTTAAATCAACTATATATGGTAGAGAAGATTTTGTGTTGGTAAATGGATATAGCAGACTGATAATGAAGACAGATGGAGTGGAAATCCAAGGGAAGGAGAGAAGGGGGACCATTAATATACCTATAGCTTTTAACAGATTCAATGATGCTACGTATTAGTTTCATAAGAATGCACAGAGCGGCTCTTGTCAGTGTGTCATTCTCGTCCATGATGGAACAGCTGGAATAGGAGAAGAATACACAGGCTATTACCCCTTGATAAAATATTGAAGATGAGTTCACATGTGAGTTGTCCCACATTGATAACCATCACATCCACCCGTTCATCATCACCGGAAACTTCTATTTCCTCTATAGAACATACAGAAACAGTTCTACTTACCAAGATGATGCTCCTCTTTTCATAAGTAATTTGAGTTGATGTTGTGTAGGTAAAATGTATAGAGGCCCAAAACCTTCCACATTTTACCTATACATACCAATTCAAACATGAATGTTTCAAACCGACTAGAAGTTGGGTGTAGTGCATTTGATTCTTAGAGATGTAGATGGTCAGATTTTCATATTCTTATTTGATTTACTAATGTAGTTCATTACACTTTCAGGTATAAGTTTAGTGGTACATGTCAATGGTAGCTTTTCAAGTTATATACCTTTACTAACTCAGATTCATTCCTTTAGGCTTTAGCTTCCCCAGTTTCCATATTTATCTGGTGTGATTGCTAGTTGTCTGAATTTTGTACTTAGCTTTTCTCATAGAGGTCAAATTTTAAATCAAAATGGATATAGATCTTTTGTTATCATTTTTTTTCGTATACCCTTAACTGCATTTAGTGTCACTGCTCGCTGTCTGGGTTTACCACTTTGCTTTACTATACAGGTCAAATTTCAAATCTAACTGTTTTTGGTCTTAAACTATCTTATTTCATAATTTACAACTTAAAAATATAGCATAAGAATGCTATGTGTATATAAACATTGTTGACTTTGTTGTGTAGAAATTTGGCAGTCTGATTTGCACAAGCGCCCCCCCCCCCCCCCAACCAAGAGAACCCCAATGCACGAACACAGATAAAAACAAGTTAAATAAAAAAAAAAAATCTGGTTATAGCTGCAGAATGTACCAGAACATTCAAGAATATGGAAAGAAATAAACATAAACTTGTTGATTTTTATTATTGAGTATTTAATATGCACGATCAAAAGTCTGTTAATAATGGCTGGCTATGAGAGTTCTTTTCCAAGTCAATATAGTTACTACTTATTCATTTGCCGTTATAAAAAAAGAGTGCTCAACCAGTAAATTAGGTGAAAAACAATCAAACCAGAAATATCTCAGACATACCTCAACCAAGATGACTTTATATTTCATTTTAATATGACAATGGATCCAAAGTTACGAATTTGGATGTACTGGAGGTATGGACAACAGAAAAAAAATCTCAACATTGTAACATGGAGATAGATCCATTACGAGAGTGAGTGTTCAGGAGACAGCAAGCAAGATATCATAGTACTCTGACTACAAAGGATATTCATATATCTGCTTGATGTGAAACTGAGACCTTGATTTAAAAGTAAAATACACAGAATGGATGTGAATACAAGAGAAATATAGGTCAAAAACATCAGGTCTCCAAACCTCAAGAGTCACAAACATAGCATGTCCCATGTGCAATGAACCAGTAACATTAGGCGGTGGCATTGAAACGACAAATGGGTTTGTTCCCCTGTCGAAGTTTGGCTTGAAATATCCTTGAGACTCCCACCTAAGAACATAGTTACGAAGTCAGTATTTGTTATTCAAGAAAAACAACCAATTTACAAGAAAATCACCCTGGGTGATACTTATAAAGCTAGGAGGAATGAGATTCAAATTACTTAATCAGGAAATAACTGAAAAAGGTGCTTTATCCTTTAAACTAACAACTCAAACTTGTAAACTAATTTTTAAGAACTCATTTTTGAAGAATCATTCAACCTTAAAACACCATCTGCTCTGATGCCAATGACTACCTTCTAAGTTCTAAACCAATAGCACACAGTAATGATCAGAAAATATTAGAAAATTACGTGTGCTGAACTTTATAAATACAGCCTGCTCTTCCAACAACTTTCACTGTCCCATACTTTACTCGGGCATGACAAAAGAGACTCAGCATTACAATGTCAGCATCTCATAAATACCAAAATGAACATTTACAGTCCAATACAACTTTGTGTCGAAATGAATGCAAGAACTATGAATGAACATTTACATTACCATTTATATATCCTTTCTTCTGCTGTAAAATCGAAAGCTTTTGCTACTTCTGGCGACGTAAATACACTGCTATCCCCCATACCAGCAACTAGAATCAGTACAAAACAAGGCATGAATATAACTCAATAACGCCAAAAAGTATCATCTTTTTCAACAAATGATAATAATGATGCTAATCTTCAATCGTAGAAACAATTCACCATTCACTAAATTCTCTTTTTCCCCTTCCAGGTAACAATTTTTCTTCATCTAATTCAGAACTAATACAATAGTAAGAATTGGAAAACAATATTGAAATGCTTCCAGAAGTTGTTGCAACATTCCTGGTTAGAAGTGATGCATACCAGTAGAGAAGCGCCTGCTTCTGAGAGAAACATAGTAAGAACGGGAGAGAGAAATGCGACGACGTCGTTGGGTGGAGAACAGCAGTGGGTTGAGCTTGTTGCATACTGAACAAGAAGAAGATAAGAGGGAAGAAGGATTGGAGAAAGCCATTTTTCCCCCTCTGCAGAGGAGTGAATACTGAATACTTGTTTTGTGATAAATCGTTTAAGAGCGCTGTTTCATACACTGCTCGGACGAAGAACGAGTGGAGAGAAAATGCGATTTTAGATATTCATTGTTTCTTTTGAAAGAGAAATAAAACTAGAAAAAAAAAAATAGGTATAATCAATCAATTGTTAATTCAACCCTACCCACATCAGTATTATGGCACAGTTGTCAAAACCAAATGGATCGGGTTCAATCGGTTGAACTGAGAATCGATACTCAAATTGGTAGGAATATCTTATAGAACTATGTTTATGATTCCACCGGTAAAAGTCGGATTGAATCAAAAAAACACCAGGAAATTGGAAAAACTGGAAAAATCTCATTTTTGTGTTTTTTATTATTATTCTTTTGTATTTATTTCACCTATAGATTTTTTTACTTTTGTTTATGAGTTTATAGAATTTTAACAAGTTACTCATTAGTTAACATACTTGTCATGTTTGAAAAGAGATTTTGAAGTTCAAAGAAATTTGTGGACTATTAATTAATTAACATTCATATTATTATAGTATATTAAGTTATAATTATCTTTATTTGAAATTTGGAGTTTAACTGACAAGTTTCTATAATTATTTATATTTCGTGGATGGTCATGTGTGTATTTACATCAGAAAAATTAATAATAATGAGTATTAATTATCTGGTTAGACCGTCGATCCAACCGGTTGAATCGCCAACCGGTGGTGAGACCAGCTTGATCGTCGATTCGATTATAATAACACTGATTTTTTGTATATATTTAATGTATGTTATGTTTTGGGCAATATTACAAATCAATGGTTAACCTTTTATCAATTTCAGATAATTTTCTATTTTGGCATGTATTTAATGTGACACGATTATTATTCATGTGGGCACGGCATAAGAAGCTCTATGTATCTATCTATTTCTCTTAAATTCAAATTCTTCAAATTTACCAGTGTAATAAAAAGGCATAAAAAGTGCAATGAAAGAATCGGTCTCTCTACTATGAGAACTAGGGTTAGGGTTTCCCCTTCATGTCCACAAGCCAATTTTGTCTTCCATCCATAATGGAATAGAGTTGCCTTATGAGAAGCATTATCCTTAATCGATCAGTTTGCATCGGTTTTCTTCGTCTTCATTTTTTTTCTTCATTTGCATCTGTCTTCTTTTTTATGCGAGTTATATCGTAAATAAGGTGTGTCAAAGTAGTGTTGTACACATCTTTTCTTAGTTTAGGGCCATAGTCAGGCTGGGAATATTTCGTCATTGTCGTCTCTTTAGGGTGGGCTGCTAGGTTTTCTTATTATTGTCATATTGGTCCAGGGGTGAGAGATGTTAGGGAGATGGATGGTCCAACGTATAGAGAAGCGAGAGTTTTGGATCTAGATACCGATCAAGCATGTTCTCCGATGATTACAACATCACAGACCTTCTGTATTGCAGGGAAATTGTACCATAAAACCCTACAATAAATATTGCATGCTGGAGGTTATGACTAAGGCATGGAAAAGGAATAGGAAGTACAAACTATCAGTGCAGAAATAGAGCAATGATATGTTCATATTGACGTTTGGAGGAGAGCATGGAAGAATTGGGTAATGGCCAATCAACCATGGCATTTCGATAGGTATATATTTGTTATCAAGTAGTTATCAGGCAAAGAATAGCCATCCACAGTTGCAAGCAATCATACATCATTTTAGATGCGAGCTACGATGTACTATTCGCTAGTTTTAATGAAAGATTTCTTCAAGCAATAGTTAGACAGATTGGTACTCCGATGAATGGGATTTGGCGAGGATGCCACGTTGAGACATTTTCTCCATTTTAAGGTTAATATGGATATAGCAAATCCGTCAATGCGAGGTGTTATGGAGAAAAAATGTGGCTTCCACTAAATGTTTGTCCCAAGCGATAGAGGTTTAGAGGAGGGTGAATAAATCTCTAACTCAATTTTTCTTTTTCAAATACTTTGAGCAGTAGTATGCTGCTTACTGCAAAAAATTGGTTCTTAATGAGAAGGATTATGACCGAGACAAAGCTTGAGAGCTAGCTTGTGGGACTTGAGAATCTTGTTGCAGCTTGAATCTTCACTTAACGAGTGCTTGTTGCGTGCTTGCTATTTGCTCTTATTTACTAGGCACAACCACTTGTAAGATTATCAAAGTGATGTACGCTTGGAAAGCTTTGAATTTGAAAGCTCGAGTGTTTGATGCTAAGTAATTTCAGTTGCTCAATAATTCAGTAGCCTTTGCTCGTTCTCCATTTTCTTCTATTTATAGTTGTTGGGATTTCTTTTTGTTGAAGAGTGAGAAAAATATTTCCATTGACATTTAATGCACCTTGTATGGCTTTAGCGTCATTTTTCCTTTCTGCAAAGCTTAGGTCAGGGTGATTGCGGATTGATGTTAGTGTACGCAATGTTGTGCTTTTCATCGGGTTACATGTCCCCACGTCATTGGATTGTCGAAGATTTGAATATTGTCTCTACTAGCTATATTTTTTAATATTAGGAACTCTGGCTTGACTTTGACTTAATCACTGCTGACATAGTTGCTGCTTGTTTGTTGGTTGGATCTTCCTTGCTGCAAGCAATGTTGTATGCTACGGAAGCATAAACTACCTTATTGCATGCTCACTGCAGTCTCTATCCCTTACTCCTTACTTGGACTCCTTGCTACTTGTAGTCTTGATGTCTTTTGATGTGTGCTTGTTGTGACTTCTACCTAAGTTGAACTAGCCTTATCTATTACAATGATTACAGAAATTGTGGGGCACTAGTTCCTATTTACATCGTAGTTTTATCATCATCAAAACTAAACATAAATTTCCTAACACTAAAATACAAACCCTTGCCAATCTACTATTACTGTTATGGGCGCATTGGCCATTGGTATAAATCTTTCGAGACGCACGATAGGAATGAATGTTCCGACCCAACGGATACTAAATATGGTCCGTTTCTGAAAGTTTTCCCACTCAAACGATTATCTGACCTAACTGCCCTGTCCCAACACAAAGCAAAGAATCTTGAAAATAATTATTTCCAACCATGATAGAATCCCAGGAACCTACCTAGGACCTATCCCCATACACATAATATCAACACCACTAGATAAAACCTCAAAACCACTTATTACATCACTATTCATACCCCATACCCAGACCCCCCCATAACATTTTCATTGAACTTGACATCTCTACTCACAATGAGCTTTTGATTTCCAGGCTCTGAACACCACAAATTGTATCCTTTCACCCCATCTGGATAACCCAAGAACACAGACCTGGGGGCCCTTGGATCCAACTTGTCTTGCTTAACATGAGCAAAAGCAAGACATCCAAACACCTTCAAATCTGTATAATCACTAAGTTTTCCATTCCATACTTCATCAGGTGTCTTGAATCCTATTGATGGTGATGGTAATTTATTGATGAGATAACACACAGTGTTCACTGTCTCACCCCAGAACACCTTTGGTAAGCCAGCATCAAGCAACATACATCTCACTCTTTCAAGAATGGTTCTATTGAACCTTTCAGCAATTTCATTATGTTGTGGATTCATTGGCACAGTTTTGTGTCTTGTGATCCCTTTCTCTTCACAAAACTAATTGAATTCAGTGGATAAGTATTCCGGACCATTGTCAGTCCTTAAGTGTTTAAGCTTCTTGCCCTTTAAGTTCTCCATTTGAATCAACCATGCTTTGAACTTATCGGATGCATCACTTTTGTTTCTGAGAACAAACACTCATACTTTCCTACTAAAATCATCAATGACTGTCATAAAATATCTCCCTCTTCCATGGGTTTTTATCCTAGGTGGACCCCAGATATCAGAATGCACATAATCAAAAACTTCTTGAGTGGAATGAACACCCTTTCCATAAGGCAGTTTTTTAGACTTGCCTAATGCACATTTATCACAAAACTAAAGTGTTTCTGATCCTATGTTACCAATTATACCTCTTCTTGATAACTCTTTTAGACCTCTCTTCCCAATGTGTCCAAGTCTCTTATGCCACAGCATAAGACCAGTTTTACTCAACACATTATCCAAGCTACCACAAACAGGCTGTCCAATCAAGATAAACAATCAATTATGCTTCCTACCCTTGATCACCAACTTCTTATCTTTTGTAATGTGTAAGAAACCATCTACTGAGTTGAACTCACATCCAGTTGCATTTAAAGAACCCATGGAGAGTAAATTTCTTTTAAGACTAGGTACATACCTTACATTTGAATGGTTCTTGTAACACCACCAAACATGGTGATCTTGACTGAACCAATGCCTAGAACTTTGCAAGAATGGTCATTGCCCAGCAGCACACATCCTCCACCTTCCTTCTTGAGGTATTGAAACCAATATTCATGTGGGCACATGTGGAAAGAACATCCAGTAACCAAGACCCACTCATTTTCCATCTTTGAATCTGTGATGTTTAAGACTTATGGAGTATCTGTTTCATGCTCAACTACTGCAGCTTCTGCACCTTGGCCCTCTTTCTTCTTCTTCTTTAATGGACAATTCTTCTTTAAGTGTCCAACCTGTTGACAGCTAAAACACTTCCTTTTCTCTACCCAATCTCCAGCTTTCTTTGAGCCATCATTCCCATCCTTTGAGTCCTTGAAACCTTGACCCTTCTTCTTTTGATTATTTCTCTTGAACTTGATGTTCAAACCTTGACCAGAATGATTAGGTTTTTTTATCACCTTGATTCTGCAGACATTTGGTTTCAAGGCAGTGATAATTGAGTCATAACTCAACTTGTCTTGCCTTCCAAACATGAGAGTATCTTTAAAACTCTCCATGGATCTTGGAAGTGCATTTAACAGCATCAAAGCTTTATACTCTTCTTCAATCTTGACTGCCAAATCCTCTAGTTCATCAATCAACTTTGTGAACTCATCTAATTGGTCAGAAATTGCCTTATCATCACTCATCCTGAAGGCAAGCAGCTTCTGTTTGAGGAAGAGCTTGTTTGAAACTGATTTTGACTGATATAGTTCTTCTAGTTTTGCCCAGGCTTCTATGGTAGTTTTGCACCTAGAAATCTCCCTCAATGGCTTATCACCAAGACACAGGATGATCATACTCAAGGCTTCTGATCCATATCACCATACTTGGGTTTCTCAGCCTCCAACCACTGATCAACAGGTTTAAGAGCATTTGAAAGCCCATTTTGAATCAAGATGGCATTCATCTTGATCTTCCACAATGCAAAATCATTCTTGCCAGAGAACTTGTCCAAATTTATCTTCATTCTTGCCATTTCTACTTCTTCTTCTGGTGTGAGAGTGGTTTTCCCACAGATGGCACCACTTGTTGTGAAAACCACCTCATATAAAATGACCCAGATCACGTTCGGATGAAAAACACACAAAAAATGAACGAACTGATGTTGAATGTTCGGACACAATCACAACAACGAGAGTACTAGTAGATGCAGCAGCAGGTGAATCACTTCTTGCAAGTAGTACGAGAGTGGCATTCACCGTATTAGATAAGATGATTGCTAACAATTGGTAGTGACTAGATGAACGAGATCAATTTAGAAAGGTGAATAGCATTTCAGAGATGAATCCACCAAAGTCAGTTAGCAGTAAAATGGAAGCTCAAATAGCCGTCTTGGCTAATCAGCTCAATCTGCTAACAAGTGTGACACTAGCTCAGCACACTAATCCGAACTTACAACAACAGCCTACACAGGAAGTAATTGAAGTTGCGAATTTTTCCAATCAGAGAAACTTCAATAACTTCATAGGTAATCAACAAAGGTACAATCAATACCAACAGGGTGCATGAAATACTTTATCTTATGGCAACCTGAATAATTCTCTCTAGCCCCCACCGGGATTTGCAGTCACAAATGGAATGATCCATGAAGGACATGAACTGACTCAAGAAGAGTTAGTACATTCGTGATTAGATAATTTTGATGAACGGTTAACCCGTTTAGAGAAGAAGGTGGGAAGCAATAGTGTGGACGTGAATATTCAAGTAAACATAGGCCAAATTACACAAGCTTTGAGTAATCAGCATAAAAAAGGGCAGTTTTCTAGCAACACTATAGTAAATCCAAAGGAGTCGTGCAATGTTGTATGTTCGACGAATGAGAATAAGGATGAGAGTCACCAGCCTCATGAAGTTAAAGAGTGGATAAAGCAAAATCAAGAGGAGGAAGTCACCTTTGAAGTTGCTTATGAGTTGGCAAAAGCTCTCAAAGCCGAGAGGGATTAAAATCAAATAAGGTCCAAGATACATTCCACCTCTTCCTTTTCCCCAAGCCCTTTATAGAAGAAGGACTGAGCTAAATTGCACTAATAATGGTAAGCTTACTGAGGAGCTTGAAGCAAAGAAAAAGCGAGAGACATTTGGGGTCACTAAGTAGAAGGCCGAACCGACTTAGATAAGGGAGTTCTATCTTCTCTTAATGATAATCCTTCTGAATTCTATTTAATTGATACATTCTTCGCTGACCTAGATCCTGTAGTGTGTGCTAGTACATTATCTGTGACACAGGAAAAATCTAAGGATAGCAATGATGATAAGGGGGTAATGAAGGAGGCACTGAAGCCACCTGGTGAAAAAGCTGGTATAATACAAAAGGAGTGCATGGAGACGCACAATGGAAAAGGGGTGAAGAAATCAAATGTGGTAAGTCCCAAAAAGAGTACCAACACCCAACTAAAAAGAGCAACAAAAGTGAAAGATCCAGGGAGTGTTTCTATCCCTTGCTCTATTGGTAACCAGAAATTTCGAAATGTATTGTGTGACTGAGGTACTAGCATAAATTTGATGCCACTTAAAACACATAGACTGTTAGGACTAGGGGCGGTAAAACAAGTCTTTACTACTATTCAATTGGCGGATGGGTCTATTCTAACGCCAGTTGGAGTAATAGAGGATGCATTGGTTAGAGTATCTAATTTTGAGTTTCTTAGTGATTTCTTAATAGTCAATATGCAAGGGAATGTTGATGTCCCTTTTATCTTAGGTTAATCTTTCTTGGCAACTAGCCAAACGATGATAGATGTGTCTAAGGGAGAGTTAAATTTTAGTGTTCAAAATGACAAGGTCACTTTTCCAATATACAGTGGGTTGGGGCTAAGAGGAAAACACAAGTGTTGTGTTGTTTACTCTACGAAACCAATGGGTAGAAATGTAATAATGAACCGGAGGAAGGGGTATGAGTTGTTGATTGATGATAATGCTCCTGAATCTAGTTGGTTGGACTTTGGTTAAGCTCTCTAAAAATTCGTTGGGCTGAAGGCGTAAAATTTAGCGCTTGTAGGGAGGCAACCAGGCGTTTACAATTTTTATTTAATTTTCGCATTTTAATTTTATGTTATTTTTAGTATTTTTGAATTATTTTAATTTGTTTGTTCGTGAGTCATATGTTAGCATGACATAGTTGAGGAGGCGATAATAAGGTGAAAAGATGAGAGAAAAAGGAATAAAAGTGGAGTTCAGAAGACCCAAACTCGAGTGAGGCCAAAAGGAAACTTGGTCGAGTCGCGCTGATCCAGCCTGAAAACTAACCGAGTCCAGAACGCATTAACTCGGCCGAGGCCTTGGGCGACTCAATCGAGGCAGGTATCACAATTTTAAAGCTCGTTTTCACACTTCTCTCATTCTTCTTTATCTCTTGCACTGTACAACTCGAAAAACAAGACAAAAGGTGGGCCCAACAAGATCAGAGATGAGATATTGCGATGTAGTGGTGATTACAGAAAGTTGCGATCAGTAACACTGTGAGTTAGTACCAAGGCGTACCACTCTTTTCCCCACAAACATTGGTTTTCAACAAAGTTTGGGGGAGGAGGTGGATAGTGGTACGCCTTGGCCGTTTTTATGCTTATTGGTTTTAGTTCATTTAGTGTTATTATGATGTTGTTTTTGCAAGTGTTTCATTATTATGCTACTTGTTGGGAATGTGCCTGGATGAAGTGTCTGTGAGCCCATTGCTGAATTGATATTGTTATTTTTGCTAGTGTTTCATTATTATGCTACTTGTTGGGAATGTGCTTGGATGAAGGGTCTGTGAGCCCAATGCTGAATTGATTAGTCATGTTAAGTAGGTTAATTTTTTGCATTTTTGCATTTATTTATTGTTTTGCTTATGTTAGTTTAAGTTGGAATAAAAAAAAAATCCCGGTCTTGAGAAGCTTAGAAAATGATTGATAGATGATGATGTGTCAATGACGAGCCAATTTCTTAATGAATATAATATGACACATAACAGAGCATGATAGGTATATGGAGACAAAATTGAATTTAAACTTGAACAATGATCAAAATTAGCCCGTGAGATTTGAGCTCTATACGTACTCCTACTTTTGGAGTAAATTTGTCATTCTTTCGGTGTGAATTGATTGGTCATATTGTATTTAGCCTCTAGAACTTGTCTTGCGTTTCTATAGGAGTATGTCAAGTGCATGTTGTGATTTAGAAAATGATATTAGGCATTCTTTTCTTGAAAAGCCGATTTTTTAGCCTAAAAAATAATCTTTTTTTACCAAAATTTGAAAAATATCCTTTGTTAGCCACTCTGAGCTTTAAGCCTTATTTTTCAAAGCCGTTCACTATAAGCATATACCTTTCTTTTAGCCTTTGGGCCGATTAATTGGACTAATTGAGTAAGAGGGAGGTGGATTGGAAGGTAGATAAGGTAAAAGCATGAAGTGGAATGGATGTTTGTGATGGTTTGGTGAAGAGATGAGTGGATTAGGCAAAAGTAAAGAAAGAGACTCCTCCTCCTAGTGTTTCTTTATTATTATTTTTTTGTTTTATTGTTAAGGAAAAAAGAAAAAAAAAAGAAGAAAAAGACAAAAAATCATTTTTACATACGTTATCAAAAGTTTTTACGTATGTTGGGGAAAAAAAAAGAAAAAGTTGTAAATACATATTTTTGTTGTTTAGGAGGGGTTAACAATAAGAAAATGTCTAAGTATGCTTAAGTTTTTGAAAGATAAGTAGTCCCAATGTGCTACTCAATTAAAATAGGCATTTGAAGTTCTTGGTTGATGAAAAGTGCTTTTCATGGGTGAAGAAGCCATATGATGTGGTTTTCTGAGATTTGAAAAGTGAGGATTGAGTGAACAATGTTGAGGGGTAGTCAGGTTAGGAATAACTTGATTTGTCCAATAACTAATCACTTGAATCCAAATTTATCCCACCTTACCTTAAGCCAACATTACAACCAAAATAAAGACTTTTTTTATTCTTTGTCACACATATTGAGTACGAGGTCTAATTAGAAAATAGGAAACATATGGTAAACGGTGCATGTGGTCCAATTTGAGCGTAAACACGTCCCATATTAAACACTTGAGAGATGAGCGATACACTTAACTGGAGAGGATCTTTGTTCTTAAGTTTCTTGTCTCAAAAGTAGTTGAAAATTTTCCATGTCACCAATTCTTGAAAGTTTATGTTGTCGGTTAGTTGGAAAATATCTCTAAGACCAGATTAGTCGCCCTATCGCCCTAAAGCTTGTATTCCTTGTGTTGTTTGTTTTGTTTTATTATTCGGGACGAACATGGTCTAAGTTAGGGGGAGTTTGATACACATCATTCATACATGCATTTTAGGTCGATTTAGGGACATATTTGATAACATTTGCATGCGTATCTAGTTGAAATAGACTTATACTCATTATCTTGAGCTAGATGATGTGTTTGTGCTTGTTTTAGTGATAATCAGGTATAAAAAGGCTAAAAAGTCCGTTTGGACGAAGTCCGGACGAAAAACAAGTAAGAAAGTCAGAAAAAACAAAGAGGAATTGATGTTTGGGCAGAATAGGACAACTCGGTCGAGGCTAAAATGTGACTCGGTTGAGGCCGAGTTAGGCAGAAAAGCATTTTTGGGTTGAATACCCCAACTCAGGCGAGGCCAAATGTAACCCTTGGGTGTCTTTTAGATTTGGTCGACTAGGGGGAGTGGCTATTCTTAATTGATCTACATATTAGCCGCTTCGGGAGAAGGGTTGATATAGAGTAGCGCCGTCTAATAAACACCTAATTGGTTTATAAGTCTAGAATTTTAGGTTAATCTTATATAGGAATTCATAATTGAAATTTGTACCCTAGAATACAACTTTACCCATCTAATTCTTCCTTATTATTCGATTACATGTTTTCCAAGCATCTCTTATTAATTAATTAATTATTTTTATGCTATTAGTTTAGATAATATAAAATTCATCCAATTATTGGAAAGTCTAGATAGAGTAAAGGTATTAAGATTAGGGTATCAAGCTTACATAATTACAGTCCTTGTGGGATCGACCTTGTCTGCCACTATCTGCTTTAGATCCGTACACTTGCGGAACATCAGGGTTAGGTTTTAGTGCATCAGTATTGGCAAGTTGCCTTAGTTTGAGTGTTGGAGATGAATTGAGCATAGGGGTGTGGAAGGGTCCATGGCTCCTGGGTGGGCCCGACTTTTGGGTCATGTGGGATGAAGACATACAAGTGAAGGATCTAATACAACTATCCTGTGAGGCTTGGGCCAGAGAGAAAAGTGCACACTATCTTCTCTATGGGAGAGGCCCGTAACATATTGGCTATTCCACTTTGGCTACATCGTGGGGTTGAGTCAGTGTGTTGGAACTACACAAAATATGGGAGATATACGGTTAAAACAGGAGGTAGCCAGGGAGGTAAGGAGGGAGGAGAGTGATAGAGTATCATTATCCAACATTGTCTCTCAACTTTGAAAGTGGATATGGAACCTTGATGTGCCTCCAATGATCCATCTATTTTTATAGAAATGTGCGCATGACATGGTTCAGGTGACCACGAGACTTATCAAGAAGCAGATGAATATTGACCCGATCTGTAAAAGGTGCGCGAGGAGGTCGAGGCACTGATCCATGCCATTAGAGATTGTTCGTGGAGCTGCTTTTATTGGAAACAAAGTTCGTTGCTAATAAACGTCACTGATGTCAAAGGACGAGGATCATCGGTTAATTTGTTACTTGTTATAGCTTCACATGAAAATAAGGAGTTTTAAGCTATTTTTACGGTTCATCTTTTATTTACCCGGTACTTGAGAAATCAAGATATTTTTCATAATTAATAATAAGATTGACCAGGTACGCTGCTCCATGGCTACCGGAGGGCAAAGAAACGAGCTATTCGGTCAAAGAAAGAGGACCTGGTTACTCAATGGCAGAAACCACCATTGGGAGTTATAAAATTTAATTATGATTCTGCGTGGAGGGATGGGAAAGGAGTTGAAAGTGTGTGTTGTCCCAAAACAACAACGGTTGGGAGGTTTACCCAACCTAAAGTATAACACAACGGAAATAAATATGACAACCACAGAAAAAAAAAATCCATAAGTTTACATCACTTGTGAGTGCCTAGGGTGAATTAACTCACTATAAACTTGTGCATTATAAAAAGATTCTGAAAAGTAAATCGAGACAAAACTTCGATTTACACACACGAATCCTAACATCTCTGTGGACGACTAAACAATATCTAGAGTACCAAATAACCTACTAAAAACTATCCTAACAAGTGTTCTATGAAAAGTGATTCAAATTTATGAGGAATCTGAGTGTAATGAAAATAGAACACTCTGGGTTGGATAGACGGTTAACTAAACCCTCAAGACGACACAGTTTCTACAGACAGACTGGTATTTTTCTCGTATAAAACTTTTTTCTTCTGTTGGTAGTTGTAGTCCTATTTATAGGCATCTTGTAGCTTAGAGAGTACTCTCCACTAACCACCACACCCTACAGTTAGGGCTGCTCATATGTGGCTTCCACACATGCAACAAGAGACCTTTGTTGGCGGGAGGTAGATTCGGTCTTCCCTATTGGAGACCAAGTCCTTCACCCAACTTCCTCAATCGTTTGGACCAGGTCTTCAACTCCTCCTTTTTTGCACTTATGTCCCTGCAACTTCTTAATAAATTGGCTTCTAAATAATTCACTTTTTTGCGTTAATTAAAATTAAAAAAACACTTATAAAAGGCAAAACAATAACAAGTACTTCCTTCGTCCCATCTAACTTTTCACAGTTGACCGGACATAGAGGTTAAGAAAAAATAGATTTTGTTTTTTCTTTGACTTTTTTAAAGATGGAGATTGAGTGTGGAGATTTTGAGGATGGAGGTTGTGAGAGAAATTGTCTTTTTAAGGGTGTGAAAAGTTAAGTGGGACGGACCGAAATGGAAAGTAGGAAAAGTTAGCTGGGACAGAGGGAGTAGAAGATAAGAGTTTGAGACACAAACTCTATCAATCTCCCCTTTTTTGCCTTTTCTACACAAAACATCAAACAGCCGAAAACCAAATAGAAACACCCCCTAAGTAAGATATCTCAAATTAATCCCATGAAATTTTTCCCAAAACTAGCAATATACATAAAACATAAGTCAAACGGGAAATAACCATTATCAAATAAAAATGACATAATTTGGGAAAAAAACAAATTAATTATTTTAAAACATTATAAAATATAATCCCTGCAAAACATAAAAACACACGATTAATTCTTTAATTTTCATCTTCTTCTTCCTCTTCCTCACCGGACTCTTCATCCTCCCTCTTCTTTTCATCTTCTTCATCGTCCGGAAAATTTATCTCGAAGATGAAGCCATCACCACCAACCTCACCCTTGCGGACAACATCATCAAACTTACTAGTCTCCCCCTGAATCCTTGTGCTCTCACCGATGTCGACTGCAGGATCTGTTTTGCCCTCGATTTTGACGCCTTCAGCAGTGACATTGGTTGTTGTACTACCTCGTTTTTTTTATGTAGAAATAGAGGCAAATAAATTATCATGAACCTTCATGAGGGCGGTTATTTGGGCGGTTAGTGCTTGAACTTGATGAAGAATAAAAGATCGATTCAGGACTAGGGGTAGGGGTTGACTCGACCTGCTGGTCATCCGCTATTCGATTGTTTGCACCGTCATCTATCTAAGGTAGATCAATAAACCTTGTTTTGGAGATGATGGATGGATGCATGTCTAGTGAAGAAGGCATGATCAACTCATGATCACGAGTGTCCAGAAGACCTTGTGAGCATAGAATGTTGTAGATGAGTGAAGGGAATGGTAGCTCCAAAGCTTTATTCTCTTCAGCGTGGCTCATGACAAACGTGAATGCAAGTTCCTCGAAGTTAACATAACACCCCGTACTACATCAGTCTTCCTTGATCAGTTGTGACCTTAGAGGTGTTTGTTGAAGGGCACCAATTGTGAACAACAATCTTGTGGAGACCACAAAATAATTGGGAAAGAGTTAATATCTTCAAGGTATCAGGCCACGAGGTAACTTTGCCACCCGTAATCATTATTTCTACCTCAACTGGACCCATAAGATCCATGTGGAGTAGCTCAAAACAACGAGTGGTAACAACGGGTTAACCTGGGTGTTGGACAACCTCATGGTTCACTCGAGTCTGTTTACCATTCTCGCAATCACCAAAGACAAAATTCTATTTCTTCTCTAATTTAGGAATCCATTGAACAACTTCAACCTTCACTCTAAGTTCCTGAAGTTTACATGTCCCATTTTTTTTATGCCACAAAATTTTGTCATCAATTTTAGCTTGATTGCACCTCAATTCTCCAACAAGGTAATAATTGTCAGCTGATCTTCGACCAATCATAACACGTGTGTTAGATTGGTCAATCCCTTACCCTTTTTCTCATTAGATTTAATTTTTTGACAAAAAGGTTTAATATGACCAGGAATTAAGCAACAATGATAAACAAACTTTATTTTTCTTTTAATTTTCGATTTCATAGGTGACTTAGCAGATTTTTTTATTAATGCAATTCTCACGTTCTCGAACAAAAGGAAGTCAATTACCACTTACTATGTTAGTTTTCCTAGATTCACTGTATCCTAGACTAGTATGATCATTTCTGTCAATTAACAAGGCTTCATTGAGTTTAGAGGAACCTGTGTTGAACCTTTTAAAGGTTTCGGATGCGTCTACCAATTCCTCCTTTGTCGTTCCTAGTCCAGCATCCTTATTGGTCAGTGTACCTCAACCTTGTCACAAGTTCACGGAGATTGCCGTTCTCTTCGTTCAGTTTGGCCATGTCACGACATTGTTGATTCTTGAGTAGCTTCGTGTAAACCACCATTTCTTTAATTACTTTGATTATTACATCATCTATCTCCTCTGTTGGCTCCTCCTCAATAGTGGTGTTGAAACAAAATAAGTTGAGATAGTAATTGGAGTCATTCCTATTTGAGACTAAGTTACAGGTCGAGTCAACCTCTGACTCAACCTCAATGTCATCCAGTGAGAAACATCCTTCCATGGTTGAGAGCAAGGTTGTTTGGTCGACTACAACTTTGAGCTCAAACTCATCATCATCACTTAAGAAGACTCAGTTAGCTTTCCCGTATCTGTAGAGGATGTTGGCACATTCATTTGTATAATGTCCATACCCCTTGCGTGCTCACCATTGTATAGAATCCATGTTTCTGGATTCATACCCTTGCTGATCTGAAAAATCCCTTCTAAATAGTGGGGTCGACACTGGGGGCAACCTCTTCGGGGGAGACTCCTTTTAAACCGAAGGCTTGGCACATTTTTAGACTACTCTTCAGCTTCCTCATCATTGAATTGAGCTTGCGAGTAAGTAGGCAACGTCGGCTCCATCACTTATTTCTTACAGTTCCTCGTCATCTTCTTCATTCGAGGTTATGGACTCCTTTAAAGATCCTCCATCTTCAATTTGTAAAGACCACGTTCTTACCTTTATACAACTTCTTTTGATGATTCTTGTTCATCTCATAGGTTTGGAAAATGCTCATGAGAGTAGTGAGTTCCATCGTGACCATGTTATGTGCTTCTTAAATGGCAGAAACTTTTACATTAAAGCGATTTAGAAGTGAGCGAATGACCTTAGAAACACGATTCTTGTTTCTAATGGCTTCTCTCTAATCCGAGGCCTCATTAGCTATATCAAGAATTTTATTGAAATAGCTTTGGATAGATTCATTTTCTTCCATCAAAAGATTCTCGAACCAGTCTGTGACCATCCTCAATCGAGACTCTCTTACACTATCATCACCCTCACAATGGCGTTGGAGAATATCCCAGGCATCATTCACCGTTTTGCACGGTTTGACCAACCTGAACATATTCATGTCCATAGTGAGAGCTATTGCATTGAGAGCTCATTCGTTGTAGTTAGAAGCATCAATCTCGCCACGTGTCCACTGATCCTCAGGATTTTTTATCCTTTCACCATCATGATCAGTGATCATTGGAAGCTTCCAACCTTCTAAGACAATCCTCCATGCTCTCACATCAATCAACTTGATGTGATTCCTCAGCCAAACCTTCCAATAATCATAATTGGAACTGTTTAATGCTGGAAGTCTTGTTGTTGTGGTAGTGTCCATTATGACAACACACTGTCAAGGATCACGCTTAGTGTGTCAAACGATGGCTATGGTGCTAATTGAAAGTGTGCATTGTCCCAAAATAACAACGGTTAGGTACGAGGTTTACCTAACCTAAAGTATAACACAACGAGCATAAATATGACAACCACAGTAAAAAAATTCCACAAGTCCTAAATCACTTGTGGGTGCCTTCAGGGAGAAATAACTCACTATAAACTTGTGAATTACAAAATGATTATGAAAAGTAAATCGAGACAAAACTTCGATTTACACACACGAATCCTAACGTCTCTGTGGATGACTAAACAATATCTTGAGTACCAAATAACCTACTAAAAACTATCTTAACAAGTATTCTACGAAAAGTGATTCAGATTCGTGAGGAATCTGAATGTAATGAAAAAGAACACTCTGGTTGGATAGACGGTTGACTAAACCCTCTTGACGACACAGTTTCAACAGATAAACTAGTATTTTCTTGTATGAAACTCTTGTTTTCTATTGGTAGTTGAAGTCCTATTCATAGCCATCTTGTAGCTTGGAGAGCACT
This sequence comes from Ajuga chamaepitys, assembly GCA_958295605.1. Taxonomy (NCBI): domain Eukaryota; kingdom Viridiplantae; phylum Streptophyta; class Magnoliopsida; order Lamiales; family Lamiaceae; genus Ajuga; species Ajuga chamaepitys. The sequence goes on from OY282504.1 coordinate 37,543,929, forward strand.
CTCCACTAATCACCACACCCTACAATTAGGGCTGCTCGTATGTGGCTTCCACATGTGCAACAAGAGGCCTTAATGGCGCAAGGTAGACTCGGTCTTCCTTGTTGGAGACCAAGTCCTTCACCCAACTTCCTCAATGATTTTGGACCAGGTCTTCAACTCTTCATTTTTTACACTTATGTCCCTGCAACTTGTTTATAAATTGGCTTCTAAATAATTCACTTTTTCGGTCTTAATTAAAATTAAAAAATGTGTATAAAAGGCAAAAGCAAAACAAGTAGAAGATAAGAGTTTGAGACACAAACTCTACCAGGAGTGAGCTGGGAGTTATGGCACGAGACGAGGAAGGCATGGTCATGAAGGTGTTAATGCAGCTGAGCAGTAGCTTCATTAGATTTGGCAGAAGTGCTCTCATGCCAGGTGGCGATAAAAATGGCTCAAGTGATGTGTATGCAACAAGTGATTTTAGAAATTATTCGCTAAAGGTGTGGACAACCTTATCTCATAAGAAGATCGTATTTCAAAATATTTCAGATATTTTTTGTATTTGTAATTCGTTCGAGTATTGTTCTTTTAGTTGGGTCAAGAGGTCAGCAAACGTCCTTGCTCAATGCTCATAACCTGACAAGATTACCTTTTTTCTTATGATGGGAATTACGTTGATGTTATCCCACCGAGTCTTGAGTATGTTGTTTCTAAGGATGCCGGTTTCGGCTAGCTATTACATATTTGATTTCCTAAAATACAATATTTTTTTATTTAAATATAATACAATATTATTTTTGTGTGATGTTTATTACTCTATTCATTCCATAAAAAGAGTCATGTTTCAAAAATATTTTATGCCCTTAAACATGAGTCTAATTTTAAATGTCAATGTCTCGTTTATTAGTCAAGGTAAAAAAAAAGTTAAAATTTTAATTTCAAGAATAAGTTGATGTAATTCTATAAGTCAAGATGTCAAATAAAAAATGATCAAAGTTGTGAAAATGAAAGTTCACGGTTTTTGGATGGTTATACATTAATCTAATTGGTAAAAAATACGAAGTTGTGGATTTGTCGAACATGACTCTCTCTGTTTGGGACAGAGTAAGTGTAATAGTATTATTGCATACACAGAAAAAGAAGGTTAGATTTCTTAATCCTCAAATACTAAATAGGACATAACCCATATAAATTATGAATTTATTTAAAATTTTATTATTTTATAAGTAATAAATTATTGTTATTATTATTTTTCACGCACTTGGAAAGTATTTGTATGGAAAAAAAGAGATCGATCATTTGAACTTCATATACTTGCAAGTGTAGGCAGTGGCGTATCCAGAATTTAACAATTGAGGGTATTAATAAATAAGAACTAAAATTGGGGTATGATATAATTAAAAGTGCACAAAAAATTTGTTCAATATTTAATAAATAAATGAAATAAATAACAAACGTATATAACAAAATGACAAAGACAGAAAATGGGATAAAAGAAGACTTATAGTGCGTCGGGATTCAACCGTCTGTGAGAAGAAGAAATTAATGGGGAATTAGTTGAGATTGGAGTTGTTTGAAGTTTAGTATATAGGGGTACATTTGTAGTTTTATTCATAGTACAATTTCTTTTTTTTTACGAATACATAGTAAATCTTTTATGTTTTTTTTTTTTTTTAATTAGAGGTACAACAGCGCCACCACAGCCCTTCTTGAATACACCCATGAGTGTAGGCGGTGTCGTGATATGCAAGGAGTGCCGATGCACAGGGCCTGTTGCGGGCAATTATATATATATATATATATTCGTTTGAACATAGTTATTACTGTATACAAAATGAAACAAAAGTTGTTAGTTTCGGTTGTTCAGTGTCTTGTATGAGGAGATCTAGTGTTCACGTTGTCGATTTGCCTATAAAACATTTTATTGACTTGCCTATAATACATTTTATTTTAACTTGTTGCTACTTTCTATCTTTCTCTATTAAAAATGTTAAACCGTATAGACTTTTTCTGAACTAAGTTGGACTTTTCCCCCATGTTGTAAAGTTATTATGATATCTTTTTCTCTATTCAATATATGAAAATTCTAAACATCAAGGGCTTTTTCTGAATTACTTGGACCTTTTCTTAACCATGGGGTAAGTAAGCTGAACTAGATTTTCTAATTGTTTTTGTCATTGGATAGAATTAGAAATATTGATGTTGAAACATGATGGTTTGTTATAATTGTCATTATTTTACTTTTACAATATTTATTTAAATAAATAAGGGATTATTTGGTTTTGTACAGTGGTACACGTAGTGTATGCATATATTTAGGCCGATTTATATGAGTATTTTAGTAGTGTTTGCATATAAATTCGGTGGTTTTATGATATATTTGATTATCTTGAGCTGGATAACGTGTTTGCTTGTGTTTCTAGTTAAAATGCACTATAGGCTTAAAAGTCCATAGGACAAAGTTTGGAGAAGAATCGAGCAAGAGACGGGGTGGAACGACGAAAAGAGGCACAAATGTAGAATCCCAGCCTGACACCCTTCATTGTTTTGCTCATATCTTAAGTTATACATATTCAAATGAGGTGAAATTGATGGCATTGGAAAGCTAAGTTGACCGAGTACACTGAACTCACTCAGGTTAGTGGCGAGATTTAATGTTGTACTCGACCGAGTACACTAAAATCACTTGGGCGAGTGGGCACTGTCGGTTCACGCGTTTTCCACTCGTTTTGGCCTATTTTCGGCCCGTTTTGAACCCCAATTTTTCCCAACTTATATAAGGGCTCTCCAAGTCCAAAAATCAGTATCACATATCATAAGAAGCACTTTGGAGGCTTGAATTGAAGGGCAAGAAGCGCGAAGCGAAGAAGATCAAGATTGAAGACTTAGGGTTTTGTCGATCTTGTTTATTTTATTGCTTTTAGAATGTTTGTTTATGAATGTTATTTAGTTTTGATTATAAACATGAGTAACTAAACACATTTGTGTTGTAGGGCTAGATATTAGGTTTATTTTACTATGTTTTGAATATTATTTTATTTCTACACTTTGTTCAATGTAAGTTTGGAGGATAGTGTTTGCATATTAATTCGGTGGTTTTGTGTTATATTTGATTATCTTGAGCCGGATAACGTGTTTGCTTGTGTTTGTAGTTAAATGCACTATTTTAGGCTTAAAAGTCCATTAGGATGAAGTTTGGAGAAGAAACGAGCAAGAGACTAAGTGAACGACAAAAAGAGGCACAAATGTAGAATTTCAGCCCAACACATTTTCAGTATTTACTCAAATATTGAGTTCTACATGTTCAAATGATGTTAGATTGGTGCTTTGGAAAGTTAACTCAAAGGGCTACAACCTTTCCATAAATAGCCAAAGCCAAATTATGACCTGGAGACCTTCAAATATAGTCTTGAAGTTGGAGAAAAAAGGTCGAAGGTGCCACTGGACCAAGTACAGTAAACTCACTCGGACAAGTGGTGAGATTTAGTGTCGTACTTGACCGAGTACACTAAAATCACTTGGGCAAGTAGGCACTGTCGGTTCATGCGATTTCTGCTCGTGTTGGCCTATTTTCAACTCGTTTCAACCTCAATCCTTCCTAATTTATAAATAGGGGCTCTCCAAGTCCAAAAATCACAATCAGATATCATAAGAAGCACTTTGGAGGCTTGAATTGAATGGCAAGAAGCGCAAAGCAGCGAAGTAAGATTGAAGACTCCGGGTTTAATTGATCTTGTTTATTTTGTTACTTTTAGAACGTTTGTTTATAAATGTTCTTTGGTTTTGATTATAAACATGAGTAGCTAAACACATTTGTTTTCTAGGGCTAAATAATAGGTTTATTTTTCGACTATGTTTTGATTATTGTTTATATCTACACTCTGTTTATTATTCTTATCTTATGTTTGGGTTTTATTTTATGAGTTAATAGGCACAGAACACATAGCATAGGTATCAATAGTCGTCCGAGAGGAGTGAGATACTTGTGTAGACATTGGTTTTAGGAGTCCTTTGGAGTTATAATAGTTAGCTCGAGAGCGAGTAATTATTCGTAGGTAATCAACACATCAACATCGTCCAAGAGGAGGGTTAACTAGAGTGTGCTACCTCATAAGAATTTGAATTCGGTTTAAAAGTCTAGAATATTAGGATAATCATGCATAAGAAATCATAACTGAAATCGAACCCTTGAATACGTCCTTCTAACTAGTTTATTCCTTCGTGACTTCTTGTGGCTTCTTTGAGAGTTGTACATAATTTATTTAATGTTTTTATGCACTTTTAGTTTGATAGTTAAAATAATCATCTGTATTCGAGAGTCTAGATAGGCTAGCATATTACGATCGGGATATTAAATTAATATAAGTAACATTCTCTGTGGAATCGACCTTGCTCATTGCTAACTACAGTTGCACCGTATACTTGTGGTAATAGTAGGGTTAGAAAAAGTATTGTCATATATGTAGGGCTGGAAACAATTCGAGCAGAGCCAAGCTTATAAGTGTTCATTTGATTCATTTGTTTTAATTGAACTTAAGTCGAGCCGGCCCATTTTTTAGAGTGTTGATTATTATCACGAACATGTGTGTGATCATATACATGAATATTTTTGTTCGTGAACAACTAATTATTTTATTCACAAATATCATATAAATATACATTTTCCTAATTCTTCATACATATGAACGAGTTTAACCAAGTGCTCATTATAAGTAGAGGTAATATAACAATATTATATCATACAATATGAATATTATTATTTTTGTTGTTATTTTTATTATTATTACTATTATATATCATTGATTGGGTTTCGTACAAGCTTGTTCATGATCTTTTAATGGACGAGCTAATCATGTTTCAGCTTTGTTCGTTTATAAAACAAGCTCAAAAATTTATTTGTGCATTCCAATAAACAAGTCGTTCAACGAAACCCCTGTTTATTTTCAGCCCCACGTACAAGGCCTTTTGAAGTGTTAGACTGACCCTAATAGTAGATCATCCATTTCAAAAATATCCACCTGGGTTAGGCAAGAAAGAGTCATTTCTTCAGGAAAGAGAATATTTCTAGAACATAATTTTTTTTTTTTTTCCTTTTGATGGGGAAAGTAAAGCATAATATTATAGAAAAATATATATGTAAAATGAATAAAGAACTCTTGTAGGAAGGAAACAACCTCTTAAAGTCCACAAGAAAAAAGATTCTCTTAAAGTAATTGTAGAAAGAAAAGAGAATCTCGATGTCCTTCCTTAAATATGATCTAGTTTTTTCCTTGGAAAAATTCTGTTATGACAATATATTTCGCTTGTGAAGCATTTTAAACTAAGGGTGGCAAAATACCCCGGGGAATTTATTTTTGTTGTGATTTGATATTATCGAGTTGGGAAATCTTCAAACTTGGGGGCGGTGGGATTTTCGTTTCTTGTTAGCGGGGACGTGATTCATCTCCCTTTCTCTGATCCCCTTTTTTTTAAATAATAATATAGTTATATATATACATACTCTTAGTTTGACAATATGATATTTATTATATAACTAGCAACTTGTTTCTTTAAAGTTTTAACTTAGGACCACTTTATATTTATAATGATGTTTTTTGCTTTATTTTATCTCTTTATTATGTAGTTAGTTTAAAAATGCGATACTACTTCAAGTAAAAACTACAAAGACGAGGTTATAAGAAAAGCAGAACGATGATCCGAATTCTACACTTATCCATTCCTCGAATGAGGAATCCCTATATTTGACTCGCATTTTTCAAACATGAAGTTAAGTAAGGGCAGTATTCAAAGTGGGACGGAAATAGGATGCTCACCACCGACTTCGACCAACCAATTGCCACCTTTATCTTAAACATCGTTATATGAAACCAAGAATCTTACTACATAGACACAATTTAATAGCTTACTTCTCGTAGTATCCAACATCTTATAAATCTACAAACTAAGACCGAAACAACACTAATTCTCATGTACATCAGGTGTGCGAAAGTATTATGTAATCTGAATATTTTTTTACCAAGTATTACATTTCAATGTAAACACTATATATTTTCATTTTTCAGTATAACATTTCTCAAAACAAGTAATACATTTCGGCAAACAAACTAATTTATTTTCATGAAAAACTATCCATGACCTAGACTTTTTTTTCATGAAAAATTGTCCATTGCCTTGATTACACCGAATGTTGCATTCAAGCTTCTTCACAATTTCAACTATAGTGATCGATGATCAATTTGCATTAAACGGAAATGATACAAGGGAGAAATGCTCTAGGGAAATTGTTAGAATTCACATAGTCCCTCTCTCGGCTCCCTCTCTCTACTTAGACACCTGCTCAAACGATTATAGCCGTTTTACAATCATTTCCATGTTGTACAAGTAACAAAATTTAACTAACTCTCACTCAACTATGAAACGATGTCATTCCCTTTAGCAATTCCTCCTCAAACTAGCGTTAGTGTTTTCTATCTCACATTCCACTTACTCCCCTTACCCAACGACGTCGTATGGTGTCCACAACTAATAGACTTGCTCTTTAGAACATAAACATACTCCTCTTGAACGGTTTTCCGTTCTTCTATTTATTTACATGCATAACAATGTAACAATACTCCCCTCCCAACAACTACCATGCCCTGAACACAGTAATTGAGGGAATCTCATTGTAATCTCTTGGTAATTCTCCTAGGTGGGTTTATCATCTGACAGATGTGCCCGATGTACCAATACTTCTGTAGCAACACTATTGTTACGTTTTACCATTCTTCTAGCCAAAATAGACACTAGATGCATCAATATTGTCCCTCCATTGTCAAAGGCTAGTAATGTTGACACCACTTCTGTAACATCGCCAATTTGCTTCTTAAGCACTGGATGGATCCTCGAATGAAGAGGTAGATCCAGCTTATAAGCAACCTCTCCCATTCTCTCCTTGATTAGAAAAGGCCCAACAAACTTGGGAGATAATTTCCACAATTACTTCTTTTGCACTAAATAATTTCCACAATTGCTACTTCTGCATAGAATAATGCCTTAAATCCACCCAATCACCTTCTTCAAACCATCTCTCTAATATGTGCTTATTAGCCATCTGCTTCATTATGTTTCTATTGTCTCTGAGTGGTATTTAACCAGCTTCTGAGCTTGCTGCTTTTCCTTCATGGCCTCATTTACTCTCACTACTTGAGTGATGAGTGATAGAAGTTATACCAAAATTCAACTATTGGTATCCATCTAGTCCAGTGCTTAGGATTAGTTCTTATCATACATCTCATATGTGCTTCAAGATACTGATTCACTCTCTATCTTTGTCCATAAGTCTCTGGATGGTACGCAATACTTATCAATTGCTGGACTCCCAACACCCTTAGCAATTCTCTTCAAAATTGGCTCATAAAAATTGAAGCTATGTCAGACACAATACTAGCAGGTAACCCATGCAACTTATAAGTGTTATCTATGAAGATATGAGCTAGGGTAGCAGCTACGAAAGGGTGTTGTAAGGGAATAAAGTCCCCATACTTTGTGAATCTTTCTGCTATCACCAGTATCATTACCATTAGAGCTAGGCAATTGTTCTATAAAATCTATGGATATGTCCTGCCACCAAAAAACCCTTTTTGATCCTGTTAGTGTAGGTAGTTCTCTGGAGTGTTCATTCACTAAAGAAGATTGCATCTAAGATAGGATTTTTTGTCTCAAATCATTTGCTGCCTACATACATCTTGCCTTTGAAATTAAGAATTCCCTCCTAATAGAGAAATTGAGACACATTAAAAGGGTACAATATCCTTCCCGTAATCTGTTCTTGAGCTACCTAGTCATTCTCATAAATGGCTCTTACTTCTTCAATCCATGCTGGAGTAAAATGAACCATGATAGAGCATCAACCCTTCTCCTCATTCCTCATAGAAAGTGCATTAGCTACTTAACTTTTTTACTTCACCTTATATGCACATCCCATAAGCTTTCTGAGGTACTTTTGCTGCAAGGGTCTAGATATTTTCTGTCCACTAAGTACTTCAAACTTCTTTGATCAATCCTGATCATAAAGAGCCCATGTAACAGATATGGCCTCCATTTATCAACTGCAAGTATAATGGCTAGGAATATCGTTTCATAAATGGAGAGACCTAGATTTTTCACCCTCAAGGACTTGCTAATATAAGCTATTGGATGCTCTTCCTGCATTAGCACTACTCCCAGACCTGAGTGACAAGCATCAGTTTCAATAACAAAGGTTTATAGAAATAAGGATGTTGTAATATTGGAGCACTTATCATTGTCCTCTTAAGAGCTTGGAATGTTTCCTTAGCCTGCTCATTAAAGTTGAAGGCCCCTTATTTATTAGATATGTTAATGGTTTTGCAACTGAACCATAATGCCTCACAAACTTCTTATAATAGCTAGTTAATCCAAGAAACCTCCCTATGGCTTTAATTGATTTGGGCTGGGCCATTCTATCTTTGCATGTATCTTTTCTGGTTCTGCCACTACACCATCTCTAATGATAACATTCCCCAAACATCTAATCTTAGACCGCCCAAATGAGCCCTTAATTGCTTTGGCATATAGTTGATGCTCCCTTAGTGTCTGAAACACTCTCTCTAAATGTTGCTAATATGTGTTCATATCTCTACTATATACCTGGATATCATAAAAAAAATCCAGAAAAAATTCCCTCAATTATTTCTGGAACACAGAATTCATAAGTGCTTGAAAACTAGCAGGTGCATTGGTCAAGCCGAATGACATTACCTTTTTTGTCATACAACCCAGTCTGTTACAAATGTTGTTTTCTGCACATCTTCAGGACTCATTACAATTTGATGATATCATGCCGAAAGGTCAATCTTAGTAAAGACCTTAGCCTGCCCCAACTCACCAATCAAGTCTTCTAATTAATGGGATTGGAAAATTATCCTTCACAATCAAGGAGTTAGCTCCCTAAAATCAACACATAATCTCCATGACTGATCCTTCTTCTTGACTAGTAACACTTGAGAGGAAATTGGGCTAGTACTAGGAGGTTGTATAATATCAGTCTTGAGCATTTCTTGAACTAGTTTTCCTATTTCTAATCTCTGAATGTAAGGATATCTGAAAGGGTGCAATTTAAAAGGTTCAGTAACTTTTTTCAAGGGAATTATGTGGTCATGCTCCCTTTGAGGTGGCAATGTGGTTGGTGTTGCAAAGATATTCTCAAATTCTACTAGCAATGGCTTCAATTGCACACTCAGCCCTAGAGGTCTTATCTCCAACATAAATCATACACAAACATCCAAAGAGTGCTCCATTTCCTTTTCTGTATGCATTCTTGAATTATTTCCCAGTCATCATCTTCAAGTTTATTTCAAGTGTCTCCCCTTGCAAAGTAACCTCATCCCCATATTTCTTGAACTGGATCTCCTAATTATCAAAATCAAAAGTAATGGGGCTTAACTGCCTCAATAAATCTACCCCTATCACCATATGGCAGCGCCCTAAATTCAGAATTCTCAAAGCTGGTATGAACTTACGTTGCCCCATGTCCCACTCTAATTTTGGGCATTTAGAGCTGCACTCTATCTTTGCCCCATCAATAAAAGTAACCACCAGTGGATTAGTATGCATCGGCTCACAGTTTAACTTCTTAACAATGTTGGCATCAAGAAAGAAATGTGTACTACATGTGTCTATCAACTCATAAAGTTGATATTTACCTACCTTCAATAGTATCGGGAGTTGTTTGCCTACCAAAGCATGAACATATATGAGCAACTCATCCTCCTCCATAGACTTTTCTGCCAACATTATCTCATCTTCCACTGGTGGATCTCTTCCCATGATTAGAGATCATTTATTGCACCTTTGGCCTGGATGGAATGTTTCATCATAGTTGAAACATAGATTCCTTCTCTTCCTATCCTCAATTTCTTCTTGAGTTAACTTCTTGATTGTGAGTGGCTTCTCAATCATCATAGGCTTAGTCTTGTTGATCATCCCTCCTCATTAATTTACTGCAATTAACATGATTCTCCTGTTTTCTAGCCATAGTAACAGGCTTAGCCAATGTCTCTGGACTCAACAGATCAACCAAATGGTCAATTTCCTCCTCAAATCCCCCCACAAATAAGATATTCCTCCGTTAAAGCTGGATTTATTTTGATCATGAACAATTTAAGCTCCTCGATCTGATAGCCTAACTCTCAACATCACAAACATGTCTCAATTTGTTGAACCGATTAACCATGTTAGCACGCACATGCTTTGTTTACCTTTCTAGAATTATCTACGTGAACTTATCCCGCCTACCAACTCAATCTATTCATCATACCGAGATTCGCCTTTCCTTCCAGATTCAAGGTTGTTGTCATAATTGTCTCCTCATCACTTAGGCTCCATTTGGATGAAGGGATTTGATTTGCCAAGGGATTTAAAATGAATAGATTTCAAAATCCTTAGATTTGAAATCCATGGACTTGAAATCCCTTGTTTGGATTTATGGTGGATTTATGAAAGGATTTTCAAATCCAAAATTTTCAAATCCATTATTTGGCAAAAAACTGATACAATATTTGTAAAATTTAATTTTTTTCTTTAAAGTTTAAACTAATAATTTATATTTTTTATTAAATAAAATAATATTTATCTACATCTAAATTAACCGAACAATTTTTTTTCCAATTATATATATACACACATATATACATATTATGTATTTTATATCCCAAAAAATTATTGGGAGCATTTTATTAGAGATAAAAGAAAATAAAAATAAAAAAATATTATGAGCATTTTATTGGAGAATTAGAGGAAGAGATAGCGATAGAGAGAAGAGAAGAAGAGAGAGAGAGCGGGGGAGGGGGGAGAGAGAGGGGGGGGGGGGACGAGAGAGAGAGAGAGAGAGGTTTGAGTGATGAAGGATTTGTAAATGACTACCTTTGTCAAAGGATTTAAAATCCATCCAAATATAGTGTAAAATGGAGAATCTCAAATCTTGGATTTGTAAATGAGTTGATTTAAAAATCTGGATTTACAAATCCACTCATTTAGTATTTTATCCAAACACATGGAGTGGATTTGACAATGAATTTATAAATCCATAGCACAAATCCCTCCATCCAAATGGAGCCTTAATGTATTTGTGGCATTTCCTCAACCACAACCTAGGCTCATCCCCACAGAACCTTGGAAAATCATGTTTGTGAGATCTGAAGCTGGAATTCCCTTTCGCAACCTCACTACTCACCTCTTTCCCATTTCCATTGTTCTGGACCTCCTCCGATGTGGAACCATGCTCCCTTACTCATGTACTTGACTGGATTTGATCAGGTCCTCCAATTTCTTAAACTGATTGAAAATCCTCCGATCCTTATCGTCCTGAGGGTTACGGATCTCATTAATCAAAGTAACCACCTGCCCTAGCTAAATTTCCAAAGCTTCAACTTGTGCATCCATCTTCGCATTCGTTCTAAGTCATCGTGAGTCGTGGTCCAGATCAATCTGCTTTGAGGCCAAATGTTACATTCAAACTTTTCACAATTCGAACTATAGCGGTCGGTGATCAATTTGCACTAAACGAAAATGATACAAGATACAAAGTATCCAGGAAATGGTTACACTTCACATAATCCCTCTCAGCTCCCTCTCTCACTTATACTCCAGCTCAGACAATTACAACCGTTTTACAATCATTCCCATGCTTTACAAGTAACAACATGTAACTAACTCACTTAGCTACGAAACGACATCGTTCCCTTTAGTGGCGGCTCCTCAAACTGACGTCAACTTTTTCTATCCCGCACTCCACTTACTCCCCTTCCCTAATGACGTGTCTGGTTGCCACAACTGATAGACTCGCTCTTTACAACATAAGCGTAATCCTCCTCAACGTTTTTGCCTTCTTTTACTTATTTACATGCATAACAATATAACGGATTTAAGATCATGCAATTAGTGTAGATTTACAAGAACAAATAAACTGCTCATGCTGTTGATAGAGGGTTTTCCTTTCTCTTTGTCCAACTTTTAGTAGATTTATTGGTCATATGTTTGACATCATTAATTTCTCAGTTGATCTAGAATTGAAATTGAATAAGCATAATTTGTGTTACGCTGACAAGACTTAATTGCAAAAACATACACGTACTTTTACTAAATTGCAAATGTAATATAACCTTTCAAATTTGGAAAATGAATTGCGAGCTTTACATACTTCTGAAATTCCTATCATGCATGGGATGTATTTTACCACACATTTACACAGACCCACTTAGTAATTGCGTGTCAATCACTAAATTTCGTGATACATCGACCAATCATAAGATAACATTCAAGGCATATGAATCCGTTATTAAAATTGCATAGAACGCCAGCAAAAAGTTGAGAAGCTTTACCCTCTTTTCCAAAATCAGTCTGTTTTACAGACTAATATTCTAATTTTTTTGCAATAAATCAATATATGTCAGAACCTTATTTCCTGCGGAAATGTGCAGTTAAGTTTGTCGACCCTTAAGTTCTGGGAGTCGTCCAAATTATCCCCTGGGAAAGAAACGAACACCGTACAATTGGCGTGCATGGAAAGAATAATTTTGACAGAAAAATACGTAAGAAAATAACGCCCCCAAAGTTAGCAAATCCAAGCAGTTCCCTAGTGATTATCTTGACCGGTAACACACTCTCTTTGCTGCACGAACAATGTCTTCAACCTGACAATACACATACAAAACAGTGTGCTCAAAATGCACAACTTAGCATACTGAATGGCAATGGGGGAACCCATAGTTATTAACTTCTAAACTTAATTTTTTTGATCTGCCAAGGCCTTGTGCATTTATTTCGTTTTACTTTTACTCAAAGCCCTTAACATTTCAAATTTTGTTTTTGTCTAGACCATTCTACATTCAATTCGTACAAAGTCCTTAAACTTTAAAATTTTGTTTATTAAGTCCCTGATATTTCAAAATTCTTCAAAACACTCATTATGAAGTACGAATAACAAAAGTTACTTCATTCAAGGAGAAGAAAAATAATCAAGAAATTACAAACCTGTGGAAAAGCCATTCTCTCCAGATTTGCAGCGTATGGCGTCGGAACATCAGCCCCAGCAATCCTCTCAATACGTGCATCAAGATACTCAAAGCTATCTTCAACAACAGAAGCACTGAAGAAATGAACATAATGATTACTTTAGTACACATGTGCAAAGAGAGGACGCAAAGATAGAGACACACATGAGGTGCAGTTTTATTAAAAGAAAAATGACCAGATCTCAGCACCAATGCCGTGTTGAGGGAGTCCTTCTTCGACAGTGACAAGCCTATTTGTTTTCCTAACAGAAGCATTTATTGTAGATCTGTCAAGAGGCCGAATGGTGCGAAGATTTATCACCTGCACGGGAGAAAGGCGACCGAAAAAAACTAAGGATAATCGAACTCCAATTCTTTGCTAAGTGTGTGTATGGGTGAACATGTAAAGGCATAGGGTGATTTGTTAGACTTACCTCAGCACTAATCCCTTCTTTTGCAAGAATCTCAGCAGCCTATACAGGTTTAAGTAAAATAAAAATAACTGAGAAGGATATGTGAAGTGTGATCATAAAAAGAACTTCAAAGGACCCGGTTAAAAAGAATAACTATTTTGTTACTTCCAGTGTGGAAACATATGAAATCAAAGTTAGCAAGTGACATCCTCCCTTACAGGTAAATTAAGACGATAAACGAAGGCCAAGAATAATGACGTGAAATTGAATAAATGATTATTACATGGGTTATTATCCTAATCAGGGTCAAGTTTTTTGTTGGATTATTTTCTAAATTCTAAAACCTGCTACTCAAGTGACTCAACAGGCATAAGATTTATTTTAAATCATAATCTTAACACCCAGGCAAAATATTCATCTTGTTTCTTTGCTGGGCAATGTAATCGTATCAATGGGCATTAGAGGAAAATCATGTCAAGAGATCACTAATTAAGTCAAGTTATTCACGAATAAGTAACATACCTGAAGTGAAAAGCCAACCATCTTTGAAAATGCTGCGATCGTTACATCCTTACCCTCACGTTCTATCTGCCAAAAATAACAAATCAAGGGAAACGAATTAGTAACATTATAGACACAACCTGAAAGAAAAATGTACTCTAACGGTATAAAGTATACCTTAGCTTTGCCAATAGGAAGACAGAAACTAGAATCAAGGACTTCAGCCGACACAGGAAACGACTCACCATATCTGAAAAGTTCCCAGTAGGGAAAAACGAAAGAAAAGATGAATACAATATCAAATTTCAACATGCACATGAATGGGAATTGAACAAAAATCATCACCATAGTACTACTTACAGCAATTCATTTTCGAGGAACACAACAGGATCTGGATCTCTTATAGCTGCTTTAAGCAGGCCACGGGCATCTTCTGAAGAATATGGAGCCAGTACTTTTAGTCCAGGACATGAGCCAAACCATGCTGCATAGCACTGCAAACAATAAAACATAGTTTTCAATCAGAGAAATATTGACACGTAAAAGTCCAGTCTAGCCCTCGTATGCCCATCCAAGGTGGTACCAGTACGGATGTCTGTGCCTGCCTCTACATGTTTCAGCAAAACAACAGTTGATAGTAGTCAAAATTAATACCTGTGAATGTTGAGCACCCACACCAGCAGCAGGACCATTCGGGCCTCTGAAAACAATTGGCACTGATATCTGACCCGCAGACATGTAATTTGACTTTGCTGCAGAATTAATAATGTGATCAATGGCCTGCAAAATATGTCATAAGTTACATATGGCACTACCTTTGACCTGTTTCATTTGATATGAGTGTGCTTATAAGAAAGCTCTTCATGTTCAGAACTTCAGATAAAAAGATTACTCTAAATTACATACGTGAAGTTATTAAAACTTGCAACTTCACTAATATGCAAATGACACAGCAAATACAACAGTTGTAAAGAGCATAGAAAGTCAAGATGATATACCAAAATTTACAATTTTGTTCTGTTTTGGAGCAGAACTATGATCTAAATGGGAATGTAATATCCATTTTTTACAGAACGCAGGAAAAAAATATTAAGCTGTCCGAGTTATTTAACTTAATAACCCGGTTGACAAAATGATAATTAAATTAACCAAACTGTTTAAGCAGGACATGTAGGTCAATGAACTTGTCACTCTTCAACTGAAATAAGAATCACACAAGGAAAAGCACTTGCCATTCACAATAATATGATTAATTTTTCACATCTTGTGGACATGGTTTGTTACTTGTTAAAATAAGAAGTAACATCAGTCAAAATACAACAGTAGTGTTCAGTTTATGGCTTAATGTGGTTATCATAAATATTAGCTTGACATTACACTACATGTTATCGGAGCTGGATATCATGAAAACCAGATATGCAAAAAATAAAGAGAAAAACATAAAATTGCAGAAGGAAACATGAATGTTGCCATGGGCAGGAATCAAAGGGCAACCAGAAACTTGCATTAGTGAACGCAAATATTTCTTATGTGTCTAACCCATGAAGCCAAATCATTGCATGACGTAAAAGCAATAACAAAAAATAAAAATTTAATCAAAACAAACCTGCATCGAGAAGTTAAAAGTCATAAACTCTATAATAGGCCTTAGACCATGATATGCTGCACCAACTCCAATTCCAGTAAATCCAGCCTGTGACAGTAAATGACATGGTTAAGCATAAAAAAATTTACCACCCAATCAAAACAAAGAATTCAGTAGTAAAAGACAAAACCAACCTCAGTAATCGGTGTATCGACAACCCTACTGGGACCATATTTATCCAGTAGCCCTCTCGTAATCTAGTACAGTAGTATATGGGAAATCAAGAACTTGCGACAACACAGATTTTCAATAAATTTGGAGAGATGGTTGAACAAGAACTTACTTTATATGCTCCCTGATACTCACCAACCTGTATAACATTATAGAACCAGTTAACCAGTATGATAGAACACAAAAGCAAAAAAGCAACATTGAAACAGCATTTTTCTTCTTGTAAAACCCATTTTAAACTTCCATTGTACCTCTTCACCCATCACAAATACAGTGGGATCAGCAGACATTTCTTCATCAATTGCAGAATTTATAGCATCCCTCACTGTCATCTGCAACAAATGGCGATAGGAATATCATTCTCCTCAACTAACATACACTACACGTGTAAAAAGTTAAATCACATAATACTGTATAGACAATCACCAACTTTTATAAATAAGGATATGATTTCCAATACATAAGGACATAGGAGAGCGAAAGAACATTGACAATAAATTGATGGTTAACTGCAATAAATCTAATGCAGTATCTGGTCAAATGATTAAATAAACAGTACGTTCAGAAAAATCAACCATTTTATGCTAGCTAAACATCAATGCTTCATCAAACACGCTACATCTGACCAAGTAGAGATTCATTACCTCCTTAGCAGAGGAAGAAAAGGCCCTCGATGCAACCACTCGAATACTCTGCTCCAAAAAAAACATAAAAGAAATTAAAATTCAGAAAGGTTAATGGTCAATTTGATGCTATGCATCCACTATTCGTCATTCCTATTTTCACCACATCTACACTAAAATTAATTAGCATGAATAAATTAAGAATTAAAACATAAAAGAAAAGAAATCGCCAGATTACCGAAGCATGATTGAGTTTACAGGCTGCCATTTGCCTAATAATCCCCAACATTTTGAATCTCTTTAAAACGAATACCTGATTACATCAAAACACAAAATAGATCACATATGAACAAAAGTCGGATTTCCTATTGATAAATAGAAACCAACCTACCAGCAAGTGAATGCGTATGAGAATCAGTAGAAGGCCAATAAATTGAATAAGCCTAGTCTCTGAGTATGCCGCTGTTGGAGAGATTTAGATGTGAGAAATATACATTTATATATATTTTACTCTCTTAGCTTTCTCTCTTTTGTCGTCTTGATGAATAATAATATAATACTAGACGGTGGACAATTCGTGTTCTTCGGTTGGCGGCCGGATCAGCCGAGTATGCTGTGAACTGTTGTACCTCGAGAAATTAGGACCGAACGGAGTAAGGAGTAGTACATCGTACGGATTATTAGATCACATTTATTTGTCAACTATTCTCTTGGTGGTATTACATCGTACGAATACTAACTAAATGATATGGTTTTTTATAGATCAAACAAATAATAACTAAAACCATTAAGAATACGTATTTTGGGAGGTAAGTTGCATGTAATTCGTAATTCGGATCATGATCAAACGTATTACTAAATCTCATTTAATATAAAAAATAGATAATTTGATGAGGTGTCATCTCCAGCAGATTTCTCTCATTATTTTTTTTTTCATTTATTTTTGTTTTAGTTACTTTCGTGTATTTCTTTTTCTCACCTATTAAGTTATAACTGCTCCGAATTTCAGGGTACCAGACTACCAATTATATATATATATATATAAATTCTTTGTTTTAACTGCTTTCTTCCTATCCATTCTCACACCTAGATTGAACACGTTTTCTAATTAACCACCCCTTCCTCAACTTCTCTCTCACATTTTCATTTTATCTTCTTAAATGAAAATCGCCCAACATTGCGCCTCACTGCAAGTTGAAGCCACAATTGTATGCAACTCCAAGAAAAAAAAGGGGAAGTAAAGAGGCAGGGAGATTTGAGTGCGGCAACTCATCGATCCTTTCTTAACGCCATACAAGAAGACTTCATAAGTAGGAATTAAGGAGACATATAATGAGATGGAAAACCAATAAAATCGAGGAGGTAAGAATATCAAACGTGGAATTTAATTGCTCGCAGTGTCAAGACAAATCTGTTTTTTTTTTTTTTTTTTAAATGTTGTGTTTCAGTGAGGATCTTAATAAAGGTTTCGGTGAAAGTAGAGAGAGGGTTGAGGGTTGAGAAGTCGACAAGGCAAAAGAGAGTGCAGTTTGTGATGATGTTGTGATTAGAAGGATTGATTGGTATGAAAATCTTGAAAAAGAGAATGATTCGAATATCTGAGAGAGACTTGTGAGTGGAGGGTTAAAGAGTGCAATTCTTGAAGAGCAGAAGATGGGAATGGTTTTGGATGAAAAAGAATGAGGGAGGAATGGATACTGGAGAGAGTAGTAATGATGATTGGAGGGAATATAGAATTTTTAATAATGTGGAGTAAGGAAGGAAGGGGAAGGACAAAGTGGATGATCATTCGGTGAAATTGAGTAGTGGCATGCAGAAGGAGTTGTATGGGCTTCATGAGGTTACGGTTAACGGGCCTTCGCATATGGCCCTCAAGGTGTCCCTTCGTGCGAAAGTATGGTACTTGATCTTTTGATGGATTGAATTTGACATCGTCAGTGATTGTTATTTATGTTGTTCACCACTTTTTGTAAATTATTTTATTTTGTATGCCCATTACTTTTTAGTCTGTACCGTTATTTCTTTTAAGAGATTAAATGCTGGAAATATTTGCAATTGTATGAAGTAATATTGAAGTGTAATTTTGGGTTTTCTAAGAGGATGGACGGTCACGATAATTTAAGATATTCTGCTGACAACATTGTGCTTGAATTTGTGTATATGGTGTTGTTTATCAAAACAAATTTCATGGTTAGTGTTTAGACAAACAATATTATATATATTTGCGTATTTAAAGATTTATTACATGACTGCATCTTAATTCAACATATATAGACTCCATGAAAAAATGAAGTTCAATATTGATTCAGAAAATCCATAAAAATTATGAAAGAAAATGGTGGAACGGCTGATGTTGGAAGAGTATAACTGTAGAGTTGCAATGTGTATATTAAAATGTCATAGCATTTGGTTCCTTTCAATTTAGCTTTTCTATGAGCTGATACTAACAGATCCGGAGGCTTCAGGATCAATAAAAGATTAAACCTCATACTTTTATTTATGAGTCGAAGAAATAGAATGTTGACTTTATTTATATAAAGAATTTTTAGTTCAATAGTTTTTTTCTTTAGTACAATTTCTGTTCAGAGTGGGGTTCGTGGGAATTGATCGTGGTCATTAGCCTGAGTTACAAAATGTTCAACCAACTGAGCTAAAATTAATTCTTAATAGATTGATATAACTTGAATGAATAAAGTAGCTGCAAAATTTTGAGAAGCTATTGGCCAACATTTTTGTCTTTACACTAGGAATATCTGGAATGACTAGAGATGATCGTTTATGGGTGCGGTTATTTGGGAGAGAATTCCTCAACTTCATATACATACATTCAATGAAAATACCTATTAACTCTTTCTTTTGATAAACAAAGTGAAGGCAAGAGACCGTCGTGTTATTGGCCTGCATAATATCGGTGAAAGAGGATGAGTGCTACCACATAAATAACTTTGTTAACATTTTTGTGTTTGCAAGTATATGTGGTGCATTATGTTTTATTTTGTAGTTTGTGAAAGTCATTCCGAATTAACGGAGTCAATGTTTTGTAACTGGAGTACTAGATGATTAATCTGCTTTTATTGATTCCATGTTATTATATATGCCTCTTTAACCGATTCTATGTTAAATTCTTGTGTTCTGTTACAGAGCTAATGGTATGTATTGTTTTTTCGTGTCTTTGTGCTTTTAAGATTGACACAAATAATAAAGGCCGGATTATCCTATCACCCTTATAAGAGTTCCAGATTAATTTGGTTCATTCACATATTTAAGTGGATAATGAATTATGTTAGATAAGTTTTCTTCAAAACATTCCACATTTTTTTTATTGTAATACGATATATATATCATTGTAATATCTCTTACTTTGTTGTCATTGTGTCTTAAAGGTCCATTGCCTTAATACATAATTATATTCCTTAATTTTATGTTATTTTCACTTTTTAAATATTGTTATTGTTGTATTATGTTTAAAAACTATGTTAACCCGTGCGATGGACAACTAGTTATATCTTAAAGTACTACATATAATGAGTAAATGTATCACAATGAAAATGTATCATGATTCATGCTTAAATTTATTACATGTTCTGGGTAAATGTATTGTTATACCTTCACAGAAAACATGTAATACATTTAAGTATGAATCATGATACCCAACTCGAATTGCACCGTGATGCACATGAGACTTTGTCATATTTTTTATGGATCGAGCGGGACGTGGTAAATTTAGACTTGTAAATTATAGTATGTGTAAATCTAAATGACGATATAAATCTGAGTGAGACTTAGGTGCATATGGTGTACAATAGGACTTATTGTACACCACTCCTATTTAAGGAAGGATCCCAAAAAAACGCTCAAATATAATTTATAAAAGCTTTTGGCGTCCGCAAACCGGGTCCCAGTCGCGTCGCTTATTTTTTTGTTTTCATTTATTTCAGTTACAAAACTGAATATATTTAATGCGCCGTGTTTGAATTCCGAAATACTGATGTGGCTTGGTGGTAAAAGGTTTGCGTGCATTGGCAGAGGTCATGTGTTCGATGTCTGTCAAACACAATGTAATTCCATTTTTTTTCCACTTGTTTCAGTTACAAAATTAATATATTTCATGTGCTGCGATCAAATTCTTAATTGAAGGCTTGTGTGCTTGGCCAAAGGTCACGTGTTCGACCTTTGTTAAAACACATTGAAATTTCATTTTTTTCCTATTTTTTATTTATACTATGAGGGATTAATAATTATTCTGTAAATTAAAAACTTTAATATACAGTAGCATACAATAAAAAAATTATATTATAATAGTAAATTTATACTATTACGCAATATAATCTACACCATAAGCAAAATGTAAATATACTATAACCTAGAAAAATAATTATAAAGTGATATAAAAAGAATAAATAGTTATACTGCAATTATAAATAATATATTAATAAATGAACATATACTTTTAAGCGCACTAATGTATACTATAAGGTAACAATAATTACACTACAAGTTGGGAAAATAAATATACAATAGTATACAGCAAAAAAATTATACCCGTAACTAATAACTTATACTATTAGGCAACATAATATATACTATCAGCAAAACGTAAATATACTATACCCTGGAATAATAATTATGCTGTAAATTGTAAACAATGTATTACTAAAATAATTATATACTTTCAAGCACACTAATATATACTATAAGGGAACAATAAATACACTATAAGGTTGGAAAATTATATATAGTTGTATAAAAAAAAAAAATTAAACTTATACTATTAGGCAACATAATATATACTATAAGGAAATAGTCAATACACTGTAACCTAAATATGTGAATTACATAAAAAATAGAATAAAAAATAAAAATCCTCCGTTACTATTAAAGGAGAATAGCAGACATGTGTCGTCATTTGGTGTGTTTAAACACCTTAAAAATAGCTTCTTCTACTTTTGACACGTGTCCTCTTAAATTATTGTTCTTGCTAACGTAAATATTGAATTCTCTCAAATAACATTGAATAAAATATTATTTTAATTATCTTAAATTATCTCTTCCTAATTATAATGAGGTGTTAACCCTTTTTTCGTTGGATGCTCATACATATGCATTGAATAAAATATTATTTTAATTATCTTCAAATATCTATTCCTAATTATAAGGAAGTGTAATAACTTTTACCCTCGAATTTTAAAAGTGTAATAATTTTTTCGTCTCAACTCCGTTTTCTACGAAAATTATATTAAATTAATCTTATTTTTACAATCTTCGATTTGACATCCATGATGTATATATTTAAGTGAAATATTAATTTTTTAAATGTGAAATATAATTTTATGATTATTGTAATATTAAAAGTAAAATATATAAATAAATAAATAAATACATATATGACATGACATGAAAGGGGAAGAAAAATGATTAAATAATAATATATTGATAGGTTAATCAATTGACACGTATCCCACTTTATACTCTCAAGTGGTGTATATCACATAACTCCATTATATTTTATTAATATAAAAGAATATATTAAGCACGGGAGAACATCTAGTGTATATAAATTAAATTAAAAGCGATTAAGCAATATTATAAAGTTTAAGATTTGAACCCAGGACCTCGAAATATGAATAAAGGAATTACCCACTAGCCAATCAATATTTATTGATATTTATTTACATATTAATTTATATTATTTCGCACACTAATTTATATAAAACACATAAAAGAAAAAAAATTAAGGCAACAATGGAGGCGACAGGGTTTGAACCCCTGCCTCTTACATTCCAGTAGGGATGCAAGTCAAATCAAATTATACTGATTCGATTCGTGATTCGAATTTGTTTAGGATAATTCGATTCGGTAAAATTCGAATTCGAATTCGAATTCAAATCATATTTTATATTCGTTTATATTTCGAATCGAATTCGAATATATATGTATTCGATTCGTGAAATTCGATGATTCGATTCGATATATATATATATATAATATTAAATATATATAATATAATTATAATAAATAAAAAATATATTTAATAGTAAATATATACAAATTCCCTTAGTAAAACATATGGTTTCTAATTTTCGAATCTAGACAAATTTGATTTCGAATCGAATTCGAATCGAATATTTTCTAAAAAAATATATTTTTTTTTTTGTTGAAAATTTTAAATTTACGAATCACGAATCGAATCGAATATATTCGGAAAAAATATTCGAATCGAATTCGAATCAGATTTAAAATTCGATTTACGAATCGAATCGAATTCGAATCGAAGACAACTTTCACGAATTCGAATCGAATCTCTTAATATTCGCTTCGATTCGGTTCGTTTGCATCCCTACATTCCAGTGCCTGAAAGCTAAGGCGAAACCGCTGCGCCACTCACTAAGCTGTGAACCAAACGCAGCATAATAAATATGTATCATATACTCCGCGAATAAAAAAAAAAAAAAAAAAAACTTGCGCGGGTCGGGTCTACAAACGGGTCGCGCGCGGGTCTTTAATTGGGCTGTTATACAATAAGCCTATGGTGCATCATATGCACACAAGTTTTTGCCTATAAATCTTATGTTTATTTTAGGACGAAATATGTCTAATTTATAAAAACTAGATGTCAAACTGTGCGATGCACGGTACCAGTATTTCTTTATTATAATAATATATAATAAAATTATCAATCTATATATTATTTACGAATATAAAATCGAGAGGTGATATTTTTGTCCAATTATCTTTCTTCTTCATATATCATTTTTCTACATGTGGTTTTTTTCTTTTTTTCTTTTTTTTTTTTTTTTTTTTTTTTTACATATAATACCCTCTACTATAGCAAATTGAAACTACCAGCAAGATTTTCATAAATTTTGACTATTCAATTTTTTTATATTTTACTTTTAATACATTTCATAATTACAAATTAAAACTACCAATTATATTTTAATAAATTTTGTAAATTCGATTATTTGAATGCATGATCTGATGATGCTGAATATTTTATGTAAAATTTTATATATAACTTGAAATTTGAATAGTTATCTCTATTATTCCAGTCATGCATTACATAGATTGTAATAATTACATAGGCATCGAACAATGTCAAATATTTTGAATAATTATCGTTTGAAAGCCACATATCTTAAATAACATAATATTAGTATAAGAAGTCACAAACATATTAGTTACTTAAGTATGAGTGGTAAACTATAGTATCATGTCATATTCAAATAAACAATAATTGACTTATTATTTTTGTAGTTACATAATTTTTTTTTTCACATAACAGAAAAAAGTAAAAATAAGCAAACTAATGCAGGGAACAAACCACTTTACCAAATATATCTAAGTTTTTTTCTATCGTAAAGTGTAAAACTAACAAATATGTATCTTTTATGAACTGTTTTTAAACCAAATAATTTAAATTATCCAAAAATTATAAAGATTAAAAAAAGTAAAATAAAAAGAAATTAATTTTAATCTTTAAAAAAAATTAATCCGTTCAAAACAATATTATTTTTTAATTTAAAACTAATACTATAAATTAAAATGTGATATAATTCCAAAAATAACATTGTTTTTAATGGATTAATTTTTTTAAAAGATTAAAATTATTTACTTTAATTTTACTTTTTATTAATCCTAACTTTTCGGATAATTTAAATTATTTGGTTTAAAAAAAGTTCATAAAAGATATATATTTGTTAGGTTTACACTTTATGATAGAAAAAAGCTTAGATATATTTAGTAAAGTGATTTGTTAACCGCATTAGTTTGCTTATTTTTATTTTTTTTTCTATTTTGTGAAAAAAAAATTATGTAACCTACAAAAATAATAAGTCAATTATTGTTTATTTGAATATGGTATGATACTATATTTTACTATTCATACTTAAGTAATTAATATGTTTGTGACTTCTTATATTAATATTATGTTATTTAATATATGTGGCTTTCGAACGATAATTATTCAAAATATTTGACATTGTTTGATGCCTATGTAATTATTACAATCTATGTAATGCACTGCTAAAATAATAAGGAGATAAATGAATCAAATTTCAAGTTATATATAAAATTTTACATAAAATATTCAACGTCATCAGATATTACATTCAAATAATCGAATTTACAAAATTTATGGAAATATAATTGGTAGTTTTAGTTTGTGATAATAAAATATATTAAAAGTAAAATATAAAAAATTGAATAGTCAAAATTTATGAAAATCTAACTGGTAATTTCAACTTGTGATAATGGAGGGTATTAAATGTAAAAAAACACACATGTAGAAAAATCATATGTGAGGAAGAAAGATAATTTACCTTTACTACTAAAAGAAAGTTGCATAAAATAGGAAAAAACACGTGTCGCTCCCACATAATTTTCACCCAATATTTGTTCTTTTTTGTAAGTTATTAAAATTGCTCTAAAAATGTGCACTACGCGTGTCATTAAAAGAGATCCCCTAAAAAAGGGAAAGATATGTATCTCATCCACCTTTTTTGTGGGTTATCATCCAATCAATTCTTTTTCTTTTTCTTTTATTTTTTCTTCGAAATTTCAAGGCCTTATAATTCTTTCATCTCAACTCGTTTTTTCATACGAAAAATATCAAATTATTCATCTTTGTATGATCTTCTATTTAACATCCATAATGCATATATCATAGTTAAAATATTGATTTCTAAGGATAAAATACATTTTTAGGATGATAATGATATAATTTGATTTTAAACTTGTACATAAAATTAAAATGTGATATAATTCCGAAAATATTATTGTTTTGAACGGATGATTTTTTTTTAAAAGATTAAAATTAGTTACTTTAATTTTATTTTTTTAATCTTGATAATTTTTTGATAATTTAAATTATTTGATTTAAAAAAGGTTCATAAAAGATACATATTTGTTAGGTTTACACTTCACGATAGAAAAAAAACTTAGATATATTTCGTAAAGTGATTTGTTGATTGCATTAGTTTGTTTATTTTTACTTTTTTTTTCTGTTTTGTTAAAAGAAAATTATGTTACCTACAAAAATAACAAGTCAATTATTGTTTATTTGAATATGACATGATATTATAGTTTACCACTCATACTTAAATAACTAATATGTTTGTGACTTCTTATACTAATATTATGTTATTTTATATATGTGGCTTTCAAACGATAATTATTCAAAATATTTGGCATTGTTCGATGCCTATGTAATTATCACAATCTATGTAATGTATGGCTGAAATAATAGAGAGATAAATGAATCAAATTTCAAGTTATATATAAATTTTTACATAAACTATTCAGCATCATCAGATCATGCATTCAAATAATTGAATTTACAAAATTTATGAAAATATAATTGGTAGTTTTAATTTGTGATAATGAAATGTATTAAAAGTAAAATATAAAAAAATTGAATAGTCAAAATTTATGAAAATCTAATAGGTAGTTTCAATTTGCTATGATGGAGGGTATTAAATGAGCTTCAGCCCAAAATCTTTGAGCTAATCCCGCATTTGCGAGCATGCATTGAGCTTCTCCAGAAGCATCTAGTTCATCCGTTCTGCTACACCATTCTGCTGTGGTGTATGCCTCACTGTATGATGTCAATCCGTTCGTCTTTGAAAAACTCATCAAACTCCGATGAACAGAACTCCAAACCTTCCTCCCAGTTTGATTGTCCATGTCTTCTACTGCTTGAAACTCTTGAAGGCTTCACCCTTATGCTTCATTATAAATACCCAAGTCATCCTTGAGTAATTATCAATCACAAACACAAAGTATCTATGGCCTCCTAGAGAGTCAATATTTGCAGGACCCCAACAACCAGCATGGATATAATCAAGTGTGACCTTTAAAGTCAACATGGACTCTCTCTTTAAGGAGAAAAAGAAAAGATTGATGATTTCTTTTCCTTTCAAATTGCAGAGACATCTCGTGGAATTGTACAAGCTAAAATATAATATAGATAACAGTGACACCACTAAACAGTTCTTAATGTCAGTTAAACCTCTACTGATGTTCATTCAACTTCTTTCTTATTTCCATCATATAACTCACATCTCCTACCAATTACCTTTGGCAGCCATGTATACTCAGTCACTTGTTACTAGGAAGCTGTATAGCCACACACATTACTTTCTCTTCCAATTTCTTATGAATAGGAAGTGAATTTGGACAATTTAGACATACATCACAAACCACGCATTTAAAGAAGAAATAAAGGGCATAATCTGAGTTATTTGTACAATATCAACTCGACATCTTCACCGACATAAGCAGCCCCCAAAACAGAAATACTTGCTTTCAGATGTATATGAGAAAGTGAGAAAAATGAAAAAGAATACAAATTGAAAGAAAAAATAGAAGGCATTGTATATAATTTTATTTTATTTGTAACTGCAGGGTAATAATTTTATCAACATTATCATGGCATGAAGGGGGACGGGTTATCATTGGGGCTTGATCATAAACATAAGAAATAGACGAAGAATGATCAGGGAATAAAAAATATGAAATTGCTCAAAGCTTAATAAAACCTTACAGTATTTATGTCCTTCCAACATTTCTCCTAGATATAGAACGTTCATGAATTGAGAAACAGCAAAGCAAGGATTTCTTTGATTAAACTGTAAGATGAATAAGTTTATGCTGAAACTTTAAGGGCCAATTTGGGACTAAAAGAAACAAATACCAGTGATTCCGGCGGTTGATCCAAATATTGTCTGGTTCATATCATTCACCGCCGGTGAATTTTATTGTCTACCGCCGTTGTATTGTGAAGTCCAGTGGTGCGCGACTCAACGAAATTATTGATTCCACTGGTAGATTCAAGTATCATCCAGTTCCGATCATTAACCGCCACCGGTAAATGAACGTCTATCGCCGTTGTATTGCTGAGTCCAATTCCGATCATTCACCGCCGGTGGTCTTGTTGAGCCCTAAGATCAATTAGGTTCTATGAAAGCGGCAGCGAGAGTGAGAACGAAAGTAAAAGGTGAAGTATCTTAAATTGATTATTTCCAAATATATTATAGTATTAGTTTTTCATTTCCATTTTGACAAAATAAGTTTTCACTTCAATTAGCATTCTCAAATTTGAAATATATTTTTAGGTAAAATTGAATATATACATACTTAAGTAGCATTTATATAACTAATTTTATCATTTTTCTTAAGTTATAATTTATACATTATGATATGATCAATTATATATTGAATGGTACAATTTTTTTTAAAATATTAAAGATAATGATATAAATAATAAAATAAAAATAAAAATAAAAATAAAAATTAAAACTAGATTGTCGTCTAGTCGGCGATTAATCAGCTGCTTATTTGCTAGGGTGTCTTGTCATCCTAATTTTATGTTAAACATAAGTTTTAGGCACTTTTGATCTAGGCAGACTAGTCGGATGATTAGTCGATCTAGGAGGCCCAAATGCTTTTTTTTTTTTTTAAATAACTTTTATATGCTTAAATTTGGATTAATTGGATCGAGCCTATGAATTCAATATCATGTATGCCCGATTGCCCTAATTCTTAATACGTTTGACGAATTAAATCCAAAGAACTGATTTAGATTGTTTAGTTAGATAGATTAATTAAAGAGCTTATTTTTAATTAATTACACTTAAGTGGACAGTTCGAATTAACAGAGCTTGTTGTTAGTTTATGAGTAGCAATTTTAGAACTAGGTTAGAGAATTGTTGAATTTATTCCATAGTCAAGGATAAGAGGATAACTGGACTGAGAACTAGAACTTTAAATATTATTTGAAATAACTACTTTTATTTAATTCTTGCTATTAGATTAATTGATTATTCGTTAAATTTCCAACCAAACCACCCTCTTTATTTAGTGTTTCTAAATTAGTACTTAAGAATGAAATAATCTAATCACTCTACGTGGAATTAATCCTTACTTGTCATCACTACTAGTTAGTAGAGATTACAAAAATGTAATTTTATTTTGCGTGCCTCGACAGTACGATTATCTTAACTGAACTTAAACTCATCTAACAAATTGATTAAGTCCAACAAGTGAGTAATATAGTCAAGGTTAGAAGTTGAAAATCAGTAGTTGAACGTTTTAAGACCACCTAATTTTAATTCTTTTTTATTTTTTGTCCAAAGTTTATCGATATTATCCCACCACTGACATTTTAAAAAATGATATACCATTTGATAGATAACTTAACATATCATATTGTATATATCACAAACTGAGAGAAACTCAATGTATATATAACTCGACGTTAATTTTATCATCATTCTGAGTTCAAACCTGTTTTGCTTCAAAATACTATTTTAAATTTTTTCCATATTGTATTTAATAATAAAGCTAGATAACTCAATAACTTGTTATATTACAAAATTAGTTAGGTACTTGGGTTATTAGTTAAAGGTACCAATTCGAGCTTTATTTAAAAGAGTGAAAAGGAAGGTGAAGAAAACCAACTGTAAAACTGTGAAAAAAGAAAAAAAGAGAGTACTAAAAGACACCAACTGTAAAAATGTAGAAAATGACAAAAGCAAAAATTGAACCCTGTACCTCCAAAGAATTAACTTAGTGCACCTACCAAGTAACATATTCTATTTTGTTATAGAATTGAATATGTTTTAACCTCTATGTGTATATATATGCTGAAAAGACAGCCCTATGCAACTGCACCTCTCGCACAATCACGAATCTACATTCTGACCAAGATAGAGTAAAAGAAATCGGCCAAGAATAAATTTTTTCTAGCAACGTTGGTTGAGTCATGGAAAAGATAGAAAGGAGATTCCTAGGTTTGGGTAAGGGTTGACAAATCGGACAAGGTGGATCATTCATGGGTCAGCTGAATAAGGCTCAAATCGATAAGGGCTGATCCATACCCACCTATTAAGTTGATTAGGTTGAAAACTGGCCTCAACCCGAACCTATACCAATAAAATAGAATTTTATAAGTATCAATTTATAAAATGATGAAATATTATTACTAACAAGTAATAATTAAAAAAAAGTTATTGGGCAAATATCGGGTTTAGTGGGTTGGCCCGATATGACCCGAATATTATCGTGTTTTATTTGGTTAACCCGATAACAATCCAAATCCAACAAATTTCGGTCCAAATTTAAAATTATCGTGCGAATTCGTGTCGTGCTATTGGGTCATGTCGAATTTTGCTACCCCTAAATTTGGCTTCTATTGGCGAGATCTTATTTAAATCTTAAAATTATGATAGTTATTAGTTAATGTAAAAAACCAAACAAAGTACCATTTGTTACGAAGTTCTTGAGTTCGAGCCATGTTGATATGCTTGTTTTTTATTTTTAATTATTTTGCTCTACCAGTTATACAAGAATATAATATAAAATAGTTAAAAGCACTTTCTTGGATATGGTTGATTGGTTCAGGGTCAAATAAATGACATGTAGTTTGAGTTCACATCCACTCAATGTATTATTTATTATTTTTTGTTTGAAATATTATATCAATTATATATCAGAACTCTTGTCACATATAAAAATAAATTAAAAATACTAAATTATTATTTTGTCATATAGATTTGATATTTGAGAAAATAGTTGTCATTAATTATTTAATTAAGACAACAAAAATAATTGTTTGAAAAAAGGTTTGAAATAAGCCTTCAAATTGAACGGTGACGAATTAGTGTACATTATCACTAAACATAGCATTTAAGACAAAATAGTCATGTCATTTCAATCAAAACGTGACTTATTGGTATTTATCGTTACTAAATATGAACATTTGTGACGAAATAATGTTGTCATTTAATTTTTTTAAAGATTAATGACAAAATATAACATTGTCCCAAATTAAATTATGACAGATTGGTGTATGTTGTCACCAAATTTAATTATTTAAGACAAAATAATTTCGTCACTTATTCATTCAACTAACTGACAACGAAATAACACCTCGTCACATGAAAATCGTATTTGTAACAATAAAAAGTGTCATAAATTAATAATTTTTTTTGTCTCAAAATAAAGTGGTGACAAATTATTTCACTTTATCACTAAATTTAAATATTGGTGACAAAAGAATATTGTCACTAATTTCTTTAAACAATAAATGACAAAATATAACTTTGTCATGAAAGAAAAAAATCGGAGATGCCAAATGTCGTCACCAATAATTTTGAAATTGTCATAAAAAAGTTTCCCTCCAAAATTTTGGTGTTAAAAAAATATTATGATGCATATCTTGTTATCGTCATGATATATGAAAATTGGTGACGACATGCATGATTAATGATGATAAAACTAAAGGTTGTCACAAAATTGCATATTTCAGTGACGAAAATTAAATTCGTCACCATTAAGCAACAATAAATGCCGAAGTTTTGTGCGTTACAAAAAAATTCGTCATAAATGGTGTGATTTCTTGTAGTGAGTATTGATCGCATGCATAAATCATTGCCCCTATGCTTTCTTTAAGTGAAAATGTATAAAGTTTCTACTAGCTGAAAGTGCTGAGTTTAACAGGTTACTGGAGAAGGAGATGAGAGATATTTGATTGCTACTGCTCAACAACCACTTTGTGCCTATAATTTAGATGATTGGATTCATCCTTCACAAGTACCTTTGAGGTATATGTCTCTGTTAAAAGGAAGCCCCAATTCGCTTATCTTGGCTTGCTGTAGTTTTAATTTTATCTTGGTATTGTTTTAAAGTACTCAAGAGAATAATCTTTTTCGCTACTTTGCTTATAATTTTATTTGACATTATGAGTTGTATTAGATATGCATGATACTCTTCGTGCTTTCACAAAGAAGTAGTTCACGTTGTCGAGATACTCTAGGAATATTCCGTGCTCATCAGTTTGAAAAGGTGGAATAGTTCTGCTTACCTAGTCCAAATGGGAATAATTCATAGGATATGTTCATAGGAGATGCATGAAGAGATGCTAAAAAATGCGGAGGACTTCTACAAACTGGTATATTCTTCCATCCCGTTTCTGAATTAATCTCTTTCTGAATAATAGCTAACATACAACATAGTACCTGCACCTTTGTGTTGAAGTAGAAATGGGAAAAATTCATTTTGAGTCCAATATGTTAGACCTTGTCCAGTAAAAGTCCTGTATATTAGAAAATTTCAATTTTAGTCCTGTATGTTTCCAAAGTTGTCCAATTTAAGGACACTGATCATCAGAAAATGGCCAATTTGGCCACAATTAATCACGTACGACGCACGTCACTAATAAATTTGAGAAAGATGAAGAAAGAAAGAAAAATAAAATAAAAAATATAATGAAATGCACCTCATTTGAAAATTAGGGGTTACCTTTTTCTTTTCTTTTTTGGCCGAGCTACTAAAGTAATTTAATGATTTGACATGTTATCTTGACAAATACTTGATACATAAGCATTAGCACTCAAAAGCCCTAAATTTATTAGTCGAATTCCGTCTAAATTGGTCGTTGGTGATGGTTAGTGTCCTTAAATTGGACAACTTTTGGAACATACATGACTAAAATTGAAAATTTCTAACATACAGGACTTTTACTGGACAAGGCCTAACATACTGGACTAAAAATGAATTTTTCCCAAGTAGAAATGGTTTATACATGGACTTCTTTATTTTTATATTAATTTATTAATGCATTTTTTGTTTATTAACTTTTTTTATGGTTTAGGTTCCTCGAAAAGTACTTGGGCAAAATTTATTAGGTTTTCAAGTGGATGTTATTTAATCGAAAGTTTGATGTTTATGTGTATCCATTTCTTAATTTTATTAGTTTTTTTTGTCTTTTGGAAGAAATAGTTAACAACTATACAACGCACTTTTTCATTGAGTGGAACCATTTATTATAGATCAACCATATTTGTAAAATATGACTACAATTGAATATTTTATTTGCACTTTTGCTTTCTATTGAAATTGAATACTACGGATACTCGTAGTATTTGCAATATAAGGTTGTTTATGTCCGCAAATTTATTGATGTTGATGGCAAAGTGATTTCATATATCCTAATAAAATTTTGGAAATGATGTTATGCAATAGGAATAAACTACGAATCGCAAAGTACAGAACAAGGATTCGGCAAAATTAAATCATTCTTTAGCAATAAAATAATATGTAAAGAAGATTGAAGGTGAATAACTGGCAGTGTTTCGCTTTCAAATCTTTGGTTTACTTAGATCAACTATGTTTATGATTTGAGCTATGTATTCTGTTAGATTATTCGAGAAGCGAACGAGGTTGGAGAGGATCCAATAGCATTGAGTGGCTGTTTTGCCAAGAGACTAGGTGATCATTTTTATTAAATTTTCCAATCATAATAACGAGGTTGAAAGGTATCTTTCATATGTTTGAATGTTAATTACTTTAACCACACTAAAACTATGGGGGGTATTACATGAATCTTGTGGTCTCTACTCTCTAGCAAAGAAATCTCAGTAAGACCACCCCCTCCCCTCTTTTTATGTAATATTGGTTCTTTGTATGTTTTGTTTCAGGTTGGCGAGATAATTGGTAGGTTTGAGAAGAAAGTTTCACTCTAAAAGGTACAACTTTTGGTCAGATTTGTTAAAAGGACAAATCATGGCACGTCATGGGGCTCGGGTTAATCCTAGCATCAGTATGGAGGAAATTGAAAAGGCTTCCGTTATACATTTCAGTGGAGACATGAAGTTGGATATTGCCATGATCGTTACAAGCATCTCTGAACAAAGTATATTGATAACGAAATGGAATTTGTGCAGATGTGTAATTTTGGAATTTAAACAATCACAAGATGGGGGTGTGTGGAGTATCACTATCTAAAGGAGTAAGAAATGTATGGAGCCTTCTCAGCATTCATCGTAAGTCATAGCTTTTAGAACAAAGGTTCTGAGTAGCTTTTGCCTCGGTTAGTTGTTGTGTTCTTCATTTGTTACTACTGAGTGACCTAAAACTGAATACCCGTAAAACGTATTCTTTGTAGAATATAGGCAAAATGATTCAGAACTAGGCATGGATTTCTATCGTTAGGTTCCGGAGCCAAACTTCTTGAACAGGAAATATTCCTTAGTATGGTACTTAAATTATGATCCGTATCTGTTTTTCACCTATTCAGTTGGTGTTGGATCTTTTATTCCAAAATACCGTTTTATTTTTTCTGCCAACTGTCTTCCTCGTTTTGTTCTGATTCACCTATTCAGTTGGTGTTGGAGTTGCTTTTAAGGTTGTGAAAAAATAAGATGAGGTAGATGAACTTATTTATTTTGGAGCTTATTTTTAGATCTTAAGTTATTTAGGGTCTTATTTTGCCAAACACCTGTCAAGAGTTTATAAACTTCTAAACATCTTATAGGATGTTTTAAGGAACTTATAAGCTCAACTGAACATCCTTTAAGTCTCATATTTTATAGCTTTTAATTTGGTTTGAACTGGATCCCTACACTTCCATTAATAGTCTTTGTACTTGAAATTTTTTTTTTGGGTCTCTATACTTTCAATTGTAAATTTTCAATCCTGTATTCTTTGTTTTTTCTTTTTATTTTTTCAAATTAGAGGTAACTGCACCTCCATTTGCAAAATTGAATCCTTGTGTGAATTGGTTCTATGTACTTTCATTTGTATATAAATTTGGTTATGGTACTTTGCTGCTTGCTCTCTTACTATTTAGCGTTAATGGTGTCTTACTATTATGTAGATTCATGCAAGGTGGGTGTAGTAACAACACGGCAGATGGTTTGCTTCAGTAATGCAAGCATATATATATATATATATGAGTCTGTTTTGTAGATAAATTGGTAAACCGCAAACCTAAGAATTTTGTCAATTGTCAATAGTGGTGGTGTGTCGGACTAGTTTGGTGCATGCATGTCGACTTGTAAAAAAGTATTAATGGTCATTTATCGTATTATATAATGTTTGTTATGAATTTTAAAGTTTATTAAGTGTAAATTAATTGTCAAATGACGGTCAAGGTCGATCCCACAGAGACTGAAGTTTGTTGCTAGTTACTACCCTAATTGTAATAAAACTACCCAAACTAAACTCTCGATTGGTGAAAGTTGGTGTTTTTATCTAAAATCTAATTGCAATAAATAATGAATGAAAACTAAATTACTTGTTGGGACAAGGAATAATTATGAATGAAGGACTCACATAAGATTAAAGCGTATTTCTAGGGATTCGATTTCAGTTCTTATCCCCTATGTTTGATTATTCTAAAATCCTGGACTTTTATATCGATTCTATCATTATTAGGCGGTGCACTACAGTTAACCCTCCTCTCGGACGATGTTAACGTGTAGAATTCGTATGAATAATTACCCTCTCGAGCTAACTATCACATACGTAACTGCTAAGGGCTTCTAAGACCAATGTCTACATAAGACATCACTCCTCTCGGATGACTATTGGTACCTACCACTACAAAAAAAAAAATTGACTGCAATGGAAATTTTCCGTATCTAAACTGAAATATTCCGTCGCAATGAAGGAGTAGTGACAGATTACTGACGGAAATGTTCTGTTACAACATCTTTTATCACTAAATCGATAATGATAGGTTTTTCATTCCGTCACTAGCTTAGTGATGGAAATTATGTCACAATTCTAAAAAAATCTGTCATAAAATTATGACAGAATATTTTTGTCACAATATAGCAACAACTATAATAATGTCACTAGTCCGTCAATACATGATTAATGACGAAATATTTCCGTCACAAATTAATGACGAAATTTACCGTCACTATCTTGCCTATCTATATATATATATAAAAGCCAAATGGAAGGCATTTATGTTATTGTAACTTTCCCGCCTAAGATTTTAACAATAACTTGGTAAGTTCATGTTAATTTTGGTAAGTTCATAATCTTCTATTAATTTTTTAACATGCAAATAACTTTTTTTTTTTTTTTTTTTTTTTTTTTATATTTCTAATCCGTTTTTTTGCATAATATATCAAATTATTCATCTTTTCATGGTGTTCAGTTTGACACATATCACATATATTATAATGATATACTCCCTCCGTCCCAGCTAACTTTTCACAGTTGACCGGGCATGGATGTTAAGAAAAAACAGATTTTGCTTTTTCTTTGACTTTTTTAAAGGTGAAGATTGAGTGTGGACATTTTGAGGGTGGAGATGGTGAAAGAAATTTATTTTTTAAGGGTGTGAACTGTTAAGTGGGATGAACCGAAATGGAAAGTAGGAAAAGTTAGCCGGGACGGAGGGAGTATTTGATTTGAACAATTACTTTTTATTGGTTAATTATTGAGATTATATTTGAGTGTTTATTGTGAATTGGACTGTAGTGTTGGGTCTAGGCTACAATTAAAAAGTAATAAATAATCCTCTGGTAAAGAATATTAGTTAAGATTTTTTTAAAGTAAAACGAATTAATTTATTTATTTGACATTAATTTTTAATTTTTTTAACTTATTTTATACTCGAGATAAAAATAATTGTTCAAATAGTGAAACTCCTATTTAAAAATATTCAAATATCTGAAGAACACACATACTTTAAATAATCAATCTACTTTTGGATTTTATTTTGTTAATGCTAGAATTTACTGAAAAATAAGAAGTACATGATTATATCACCAAGTGACATGTTACAAGTTGTAAATGATAATCTGATTTTAGAAAGAATCAATTAATTATTTATAGTTATAACTTGAAAATGATTTAGATATATTAAGAAATCTACACATATATAAAAGCTACTCCCTCCAACCCAATGTCTCGTTGTAGACTTTTTTTGAAAAACTAAGGATGAGTGGAAATGATATATATATCCCTACACAATCTATTACTCCCTCTGTCCCGGCTTAATTTGTCTACTTGCCTTTTTGGTTTGTCCCAAATAACTTTGACAGCCCAAAAAATGAAATTTCTCTCATAATCTTTACCCTCAAAATCTTCACCCTCAATCTCCACCTTTAAAAAAGACAAAGATTCCAAATAATCTATTTTTTCTTAACCTTCGTGACCGGTCAGGGTAGGCAAACTAAGTCGGGACGGAGGTATTATATGTTTTGTGGATTTAAGAAAATATAGTTAACTAAATTAAATAGGTTGTTTATGGTAAGATTTGAAGAATTGTGTTTTCTTTTTTTAGTTGCTAATGATAGTTTTTTTAACAATTTCATTTTCTCTAAAGCGATACATTTTTCAGACCGGGGGGAGATAAGTGAGTTAAAATTATAAATTGCATTTTTTCACCAAAATATTTTGTGTTATTTATGGTTATTTGTATAAGTGACAACTTTTTTATTGTTTGTTCATTTTTTCCTTTTGCCCTTCTTCTAAGAAAATCCATTTTCCCCATTTGTAAGTACCAATAAATTTGTTTTAATCTTAAAGAATTTTTTACATATTATATATGAAATTAATTATCTTTTTATGATCTCTAATTTTGATATTCATATCACATATTTAAAAGTGTGAAATTCTATTAAACAAATATATAGTTGTTTAGTGGTTGATTATTCACTTATTTGGTTAGATTTGAGTACTTATTATGGATATTTACTGATGTGATATTTAGGCTGCAAATATGAATAGTTAAACAATCCTGTTAAAAATATATTTTATTTTATTTTTTAAATAATTTAATTTATTTATTTATTGTATTTACCTTTTTAATTCTATAAATTAAGCTGAATCCATACTAATATACGTATAAATGTCTTTGTGTGTGTGTAATAAAGTAAAACAAAATAGAGTCAAATATGTAAAAAAAAAAAAAAAAATCATAGTTCTGTTCAATTGCAAATCAAACATTTTCAAGGATTTTATTTATGTATGTCCCTAAAGATAAGTTGTTATAGTGTCAACATTCTATCACTTTGTTTCTTTGTCAACAGCTCTTTTCTATTATTTAAAATGCTAACAAGTGTTTTTTTGTTTTTAATCTGTCTTACATATAATATATCAAATTAATAATCATTTCACCTTCTTTAAGTTGAATTATATTTTAAGTCTTTTGTGTATTAGACTATGTATATAGTGAATTAGATTTTATAATAATAAATCAATTGACAAATGTTAACAATAAAAATATGAGATTATTCAGAAAGAAAAATCTATTTTTCTTATAAAATTATCAATGTACTTTATCATTATCTTATCTTATTTTTCAAAATAAGTTGTGTGTTATTATATTTGTATTTTTTCAAACACATGCAATTAATTGGACTATTTGTGGTTATTCACATAAGTTAAGAATGATAAGGTATGTTTGAGTTTTTAGAAAAAATAAAATAAAAGTAAGCATTTTTATTTTTTATATTTAATATTTATTTTAGTTGTATCAATAATAATATATTTTATTCATAAATAATAAGTATATATTTAATCCAAAAATTTTAGGGAAGGAACGAATATTTGCACTATTTAAAATTTTACTATAATATAATTGAGAATTTTAAAATATTTATTTTATCAAGGATATAATATTTATATTTTTAGATAATAAAGTAATATAAAATTGAATTTAGTTAAAATATTTTTTTACTAACAGACTTCCGTGCGTCGCACGGGAGTAATACTAGTATTAGTAACGAGATTATTCCGTTACAAAAAAAAAAATCGTCGCTATTCTATCACTATATTAGTACAATTGTTTTGTTTATTACTTATGAAGCTTAGCAACAGAAAATTTCCGTCAGTATGCTATTTGATTTTTTTTTTTTTTTTCTGTAATTTTAATTATATTCAACTAGGTTAGAATTTAGTGTATCAAACGACTATTGACAATTGTCTGATTTCAGATCTATACAACCCAATTTGCGCGATGGTTCCAATCAATCGACGATAATTAATTTTATATATTTTATAGTTATATATTTTTAAAGTTAGAAAATAGAGGTTCAAGTTGATTTAAAGTATAACATTCTGTGGAGAATCCGTGCATGTAACACCATCTATATACTTAAATACTGTAACGAAGAACTGTTTAGGTAGATTCAACTTTCAAAAAATCTATCTTCATAAGAAACTACAGTATTGTAATGATTTTGTGTATATTAGTGCTTTTATGTTTTTCAGTAATTATCAAAAATAAAATATAATAATATGTCTTCACCTTTATTCTCAGAAAGATGAATGTTCGAGATTCATTGTAGTTGAAAGACATTTATCAAAGTTGATAAAATTCATTTATATATGTATCTTGCATGGGCTGATATAAAACTGAGTATAAAGTATTAACCTCGGACATTATCTGCAGACAATCGTACATCTCTTCCCTAATTCTCCGCTATTATAGTTGATCTGTAAATCCTTTTCATAGCCCAGTGTAAAACTACTTCAGAAAGCAACACTGATAAGATGCAAACTTTTAATTAAGAATATAACTTTGTTCTTTGCATGTACATCTATCTATGTGTTTAAAATAGTGAATGAAGCATTCTATTTATTATATTAGGAGGAAATTATGATCATTTAATAAATATACTTTGATTATTTTATTAACTCATCTAATTAACATACAAATATGAGGAAATATGATTGTTTGATGGATGCTAATAAAAGAAATACCATAATAAGCTCCTCTTTCCACTCTTTCTGTTCATAATAAAAGTAACTAAGTGTTATAGGAACTCTACATAAAAGTTATGTGCATATTCATATCAACTCAATCGCACAGTTGGTCTAAAAAATATATGATCTTAAGATATATGAACTTGCAGTTTATTTCGATTATATCCAATTATGTTCTTTTTATTATATGTAGATGATCGAAAAAAATACATACAATGTACGTCTATTTGATATATGAATGGAAAAAAAAAAAAAAAGATTACCTGATAGATCGTCCCTATTTGATTCATGCTTCTACATTTTGTTAGCATGTACTTCTATTGTTCTTTTTCGTGTATTTATATTTATCTATGAATAAATCCACACATACACACACATCTTAATTAAAAAGAGAGGATTTTTTGGGATATTTTGACTTAACTTTTTGTGTAAGTTATATAAAAATGGGGGAATTTTTAGGATCTTTAACTTAATTATTAGAGGTAAGCGATATAATAATAAGAATTTCGGCCATTTTAAGATGTAAATTTGAGGTGCCAATTTTTCTATGCATTAGTTAGTCATTGTATATATATATATATATATATAAAATATCTGCATTAGGAATTGTTGGTTTTGAAAATCCATTTTATTATTCCTTAATTTACTTGTTTGATCAATTTCAGCAATATGGCATGTTTGACAGGTTAAAACAACAATGAGGAGTACGGCGTGCGTTTAATTTTTTAAGTTTGCCATTTTCCCCGGCGAGTAATATGTAATTTTCGTTGTTTTTTTTAAGTAACTACCAAATTTATGGTATTCTCCGAGGTGGATTAGGAATGTCCATCTTAATTACTGGAATTTAGGAATTACCTAGATATGCTACATTAACTATCAAATTTATTGTGATACCCCGAATCTTGATAAAAAAAACTAAAATACATTCTTTGCATTAAAAAAAAATATATTTTTACCAATTTTATTTTAGCTTAAATTGCAAAATTATTTGATTTTATGATTTTATTTTGGCAAATAAGTGTGACTGCGGTGTACCAGGTCAACTGCACTCTTAGCACCTAAAAGGTAAGAATTAAAAGTTTACAATATAGAAATTTAATATTAACATCGGGCTTAAGAAGTAGGAAATAAAATTAATTTATTTTATATTGTACCTACCTAAAATAACAACTAAAGTTACAATATATATATATAACACACGTCTATATACTTATCCTAGTAATAAAATAATAGTAAGATAACAATATAATAATATGTAAATAATATAATATAATAATATGTAAATAATCAAATAGGAATTTCAAATATACTATATACTATTTATAGTAAATGCATACATTAGACTATTTGCCTGTAACAAACGCATCTAAGAAGTTGAAAAATGAGAAGTGGGTTACGCCCCACATTACAAAAAAGAAGTTAATTTTTATCCCACATCGAATTAGAAGAAAGAAAAAATGACGGTCGTTACTCTATAAATAAACTCACTTTCTATATCAGTATAATATATAAAGAAAAAAATATAGAAATATTTACTATATATATCTAATATGGGATTCCTTTAACTAGGAGACCCTTAGTTTTTTTTCGACAACGCTCGGACCGGTGTTTTGGGAAGTTGTCGTATAGTGTTAAAATCTTTTGAGGTATGTCTTCTTTAATAATTTTCTTTTCTTATTGTCATTTATAGTTTATATAGATTTAGGAATTTAATTATTTTCTTGATTTAAGTAGATATATAAATTTAGCTGTTTTCTTAAGTTTGTATAAATAGTTGTTGTTCAAAATGCATGTTAGTTAGTTTAAAATATTTATTAATGTAGTTAATAATTTAAATTAAATAGATAATTAGGTC
This sequence comes from Ajuga chamaepitys, assembly GCA_958295605.1. Lineage (NCBI taxonomy): Eukaryota > Viridiplantae > Streptophyta > Magnoliopsida > Lamiales > Lamiaceae > Ajuga > Ajuga chamaepitys. The sequence goes on from OY282504.1 coordinate 37,584,677, forward strand.
TTTTAATTTAGGACTATAATTTATAATAACTTGGCTTATGTATTAGAGATTGTAAAAAATAGATATAATTCAAGAATAGTGTACCACACTTAATTATTTTTAAAAATACTAAACTCGATAAGTAATACTAATTAATTAAACAACATATGCTTGGTGTAGTGCGGGTCAGGCCTTGGGGTATACGCGACTTACCTACTTTAAAGCAAGCAAAACAAGATGGGTGACTGGGCTATTTGTAAGTACATTATGCTATTGAACATGTACTTTGATAAATATGTTTGCCTTCGGGCTTATTGATATGATACATCTTAAGTCGTAAGATTAGCTTTTGAGAAAGGCTCTTAAGTCGTAAGTAGGGCTTGGGAGTCGTAAGATTGGCCCCCTAGTCTAGCAATATGGCTTTTGAGTCGTAAGATAGGCTCCTAAATCAAGGATGTGTTTATTATTGTGCACCTTCATTAGTATAACTGCTTACAAAGTTCCCACTGAGTTTATACTCATGCCCTTAATTACAAATCTTCAGGTTAGCTGAGCAGGGTGGCGTGGCTGTTGCGGCAAAGGTCACCGGGTTCCCTCTTCTACCCGCAACTTAAAGATGTTTTTGCCTCTTCTATGTATATAAATAAGTTTATGTGTCACAAAATCCGGGTATGGAACCACTATTGTAAATATGTTTTGGCAGTGTTTTATTGTTAATACAATTTCTGTTTTTATCCGATAAATATTTTAAGTCATACTTTCGCACTTTATTTGATTTATTACTTAATCAAAAGAAAAGAAAAATTTAGTAATACTTCAATCCCGAGTTAATGGGATTGGGGCGTTACATTTATGATATTTTTCAAGGTGGATTATGAATCTCATATCTCAATTCCAGCATTTTAGGAATTACATAAATATGGTGTGATATTCTGAGATGTGCTCGTAAATTTTGATTAAATACAACAGAACATCTATCGAAATAAGTCAAATCGCCAATACAATTATGTGATTTGAACTAAAATTGCAATTCCTAGATTTAGAAACTGTGTTTGGGCGGGAAAATTCAAAACTTGTGATCTATAGCCGGTTCCATTTTATTATTAATTCAGATTTGCATGTTTTAAATTAGATCATAATTAAATCATTGTTCTGTTCAATATTCTAAAATATGCTAGGCGCTAGTCGAGCAACATACTATGGTCTAGCACGTAATTGGAGTCTAGATGAGATTAATCAGGTCTAATCAGGGTTTAAACAAAGTGGATTTGAAAGAAAAAATATAGGCGGCCAAGGTCCGTCTAACACCTAGACAAAGTATAGTCGAGGCCTTTTAGAATAGAGGTTATGCTCAAATAAATTATTGAACTTCCAAAATAGGACATATATGCCCCTGAATTTCTAATTATGAGATAAATATTACCCTCATAATTATTAAGATAATTTATTTCAATTAAAGTACTTAATAAAGTAAAAAATTACCAAGTCAACTCCGAAATGTAAATGATTAAGAACTTAACAAAGTAACATTTTAAAATTATTTAATAACTCAAAAAAGGTTTAATGGATCTAAGAAAATCTAGACCTGATATTTAAATAGAGTAAGGAATTAAAAATTAAAATCTATAATAGAAATAACAAATCACCAAGCCGCAACCATATTTTTGTTTTTAAATTAATATATATATATGTATATATATGTTATCCTGGATTCATAAAGAATATAGTTATGCTAATTTAATTTTTTAGATTGATAGGTGTTTCATATTTATTTAGTTTTTTTTAATGTATAGGAGTTATCATTTGACTCATATTTAGAACTTCAAGAACATATTCAATCAATTTTGAAATTCAAGGACCTATTTGTACATTGCAAATAATGTGGAGTTCAATTTTAGCTTGATAAAGTGTTATTTCATGAGCTAATTTATATTCTCAAAATATATTAGCACCTTGTTAAACATGAGTTACGCATGTGTTTTAGGGCTCATTTGACATGAATTTCACAAGAAATGCACGCATAAGCTAATGTATTTTGCATAAATTGTTTATTTTTATGAAGATATAATGTGCTTTCGTGTTTTGAATGTAAACATTATATATTTTGGATGTTCGGTTTGAGAAGTGAAGGAGAGGTGTTCATTGAATATTTGACACTTAGTTTCGGTGATTCCATGCGCTGATCATAACGCTCTATGTGGATACTCAAATTAAATGATTCTTGATTTGTTGGAGGGAGGGAGGGAGAAAAAGTCATTTTCTAATTCGTTTTACAATTAGCATAAATTTACATGAACATGGAAGTTTTCCAGAAGAATCTCAACCTTTGATCCATTGCAACACACCTCTAGTAATCATACCTCTTACTTCACAATTGTAATTGAAATGATACCCGTGGCATTGTAAAGCAAACGCAAAGTATACTTATTTCAGATATAAAATGCCACTTGATTATTTATGATAATTAAATGTGATATAAGATGAAATAGCATGTACCATGGAAAAAAAAAAAACTTCGAGTGCTTAATTAATTTGTTTGTGAACTGATCGTGCACAACTACTTCCTTTTATAATTAATATTGTACCGAATGAAAACCTTGTTATGATGTACAACCATAATCGTGTAACAAACTTCAAAACATACAGGTGATTGCAAAATTTACAGGTGCTGAAATAATTACACATTTTTTTCTTTACTTTACTATTATGATGAAAGGAAGTAGAAAGCTAGAAAAAGCTAAACAAACTGTATATGGGAGACTGAAGCTGTTGTCTTTCCGGTGGGGTGGTGGGACGACGGAGATGAACGGTTGTAAGACTTCATGCTCAACAGATTCTTGACGGCAGCTTGTCCTCCCTTAGGTAGCACCTTTCTAAAACTCTTCAATTTTCTACCTCTCTTCACTTTCTTCTTCTGATCACAACAATCCTTCATTAACACATGAGAAACCCAATGTTATATAAATTTTGTTTCACACTCAATGCATTTTCAATACGTGTTCGCAAAATTATATAAAATTCCCAATTTACCCCTCAAAGTTCTTTCTTTTCTCTCTTATTTTCAGTGACGAGAATTTTTTATTAATTAAAAAATAACAATGAATCAAGTTTCTAAAATTAATTAGAAAAGGGGCTTTCCCTAGCAAAAGAATGCATGTACTTGAGATCATGTGCAACACAACTTGATGATTATACAAATTAGCCCAACACTCAAAAGTGATAAAGGTGAAATTTGTGTTTTTTAGAATTTCTGGGTGTGCCACTATCAATGTTCTAGAAGTTGTTAGTAGGTGGGATCACTAGGGTCTAGCGTCTAGGTTCAAAGATGAACCGATTGTTCGTTAGGAACGTGGCGCTTAAACGATGCCTAGAGGCATCAACTTACACGAATATTTTAATTATTTAATAAATAAAATAATAAATACAAAAATATTGAAATAATACAATAAACACTACCGCCATCAAATTTTAAGTGAGTGGAGTAAGAATTAATAAATTAAGAGGTTAAAAAGAAGTTAAAATATTAAGGTCTGACCAAGTCAAAGATGCTAATAAGGTAGGAGAAAAATTAAAGATAAAAAACATAAAAAATAAAATCTTGGCAGATTAGTCACCGACTAGTCGAATTAATCGGGGACTAATTTGAAGAACAACTTTATTGACCGGATAGAGCTTATTCACCTCGCCTTAGGACTATGCAATTTATTTAGAACACTAGCCACTATAGTACTCATTATTTGGAAAAATACAATGACGATGCAATTTATTGGGAAACTGAAACAAAATGATCGTGTATATAGTCGTGCAATTTTCTCATGACCAACATGTGCACAAACATTTTGGGGCAGTTTCCGAATAAATTATGTAAGGATGTAACCCAATGTTTTGGGGAAACAATAGGCCAATACCACAAAATAATGATAATTTTGGATATTGTTGAATCAATTATAAACAAAAAACACATGTACTCACTCTTTGACGTGGGATAAAACTCTATTTTTTTTTCTCCCTAAAATAACACACGTTTAGAGAATTAATACCCCATTCTTTATATCTCAAAAACTTGTATCGGACATCTCAAGAGATGCAATTTATGAGATAGAATCCAAACATAATTTACCAGCTTGTATTTATCTTATAAAGACCACAACCTGACTTAGAAGGGTTTATAACTAGTCTCTATTAAAAAGGTGGCGGGCTAACATTCTCCCAACCTTTCACAATATTCACAAATCAAAATGAAAAGGTATTTTGGGGTGTATATATATATATATATCGACTTTCGGCTAACATCACTTTTTATCATATACCTTTCGATAATTAAATTTTGTTTTCAAATTTACTGTTATTTCATAATTAAAGAAATTGTTCGTACTTGAACATATTTCACTACTAATGAGCAAATCAATAGGAAAAGTACACGTGTGGCTGTCATGAGCAGAAATTTATGGGACAGTGAGTGGTTTCACTTGACAGTCACATGTACTTTTCCAGGTAAATTGCTCATTGACGGAGAAAATTTGTCAAGATACAAATAATTTCTTTAATTATGGAATGAGATAAAGAAGTAATAATATTTTGAATGAAAATTGAACGAAAAGTGCAGGGAAAACTAAAATACACCCACATGTTAAAAAAAGGAATTTGTTTTGACCATAAAAATACACCCACAAATTCTTGAGCATCATGAAAAATGTGGTTTAATTGATACCTTGGATGACATGGTATCATTATCACTGTTAACTGTACATTTGAAGGCGTTGGTCTTCGTCTTAATCTCACCTGTGCAATTATATCAGTATATATCTAATCTTAATATATAATTGCTGATAAATGGTAATTATCAAAGAATTGAAGAAGGTCAATTTTGTACATACCAAAATCCCTATCATCATCTTCACCACCTTCCCCGTCATTGTCCTCGTCGTCCTCCCGAAAAAAAACGCGAAAACTGGGCGATCCCAATGCTTCATTATGCCCAATCATTCTCCTATTTACATCTTCATCACATGTATCCGATAATGCATCTTCAAATACATCAATCTTCAGATGCCCATTCTTTTTACAAACATGTTCTTTTGGGTTGCCACTTTCTTCATCTTTGCCATCAGGAAATAATAAGTGGGGTTCCTTTGTATGGAGGAGGAAGTGCGGCGGGAGCTGAGGCGGTAATGCTGGGCCGCCGTCATGGTCTAACCGTGAACCACCGCAACCCATTTATAATGTTGATGGTCGTGTAAGGTATCTTTTTTACATGTAAATGCATGCATGAAAGGAGAAGCTGGGCCAAAGTTAGGGATGACAACAAAGTCAAAATTTGGGGTTTCTTTAATCAATTTTTGATACTTAATTAGGGAATTGGCTAGTTTGAGCTTGAAATTTTTGCTCCTTTTTTAGGCGGATAAAATTGTAAACTTTCATGGACTTACTCTAATTAATTTCTATTCGTGTGTTTTTGTTGTTACAAGATACCATATCTTTGGTGGACAAAATTTGAATGGTTTTTAATTAGTTCTGAATGAAAAAATGCTTGTTTTTAGGAGAATGAATAGCTGGAATTTTTTCACACGTAAATATATCTAATATTATGGTCAATCGAAAGTCAACGGTTCCAATTTTTCCTAGACAAGAACCTTGAGTGTGGTGCTCATACAGATCCCAATCCGTGTGACGAGTCTATTTTATAACTAAATATATGACTCAGATCCATATTTAAGTCTTGACCCTATTTAAAAAATAAATTTTCTCTTGGTCATACGAAATAATTTTCTTATGACCACCACACACAAGTTCTACTCTTTTTTCTAAACCTTGTTCACAGAACAAGCATGAACATTTCAGGAAAGTCTTGGATTTTCGGATGCAGGGGATATCAAGACTTAATTCTAAATATATTCTAATTATATCTTCGATTAAGAGTTTATCAATCAATATATACATGTGTTTTTTTTTTTTTTAAAAAAAAAATAAAGGAAAAATTGCAAAAGCATGTCCATCAAGTATAGGGGTGACACATTTCTGCCCTTTATATTTAGCTCTGGCTATTGTTGTCCATCAAATAATGAAATTCCGCATTTTTTGTCAAATCTAGTGTTGTGTCACTTGGCCCGCGAGATTAAAAAATTCAGCGATTGCAGCCCACATGACAACCTAGCTGCATCCAACATGGCATATTGAGCAACTCTTGCCAAATCATATAAATTAATGGACAACTTCTGAAATCATAAATAATTTAAAATAATAACAACAACAATAATAATAATAATAATAATAATAATAATAATAATAATAATAATAATAAAATATATTCTAAAAATTTAAAAATAATGATAATAAATAGAAAATGATAAATAAAAATATATTCTAAAATTCATTTAAAATAAAAAAAACTTAAAACTTTATTTTTGAAAATTATTTTTAAAAATTCCGTAAATTTGAAAAGTTTTAGGAAAGCTATTTTTAAAGTTTCTAAATATCAGGTAATATTCAGAAAATGAAAAAAGTTATTTCTGAAAGTTATTTAAAAATTCTAAAATTTATTAAAATTCCAAAAATTAAATTTAAAATAAAAATAATAAATTTAATTAAAATTTAATTTAATATTGTTAAAAAATTAATTCAGAAAAATAATAAAAGTTGAAAATAACAAATAAAAAATATATTTTCTTAAAACAGAAGGAAAAAACGAAAATAACATATAACATACAAAAATATAATATAAAAGAAAATTATTTAAAAAATTCTAAAATTAATTTAAAATTCACAAAATTATTTTTAAAATAATTTTGTTTCACGTTGGCGAATTTTTAAAACCTCTATTGAAGAACAAAAAGGTTGGGTTCACCACCCTTTGAAGAACAAAATGCTCCAAACACTCAATTGACGAAAAAAATTGTGGTTGAGTGTGTCGCCTTGAATGGTCGACGATGACGAGCAGACCGACATATCTGTAGTTGATGGTGAGGCTGGCAAAACTGAGGTTTAATTTTCAGAAATAATTTTTAAGAGATATGCTTCAGATATGAGGTTGATGGTGGTGTCGGTAAGTTTGATGTTTAATTTTGAGAAATAAATTTTCAGATCTGAGGTTGATGGTGGGTGACCTTGGTAAATCTAAGGTGGATAGAGACATTAGTAAATCTGGTGTCGCCTTGACTGGTTGACAGCGATGAACATACCTTTAATTAGAAATCATTTTTAATTTTATTTTCTTAGTTTTAAATAAATTTTAGAATTTTTATAGTAATTTTCATAAATAATTTTTAAAATTTTCTTGATTTTAAATAAATTTAGAAATTTTAAAATAATTTTCAGAAATAAAATTTTCAATTTTTGGATTTTAAAATAATTTTAGAATTTTAGAAATATATTTTTTTTAATTTTAAAAGAATTTTAGAATATATTTTTATATATAATTTTCTTTTTATTATTATTATTATTTTTAAATTTTAGAATATATTTTTGTTAATATTATTTTTTTAAAATTTGGCAAAAGTTTCCCAAACGCCATGTTGGATCCAACTAGGCTATCATGTGGGCTGGAACCGCCGAACTTTTTAATTTCGCCAGGTACGTGACACGTCACATGACTTTTAATGAATTCCGGCGAGATTTGAGAAAAATTATGAATTTGGTTACTTGATGAACAATATTGTCAGAGCGGGTAGATTTGTGTCACCCCTATACTTAATGGGCAAATTTTACATTTTTTCCTAAAATAAAATGCAAGATACAATATTAGACCACTAAATAAGTTAATAATATTCAAATGATAATATTTGTAGTCATTGAATTAAAGAAATAATGTGAGGGGGGGGGGGGGGGTGGGGGTGGGGGTGGGGGGGGGGAGAGCTTGCAGGCATGGGACCCATGTGCGCATGGGATCCACGCGCCTAGGCTCCCCCTATTTCTGTCTGCATGTGCGTCCCCCCCCCTCCCTCTCTCTCCCCACTCTCCCAACATACTCAGGTAACAAAATTGCCACCTCAACTAAATACCCATCCCCCAACCTGTCTTCCCATTGGCAAAATATTCAATGGTGGCATAAAAAGTGATACATTTTCAGCATGATACCGTTACCAAGAACTTGTAATACCTCTAAACATAAATACTAAGGCCTTTTGACCTATGATCCGAGTTGCACGAATCTAAATTCATGTAATTAATGCACAAGAGATCTCCCCAAACTTGTGTAGCCATCATGTCTGGAGGCTGGCAATTAATTCCGCTCGATTCCACTGTAGTTTATTTTATCCTCAATATCTATTACAGAAAAAAAAAGAAAAGAAAAAAGGCACTTGAAATGCATGTGATGTCGGAGAAGACAACTTTCTGGTAAGGGCTGCGTTGGTAGCTGATGTAGATTTTATAGACCACTTAAGAGAAAAATAGTGCCACACTAAAGGTGGGGAGGGCATTCGGTAAAATCATATTGAATCTGTTAGAATTATTTTCAGGGTACCTTTGATTACAGCGGATTTGAACCCGAATCGTATACGGGTCAAACCACGGCCTCACCTCGATGATTCGTACTCTCCGGTCGTGGTGAAAATCACGAACGGAAGTCCACCACGATCCACAATCCATTAGCAACTCCGGTGGCTTTTGAAAAAGTGCTTTTGGGTGTGGGATAAATCACTTTTTGATTTCTCTCCTTTCTGTTTCTCACGTAAGTGAGAAACTATTCTCACTTTCTCCATCAAGTATACCCGGTACACTTGATAGGGTTTATAAAGGGGGAGAGGTGGGCTTCTAATTATGGGAGATGGGCCTCCCATAATAGCCCACTTCTTGTAATTGGGCTAGCCCACTTGGACAGCCTTCGACTGGGCCCATTGGCCCGGGTCAAACCAACATCCCCCACTCGCCCATGAGGGCTAAGACCTAACCCTTCGTGATCTTTCCAACTCACCGAGATCATACTAGCTAATAGATCGTGTGACCCACAGGTATCTCAAGAGCATATAGTTATACACTAGTTAAGGTGTATAACAGCTCGACATCAAGAATTTGAGGACAACGAACTCGCTATATCCCAGACTCGTTACCCAATGCCAAGAATCAATATGCCTCCTAGTCCCTTCATTAATGAAGGAGCCTACCAGTTCATCACTTCGTTTTACATTCACTATTACGTTCCTTGAACATAATTGGCGCCAGTGAATCTTTAAACTATGATGGTAGTAATGGTCTTCTTTTTCCTTATACCTCCTAGTCTTCCATTTAGCTGCTTTCCAAGACAAGTCCCTCATAGCCGAACAATTTCGTGGTTATTGGGAGCATACTAAAGTAGCAACACTGAGAAGAAGACTAAAGGCACAGGAAAAAGTCTTAAGGATATACTTTGAGGTAATCCAAATCTCTGGATCTCACACAATGAGAGAATAGGGATTTATTTCTCACTATGCACTTGGTCACAAGCACATGCAGTATGAAATGCACGTTACAATGTGTCATTTCCCTAAAGGAAGCGTATGTCAGTTACTGAACACATTGTACAGATCTTGGTCTAGATGCCTTTCAGCAGCTATCCTGAGCTTTCTCCATAGATGTCCTCAAGTTAACGTCTAACTCGAGAAAACTCACATCTGGCTGTACGACAAGTTATAATTGGATAATCAAATATCCAATTCGATCAAATGTTGCCGAACATTAATCTCATCTTAGTGTACTAAGGCGACACTCATAGAATCAACAGAATAAATTTTATACTGGTCTCATCTCCTATGTCATTCGACATTGGAGGTGATTGCTCGCGTGAGAGAGCCAATCAATTTCAGCTTGTCTGACATACTTTTGAATATACCGTCAATTCATAAGTGTACATAAGTATCATAATTACCTCACATTATGTCACAATATCCCAGATAAAGTCAAGTTGTGATGTACTTGGTCAGTGTTTGGAATCTCTCATAAGCTATGCCCCATTTATGGGTTGTGGGTTGCCATTGCCCCCTCTGAACTGCTTATCACTCCAAAATCACTCAACCAAAAACAACTTCGCATTGTATAGGCAGAAGCTCCAAGCTTTGCTCTGATTGTAGAAATCTATACATTTATCCAATAATCTCATCTCCCCAAGATGATCCTGCCACTTTGCAAGAGTAACTACTTAGATGCAGTCTCTGATCTGCATCACCGTACTGAGTATCAGTTATGATACAATGCATCCTAGACATCACAAAAACCCTTTCAAGTGTACTCCTACACTTTTACTAGGATTTGATTAATGCTCAATTACTAGACCCATGGCAAAGCCTACACTAAGGCACACACATCTCAAAGTTATTTATAGCTCTTAGCAATATGAGAATATTGTACGATGGGCATTGTAAACTTCTCTATAGAAGTTATTGGACACATCAAATGACTTCAAGACTTCGTCTATAGCCAATAAGAGTATTAGTGGATACATGGGCTTCCACATGGAATCACTTTAAGATTTTTACAAGTGATGCTCATACAATCACAAGTAGTCATCTAGGTGATCCCGTAACCTATCCATACCCTTCAACTCCGAGTTGTAAGACAACCCATTTATCCATTGTCATAATACTCAATATCTTTGCTCACTGATAAAATAAGATTACAAGTTTCCGGGTGGTGTTACATGAGATTACTACTTTGGAAAAATCTCATATACCATTGACTTGAGTACTGTACCAAGCTATGAAATTGATTTCTTGGCCTGTCAACATAAACATCCTTGGTAAACAAATTTGTTTATCGGTCAAGTTCTCCACTGAGAAATACAATCACTCAAACACTTCAAAAATTTGCAAATCAAATCATGGTAAAACTCAACATTGGTAGGAAATGTCCCTCTGGACAAGCCTAACACTCAAAGTGCAACTTTCCAACCAAATTGAGATTTTGAACCGTTAGATCACAATCTCTCTGTGTCCAATAGATATCAACCAGTTCTCGGACTTGGTTTCAACTACACCAATTAGATAACTATCCCTTTGCTTTCATCCATTCATCTATCTAAGGACGATATAGAGTCCAACTCTTTCTCAAATTCTGGAGATTCCTAGTTAAAACATGCCTTGCAATCTCATGGATTCAAGCATGCACTTTCCCGATTTCGTTCCAATGAAAGATTCAAACAGATTCTAGTTTCACTGAATGTTGACCCCCAGTGGAATCTTATTTCAGGATATCCTTTTGAACTACTCATAATTCAGTTGGATGCAGATCTTTATTTGAACATTTCATAAAAATATCTCCAAAATACTAGGTTTTGTGATCCTACATCAGTAACAAACTTATCAACTGTTCATCTTTGAACATATAACCTTTGGACTGACAGAGTATCCCTTGAGGATACATTTTCTCTACTGAGGTTTTCAGCTTTCCAAACTTAATTGGAAAATGTCACTCGCCTAAGCAATTGATCTCTAGGATCCCCATTAAGCCCTAGAACCTTCATTTGCCCTGGTCTGACTATCAATAAGTCCAAAAGTTTTTACGAGATATTTAAGTTACTGATTCAATGAATACCTTGATTCAAGGTATGGGTCACAATAAATGTTCTTTTCCAATGAAATAAACTACTCCCTCTTCACCATATAATTTTTTGTTGAAAATGTGTGTGAAGACCGAATGATTGCTTGATAATATCTCTGTTACATTGATCATAAGATGATCATGAGACTTTTCACATCTGTATTTAGTCTAAGAGCACTTATGTCTTATTCATTTGATCATTGTCTTAAACACTCCAGTGTCTAGACTTTCAGTGGAATCAAATGAATTTGACCAATTTGTGTGAGTGATCCTCATATGTATCGGGAGATTAGGCTCCATGATCAACCATTACATCATTGAATCACAGAACATCACAATATGTCTCAAATGTTTGATGATGAAGTGAAAAATCCCCCCTGGAATTATAAATTCTGGAAAAATTACTCCTCGAGTGCATTTCCAGTTAATTGAAGCATCATGTTATGCCTAATGTAAACTAGTCTAGTGCACCTTTGCACTAATCAGTCCACTTTTAAGGCATACACATGTGTTTACTTCATCCAACAATACAAAACATTATCGTCATGTCCATCTACAATGTTGTCTTAATGTCTATGAACCAATCAATCTATCATTATCTCAAGCCGAGTCCAGATCTTTAGAAGAACTCCAACCGAAACCAAAATTTGCCCTATTTCAAGATTCTTGAGGATAACAGGTAGAAAAACTTTAGATCATCATGCAATTTCGAATTGCAAGGGATCAAGCCTAATCATTAACTTCAGCATGCTGCAAATCCAATTTGCAGTGATAAATGCCTAAGCTATTAATTATGGCATAAAATCCCGTGTTCATCCTCATAATCCTATTGAAATAGACAAAAAATGTCCACGAAATTTCCAGTTCTGACATTCACTGGCTTAAGTCCTTTTACCCGAAATAAAGGAATTAATTGACAAGTCTGACACTGTCTAGCATTTGCAATCATTCAAGTTGAGTATGTACTATCAAGTGCTTCTCAAGAAGTGTTTAGGTATCTACTACCACACTTAATGAATAATGTTATATCCTTAACTCTTATTATCGACTCATATGGCAGGTTTGTCAAGAACTAAGAAATTTACTTTGGATTAGCACGATTAAGTGACTTTCCAATTGGTTTTAGTACATGTGTTGAGGCAAACACACTATACTGCATTTGATCAAAATTTTAGGTTTCCCAAAAAGACTCATTTGTCTTTACTGGGAGACCTTCTTCTGAAAAATCACTATCAGTATCGTCTGCCTTTACCATGTTCCTCTTATGTTCAGAATTCAATTCTTAACTGGGAACTTGTAACTGACTAATTAGTAGCCTCTAGCCACTTATAATCACTATTATGAGCAGCATCCCTAAAAAACCTGAGTTGTCCCAATGGGCATGATCGCTTTTTAGATGCCCCCACTCAACAGGAAGATACTAGACTCTAACTTAAGTCTTAATCTATTGTTCACATTAAAAGACTTGGAGTAACAACCTCTGACTGGTGGCGGTAGAGATGCCAAACTTTTACTGTAATATACCCTGATATCTTGAGTTAAAGTAGTTTCCTCATTAAATAAGAATTACTACTAAGTTCAGAGTCTGTTGATTATCAAAGGTTTCTTCAATAGAGAAATCGCCTTCCATTCCATACTACTAGAACCGTTTTCGATTTCTTCTCTGTTCTAACACTAACACCCTCATACAGTTCATATGATTCGGTTGAAACCATTTAAGACTATCTCTAATTCTAGTACACATCTAATTGTTATGACCTCCTAGTCATAATCTACTTATCACTAAAGACAAGGTAAATTAAGAAGCAACTAACTAATTGTGTTCTACGCCATGGTCTAGGTGTAAGTGAGGTGATTTCACACATATGTGCTTACTAAAACTAAATCTACATAAGATTTTGTTCTTAGAATTGACATTGTGGTAACTTAACAGAGGGTATGACCTCGAAAATTCACTTTGTTCCCAATCATCACCCATATCCAACCGTCATATTACCACAACTCAATCCTGAAGTAAAACAAAACCTACAATTGTTATAGGTGAGAATGCAAGGATTCTTCCAACCCATAACCCCTACTGAAATAAGCAATCATGTTCTCAACACGATTTTACTATGTTGATCACACTCAAGTTGTATAAACAACAAGTTGATCACACATAACATGGGGTTCAACACACAGTTAAATGTCAAGGATCATGAAAGCAAGTTAATGCTCTTAACTATATCCCATTTATGAAAGATGACTTTGCCATTACATGCTTACGAAGCATCTGTAAAGACACTTGTATCAACATCGTAATAAAGTCCATGTTCATTAATCGGCAGATGTAGCATCTATTCGAATGTTGACTTAGCCCTGTGATCACCGTTGATCTGAGCCTAACATTTAGTCAGCTTAAAGGAAAGTCAACTAACTCGAAAAATCGAACGATAAGGGTGGGATTAGATTAGATATATCCAATCAAAAAGTCATTGTAAACTTATTCAGAACACTCACTAAGGAACATGACCTATAATCCTATGTGATTCATTGCTCATTAGTTCCATTTGAATGTACTAACAAGTTTAAGGTCATGGGTACACTTCGCCAATTTCTCCCGAAAAATACTATATCATTTTCACACCCCAACCCAGTATCCAGTTTCTAGATTTTGATTAAACTCTTAGATAGATTTAAATTTCCAAAATTTGAAATCCATAGAGGATAATAGAACTCAGAAAATGGGGTGTGAAAAAACGTTACAGAGGTTTTCAGGTGAAAAATTCTATGAACATGGCCCCTGACACATGTTCATAACCAGTACACATTTTGTCACGTATCACCATGCTTCCGTTGCATCCATCTAACGATCACATGCACGCATACGCACCCGTACACGCGCATACACATATACATAAGCACAAAACACGTGCCTCATGCGCTCATACGCGTCAAAACACAAACATACGCAATAATACACTGTCCAGACGAGCCCCACGCGCTTTACACGAGCAAAACAAGTACACCACGTGCCATGGGGCGCGTCACCCGGTACACTTGATAAGGTTTATACAGGGGGAGAGGTGGGCTTCTAATTATGGGAGATGGGCCTCCCATAATAGCCCACTTCCTGTAATTGAGCAAGCCCACTTGGGCGGCCTTCGACTGGGCCCAACGGCCCGGGTGAACCGAGCCCATGGCCCGGATCAAACTAACATAATCGAGCCAAAATCTCCTCTAATCTTTAGTACAGAATACCGAACCGAATTAATATATTTCGATGAAAACTAAAATATTTCAATTTCTCTATTCGGTTTTCGGTAAAGTCGAAATTTTAAAAAAAATTACTAATTTCAGCAGAATTGGCTTTAAGTGAGAAACTGCGAAATCCAAGTCGTTAATTCAGTCAGATTTCTCTGATTCTCTATCATCATTCACTACACCTCAGCCAATCAAAACATCCTCGCTAATAACACCAATTATCTAATAGATTCCAGCCACTATTTTGATTTTTCATTAATCAAAATAGCGTTGGGCAGTCTGCAGCTCTAGAAGTTTGTATTGACAAGATTTGCTGCAACTATGGCTGCAATAGAACTACCTCTAAGAAAAACCTGGTAGTAAAAGGGGCCGAGGGAAGAAGGTTTTGTTCAGCAATAGCAACTGAGGTGCCGACTTTAGCGGCGAGCATAACGGAGATGAGATGGGGGTCGGTTAAGCTAAAGGGGGGCCGTGAAGAGATGGGGGACGATGTTGTTATAATTCAGTTCGATGGGCTTGATTGCTTTTCCTAAGTTGCTATCTCTAATGGGCATTGAGACTGCTCAAATAAGAAGCCCATGAAAGAAATACAAATTATCTGTTGTGTTCGGTTTTCAGTAAAAAATGAATTATTGTTCAGTTTTTACCGGATCAAACACAAAAAAAATACAAAATAGAGAATCGAATATCGAACCGAATGTGTTTGATACGTACCGAATCGAATTGTTGGTTTCCCTCCGGTCGGTAAAAGAAAAATATTCCCACCCATATGCCACACGACTCAATTTGAAATAAATTGATTGAGAATAGTGAAACTGTAAAATTAAATTTGAAAAAAAAAATCTAACTCTTATTTAAAAAATTTATAAATATTATTAGATTCTAAAAAATATATTTAAATTTTAAAAAACTAAATAAAATCTAATACATTATGAAAAATAAATACTAAATCTAAATATTAAATTATTAATGTAATATAAATTACTAAATAAATAAAAAAGTAATAATTTCGGTAAAACTAACATAAAATAAGATAAAAGAAATCTATATGAAGATAAAAGTTGTTAAAATCTAAAAAAACTATTTAAAAAATTTAGAAAAACTAAATAGAATATTAAAATCATTATATAAATTTGAAAATTAAAAGAAAAAGGATTGAATAATACAAAATACAAATATAATATATAAAAAAATGGTAAAATCTTGAAAGTAATACAGTAAAAATAAAAATCATTACTAAAATTTAACATCTTTTTAATTATCCTAAACATTATATTTAAAATCTATAAAAATAATTGATGATGTTAGGAACCGAAAATGTCAGATCTGAGGTCTAGCGACGTTTGAGATCTCCGAGGTTTGCCAAACGTCAGTAGTAACCTGCAAAACATAACCCCGAGGTTGTCCCGAGGGGTAGACCCTCTGATGCTTATGTTAGTCTCCGACGACAGTTTCGTGAGGGTAGGGTAAATGACTACGTGTTGTGTGCTATTTTTTACCTACCCCTACCTTACCTTGGCCGAGGTCTATATAAATAGACCTTGGACCTCGTCCATGACCCAACACCTCAAATGACATCTCTTTATTATATCCACTTGTAGTACATGTATTGCAATCTTATGTTGCCACATGTTCACATATATAATTACGGAATTATTCATCATCACTTGTCCCCCACTTCTTGAGTTCAAAGTCATGATGCACTTAAGAAGTATCAGATACGGGTCAAGAATAAATTATTATAGCATCACATCTCGTATTATACTGTAAAATATATGTTCTCTAGTAATGTTTCATCCCCTTATAAATTGTCTTGTGTGGTAAAAATTTCTTCATTTCATCATCCTGCATTTCAAATAGTAGAGGTAGAAAAACTAGAGATTTAATCACCTGAGAGTGGAGTCCTTAGAAAGAGTCTCGAGACACCTCTACTCCTTGGCCCTCAGTAGAAGCAAGTCCTCTGCACCTCGAATTTAAGGTAACTCTCTTTACTCCCTTATAGAGAGATAAGATTTTTATTACATATGTGCAATAACCTCCTTACAAGACCTTGGGAATCCTTAGGATAGTCCTTAGTAATTATTGACATACACCGTGAGTCCTTTGGAAAGTACCTTGGGAGTCCTTGGAAAACTTTAGCTAACTTTAGGAGTCCTTTTGAAAGCCATTTGGATAGACCTTTGAAAATTTTAGCATATCATAAGAGTCCTTGGGATAGTCCTTGGAGATCTTCTGAAAATTATAAGAGCTTTTTGCACACTTTAGGATCCCCCTAGGATCTTTTATTACACTTTAAGAGTCCTTGGGCTTGGTCCTTAGGAATTTTAAGCACATTTAGTAAGACTTTGGGAACTCTTAGATAGTCCTTGGGCAACATCTTGTAAGACCTTAGATCTTTGGAAAACCCTTGGACCACATATCATAAGACCTTTAGAATGCCTTTAAAACTTTTGAGCACAACTTGAGACCTTGAACCATTGGATACACCTTTGGAAATTATTTTGGAAACCTCTAACTTAAGGTGGAAAAGTCAACCATTGCTTTCCAAAGGACAACAACCACATAATTAATGGCCTGTAAGTCACATCCGAACTTGATAACTCTCGACATGCAAACTTCCTTGACCAAATACACACACATAAACAATACCAAGGATTGTAGATGTACTCCCTTGAAATTAATCAAGTCCTTAATTCAGCAAATAGAGCAATTATCACTGTGGAAGCAGGGGGCGGACCCTGGATGGATGGTTAGGAGGGGCCGAAAAAAAATAAATTATCGACCAACATTAATATACATGTAATAATAAATATTCAATATATTAAATTTATTATTTAAATAGAATATCAAAAATATTTATTATTAAATTTAGAGTATTTTTATTGCATATTATCAAATTAATCTAAACTTATCCGGGTGTTTGATAATCTGAGGGGGGCCAATACACATACATTTTCACACATACATTTTCAAAAATAAACACACAATATACCATATCATACATATTTTAGGGATACATATAGTATGGTGAGAGGTAGGATTGGGGGGGGGGGGGGGGGAGGAGTGGGGGCCAAGGCCCTTCCACCCCAAAGGGTGGATCCGCCCCTGCGTGGAAGGAATGATGCATTTGTCCATTTTTCTCTCTCTTTTTTATACATCTACCTTGAGCTCAAAATTTCCAAGGCACTATTACCCCAAACACTTTCTAGTTCGACTTCTTTCTGTTTTCTTTTCAATTTTTTTTAAGTAAATAGATTTTACTTACTTGATCTTCTCTTTTTTTTACAGGTCGAGAGCTTGGAACACCTCGTGAATATCTACTTGAGCAATCCTCTCTCAAGGCACTTGAATAAGAATTCTAATCTTTTCTCCTCTGTTTTGTTGCAATGTCAGACAAGTATGTTGATAATATCCTAATAGCCGAGGTCTATCCGTCCCAAGGCATGATATGTAGTCATAGAGAAAAAACTTTTAGGCCCTAAGAGATAATTTTCAACCTTATAGAGGCCGACATCATATGATTTAAGCATAAGATGTATTTTCCTACGCATTGGGATTATAGTATTTTCGAGCCCAAGAGCGAGGGTTTGAGTGTTTTTCCATCCGAGTGGCTTTGCCTATATGAAGACATGTTCGACGCGAGGCTTAAGTTTTCATTGCACCCCACAATTGTCAAAATTCTTGAAGTTTTTCAAATTTGCCCAACTCAATTAGCCCTAATGCTTATAAAGTTATTGTTGGATTCCTTATCTAGCAACCTCCATTCCAACAGTCTCAGCAAGTGCCACGGTCTTTATTTCTATTTATAGACTCCAGAAACACCCCATGGATGATGGTCTGTGATACTTCGTGTCTATGAATAAGAACAAACCCCTCAAAGATATTACCCGAGATGCCAAAGGTTGGACATTGGGATTTTTCTACGTCTCTGGGAATGAACCTTGAGATTTTCCTTCAGATTGAAACTTTGCATGTTCTACTCCGCCCAAACCCAAGCTTTACAAGGACGACCACCAAGCTCTCTTAGCGATTATCATGCAAAGTTCGGTGAGCTTGAAACCCCTCCTTACGGAAGATGACTTGATTGCTGCAAAGCTAAGCCACTTACCTCCGTATAGATCCGTGGACCTTAGTATGTATCTTTACATTTTTATTCACTTATTTTCTTAATGCTTGTAGTCGCGCTAACCTAATGCTTCTTGTTGACAGTTATGGAGGTTGGAAATGCCAAGAAGGTTAATAGAGCTAAGATTTTAGCTCGGGTTGCGCAGAGGCAATCCTTAGGCTCTCTTCAGAAGAGACTCCTACACCCTCACTCTTTTGAAAGACCCAGATCTTCATCGAGACCCCTAACCCTTGGTCAAATCCCGGAGTCTATCGCAACAAAGGATGATGGCGTCCTTGAGCACCACTCCGGAGCACCTGACCTTGGGGATCATGCATCTGGGAGTATGACTACCCCTGCAGCGGATAAGAACTGTCCGAATTGGGATGTGAAGGTCACCGACTCAATGTTTACTCGAGAGACGGCAGTTGAGATGATGTGTCAGCTCATACTTTTTTGTGACATGGCTGTGGTTAGTGAGGCCACCTCGGAGGCATTATGCACTGATGGCTACAAGCTACTAGCCAAGGTAACTCGTTTCTCATAAGTCATTCTCATTCTTGAACAACACAATATGACTTCATCTCCCTCTATCTTCAGAATCTTCTTAACCACCACATGATGATTCAGAAAATCAACTATGGTTCAATGAGGATTAGGGAACTTGCGGAGGAGTTGGCTAAGGAGACTGAGGAGAGGATGCAGAAGGAGATCAAATTCGACTCCAAAGCGGCTGAGGTGGATCGTCTACAGGCGGAGATCTCCTCACTGACCGATAAAATTGCATCTTTTGAGTTTGAGCTTGGAGAGGGTTCTCAGCATGTTATGGAGGCCAACTTACTAGCATATAAGGCCTTGAAGGACAAGGACGCCATGGAGGATGCACTGTTGGACCACTAGCTAGACGAATTTAGTGTGTACAAGCATATGGTGCAAAGCTTAGCTCCTACCTTTGACGTTAGTCGTTTGGTTCGTCCTTCTGACTCCACCTTTGATGCAGATATGGAAGTTGAGAGGGCTGATGATGCCCCTGCAGAAGACACCACCTTAACCCCCGCTTCTTAGATAGAGCCTCTGGTGTGATTTCTCCTATGACCTTTGTTGTGTTATCATTTGATTGTTATTAAACTGTATTGGCCATAGAGCCTCTCGTTGTCCTTATTTTTTATACTAAGACTTCTTCCCCGACTCTTCCCCAAGAGTCATTTTGTGATTTGAATTTCTAATTTATGATTATTTCCATATGATTCTGATTTGAGATTGTTCCCCATCAGTATTTTCATAATTATGATTAATTGAGGTAGAGGATTCCTTTCTCTCTATGAGTAGGGCCATCCCAGTCCCCATCTATTCTATCCTTGAAGATCATGTCAAAGGATGAATTGCCAGAACTAGGGGTTCCGAGATAATTTTCTAAGAATTTTATTGGATGAGTGCTAGCTGGTTGATCAATCCAGGAGTCACCACCTCTTCTTAGGGCCCAACGAGGTTAGGACCTTTTGATAGTGGAAGTGGTAATCCACTGCAATCCTATCAAAAGAGATATCGACAATGGTAAGACATTGCAATCCTATCCTCTTTAAGAGTCAAATAGTTGCACAATTTAAAAGAAATAAGAACGTGAATTCCATTGCAATATTCAAACTAACTTAGAAACAAAAGTTGACCACAACTACAAACCAAACAAAAGAAAATTACCCCGAATCAAATAAAGAGAAAAACAATCCAAGGTCAAAGGACAAAAATAACCTATTGGTAGTACTTCCTAAGATGCTCAACATTCCAAGACCTCGAATTGGCTTTCCATCAAGATTTTCAAGCTTGTAGATGCCTTTCTTCGCCACTTCACGAACACGATAAGGACCATTCCTATTGGGAGATAATTTATTACGCCTTTCTTGATAGTCGAACTAAGCTTTTCTAAGGAGTAGCTCCCCTGGTCGAAAGTAGTGCGACTTAATGCGAGTATTGTAATATCTGCACACCCTTTGCTTATAAGAATCCATGTTCACCATAGCCTTTTCTCTTTGTTCGTTGAGGAGGTCAAGATTGGCACGGAGCCCTTCGTCATTCTCTTATACGTTAAAGTTTTCAACCTGCGAGCTTGGGATTCCAATCTCCACGGGAATGATTGATTTTGGACCGAAGGTCATGAAAAGAAGGCATCTCATCTGTTGTAATCCTCGGAGTCGTTCTGTAGGCCCACAAGACCACGAGGAGAATATCTGCCCAAAGACCTTTGGCATCGTCAAATCTTATTTTTGGAGCCTGCAAGATTGTTTTGTTGGTGACCTCAGCTTGACCATTAGACTGCGGGGGACAACCTTGGGGTTCTGGTTTACAGGTTAATACTGATGTTCGGCCAATTTCGGAGATTTCAAGCATCGCCAGACCTTAGATATGATGTTTCCGGTTCCTGAAATCATCAGTTTAGCACCTACCTTGGGGCTGGTGATCTGATCTGAGTGATGGCACTACCGAGGAGAAAAAACACTGATGCCAGCTGAACTACCCGTCGTGAAGATCAAAGGATAAACCCCAACCCTAACCCTAACCTAGTCATGGAAATGCTAACAAGTCCCACCACTCAAAGAGTGAAAGGCATTGGAAGAGGAGCGAAGCCTAGGAAACCAGGGCAATGGTGCCCAGGCCATCGATATCCATCCTATGAATAAGATAAAGGCTAATGTTCAGGAGTTGAAACTTCTGTTGAAGGGACTTGTCGAGAAAGACATACCCGAACGAGCCCAAAGATGAAAGAGATGTCAGTTGTGCTCAAGGGTTAAGGGATATAAACGGCGAAGCCAGGGTCCGACCACATCAGGACCTTGGCAAGGCCGCCACAGTCTTCACAAAGGAGATAACCAAGAAAACCTACGACTAAAGTTGGCGGAGATGGATCAGAGGTTAGGGGCGGTTTAGAATAAGGTTAAGAGGTCAGGCTCTGACCTCTTCGCTCCTACATAATCTCCTTTTGTGGAGAGCATCATGTAGGAAGATGTCCCGCCGAACTTTAAGATGCCTCAGCTGGAGAACTATGATGGAACCTTGGACCCCCATGATCATCTTGAGAATTTCCAAGGTTTCATGATACTTCATAGGGAGACTGACGCCATTACATGAAGACTTCTCCGCCACCCTAAGGAAGAGTCAAGGGTCTGGTTTTACTCATTGTCGGCCATGTTAATCGGTTCTTTCAAACAACTAGCTCAGGAGTTTCTCAGTCACTTTGTAAGTAGTAAGAGGTATAAGAAGGCCTCGACACACCTTATGGGTGTTCATCAAAGATTGGACGAACCCTTACGGGAGTTCATCCAACGGTTCAACAGAGAAGCTCTCAATCAGTGTCTCTAACAACAATCATGAATGGAGTTCGGTAGTCTTCCAGATTTTCTTTCTCCCTGGGAAAGAAGCCTTCGCTGACCTTGGCGAACCTCTTCAATAGGGCAGAAAAGTACATTAATGCCGAGGAGATATCCAAGGAAGGGATTGAAGTTGAGCACGAGTCCTCGAAAAGAAAGCGCAAAAAGGATGATAACAACGATGGTCTAGATAATAAGAAGGTCTGGACAGATTTATTAGGACATGCTGTAGTATACTTAAAAGCAGACTTTGAGTATAAGTGGGAGATTGTTAGTGTTATACAGTAAAACATGCTTTTAAGTGTTGCTTTGTATATATACTGTTCTTGCACTTTAATGAATGAGAATAAATTATCACCATTTGCCTTAAATATTATGAATATTATATATATTCATTGCATATTGTTTGAATACTTTACATTGTAGACAATGTGGTGTGTGGTAGATCACATAAGATCACATTGTCGGTTCCTTGTAATAAGCATAATGATTCATAACTTTGATGGAATTGAACAATCCATTGGTAGAAGTTAATGTGTGAGGCTCTGATTGGTTTGTCTTGACCAAGAGATTACACTAGTTCATTTGCTGCACTGAATTGGACCAATAGCGAGATAGTTTTTCTAGACTGAATTGATAGAAAAACTAGATCTCGGTGGTTTTCAATTTTCTGTATTAATTTAGCATTCTATCATATAATTAATAATATTGCCTAAGGTATAGAACATTGAGTCCCATCGACTCTTTGCCCAAAATAAATCAAAGCAACATTAATTAATTATATTCAATCCCCATTAAGCGACAAAATTAGAAACCAATAACCACTGAGATCTAGTTTTTCTATCAAGTCAGTCTAGAAAAACTATCTCGCTGTTGGTCCAATACATTGCAACAAATGCACTAGCGTAATCTCTTCGTCAAGACAAATCAATCAGAGCCTTACACATCAACTTCTACCAATGAATTGTTTAATTCCATCTAAGTTGTGAATCATTATACTTATTACAAGGAACCGACAATGTGATCTTCTGTGATTTACCACACATCACATTGCCTACAATGTAAAGTATCCAAACAATATGCATTAAATATACATAACATTCATAATATTTAAGGCAAACAATGATAATTTATTCTCATTCATTAAAGTGCAAAAAACAGTATACATACAAAGCAACACTTAAAAGCATGCTTTACAGTATAACCCTAACAATCACCCACTCATAATCAAAGTCTGCTTTTAAGTATACTACAACATATCCTAATAATTCTCCCACTTATACTTAAAGAAGCGTGGTAACACACTTGACTCCCATTCCTTCCACACGTTTTTGGAATGTATTATGAGGCAGACTCTTTATGAAAGAATCTGCGAGGTTGTCCTCCTATGCTATCTTTGCCACCACTATGTCTCCTCTCTTTACAATTTCTCGTATGAGATGGTATTTCCTTTAACTGTGTTTGCTCGCCTTGTGGGCTCGTGGTTCCTTCGAATTTACAAACGCACCCGCATTATCACAATAAATTATGATACTTTTGGGCAAATTCGGAATCACATCTAAGTCCACTAAGAAGTTCTTGAGCCAAACCGCCTCTTTTGCTGCTTCACAAGCAACGATGTACTCGACTTCCATGGTGGAGTCAGCAATGCATTTCTGCTTCACACTCCTCCATGTGATGGCTTCACCTCCTAGGACAGACACACTTCCTGAGGTAGATATTCTGGAGTCTATATCTGATTCGAAGTCTGAGTCTGTGTAACCCACAAGACATAAAATGTCTGATTGAAAGACTAACATTCTATCTCAAGTTCTTTTCAGATACTTTAGAATGTTCATAACTGCAGTTCAATTTCCCTTGCCCGGGTTACTTTGATATCTTGCCACCATGCCTAATGCATAACTTATATCCGGTCTCGTGCACTGCATTGCATACATGAAGCTTCCAACTGCCGAAGCATATGGAACCTTTCTCATTTCTTCTCTCTCTTTTTGTGTCTTTGGACACATGTCTTTTGGTAGATGAATCCCATGTCCGAAAGGTACAAAACTCTTCTTCGCATCTTGCATGTTGAATCATTTTAGCACAGTAATATACGAGGCTTGAGATAAGCATATCATCATTTTTTGGCGATCTTGGATAATCTTGATTTCAAGGATATGACCAGCCTTTCCTAAGTCCTTCATATCGAACTGCTTTGATAACCATACCCTTACATCTGATAATACCTTTTTATTGTTTCCAATAAGCAAAATATCATCTACATATAGCACTAAGAATACCATGGCGTTCCCGACACACTTTCTATACACACAACTCTCAAACTCATTTTGATCAAATCCATAGGATTGTATCACTTGATCAAAACATTGGTTCCAAGCTCGTGATGCTTTTAAGGCCATAGATTGTCTTCTTAAGCTTGTATACAAGATTCTCTTGGCCTTTTTCAACGAAGCCTTCAGGTTGGCACATATAGATGTTGCCTTCAAGACTTCCGTTTATGAATGATGTCTTGACATCCATTTGCCAAACCTCAAAGTCTAGGTGCGCATCTATTGACAAGAATATGCGAATTGACTAAGCATAGCTATAGGCAAAAAGGTTTCCTCATAATCGATTCCCTCTCTCTGAGTATACCCTTTTGCCATAAGCCTAGCCTTGAAGGTTTCAACCTTCCCATCAGATCCTCTCTATCTCTTGTAAACCCACTTGCATCCATAAATCCCATTTATGCTTCCATTGCAGTTTGCCATGAACTTGCATCCTTGTCTTGGATTGCCTCGTTGTGAGTCCAGGGGTCAAATTCATCTTCACCGGGGACCAAGTCCAAAGACTCTCCCACGAACATAAATCACTCAGGCTGATGAACAACCCTCCCACTATGATGAGGTTCCGGTTGTGTTTGTGTATCACATGGTATGTCATCTTGTACAATTGGTAAGGGAGTTGACCCTCATAATTCATTCAAGGTAATCTCACTCTAGGGCTTTCGGTTACTCATATAGTCTTCTTCAAAGAATCTAGAATGCATGCTCACCATGATCCTCTGATCCTTAGGACTATAGAGTAAAGCCCCTTTCGTTCCTTTGGGATAACCTACAAACAACTTTAATTCTGAACAAGGTTCCAACTTATCAGCTTCCTTGTCCAACACGTATGCAGCGCATTCCTAGATTCTCATGTGTCTCAAACTGGGTTTGCAACCAGACCACAATTCTGAGGGAGTATTCGGAACTGATTTAGAAGGTATTAAATTAAGAATGTAAGCTGTTGTTTCCAAGGCATAACCCCAAAACGATTCGGGTAAGTCAGAATAACTCATCATAGACCTTACCATTTCCAAAAGAGTTTTGTTTCTTTGCTCTGTGACCCCATTTTGCTTAGGGGTTTTGGGTGCAGTTAACTGGGATACAATCCCTTGCTCTGATAAGTAACCCAAAAATTCATTGCTGACGTATTCGCCCCCATGAGCAGATCGTAGAAACTTGATACTCTTTTCCCTATGCTTTTCTGCTTCAGCTTTAAACTCTTTGAATTTATCAAAGACTTTAGACTTATGCCGCATTAGGAAAATATATCCATACCTCGAGTAATCATCGATAAAAGTAATGAAATACTCGAAACCATCTCTCACTTGAATTAGCATGGGACCATATACATCAGTATGAACGAGTTCTAACACTTCAGTGGCTCTATTCCCCTTAGACCCAAAACCTCTCTTAGTCATTTTACCCTCTAAACATGATTCGCATGTTGGAAACGGCTCTACTTGGAGTGATTCCAACAAACCATCACTCACCAACCTTTGAATCCTTTTTAGATTAAAATGACCAAGTCTAAGATTCGAAAGAAGTGTTTCATTCATATTTGAAGAATACGTTATTTTCTAGAAACGATATATGTGTTATAAGACACAATTTTTATGATTGAGGGTTGTGCACAGGCAATAGTATAGAGATTGTTCACTAATGTTCCAGAACAGATAACTTCATTATTATGAGTAATAATAATATTCTTATTAAAAGAAACTGAATATCCATCCATAAACAATTTAGAAACTAAAATTAAATTCTTTCTAAACCTTGGAACATAAAGAACATTTCTCAATACTAAAGTCTTTTTCACAAAAGATAAGTGCACATCTCCCACTGCAACAACTGTTACTCTTGCATCATTATCCAAGGTGATAGTGATCTCACTCCCACTAAGTTGCCGGGTTTGCTGGAACCCCAGAGAATTGAAACAAACATGATCAGTGGCTCCCGTGTCCACTATCCATGATTGGGGAGAACACGCCGCTAAACAAGTTTTAATAACTAGTGCATGAGATTTACCTTGTTTTTCTACCTTTTTAGTGCATGAGATTTACCTTGTTTTTCTACCTGTTTAAGCAGGTTACAAACAAAATAGCTACAAACCTTTAATTCCAAATTAATAGTTGGCTCTCACTTGGCCATATAAATTGACAAGGACTTCGTGGGAAAGTAAATTTTATCAATTTTATATCTAAGTATTAACCATAACTTAACACAAGATTATTACTCAATTTTGTATAAGCCTTCGTTGGGAAGGTTATATCGCCACTTAAAATAATCCATAGTTATCATCTCAAATTTATTCTAATGAATCTGTTTTTAGCATATCCGTTAAGGACAAAGGCGCATGCCAATGCGTAGCCAAAGACTTCACTTTAATAAATCATGTATGGAGGCCATTAATTAATTTATTATCCAGAATAAATTAAATAAAAAAACTTAGTAATTTTAATCAATGAGATTTTCTAGGTTCCTCATACACAAAGTAAAACCAAAACATAATATAAACAAGTATTAGACAATTAAATTCAATTATCATGGTTTAATTTTCCCATCTTGAAACAAGAAGCCCTGTTGTTTGAGCCTCTGTTGTAGCATCTGCCATGGGCGTGACACACTGCCGTGGTCGCGAAGCCCCTGGTGCAGAACAAGCTGCAGTTCACACCACCCATCACGGTCGCGATGCCCTCGGCGCAGAACAACCTTCAGTTTGCATCGTCTCCGATTCTTTTAATCCGTCTTCGTCTTTGTCTTGTGATCCGTTACAATTTATTTACAAAAAATAAATCTAACATCTCAACCAATCTATTACATAAAATACACGTAATCTACTCGTGGATTTTCTCATGAGAAAAATGAATCTGAATGAATCAGATTAAAAAAAGTATTCAATCCAACATGAATTCAAACATACATACAAAAACCATGATAATTGGATTCCTACCAAACAGATCTAACAGTTCTACTATCCAATTTCAATTAAGATGTAAATTTGATTTTTGAAAATTTAATTCGAAATTACAGAGCCTAAATCAATGGCTCTAAGACCAGTTGTTGGGAATTTTTGTCACTTAATTGGGATTGTATATAATTAATTAATGTTGCTTTGATTTATTTTGATCAAAGAGTCAATGGGACTCAATGCTCTATACTTTCGGCAATATTATTAATTATATGACAGATTGCTAAATAATACATAAAATCGTGTCTTGGTAAAACAAGTTGATTATGTCCCCTTGATGGGCTAAGAATGTTTATCATGCATATCAAACCTGTATAGTGGATTAACTTCCCATATGATAATAATGTTGAGCTATTTATTCTCAAGGAATAAAAGATATTAATAGATTAAAGCAGTTAGTAGATTAAATTAATTAATGGACATTGAATCTTGAAGATGGGAAATAATAATCGGGAGTCATATTTCGTAATATATGGTAGTTCAATATTACTTCTTTAATGGAATGAATTAATATTAATGGACTAGAATAATATTGATGTCTCAATATGGATATCTAGGCCATTGGGAGGCCCAATCCTATTCCTCCTAAAGGCCACTTTAGTAGCCCAATAAAAGTCCATTAACTAAGAGGATAAGGATTAATATGGAGTAGGAGTTAGGAAAAGATATGGATAAATCTAATTCCAAAGAGGATATGATTTTATCCTGATTTTGAAATCCCCTCTTTACTTGGAGGCCAAGTTTTCGGCCCCTACAACTATAAATAGGGGACCAATCTTGGTCCCCATATACCATATGAGATACACAAGTGTGTGGTTGTTTTGCCATAGAAAATTAATCATTCCTTGAGAGTTAAAAGTCCATTTAATTTCCCACCGAATTGGCAAACTTGGACTAAGGGAATACTCAAGAAGATCTTTGGGTTGAAAGGTTACTTCTTCTCAACGATTTCTCTCCGATTAGAAGGTAAACATAATAATCCCTTAGTTTCGCATGTTTAGGGCTTATTGTGTGATTTATCATTTATTCAATTACATGAATTATATGATTTTATCGTTCATATCATAGTTATTTGATTTATGAAAATAGTATTCAAATTACATCCCGAATAGATCCTTTAGTACAATCTCCAATCCCAACAAGATTATTGGTGACCACTGGATCGTCTAAGAATCAGAGAAGCCCACAGACGTTGGACTGGTATACTCCATTGAATACCTCTAAAAAATGAAATTCTTATATACATTCAAGATAAGAAATATGTAAAGTGGCATGGGAAAATGTGGACCCCTACTAACAAGAGTAATTGTACTAAGTATTGCCAATACCATCGCGACCATGGTCACAACACTACGGACTGTAAACTCCTTAAGAACGAATTTGAGGACTTAATCGAGAGAGGTTATCTCTCAAGATTATTATGGACGACAGACACAAACAACCTCAGCAAGGACGCAGAGGGCGAAGTCCAAACCATCCAAATCCTCGGGATAGAAGTTATTGATGTCATAGATGGAGGACCATCCGGTGGAGAGAGTCAATCAGCATTTAAAAAAAGTATGCTTGGCAACTTCAGACGGGAGTAACATTGAGAAAAAGTCCATGGTCGGACAATTCCATTACTATTACAAACGATGATATGTGTGAGATTATCACCCCTCATGATGATCCTATAGTGGTGACTCTAGCAATAGTTGATTACATAGTGCATAGGATTCTTATTGACAATGAAACCTCTGCCGTTATTTTGTTTAATAATGCTTTTGAATGAATGAATATCAGCAAGGATCGACTGAGGCTTGTAGAGACTCCTCAAGTTATCTTTACAAGAGGAGCTATAGAGTCGGAGGGTATGATCTTTCTCTCTTTGTGGTTGCAGGGGACAAACCTCAGCAGACCAACGTCATGGTCGATTTTCTTGTGGTAAAGGTATCATTTAGCTATAATGTCATCTTGGGACGACCCAGGTTGTATCCTCTTGGGGAAATTATCTCAACATATCATCTACTAATGAAATTTCCTACTGAACATGAAACTAGACTAGCCCGAGGAGACCAGGGAGTCGCTACACAATGCTATGTTGCTTTTCTTCAACGAAAGCAGCAGATTTCAGAGACGTTGGCTATCGATAATCTAGAAACTGGTGATCAATGTGAGAAGTTCGCAGAACCAGTGGAGGACCTTATCTCTGCTCAACTCTCTAAAAGAGATAAGTAAAAGGTTGTTAAGATAAGATCATTGTTGCTGGAGGAGTTAAATGATGCTTTAGATTGATTTCTAAGGGAAAAGCCGATGTCCTTTCTTGGAGTCCCTCGGATATGTCGGGTATCGATCCCAAGGTCATTATCCATAGACTCAATGTGGATCTTGATTTCAGACCTGTAAGATACAATAAGTGAAGCTTTGCACCACAGAGGATCCAAGCTATGAACCCAGAGGTTAACAAACTCTTGGAAGCCAATTATGTGAGAGAGATTGACCACCCAAACTCAACGTTTTGCTTGTCTTAAATTTAATGGCATGTGGAGAATGTGTGTTGATTTCAAGGATCTAAACAAGGCGTGTCCTGAAGATACCTTCCCTTTCCCGAGGATTGATCAACTAGTGGATGCTATCAATTGCTTAGTTTCTTGGATGCATTCCAAGGATACCACCAGATCAGAATGCACCTTGATGATGAAGCTAAGACGAACTTCATCACTGAGAGACATTATAATGTTACAAGGTCATTCCCATCGGTCAGAAGAATGCAGGTGCAACTTACCAACGATTGGTAACAAAGTCTTGAAAAATCAAATCGGGCGAAATATGGAGGTTACGTCGATGATATTTTGGTGAAGAGTACACATGAAAATCAACACATAAACAACCTTAGTGAAGCCTTCGCGGTCTTGAGGCACTTCAAGATGAAGCTAAATCCTCACAAATGCACCTTTGGAGTGACCTATGGAAAGTTCTTGGTCTATATAGTTACGCAGCGGGGGATTGAGGCCAATCTGGACAAAATCAAAGCACTCTTGGAGATGAACCCTCCTCAGACTGTACATGACATACAAAAGCTCACTAGGAGGCTTGTAGCCCTTAGTCGTTTTTTTTTAGGTCCGTCAAGAAGAGCTTGCCATTCTTCAAAATCCAAGGAATGCGAAGAATTTTTCATGGACAAAGGATTGCCAGAAAGCCTTTGGCGATCTTAAGTCTTACTTGGGTTCTCCACCACTCTTGATGAAACATCAACCAAGAGAGGTTCTCTACCTCTACCTTGGAGTCTCGAATGCAGCAACGAGCTCGGTGCTGGTTAGAGAAGAGGATGGTGTTCAACGAACAATCTATTATGTAAGTCGAGTCCACAGAAGTGCTGAGATACGCCACTCTAAGGTAGAAAAATTAGCTTTCATAATAGTAATCTCAGCTCATAATTTGAGACCTTATTTCTAGGCACACGCCATAGAAGTGCTCACTGATCAACCTTTGAAGTAAATACTACAGAAGCCAAAGACGTTGGGAAGGTTTGCAAAGTGGTCTGTCGATGTTAGTTCAATATCATCAAGTGTTCATGAAATGTAGTAGAGGTTTTGAAGATTCCAGAACCGGGTTTGGAATGCAAGGAACCGGGTCAGAGAACCGGATTTTAACCAGTTCAGGAAAAGAGGTTAAAATGGGAACCGGGTCCAAGTTTGTTATAACTGCCGTTTGCAACAGTTTTAAACCGTTGCATGAGAAATCGTTGTAGAAAGCCCGCGGCAGCAGTTTTGAGTTCTTGAGTCAAAATTGGTTACAACTTCCTCAACTCCCTGATTCGAGCTCCGGCATTTATATACATTGTAAACACTTGAAGTTGCGAGCTAATTTACGTATCTTTCCCTCTGTAAACATTACTCAATCAAGAGAATTAGAATGCTAGGGTTTTATGCTCAATTCAAGCTGTGAATTGGGGTTTCTGGTTTTTCTGGATATTTCTTGTAATTGATTGATTAGTGGAGTGAATTGAGGTGTATAGAACCTCCATGGATGTAGATCACATTGATCGAACCACGTAAAATTCCTGTGTTCATCATTTTTCTTTCATGTTCTTGGTTCGGTTACAAGTAACCGAATTCTTGGTTGTTTTTCATTCAATACTGGTTTGTGTGATGTTTGTGTGTGAGAGTGACTTGATCATAACAAGTGGCGCCGTCTGTGGGAAGTATTCTCACGCAACCACAGGATAAAGATGCCAGGAATGAAGATGGATTTGGACAAATTCTCAGGGAGGAATGACTTCTACCTTTGGAAGATCAAGATGAAGGCGATTCTGGTTCAAAACGGGCTGGTAGGTGCTCTCAAGCCTGAAAGTGAATGGATAGAGACAGAAAAGCATAAATATGCAGAAATGGACCAAAAGGCTTTGAGCTTAATCATCTTATGTCTGGGAGATAATCCATTGAGGGAAGTTTCAAGGTGCTTGACTGCAATAGAGGCTTGGACCAAACTGGAAGATCTATATCAGTCCAAGTCTGTATCAAATAAGCTGTTTCTCAAACAGAGGTTGCTGGCTTTCAAAATGGTGGAAGAAAAAGACATTTATGATCAATTAGATGAGTTTTCAAAACATCTTGATGAGCTGGAAGATCTTGGAGTAACTATGGAGGATGATGACAGAGCTTTGATGGTGTTAAATGCTCTACCAAGTTCCATGGAAGGGTTCAAAGATACTTTGATGTTTGGGAGGCAGGATAAACTGAGTTATGACTCAATAATCACTGCCTTGAAGACCAAATGCCTATAGAATCAAGGAGACAAGAAGGTAACTCAATCTGGGGAAGGATTGAATGTCAAGTTCAAGAAAAATTACCAAAAGAAGAAGGGCCAAACCTCAAAGAATCCCAAAAGTGGCAACACTGCTCCAAAGAAACCTGGAGAATGGATAGAAAACAGGAAATGTTTCAAGTGCAAACAAGTAGGGCATCTAAAGAAAGATTATCCTCAGAAGATGAAGAAGAGAGAAGGCCATGGTGCAGAAGCTGCCACAGTTGAACATGAAGAAGACACACCAGAGGTCTTGAATGTTACTGAGTCAAAAATGGAGTTGGAATGGGTACTGGATACAAGCTGATCCTTTCATATGTGTCCTCATGAAGAATGGTTCCAAAACCTCAAGAAAGAAGATGGAGGGTGTGTACTACTGGGAAATGACCAATCGCGTAGGGTTCAAGGCACTGGATCAGTAAGCATCAACATGGTTGATGGGGTTACCAGGCAAATTACAAATGTAAGGTATGTGCCTGGACTTAAAAGAAATCTGATCTCCCTAGGATCTCTAATTGCTATTGGGTGTGAATTTAAGTCTGTTGATGGCCAACTACACATAACCAAAGAGAATAAACTGGTAATCAAGGGGAGACAACACAATGGATTGTTTATTTTGATAGGAAAACCAGTGGTTGGGAATGTGGGGAATATTTTGGTTAAGGATGAACTAACCCTGTGGCATAAGAGGTTGGGACACATTGGGGAAAGAGGACTGAAAGAGCTATCCACAAGAGGGATAATAAGAGAGATTGGGAATCAAACACTTGAATTCTGTGACAAATGTGCATTAGGCAAATCACAGAAACTGCCTTATGCTAAAGGGATTCACATCACTCAAGAACCTCTAGATTATGTTCACTCTGATATCTGGGGACCATCCAGAACTGAGACTCATGGAGGAGGAAAGTATTTCATGTCTGTTATTGATGATTTCAGTAGGAAAGTATGGGTGTTCATCTTAAGAAACAAGAGTGATGCCTTCACTAAATTCATGACGTGGTTGCTTCAAATGGAAACTTTGAAGGGAAAGAAACTCAAGCATTTAAGAACTGATAATGGCTTAGAGTATCTATCTACTGAGTTCACAACCTTCTGTAATGAAAGGGGAATTACCAGACACAGAACAGTCCCCTTGAATCCACAATAGAATGGTGTGGCAAAAAGATTCAACAGAACTATCCTTGAAAGAGTAAGGTGTATGTTACTTGATGCTGGTTTGCCAAAGGTGTTCTGGGGAGAAACAATAAACACAGCATGTTATCTAATAAACAGATCACCTACATCAACTCTGGGGTTCAAAACACCAGAAGAAGTATGGAATGGAAGAGTTCCAGATTACTCAGGATTAAAGGTGTTTGGATGTTTGGCATATGCTCACATGAGATCAGATAAACTTGATCCTAGAGCTTACAGGTGTGTGTTTCTGGGATATCCAAAAGGAATCAAGGGTTACAGGTTATGGTGCATGGAACCTGGGAATAAAAAACTGATGATCAGCAGAGATGTGAAGTTCAATGAATCAATTATGGGATATCATTTCTCTGGGAATCAAGGAAAGCATGATGGAGGCTCTGAATCAGAAAGGGTATCGGTTCAGGTGGAGACTCAGGTGGATCATGAAACACAGAGAGGTGAAAACTTGGCTGATCACTCCAGTGATAGTTCTTCAGAACAAGAAGATATACCACCCAGAAATCCAAACCTGAGGGATTATAGCATTGCCAGAGACAGACCAAGGAGGCAAATACAGAAACCATACTTTTATGGACAGGCTGGAAGTGTACACTATGCACTCAGTGTTGCTGAAGAAATAGAAAATCATGAACCACAAAACTTCAAGGAAGCAGTCAGTGGTGATGAAAGTGAATACTGGATTAGTGCAATGATGGAGGAAATGGAATCTTTGGAAAGAAATGGCACCTGGAAACTGGTGGATAAACCAAAGGGGCAGAAGCTGGTAAGCTCCAAATGGATTTACAAGAAGAAAGTTGAAGCTGGAGACTCAGACAAGATAAGGTATAAGGCAAGGTTGGTAGCAAGGGGTTTTACTCAGAGGGAAGGTATTGATTTCAATGAAGTTTTCTCTCCTGTAGTAAAGCATTGTTCAATCAAACTACTTTTGTCAAAAGTAACACAAGAGGATATGGAGTTACAGCAGCTTGATGTAAAAACATCTTTCTTACATGGAGACTTAGTTGAGAACATTTATATGAAGCAGCCTGAGGGGTTTGTGATTCCAGGAAATGAAGAGAAAGTATGTTTTCTCAAGAAGTCATTATATGGATTGAAGCAAAGTCCAAGGCAGTGGAATAAGAAGTTCAATGAGTTTATGTTAAAAGCTGGTTTTGTTAGGAGTTTGTATGATAGTTGTGTTTATTTTAATAAAAGTTTAAGTGCTGATCCTGTATACCTATTGCTGTATGTGGATGACATGCTCATTGCAAGCAAGAGCTCACATAAAATACATCAGCTTAAGCAGAAGTTGAGTTCTGAATTTGACATGAAGGACTTAGGAGATGCCAAGAAGATTCTGGGAATGAGTATAATCAGAGACAGAGCTGCTGGAAGTTTATGGTTGTCTCAGAAGCATTATCTTCAGAAAGTGGTGGAGAGGTTTCAGATGCATGAGGCTAAGACACTGAGTATTCCAGTTAGCCAACAACTCAGATTATCAAAGGAGCAGAGTCCTAAGACAGCAGAAGAAGTAACATACATGAGAAGTGTGCCTTATGCTAGTGGAGTTGGAAGTCTAATGTATGGGATGATATGCAGCTGGCCAGACTTAGCATACTGTGTGTCTTTAGTCAGCAGATATATGTTAAATCCAGGGAAAGCTCATTGGGAGGCTTTGAAGCAGGTTTTGAGGTATCTAAAGGGAACAGTAAATCTGGGTTTGAAGTTTCAGAGGCAGGCAAACATGTTTATTCCTTTGGAAGGTTTTGCAGATGCTGATTTTGCTGGTAATGTTGATACCGGCCAGGAAGTCAATCACAGGATATGTTTTCACATTATATGGTACTGCAGTTAGCTGGAGAAGTGTGCAACAATCAGTGGTGGCTTTATCAACTACATAAGCTGAATACATGGCTTTGACAGAGGCAATTAAGGAAGCTATGTGTTTGAAAGGTATTCTGAAGGATCTGGGAATAAAGCAGGATTGTGTTACTATATATTGTGACAATCAAAGTGCATTACATATAGTGAAACATCAAGCTTTCCATGAAAGATCCAAGCACATAGATGTCAGGTTGCATTTTGCAAGAGATGTGATTGATGCAGGATCTGTAGAGGTTAGAAAGGTCCTTACAAGTGACAATGCAACTGATTTCCTAACCAAAGCAGTGCCTGGGAGTAAGATGGTTCATTGCTCAAGCCTAATTAGGCTTGAACGATGTGATTAAAATTTTAAAGAGCAAGGCAGGTTGAGGTGATGAAATACACTTGAGTTCATTGAGGTGGAGATTTGTAGATGTTAGTTCAATATCATCAAGTGTTCATGAAATGTAGTAGAGGTTTTGAAGATTCCAGAACCGGGTTTGGAATGCAAGGAACCGGGTCAGAGAACCGGATTTTAACCAGTTCAGGAAAAGAGGTTAAAATGGGAACCGGGTCCAAGTTTGTTATAACTGCCGTTTGCAACGGTTTTAAATCGTTGCATGAGAAACCGTTGTAGAAAGCCCGCGGTAGCAGTTTTGAGTTCTTGAGTTAAAATTGGTTACAACTTCCTCAGCTCCCTGATTCGAGCTCCGGCATTTATATACATTGTAAACACTTGAAGTTGCGAGCTGATTTACGTATCTTTCTCTCTGTAAACATTACTCAATCAAGAGAATTAGAATGCTAGGGTTTTATGCTCAATTCAAGCTGTGAATTGGGGTTTCTA
Organism: Ajuga chamaepitys; assembly: GCA_958295605.1. NCBI lineage: Eukaryota > Viridiplantae > Streptophyta > Magnoliopsida > Lamiales > Lamiaceae > Ajuga > Ajuga chamaepitys. The sequence goes on from OY282504.1 coordinate 37,620,822, forward strand.
GTTTTTCTGGATATTTCTTGTAATTGATTGATTAGTGGAGTGAATTGAGGTGTATAGAACCTCAGTGGACGTAGATCACATTGATCGAACCACGTAAAATTCCTGTGTTCATCATTTTTCTTTCCTGTTCTTGGTTCGGTTACAAGTAACCGAATTCTTGGTTGTTTTTCATTCAATACTGGTTTGTGTGTTGTTTGTGTGTGAGAGTGACTTGATCATAGCATGGTCTATAGAGCTTAGTGAATTTGATATTCACTATCAACCTCGGCTAACCATAAAGCTCAGGTTTTAGCTAATTTTCTAGTTAACTGCAATGTTGAGGACGGAGCCTAAGCTCTCAGGGATGAGGTCATATCAGAAGAAAATAGACCAAAGAAAGATCATTTATGGACCTTGTATGTTGTCGGTGCCTCCAACCTTGGCGAAAATGGCGCTGGTCTAACCTTGACCAGTCCTGAGGGAAATACCCTTGAATATGCATTAATGTTTGACTTCAAGGCATCAAACAACGAGGCTGAATACGAAGCTCTTATCATAGGACTGAGGATTGTGACAGAGGTCGGTGCTAAGCAAGTGGCATACTATAGTGGCACAATTGATGGTTCACCAGGTTAAAGGTGATTATGAAGCTAAGGGCTCTACCATGGCTCAATACCTTGGTAAGGTCTGTAACTTGATTGCCAAGCTCGAATGCTTTGAAATTAATCATATATTCCAAGCAGAGAACACTAAGGCCGATGCATTGTCTAAGCTCGCAACCTCACCCTACCAAAACTCATTAAGTGAGTCCCGGTGGAGGTTCTTCCTCGGCATAGCATTGAGGAAACTGAAGTAATGTGCGTAGCGCTAGAGCCTAGTTGGATGAATCCTATCACGGACTACATGAAGGATAGGACTTTACTTCAGGATAAACTAGAAGCGAGAAGGATTGTGTATCGGCCTGCCCGATACATGTTGGTGGGTGACAACTTGTACAAACGTTCTTACACATTGCCATGTCTTAGGTGTCTTAGCCCGAGTGAAGCTAATTATGCTCTAAGAGAGGTCCACGAAGGGGTGTGCGATAATCATTTGTGGGGTAGAGCTTTAGCACAAAAGGTCTTACCTCAAGGGTACTATTGGCTAACAATGAAAGAAGATGCTATGAGCTTCGTCAGGAAGTGTGAGAAGTGTCAGATGCATACTAATATTCTTCACTCACCGGTGATCCCAATGTCTTCAGTCTCCACACCATAGCCCTCTGTTATTTGGGGAACGAATATCCTTGGACCATTTCCTCAGGCCATTGGATAAAGAAAGCTTTGATTGTTGCTATTGACTACTTCACCAAGTGGGTCGGGGCTGAACCTTTGGCCAGCATCACGGAGAAGCAAATTCGAAGCTTTTTCTGGAAGACTATTATGTGTCACTTTAGAGTTCCAAAGTTTCTTGTCACATGGAACAAAAATTAATTTGATAATGTGCACTTTAGGGTGTTCTGCTCAGGCCTGAGTATTGACTTTAGGACAACCTCTGTCATGTACTTCTTTACCCTACCCTCACAAAACCGTCGTCAGAGACTAACCTAAGCATCAGAGGGTCTACCCCTGGGGACAACCTCGGGGTTCTATTTTGTAGGTTAATACTGACATTGGGATAACCTTAGAGATCTCAAGCGTCGCCAGACCTCGGATCCGACCTTTTCGGTTCCTGACATCATCAATAATTATTGAAAATCTATCTCATGATACAAAAATATCAAAAATAATCTTTTAAAACATGCTAAATACCATGTCGCATCAAAATAATAATTTTTTTTAAATAATTTATTAAATACAAATGAAATAAAAATAAAAGACTAAAAAAAGCTGGAATAAAAAATAAAATCTGAAAATTACCGAATAATATATGGAATAAACAAAATTATGTTAGGGATCGAGAATAAGATCAGGGGTTAGGTGGGTTCAGGTGATCGTCTGAGAAAGAAGGGGGAGGGGTATTGCATGATACAAGAAGATAACAAATATACTTACAATATTTATATTTATTTCAAACATGTGCCACTTAAGCAAAGTTGTCGGGTTGCACTCAGGGGGTGTCACATGTAATTTTAGGTATTTTTACGCTATTGTGGAATATGATTAGCATCAATTGCCACCCATAAATATAATGGATCCAGAAGTTTGTTGGGTTATGAAGCCTGAGCGACTAGAGATATAAATAACCCTTTGTTTTATTGTATTTGTGATTATCCAAAAATTAGTAAATCTCCTAGCTTGATAGTGCCCCCAGACGTAATCATTCTTGACGAACTGGATTAACAAATTTTTGTTATTAAATTCCAATTGCGCCCCAATTCCTAACAACTGGTATCTAGAGCATTAAATTCAGAGGGTCTGGTCGGAGAAATTATGATGGCTGAAAGGAAATCACCGATTGAGATGATTGATGGAATCAATTTGGGGTTCTGGGAGTTGCAAACCGAGGATTACATGTAAATATTTGTATGAAACATTGGGTACGAAACTCGAGACCATGAAAGACGATGATTGGAAGTTACTTTATAGGAAGGCGATGAGCAAGGTTCTCTGTCACTTTCCAGGAACATTACCCTCCATACGGTGAAGGCAAAAACCACCAAGGACATGGTCAAGATTCTGACGGAATGTACGAGAATGCATTAACCGCGAACAAGGTTCATCTGATTCGGCGGTTATTCAACCTACCAATGGTAGAGAGTATTGCAGTGGCTACTCATCTCAACGAGTTCAATATGATCATAGCCCAATTGAGTTCGGTTGAGATAAATTCGCAGATGAGGTACAAGCCCTAATTTTGTTATCCTTTTACCAGAAAGTTGGAGTGGGACGGTGACGGCCGTTAGTGTTCAGCAGGGAAGGTGAAACTCAAGTTTGATGAAGTTAGAGATCTAATCATGAGCGAAGAAATTTGCAGGAGAGAATTGGGTGTGGACACAGGATCAATCGAAAACAGAGGCTGTTAGGAAATGAAACTCTTACAACACACACAAACAAGTTCAAACCAAGAAAGAATGAAAATCAAACTAGAATTCGGCCAAACAGAAACCGAATGCAAAACAGAAACTGAAATGAAGAACACAAGATTTTTACGTGGTTCGATCAATGTGATCTACATCCACGGAGGCTCTATACACCTCAATTCACTCCACCAAACAACCAATTACAAGAAATAATCCTGAAAACTAGAAACCCCAATTCACAAGCCGAATTGAGCTTAAGAACCCTAGCTTTCTAATTCTAATGATTGAGAAGTGTTTACAGAGGGAAAATAACGTGTATCAACTCGCAGTCACAAGTAGATCTAATGTATATAAAGGTCTAAGCTCGAATCAAGAAGCATCAGGAGTTGTAACCAATTCAGTTTCAACTGCACAAAAACTGTTAGACGGACCTTTCACAACGGTTTTACATGCAACGGTCCTAAACCATTGCATAAAGCAGTTATAACCGATTTGACCTCGGTTCCTTCTTAACCTTCAAAAACTGATTCAGTTAAAACCCGATTCTCTAGCCCGGTTCTTCCCAACCTGAACCCGGTTCCTGATTCCTCACAACCTCTACTGCAAACTATGGTCACTTGATGAAATTGAACTGATACCTACAAATCTCCACCTCAATGAACTCAAGTGTACTTCATCACCTCAGTCTGCCTTGTCTGTTCCAGATTTAACTACATTGTTCAAGCCTTATCAAGCCTGAGCAATGAACCATCCTGCTCACCGGAACTGCCTTAGTTAGAAAATCAGCTGCATTATCCATGGTATGTACCTTCTTCACTTCAACAGATCCTGCTTCAATCACATCTCTTGCAAATGAAGTCTAACATCAATATGCTTAGACCTCTCATGAAAAGCTTGATGTTTCACCAAGTGAAGAGCACTCTGATTATCACACTGAATGGTAACACACCCTTGTCTGATCCCTAGGTCTTTGAGAATCCCGTTGAGCCACAGAGCTTCCTTGATTACCTCAGTTAAGGCAATGTATTCTGCCTCAGTTGTAGATAAAGCAACCACAGACTATTGCACACTTTTCCAGCTTACAGCTGTTCCATAAAAAGTAAAGACATACCCTGTAACAGACTTCCTTGTATCCAAATTCCCAGCAAAGTCTACATCAGCATATCCAACAAGAGGTATAACACTAGCTTCTTATTTTTGAAACTTTAAAACTACACTGACTGAGCCTTTCAGATATCTCAAGACTTTCTTCAAAGCTTCCCAATGTGTCTCTCTAGGATTTGACATGTACCTGCTTACCAGAGATACACTATAGGCCAAATCTGGCCTGCTGCATATCATTCCATACATCAAACTGCCAACTCCACTGGCATATGGAATATTCTTCATATGAATCTCCTCAGCTTCTGTCTTAGGGCACTGATCCTTGGACAGCTTGGCCTGTAGATTAACTGGAATACTTACTGGCCTTGACTCATGCATGTGAAATCTCTCCACAACCTTCTGCAAATACTGTTTCTGTGAGAGCCATAGTGTTCCAGTCTTCCTTCTTCTAATGATGTCCATTCCTAGAATCTTCCTTGCTTCCCCAAGATCCTTCATGTCAAATTCCGAATTCAATCTTCCCTTTAGCTGTTGTATCTTATCCATACTCTTACTGGCAATGAGCATATCATCCACATATAACAACAGAAATACTTGTTCAAATCTTGAACCTTTGTTAAAGTATACACAGCTGTCATATAAGCTTCTTATAAAACCTGCATTGATCATGAACTCATTGAACTTCTTATTCCACTGCCTTGGACTCTGCTTCAATCCATAAAGTGTTTTCCTGAGAAAACAGACCTTCTCCTCATTTCCTGGAATCACAAAGCCCTCAGGTTGCTTCATGAATATCCTTTCAATTAGATCACCATGCAGGAATGCTGTCTTAACATCTAACTGCTGTAGTTCCATGTCTTCTTAAGTAACCTTTGATAGGAGTAACCTAATAGAGCAATGCTTCACTACTGGAGAGAATACCTCATTCTAATCAATGCCTTCTCTTTATGTAAAGCCCCTAGCCACCAGCCTTTCCAGCCTCCACCTTCTTCTTGTAGATCCATTTTGAGCTGACTAGCTTCTGCCCCTTTGGTTTGTCTACAAGCTTCCAGGTTTGGTTTCTCTCCAGAGATTCCATTTCCTCCATCATGGCCCCTATCCAGTGTTCACTTTCACTACAATTTATTGCTTCCTTGAAACTGCTTGGCTCTTGGAACTCCAAGTCTTCTGCTACACTTAATGCATAATAGACACTTCCAGCTTGTCCATAGAAATCAGGCCTGTGGATTTTTTCTTCTTGGTCTGTCTCTACCAATGCTATAAGTTCTAAGATTTGAAATCTCAGTTTGGCCTTCATCATCTTCTGATGAACTGTTATCTTCTGGTTGAGCTTGAGCATCCTTCTCTGGTGATTTCTATTCCTCAGTAGGCTCCACCTGAATAGAAATTCTTTCAGATTCCACAGCACCAACAGCTTCTTCTTGACTTCCAGTAGAGTTATATCCCATCACATCCTCATTGAATCTTACATCTCTAATTATCAAGAGCTTCTGGTTTCCCTGTTCCAAGCACCATAACCTGTAGCCTTTTATGCCCTCAGGATATCCTAGGAATACACACCTCTGTGCTCTTGCATCAAGTTTGTCTTGCCTAATGTGAGCATAGGCCAGACAACCAAACACTCTCAAATCATTGTAGTTTGGTACCTTTCCACTCCAGACTTCTTCTGCAGTCTTAAATCCTAGAGTTAATGATGGTGATCTGTTTATCAAATAGCATGCAGTATTTAGTGTTTCTCCCCAGAAGGATTTGGGTAATCCAACATCAATCAACATACATCTAACTCTCTCAAGCACGGTCTGTTAAACCTTTCAGCAACCCCATTTTGTTGAGGATTTAATGGGACAGTTATGTGCCTTGTGATGCCCTTATCTTCACAAAACCCTGTGAATTCAGTGGATAGATATTCCAAGCCATTATCAGTCCTAAGATGTTTCAATTTCTTCCCTCTTAGATTCTCCACCTGGCTCAACCATATTTTAAACTTAAGGAATGCATCACTCTTGTTCCTTAAGACATATACCCATATTTTTCTACTGTAATCATCCATGATGGACATGAAATACCTTCCTCCTCCATGTGTCTCTGTTCTTGAAGGCCCCCATATATCAGAGTGTACATAATCGAGTGGTTCTTGAGTAGAATGTATCCCTTTAGCATGAGGCAGCTTCTTGGCCTTTTCTAGAGCACATTTGTCACAGAATTCCAGTGTTCTATTTCCCATTTCACCAATGATGCCCCTCTTTGATAGCTCCTTCAATCCTTTCTCTCCAATATGACCCAGTCTTTTATGCCACTTCATGACATCTTCTCTACTTATCACAAATTCAGCACAACCTATCACAGGGGATCCAATCAGAATAAATAGGCCATTGTGTTGCCTTCCTTTGATTACCAGCTTGTTGTGTTTAGTGATATGAAGATAACCATCTATGGAGTTGAACTGACAGCCATTTGCCACAAGAGATCCAAGGGATAGGAGGTTTCTTTTCAGGCCAGGAACATACCTCACTTGAGAAATGGTTCTGATGACTCCATCATACATTTTTACGTGAACTGATCCTGTGCCTTTAACTCTGCAGGAGTGATCATTCCCCAGTAATACACATCCACCATCTTCTTTCTGTAAATCCTTGAACCAGGATTCATTGGCACACATGTGGAATGAACAACCAGTATCAAGAACCCATTCCTTTTCCATCTTTGTGTCTGTGATGTTTAAAACTTCAGGGGTATCTTCTTGATGCTCAGTCACAACCACTTTTGCCCTCTGATTTTCCTGTTTCTTCTTCTTTTGTGGACAGTCCTTCTTCAAATGTCCAGCTTGCTTGCATTTGAAACACTTTCTGGTTTCAACCCAGTCTCCCTGTTTCTTTGCATTATGAGTTCCAGATTTGTTGTCTTTGAATCCCTGGAACTTCTTCTTTTGATAGTTCTTTTTTAACTTAATGTTCAAACCTTCTCCAGCCTGTGCAGAGCCCTTTTCTCCTTGATTTTGAAAACACTTTGTCTTCAATGCTGAGAGGATAGATTCATAGCTGATTTTTCCATCCCTTCCAAACATTAAAGCATCCTTGAAGCTTTCCATAGACTTTGGAAGAACATTCAACACCATCAGAGCCTTATCATCATCCTCCAAGTTCACCCCCAGATCTTCTAACTCTTCAATCATCTTGACAAACTCATCAAGTTGATCAGAAATGATCTTATCATCAGTGATTTTGAAAGACATCAATTTCTGCTTCAGAAATAGTTTGTTTGATATTGACTTTGATTGATAAAGTTCTTCCAGTTTTCCCCATGCTTCCACTGCATTCTTACACCTTGATATCTCCATCAAGGGTTTATCATCCAAACAGAGGAATATAAGACTCAAAGCCTTCTTATCCACTTCTGGAAACTTTGATTTCTCAGCATCAGGCCATTGATCAACAGAAAGAAGTGCAAAGTCTAGCCCATTTTGAACCAATACAGCATTCATTTTGATTTTCCAAAGTGAGAAGTCATTTTTACCTGAAAACTTCTCCACATCCATCTTCAGTCCAGCCATTGTCCCTCCCTCTTTGAATGTGTGTGCTGGTTTCCCACAGACGGAGCCACTTGTTAGGAAATGAAACTCTTATAACACACACAAACAAGCTCAAACCAAGAAAGAATGAAAATCAAACTAGAATTCGGCCAAACAGAAACCGAACGCAAAACAGACACTGAAATGAAGAACACAAGGTTTTTACGTGGTTCGATCAATGTGATCTACATCCACGGAGGCTCTATACACCTCAATTCACTCCACCAAACAACCAATTACAAGAAATAATCCAGAAAACTAGAAACCCCAATTCACAAGCGGAATTGAGCTTAAGAACTCTAGCTTTCTAATTCCAATGATTGAGAAGTGCTTACTGAGGGAAAATAACGTGTATCAACTCGCAGTCACAAGTAGATCCAATGTATATAAAGGTCTAAGCTCGAATCAAGAAGCATCAGGAGTTGTAACCAATTCAGTTTCAACTGCACAAAAACTGTTAGACGGACAATTCACAATGGTTTTACATGCAACGGTCCTAAACTGTTGCATAAAGCAGTTATAACCGATTTGACCCCGGTTCCTTCTTAACCTTCAAAAACTGATTCAGTTAAAACCCGGTTCTCTAGCCCGGTTCTTCCCAACCTGAACCCGGTTCCTGATTCCTCACAACCTCTACTACAAACTATGGTCACTTGATGAAATTGAACTGATACCTACAGAGGCAAATTAGAATCAAGATTGAATTCGAATCGAGGTAGATTGAGGTCAAGGGGAAGAAGTAGGCCTAAGAAGGACAAAAGTCAGATTGAGTGCTACAACTATCATGAATCAGGTTAATATAAAAATCAGTGCAAGACACCAACGAGGGATAACAAATAAAAAAATGCAACCACTGAAGATCGCGGATGCGTTATTCTTGAGCGAAGTAGTCCATTGGAATATTGGGTGTCAGATTTGAGAGAATCGTTTCATTCGTACAGTAGGGCTGACGTAACGAAATGCTACACTTGTGGAGATTTTGGGAAGATTTATCTTTTTGATGATGATCCTTTAGAAATTGTAGGGAAGGGAGATGTTCGGGTCAAGGTACTGAATGGAACTGTTTCGTAGTTAAGAAATGAGAGGCATAGTCCAAGATTAAAGAGGAACTTACTTTCTATTGGGTAGTTTGATGAAGAAGGATACGTTATAGACTTTTGGCTGTAATACGTGGAAGATATCCAAAGGAGCCATGGTGGTGGCTCGAGGCAATAAGGAGGAAATGTTGTATATGATAAGCAACACCCAGGATAGCATTTCTCTTGTAGGTGAAAAAATGATGCAGATTTTTGGCATTATCATCTTGGCCACATAAGTGAGAAGGCGATGAAAGTATTATGTTCAAATAGGGTAAGTTGTCAGCCTTCATGACAATTGAAATCGGGTTATATGAGGATTTAGATGTTTTCATGAAGTGGAAGATTCTTGTAGAAACTGAGATGGGTCTCAAAGTGAAGTGTTTGAGATCTGATAATGGTAGAGAGTACGAGCTCCGTGAGTTCAAATAATTATGTGCAGCTAATGGAATTCGCATGGAGAAAAGTGTGAAAGGAACCCCTAAGCAGGACGGTGTTGCAGAACATATGAACATGATTTTATGTGAACGTGCTAGGAGCATATGATTGAACTATGGGCTGGGCGATTGCAGTTAATACATCTGCTTACTTGATAAACAGAGAAAATTGCATACAAGAGGAGGCATGGACTGGTAAGGAGGTAAATTTGTCTTTTCTTCAAGTATTTAGTTGTGTTTCATATGTTCATATTAATGCTGCTGATAGAAGTAAGTTAGAAGGTAAATCCGTTAAGTGTGCTTGTATTGGATATGGTGGTGATGAATTTGGCTATCGATTTTCGGTTGAACATAATTGTAAGATAATTCGTAGTTGAGATGTCATATTAGGTGTATCTGAATCTGTTTGTTCTAAGAAACAGGTCATCGAGGGAGCAAACGACCAAGTGGTTGTTGATGAAGGACCACATATACCACAACAAACAATTATGCTACAGAGGTCCACAAGAATACATGGATCACCTGATAGGTATTCTCCCTCCCTTTATTACTTGTTGTTGACTGATCTGAGTGTTACGTAACGGCTACACGTAGTAACCAGGTGAGCAAGTGGAAACTTGTGATGGATGATGAGATGAATTCGTTGAAGGCTAATGAAACTTGGGAACTATTAGGAAATTTATGTTTAGTTTTGATGATGAAAAAACCTCCTGTAAGGTAGGAACTAGTGCCCCCAGAAATTCTGTAAATCTTGATAGATAGGGTTAGTTTAACTTGGGCAGAAGTAACAACAAGGCCATCAAGGTTACTTGAAGCAACAAATTCCCTATCACAACAAGGAAAGAGACTGCAGTAACCACATAGTAAGGTTGCATATGCCCATCCAACATACATCATTGCTTGCAGCAAGGAAAGTAGAACTAGCAAGCAAACGGGAGTCATGTCCACAATGTGGAAGTCAAGGTCAAAAGTCCGGATATTCAAATTCAAAATATAGCTAGTGGATACAAGTTTAAACCCTTGTACTAACTATCCAAGAGCGTCGGTAACGTCACCTGAAAAAAAATCAAAAGCAACACTGGACACTAACACCAAGCCGCAACCACTCTGACCTACTTTCTATGAGAAAGGACAAACAACTCTTTGCCGTACAAGGAGCATTAAATGTTAACTGGATTATTTCTCTCTCTTCAACGAGAAAGAATCCCAACTGCTATAAATTGAAGGAGATGAAGGACGAAATAGAGGCTACTAAAACTCAAGCACTCAAAATTACTTAGCATCAAGCACTCAATATTCCTATTCAAAGCTTCAAAGCATACACTCTGATAATCATACCAGTGTTTATTCAAAGTATACAGGAGCAAGATACCAAGCAACAAGCAACCTAGTTAAGATCAAAAGCTGCAACAACTCTCAAGTCAAGGCAGCTCTCAAGCTTTACTTCGGTCCTAATCCTTCTCTAATCAGGAAGCTTGCCAACATCTTAATTATATACAAGTTTAAGGTCAGCTACCAAAAGTTGAAAAAAAAAAAACTTTCATTAAATCAACCTCACAAAAGGTTTTTAAAACGGGGAGTCTTCATTTGAAATCGGGATTCAAAGGCCGGATTCAAAGCTGACTTCTGTTTTGAAGAATGTGTGCATGATGGAGTAGACATTTGAGGATAGAAAAAACTCTTGTAAGGAGCTAAGTTGGACTTAGATATTGGAGTAGCTAAGTTGGAATGTGTGTAAACTACTTAGTGAATTTTCTCGTTGTGTGAGAGAAGAGTGGACGTAGAAGGATTACCCCCACCGTTGAACCACTATAGATATTGTGTCTACTTTTATATTATTTTTATTATTGTTGTTGGCATATTACCTATCTACTGCATAGATTTATAAGAAAAAAATTTAAGCATATTTCACTACACGTAAAACTCCCTTGAGCATTGCTTACTGAAGTTACTCCAGGCCAGTCTGCTTTGTGCCGACTGCCGGTGTAAGCTTACTATACTTGCTGTTAGGTTTAAGAACACTTACAACAAACACACAACAAGATTCAACTCAGAAATGAATGAACAATGAACTGAAAAACGGCCACTAAAAAATCGAACGCAAAATCATAAATGAAACAAAGAACACAAAGCTTTTACGTGGTTCGATCAAGGTGATCTACATCCACGGAGGCTCTATACACCTCAATTCGCTCAACTAATCAATCAATTACAAGAAACAACCCAGAAAACTAGAAGCCCCAATTCACAATCCGAATTGAGCTCAAGAACCCTAGCTCTCTAATTCTAATGATTGTGTAGTGTTTACAGAGGGAAAATTACGTGTATCAACTCGTCTTTACATGTAGAACAAATGTATATAAAGAGCTAAGCTCGAATCAAGAAACTCTGGAAGCTGGAATCAAATTCAGTTTCAACTGCATTTTAAACTGCTACACGTCTTCAACAACGGTTTTCCATGCATCAGTCCAAAACCGTTGCGTATTTCTGTTATAACCGTCACCAACCCGGTTCTCCAATAACTTCCAAATCTGATCTGAAATTATCCCGGTTCTCCGGTCCGGTTCTTCCCAACCCAAACCCGGTTCCTGATCCTACTCAACCTCTACTACAAGACATGCTCACTTGAAGAAATTGAATTGACACCTACAAATCTCCACCTCAATAAATTCAAGTGCACTTCATCACCTCTTATTGTCTTCTCTTCTCCAGGATTAATCACACTGTTCAAGCCTTATCAGGCTTGAGCAATGTACCATCTTACTTCTAGGAACTGCCTTAGTCAAGAAATCTGCCGCATTGTCCAAAGTATGCACTTTCCTAACTTCAACAGAGCCATCTTCAATGATATCCCTTGAAAAATGAAGTCTGACATCAATGTGCTTAGACCTTTCATGAAAAGCTTGATGCTTCACCAAATGAAGAGCACTCTGATTGTCACACTGAATAGTCACACAGCCTTGTCTTATTCCCAAGTCCTTGAGAATTCCTTTGAGCCATAAAGCTTCTTTGATTGCCTTAGTTAATGCAATGAACTCTGCTTCTATTGTTGACAATGCAACCACTGACTGTTGCACACTTTTCCAACTCACAGCTGTACCATACAAAGTAAAGACATACCCTGTAATGGATTTTCTAGTATCCAAATTCCCTGCAAAGTCTGCATCAACATATCCTACCAAAGGTATGGTATTTGCTTCTTGTCTCTGGAATTTCAATCCCATACTGACAGACCCCTTCAAATATCTTAACACCTGCTTTAAAGCTTCCCAATGTGATTCCCCAGGATTTGACATATACCTGCTTACTAGAGACACACTATAGGCCAAGTCTGGCCTGCTACATATCATTCCATACATTAAACTGCCACCACCACTGGCATATGGAACATTCTTCATGTGAATCTCCTCAGCTGCAGTCTTAGGGCACTGATCTTTGGATAACTTTGTCTGTAGATTAACTGGAATACTTACTGGTCTGGACTCATGCATATGGAATCTCACCACAATTTTCTGCAGATACTGCTTCTGTGATAGCCATAATGTTCCAGTCTCTCTCCTTCTAATGATATCCATTCCTAGAATCTTCCTGGCTTCCCCTAGATCCTTCATGTCAAATTCTGAATTCAACTTTCCTTTCAGCTGTTGTATCTTGTCACTGCTCTTACTGGCTATGAGCATATCATCCACATATAACAACAGAAACACTTGTTCAGCTCTTGAACCTCTGTCAAAATATACACAGTTGTCATATAAGCTTCTTATGAATCCTGCACTTATCATGAACTCATTGAACTTCTTATTCCATTGCCTGGGACTTTATTTCAACCCATAGAGTGACTTCCTGAGAAAACAGACCTTCTCTTCAGTTCCTGGAATCACAAAGCCCTCAGGTTGCTTCATGTATATCTTTTCAACCAGATCTCCATGCAGGAATGCTGTCTTGACATCTAGCTGCTGTAGTTCCAAGTCTTCTTGAGTGACCTTTGATAGAAGTAACCTGATAGAGCAATGCTTCACTACTGGAGAAAATACTTCATTATAATCAATGCCTTCCCTTTGAGTGAAGCCCCTGGCAACCAATCTTGCCTTATACCTGATCTTATTAGCTTTTCCAGCCTCCACCTTTTTCTTGAAAATCCATTTTGAGCTTACTAGCTTCTGCCCTTTTGGTTTGTCTACAAGCTTCCAGGTTTGGTTTCTCTCTAAGGATTCCATTTCCTCCATCATGGCCCCTATCCAGTGTTCACTCTCACTGCAACTCACTGCTTCCTTGAAACTGCTTGGCTCTTGAAACTCCAAGTCTTCTGCTATACTCAGTGCATAGTATACAGTGCCAGCTAATCCATAGAAATCAGGTCTTTGGATTTGTCTTCTTGGCCTGTCTCTTCCTATGCTGTAGGTTCTGAGATTTGCCATCTCAGTTTGACCTTCTTCCTTTTCTGATGAACAGTCATCTTCTTGCTGAGCTTGAGTATTTCCCTCTGTTGGTATCTGCTCCTTATTAAGCTCCACCTGGACAGAAATTCTTTCAGGTTCCACAGCTCCATCAGCTTCCTCTTGGCTTCCAGTAGAGTTGTATCCCATCACATCTTCATTGAACTTTACATCTCTACTTATTAGGAGCTTCTGGTTTCCCTGTTCCAAGCACCATAACCTATAGCCTTTTATGCCTTCAGGATATCCTAAGAATACACATCTCTGTGCTCTTGCATCCAGTTTGTCTTGCCTAATGTGAGCATAGGCCAAACACCCAAACACTCTTAAGTCATGATAGTTTGGTGTCTTTCCACTCCATACTTCTTCTGGAGTTTTAAATCCTAGGGTTGATGATGGTGACCTGTTGATTAAATAGCATGCAATATTTATTGTCTCCCCCCAGAAGGATTTAGGTAATCCAGCATCAATCAACATACATCTAACTCTCTCCAGCACAGTTCTGTTAAATCTTTCAGCAACTCCATTCTGTTGAGGACAGTTCTGTGCCTTGTGATGCCCTTCTCTTCACAGAACTCTGTGAATTCAGTGGATAGATATTCCAAGCCATTATATGTCCTAAGATGTTTCAGTTTCTTCCCTCTTAGGTTCTCCACCTGATTCAACCATGTCTTAAACTTGAGGAAAGCATCACTCTTGTTTCTCAAAACATGTATCCAGGTTTTTCTGCTGTAATCATCAATGATGGACATGAAATACCTTCACCCTCCATGTGTTTCTATTCTTGAAGGCCCCCAAATATCAGAGTGTACATAATCCAGGGGTTCTTTAGTGAAATGTATCCCTTTTGCATAGGGTAGTTTCTTTGCCTTCCCCAAAGCACACTTGTCACAGAAATCCAGTGTTCTATTTCCCATTTCACCAATGATACCCTTCTTGGATAACTCCTTCAACCCTTTCTCTCCAATATGACCCAGTCTTCTATGCCACTTCATAACATCTTCTCTGCTTATCACAGATTCAACACATCCTATCACAGGTGATCTAATCAAAATAAACAGGCCATTGTGTTGCCTTCCTTTGATTACCAGCTTATTGTGTTTAGTGATGTGAATATGACCATCTAGGGAATTGAACTGACAGCCATTTGCCATAAGAGAACCAATGGATAATAGATTTCTTTTCAATCCAGGGACATACCTTACTTGAGAAATAGTTCTGATGACTCCATCATACATTTTAATTTGAACTGATCCTGTGCCCTTGACTCTGCAGGAGTGATCATTTTCTAGTAGTACACATCCACCATCTTCTTTCTGTAGATTCTTGAACCAGGATTCGTTGGGACACATGTGGAATGAGCATCCAGTATCAAGTACCCATTCCTTTTCCATCCTTGTGTCTGTGATGTTCAAGACTTCTGGGATGTCTTCTTGATGCTCTATCATTGCCACCTCTGCCCTCTGAGTCTCCTGCTTCTTCTTCTTTTGTGGACAGTCCTTCTTTAAGTGTCATGTTTGCTTGCATTTGAAACACTTCCTGGTTTCAACCCAGTCACCTTGTTTCTTTGCATTCTGAGTTCCAGATTTGTTAACTCCCTGGGACTTCTTCTTCTGGAAAATCTTCTTGAACTTAATGTTCAAGCCCTCTCCACCTTGTGTAGAACCCTTTTCTCCCTGATTTTGAAAGCACTTGGTCTTCAATGCTGACAAGATGGATTCATAACTGATTTTTCCATCTCTTCCAAACATCAATACATCTTTAAAGCTTTCCATGGATTTTGGAAGAACATTTAATACCATCAGGGCCTTATCATCATCCTCCAAGTTCACCCCCAGATCTTCCAGCTCTTCAATCATCTTGACAAACTCATCAAGTTGACCAGAGATGACTTTATCATCAGAGATTTTGAAGGACATCAATTTCTGTTTCAGAAATAATTTGTTGGATATAGACTTTGATTGATAAAGTTCCTCCAGTTTTCCCCATGTCTCCACTGCATTTTTGCACCTTGAAACCTCCCTCAAAGGTTTATCACCCAGACATAAGAATATCAAACTCAGAGCCTTCTTATCCAATTCTGGAAACTTGGATTTCTCAGCATCAGGCCATTGATCAACAGGAAGAAGTGCAGAGTCTAAGCCATTTTGAATCAGCACTACATTCATTTTGATCTTCCAAAGTGAGAAGTCATTCTTACCAGAGAACTTTTCCCACATCCATCTATACTCCAGCCATTCTTCTTCTTCTTTGAGTTTGTGTGTATGTTTCCCAAGACGGCGCCACTTGTTAGGTTTAAGAACACTTACAACACACACACAACAAGATTCAACTCAGAAATGAATGAACAATGAACTGAAAAACGGCCACTAAAAAACCGAACGCAAAATCAGAAATGAAACAAAGAACACAAAGCTTTTACGTGGTTCGATCAAGGTGATCTACATCCACGGAGGCTCTATACACCTCAATTCACTCAACTAATCAATCAATTACAAGAAACAACCCAGAAAACTAGAAGCCCCAATTCACAATCCGAATTGAGCTCAAGAACCCTAGCTCTCTAATTCTAATGATTGAGTAGTGTTTACAGAGGAAAAATTACGTGTATCAACTCGTCTTTACAAGTAGAACAAATGTATATAAAGAGCTAAGCTCGAATCAAGAAACTCTGGAAGCTGGAATCAAATTCAGTTTCAACTGCATTTTAAACTGCTATGCGTCCTCAATAACGGTTTTCCATGCATCTGTCCAAAACCGTTGCTTAGTTCTGTTATAACCGTCACCAACCCGGTTCTCCAATAACTTCCAAATCTGATCTGAAATTATCCCGATTCTCCGGTCCGGTTCTTCCCAACCCAAACCCGGTTCCTGATCCTACTCAACCTCTACTACAAGACATGCTCACTTGAAGAAATTGAATTGACACCTACAAATCTCCACCTCAACCAGTTTCTTGCAGTGAACAACAATCATGTGCTCAAAGTATTTGAAAAAGAGAAAATCGAGTTAGAGGTTTAGTCATCTCTCTAAACCTCTACCATTTGAGACCAAGAAGTGGTATCAGAGCGGTAGGTTTCACACACCGATTGTCTTTGGTAGCTAAATCAGATCCAACCATTTTCCAATAAAAAAATCATGGTTATTAGAAAGAAAAATATTTTTGAGTAAAAAAGCCCCAACAATGGAGACTTCTTTAACTAAAGCTACCATGTTTTCCTTTCAGCAATATGAGTACTGGGTTAACACTACAAGAAATATTACCGATAGTGACTGATTTTAGTGACGGACAATTTTTGTCACAATCTAATTACGGACTAGTGACGAAGTACCCACAGAGGGACTATAAGATTGTTTGAGTGTTTATGACTGAATTAGAAAGAAAAAAAATAGTCATTAAACTATAGTAACAAAGAGGTTAAGAAGGTGGAATATAATATTTCAAGGTTGTGACGGAAATATTCCGTAATTAATCTTGTATTGACGGATTAGTGACAAAATTTTAGTCGTTGCTATGTAGTGACAGAAATATTCCGTCATTACGTTCTCGGAATATAATATTTCAAAATTGTCACAGAAATATTCCATCATTAATTTTGCATTGACAGATTAGTGACGGAATTTTAGCCATGGCTATGTAGTGACATAAATATTCTGGCAATAGGTCCTCGGAATACAATATTTCAAGATTGTGACGGAAATATTCCATCATTAATTCTTTATTGACGGATTAGTGATGGAACTTTTGTCGTTGCTATGTAGTGACAGAGATATTATGACGTTGTTCTAAGTTTAAAATAAAAAAAGGAGTGACCGAAATCTTCTGTCATTACGTCCTCGAAATAAAATATTTTAAGGTTGTGACGAAAATATTCCATCATTTATTTTGTATTGACGAATAAATGATGGAATTTTAGGCATATCTATTTAGTAACGAAAATATTTCGTCACTATTCTAAGTTTAAAAAAGAAAAGTGCTTCTAAGTTTAAAAAAAAAAAAGTGCGAGTAAAAAACTAGCGGGGAGTAATAAACGTGAATCCATGACATATTGTGTGAAACTTTCTTTTTAAACACACTTATTCACTGATGATATTCCTAATTGAATTTCTCTCAATTCCTCCACTACTTTGTTGCAAGATGAACTTTTCTACCTAATTTGTCATCTAGAATCTCAAGTTTGAGATTCTTTGCACACGAATCATGTGCTTCATTACTGTCTCTCTATAACATATTTTACACAAATATGTATCTTCATGCCATAGATTTTAAGGTGGCGTTTGGATTGAGGCATATAATACATGGATTTTAGGTTTATGGATTTCACATCCACCCAAATTAAAGTGGACGTGAAATCCATCCCAAATACATCAAATGTTAGTTGGAAAGGAAAGTGATGGGGTTCAAATCAATATCAGACTTAATCAACCTGAGGTTAGCAGTTCCTACCTCCTGTGAACCAAACTAGCTTGTTTTCCTTCTTTCATTGAGGTTTTAGTAGTGTTTGTCAGCTGAATGAAGTTGAGTGTTTGTCGTTTAACTCACTCAAGAATTGAGTCCCTAGCTGATCTATTAAAAATACCCTCTATTCAACCTTCGTTTTCGAGCTAATTCTTTTCTTTAGAAAATAATCTTTTTACTTAAGAATTCAATTCTACTTATAATCAATTCTTAACTGGGAACTTGTAACTGACTAATTAGTAGCCTCTAGCCACTTATAATCACTATTATGAGCAGCATCCCTAAAAAACCTGAGTTGTCCCAATGGGCATGATCGCTTTTTAGATGCCCCCACTCAACAGGAAGATACTAGACTCTAACTTAAGTCTTAATCTATTGTTCACATTAAAAGACTTGGAGTAACAACCTCTGACTGGTGGCGGTAGAGATGCCAAACTTTTACTGTAATATACCCTGATATCTTGAGTTAAAGTAGTTTCCTCATTAAATAAGAATTACTACTAAGTTCAGAGTCTGTTGATTATCAAAGGTTTCTTCAATAGAGAAATCGCCTTCCATTCCATACTACTAGAACCGTTTTCGATTTCTTCTCTGTTCTAACACTAACACCCTCATACAGTTCATATGATTCGGTTGAAACCATTTAAGACTATCTCTAATTCTAGTACACATCTAATTGTTATGACCTCCTAGTCATAATCTACTTATCACTAAAGACAAGGTAAATTAAGAAGCAACTAACTAATTGTGTTCTACGCCATGGTCTAGGTGTAAGTGAGGTGATTTCACACATATGTGCTTACTAAAACTAAATCTACATAAGATTTTGTTCTTAGAATTGACATTGTGGTAACTTAACAGAGGGTATGACCTCGAAAATTCACTTTGTTCCCAATCATCACCCATATCCAACCGTCATATTACCACAACTCAATCCTGAAGTAAAACAAAACCTACAATTGTTATAGGTGAGAATGCAAGGATTCTTCCAACCCATAACCCCTACTGAAATAAGCAATCATGTTCTCAACACGATTTTACTATGTTGATCACACTCAAGTTGTATAAACAACAAGTTGATCACACATAACATGGGGTTCAACACACAGTTAAATGTCAAGGATCATGAAAGCAAGTTAATGCTCTTAACTATATCCCATTTATGAAAGATGACTTTGCCATTACATGCTTACGAAGCATCTGTAAAGACACTTGTATCAACATCGTAATAAAGTCCATGTTCATTAATCGGCAGATGTAGCATCTATTCGAATGTTGACTTAGCCCTGTGATCACCGTTGATCTGAGCCTAACATTTAGTCAGCTTAAAGGAAAGTCAACTAACTCGAAAAATCGAACGATAAGGGTGGGATTAGATTAGATATATCCAATCAAAAAGTCATTGTAAACTTATTCAGAACACTCACTAAGGAACATGACCTATAATCCTATGTGATTCATTGCTCATTAGTTCCATTTGAATGTACTAACAAGTTTAAGGTCATGGGTACACTTCGCCAATTTCTCCCGAAAAATACTATATCATTTTCACACCCCAACCCAGTATCCAGTTTCTAGATTTTGATTAAACTCTTAGATAGATTTAAATTTCCAAAATTTGAAATCCATAGAGGATAATAGAACTCAGAAAATGGGGTGTGAAAAAACGTTACAGAGGTTTTCAGGTGAAAAATTCTATGAACATGGCCCCTGACACATGTTCATAACCAGTACACATTTTGTCACGTATCACCATGCTTCCGTTGCATCCATCTAACGATCACATGCACGCATACGCACCCGTACACGCGCATACACATATACATAAGCACAAAACACGTGCCTCATGCGCTCATACGCGTCAAAACACAAACATACGCAATAATACACTGTCCAGACGAGCCCCACGCGCTTTACACGAGCAAAACAAGTACACCACGTGCCATGGGGCGCGTCACCCGGTACACTTGATAAGGTTTATACAGGGGGAGAGGTGGGCTTCTAATTATGGGAGATGGGCCTCCCATAATAGCCCACTTCCTGTAATTGAGCAAGCCCACTTGGGCGGCCTTCGACTGGGCCCAACGGCCCGGGTGAACCGAGCCCATGGCCCGGATCAAACTAACATAATCGAGCCAAAATCTCCTCTAATCTTTAGTACAGAATACCGAACCGAATTAATATATTTCGATGAAAACTAAAATATTTCAATTTCTCTATTCGGTTTTCGGTAAAGTCGAAATTTTAAAAAAAATTACTAATTTCAGCAGAATTGGCTTTAAGTGAGAAACTGCGAAATCCAAGTCGTTAATTCAGTCAGATTTCTCTGATTCTCTATCATCATTCACTACACCTCAGCCAATCAAAACATCCTCGCTAATAACACCAATTATCTAATAGATTCCAGCCACTATTTTGATTTTTCATTAATCAAAATAGCGTTGGGCAGTCTGCAGCTCTAGAAGTTTGTATTGACAAGATTTGCTGCAACTATGGCTGCAATAGAACTACCTCTAAGAAAAACCTGGTAGTAAAAGGGGCCGAGGGAAGAAGGTTTTGTTCAGCAATAGCAACTGAGGTGCCGACTTTAGCGGCGAGCATAACGGAGATGAGATGGGGGTCGGTTAAGCTAAAGGGGGGCCGTGAAGAGATGGGGGACGATGTTGTTATAATTCAGTTCGATGGGCTTGATTGCTTTTCCTAAGTTGCTATCTCTAATGGGCATTGAGACTGCTCAAATAAGAAGCCCATGAAAGAAATACAAATTATCTGTTGTGTTCGGTTTTCAGTAAAAAATGAATTATTGTTCAGTTTTTACCGGATCAAACACAAAAAAAATACAAAATAGAGAATCGAATATCGAACCGAATGTGTTTGATACGTACCGAATCGAATTGTTGGTTTCCCTCCGGTCGGTAAAAGAAAAATATTCCCACCCATATGCCACACGACTCAATTTGAAATAAATTGATTGAGAATAGTGAAACTGTAAAATTAAATTTGAAAAAAAAAATCTAACTCTTATTTAAAAAATTTATAAATATTATTAGATTCTAAAAAATATATTTAAATTTTAAAAAACTAAATAAAATCTAATACATTATGAAAAATAAATACTAAATCTAAATATTAAATTATTAATGTAATATAAATTACTAAATAAATAAAAAAGTAATAATTTCGGTAAAACTAACATAAAATAAGATAAAAGAAATCTATATGAAGATAAAAGTTGTTAAAATCTAAAAAAACTATTTAAAAAATTTAGAAAAACTAAATAGAATATTAAAATCATTATATAAATTTGAAAATTAAAAGAAAAAGGATTGAATAATACAAAATACAAATATAATATATAAAAAAATGGTAAAATCTTGAAAGTAATACAGTAAAAATAAAAATCATTACTAAAATTTAACATCTTTTTAATTATCCTAAACATTATATTTAAAATCTATAAAAATAATTGATGATGTTAGGAACCGAAAATGTCAGATCTGAGGTCTAGCGACGTTTGAGATCTCCGAGGTTTGCCAAACGTCAGTAGTAACCTGCAAAACATAACCCCGAGGTTGTCCCGAGGGGTAGACCCTCTGATGCTTATGTTAGTCTCCGACGACAGTTTCGTGAGGGTAGGGTAAATGACTACGTGTTGTGTGCTATTTTTTACCTACCCCTACCTTACCTTGGCCGAGGTCTATATAAATAGACCTTGGACCTCGTCCATGACCCAACACCTCAAATGACATCTCTTTATTATATCCACTTGTAGTACATGTATTGCAATCTTATGTTGCCACATGTTCACATATATAATTACGGAATTATTCATCATCACTTGTCCCCCACTTCTTGAGTTCAAAGTCATGATGCACTTAAGAAGTATCAGATACGGGTCAAGAATAAATTATTATAGCATCACATCTCGTATTATACTGTAAAATATATGTTCTCTAGTAATGTTTCATCCCCTTATAAATTGTCTTGTGTGGTAAAAATTTCTTCATTTCATCATCCTGCATTTCAAATAGTAGAGGTAGAAAAACTAGAGATTTAATCACCTGAGAGTGGAGTCCTTAGAAAGAGTCTCGAGACACCTCTACTCCTTGGCCCTCAGTAGAAGCAAGTCCTCTGCACCTCGAATTTAAGGTAACTCTCTTTACTCCCTTATAGAGAGATAAGATTTTTATTACATATGTGCAATAACCTCCTTACAAGACCTTGGGAATCCTTAGGATAGTCCTTAGTAATTATTGACATACACCGTGAGTCCTTTGGAAAGTACCTTGGGAGTCCTTGGAAAACTTTAGCTAACTTTAGGAGTCCTTTTGAAAGCCATTTGGATAGACCTTTGAAAATTTTAGCATATCATAAGAGTCCTTGGGATAGTCCTTGGAGATCTTCTGAAAATTATAAGAGCTTTTTGCACACTTTAGGATCCCCCTAGGATCTTTTATTACACTTTAAGAGTCCTTGGGCTTGGTCCTTAGGAATTTTAAGCACATTTAGTAAGACTTTGGGAACTCTTAGATAGTCCTTGGGCAACATCTTGTAAGACCTTAGATCTTTGGAAAACCCTTGGACCACATATCATAAGACCTTTAGAATGCCTTTAAAACTTTTGAGCACAACTTGAGACCTTGAACCATTGGATACACCTTTGGAAATTATTTTGGAAACCTCTAACTTAAGGTGGAAAAGTCAACCATTGCTTTCCAAAGGACAACAACCACATAATTAATGGCCTGTAAGTCACATCCGAACTTGATAACTCTCGACATGCAAACTTCCTTGACCAAATACACACACATAAACAATACCAAGGATTGTAGATGTACTCCCTTGAAATTAATCAAGTCCTTAATTCAGCAAATAGAGCAATTATCACTGTGGAAGCAGGGGGCGGACCCTGGATGGATGGTTAGGAGGGGCCGAAAAAAAATAAATTATCGACCAACATTAATATACATGTAATAATAAATATTCAATATATTAAATTTATTATTTAAATAGAATATCAAAAATATTTATTATTAAATTTAGAGTATTTTTATTGCATATTATCAAATTAATCTAAACTTATCCGGGTGTTTGATAATCTGAGGGGGGCCAATACACATACATTTTCACACATACATTTTCAAAAATAAACACACAATATACCATATCATACATATTTTAGGGATACATATAGTATGGTGAGAGGTAGGATTGGGGGGGGGGGGGGGAGGAGTGGGGGCCAAGGCCCTTCCACCCCAAAGGGTGGATCCGCCCCTGCGTGGAAGGAATGATGCATTTGTCCATTTTTCTCTCTCTTTTTTATACATCTACCTTGAGCTCAAAATTTCCAAGGCACTATTACCCCAAACACTTTCTAGTTCGACTTCTTTCTGTTTTCTTTTCAATTTTTTTTAAGTAAATAGATTTTACTTACTTGATCTTCTCTTTTTTTTACAGGTCGAGAGCTTGGAACACCTCGTGAATATCTACTTGAGCAATCCTCTCTCAAGGCACTTGAATAAGAATTCTAATCTTTTCTCCTCTGTTTTGTTGCAATGTCAGACAAGTATGTTGATAATATCCTAATAGCCGAGGTCTATCCGTCCCAAGGCATGATATGTAGTCATAGAGAAAAAACTTTTAGGCCCTAAGAGATAATTTTCAACCTTATAGAGGCCGACATCATATGATTTAAGCATAAGATGTATTTTCCTACGCATTGGGATTATAGTATTTTCGAGCCCAAGAGCGAGGGTTTGAGTGTTTTTCCATCCGAGTGGCTTTGCCTATATGAAGACATGTTCGACGCGAGGCTTAAGTTTTCATTGCACCCCACAATTGTCAAAATTCTTGAAGTTTTTCAAATTTGCCCAACTCAATTAGCCCTAATGCTTATAAAGTTATTGTTGGATTCCTTATCTAGCAACCTCCATTCCAACAGTCTCAGCAAGTGCCACGGTCTTTATTTCTATTTATAGACTCCAGAAACACCCCATGGATGATGGTCTGTGATACTTCGTGTCTATGAATAAGAACAAACCCCTCAAAGATATTACCCGAGATGCCAAAGGTTGGACATTGGGATTTTTCTACGTCTCTGGGAATGAACCTTGAGATTTTCCTTCAGATTGAAACTTTGCATGTTCTACTCCGCCCAAACCCAAGCTTTACAAGGACGACCACCAAGCTCTCTTAGCGATTATCATGCAAAGTTCGGTGAGCTTGAAACCCCTCCTTACGGAAGATGACTTGATTGCTGCAAAGCTAAGCCACTTACCTCCGTATAGATCCGTGGACCTTAGTATGTATCTTTACATTTTTATTCACTTATTTTCTTAATGCTTGTAGTCGCGCTAACCTAATGCTTCTTGTTGACAGTTATGGAGGTTGGAAATGCCAAGAAGGTTAATAGAGCTAAGATTTTAGCTCGGGTTGCGCAGAGGCAATCCTTAGGCTCTCTTCAGAAGAGACTCCTACACCCTCACTCTTTTGAAAGACCCAGATCTTCATCGAGACCCCTAACCCTTGGTCAAATCCCGGAGTCTATCGCAACAAAGGATGATGGCGTCCTTGAGCACCACTCCGGAGCACCTGACCTTGGGGATCATGCATCTGGGAGTATGACTACCCCTGCAGCGGATAAGAACTGTCCGAATTGGGATGTGAAGGTCACCGACTCAATGTTTACTCGAGAGACGGCAGTTGAGATGATGTGTCAGCTCATACTTTTTTGTGACATGGCTGTGGTTAGTGAGGCCACCTCGGAGGCATTATGCACTGATGGCTACAAGCTACTAGCCAAGGTAACTCGTTTCTCATAAGTCATTCTCATTCTTGAACAACACAATATGACTTCATCTCCCTCTATCTTCAGAATCTTCTTAACCACCACATGATGATTCAGAAAATCAACTATGGTTCAATGAGGATTAGGGAACTTGCGGAGGAGTTGGCTAAGGAGACTGAGGAGAGGATGCAGAAGGAGATCAAATTCGACTCCAAAGCGGCTGAGGTGGATCGTCTACAGGCGGAGATCTCCTCACTGACCGATAAAATTGCATCTTTTGAGTTTGAGCTTGGAGAGGGTTCTCAGCATGTTATGGAGGCCAACTTACTAGCATATAAGGCCTTGAAGGACAAGGACGCCATGGAGGATGCACTGTTGGACCACTAGCTAGACGAATTTAGTGTGTACAAGCATATGGTGCAAAGCTTAGCTCCTACCTTTGACGTTAGTCGTTTGGTTCGTCCTTCTGACTCCACCTTTGATGCAGATATGGAAGTTGAGAGGGCTGATGATGCCCCTGCAGAAGACACCACCTTAACCCCCGCTTCTTAGATAGAGCCTCTGGTGTGATTTCTCCTATGACCTTTGTTGTGTTATCATTTGATTGTTATTAAACTGTATTGGCCATAGAGCCTCTCGTTGTCCTTATTTTTTATACTAAGACTTCTTCCCCGACTCTTCCCCAAGAGTCATTTTGTGATTTGAATTTCTAATTTATGATTATTTCCATATGATTCTGATTTGAGATTGTTCCCCATCAGTATTTTCATAATTATGATTAATTGAGGTAGAGGATTCCTTTCTCTCTATGAGTAGGGCCATCCCAGTCCCCATCTATTCTATCCTTGAAGATCATGTCAAAGGATGAATTGCCAGAACTAGGGGTTCCGAGATAATTTTCTAAGAATTTTATTGGATGAGTGCTAGCTGGTTGATCAATCCAGGAGTCACCACCTCTTCTTAGGGCCCAACGAGGTTAGGACCTTTTGATAGTGGAAGTGGTAATCCACTGCAATCCTATCAAAAGAGATATCGACAATGGTAAGACATTGCAATCCTATCCTCTTTAAGAGTCAAATAGTTGCACAATTTAAAAGAAATAAGAACGTGAATTCCATTGCAATATTCAAACTAACTTAGAAACAAAAGTTGACCACAACTACAAACCAAACAAAAGAAAATTACCCCGAATCAAATAAAGAGAAAAACAATCCAAGGTCAAAGGACAAAAATAACCTATTGGTAGTACTTCCTAAGATGCTCAACATTCCAAGACCTCGAATTGGCTTTCCATCAAGATTTTCAAGCTTGTAGATGCCTTTCTTCGCCACTTCACGAACACGATAAGGACCATTCCTATTGGGAGATAATTTATTACGCCTTTCTTGATAGTCGAACTAAGCTTTTCTAAGGAGTAGCTCCCCTGGTCGAAAGTAGTGCGACTTAATGCGAGTATTGTAATATCTGCACACCCTTTGCTTATAAGAATCCATGTTCACCATAGCCTTTTCTCTTTGTTCGTTGAGGAGGTCAAGATTGGCACGGAGCCCTTCGTCATTCTCTTATACGTTAAAGTTTTCAACCTGCGAGCTTGGGATTCCAATCTCCACGGGAATGATTGATTTTGGACCGAAGGTCATGAAAAGAAGGCATCTCATCTGTTGTAATCCTCGGAGTCGTTCTGTAGGCCCACAAGACCACGAGGAGAATATCTGCCCAAAGACCTTTGGCATCGTCAAATCTTATTTTTGGAGCCTGCAAGATTGTTTTGTTGGTGACCTCAGCTTGACCATTAGACTGCGGGGGACAACCTTGGGGTTCTGGTTTACAGGTTAATACTGATGTTCGGCCAATTTCGGAGATTTCAAGCATCGCCAGACCTTAGATATGATGTTTCCGGTTCCTGAAATCATCAGTTTAGCACCTACCTTGGGGCTGGTGATCTGATCTGAGTGATGGCACTACCGAGGAGAAAAAACACTGATGCCAGCTGAACTACCCGTCGTGAAGATCAAAGGATAAACCCCAACCCTAACCCTAACCTAGTCATGGAAATGCTAACAAGTCCCACCACTCAAAGAGTGAAAGGCATTGGAAGAGGAGCGAAGCCTAGGAAACCAGGGCAATGGTGCCCAGGCCATCGATATCCATCCTATGAATAAGATAAAGGCTAATGTTCAGGAGTTGAAACTTCTGTTGAAGGGACTTGTCGAGAAAGACATACCCGAACGAGCCCAAAGATGAAAGAGATGTCAGTTGTGCTCAAGGGTTAAGGGATATAAACGGCGAAGCCAGGGTCCGACCACATCAGGACCTTGGCAAGGCCGCCACAGTCTTCACAAAGGAGATAACCAAGAAAACCTACGACTAAAGTTGGCGGAGATGGATCAGAGGTTAGGGGCGGTTTAGAATAAGGTTAAGAGGTCAGGCTCTGACCTCTTCGCTCCTACATAATCTCCTTTTGTGGAGAGCATCATGTAGGAAGATGTCCCGCCGAACTTTAAGATGCCTCAGCTGGAGAACTATGATGGAACCTTGGACCCCCATGATCATCTTGAGAATTTCCAAGGTTTCATGATACTTCATAGGGAGACTGACGCCATTACATGAAGACTTCTCCGCCACCCTAAGGAAGAGTCAAGGGTCTGGTTTTACTCATTGTCGGCCATGTTAATCGGTTCTTTCAAACAACTAGCTCAGGAGTTTCTCAGTCACTTTGTAAGTAGTAAGAGGTATAAGAAGGCCTCGACACACCTTATGGGTGTTCATCAAAGATTGGACGAACCCTTACGGGAGTTCATCCAACGGTTCAACAGAGAAGCTCTCAATCAGTGTCTCTAACAACAATCATGAATGGAGTTCGGTAGTCTTCCAGATTTTCTTTCTCCCTGGGAAAGAAGCCTTCGCTGACCTTGGCGAACCTCTTCAATAGGGCAGAAAAGTACATTAATGCCGAGGAGATATCCAAGGAAGGGATTGAAGTTGAGCACGAGTCCTCGAAAAGAAAGCGCAAAAAGGATGATAACAACGATGGTCTAGATAATAAGAAGGTCTGGACAGATTTATTAGGACATGCTGTAGTATACTTAAAAGCAGACTTTGAGTATAAGTGGGAGATTGTTAGTGTTATACAGTAAAACATGCTTTTAAGTGTTGCTTTGTATATATACTGTTCTTGCACTTTAATGAATGAGAATAAATTATCACCATTTGCCTTAAATATTATGAATATTATATATATTCATTGCATATTGTTTGAATACTTTACATTGTAGACAATGTGGTGTGTGGTAGATCACATAAGATCACATTGTCGGTTCCTTGTAATAAGCATAATGATTCATAACTTTGATGGAATTGAACAATCCATTGGTAGAAGTTAATGTGTGAGGCTCTGATTGGTTTGTCTTGACCAAGAGATTACACTAGTTCATTTGCTGCACTGAATTGGACCAATAGCGAGATAGTTTTTCTAGACTGAATTGATAGAAAAACTAGATCTCGGTGGTTTTCAATTTTCTGTATTAATTTAGCATTCTATCATATAATTAATAATATTGCCTAAGGTATAGAACATTGAGTCCCATCGACTCTTTGCCCAAAATAAATCAAAGCAACATTAATTAATTATATTCAATCCCCATTAAGCGACAAAATTAGAAACCAATAACCACTGAGATCTAGTTTTTCTATCAAGTCAGTCTAGAAAAACTATCTCGCTGTTGGTCCAATACATTGCAACAAATGCACTAGCGTAATCTCTTCGTCAAGACAAATCAATCAGAGCCTTACACATCAACTTCTACCAATGAATTGTTTAATTCCATCTAAGTTGTGAATCATTATACTTATTACAAGGAACCGACAATGTGATCTTCTGTGATTTACCACACATCACATTGCCTACAATGTAAAGTATCCAAACAATATGCATTAAATATACATAACATTCATAATATTTAAGGCAAACAATGATAATTTATTCTCATTCATTAAAGTGCAAAAAACAGTATACATACAAAGCAACACTTAAAAGCATGCTTTACAGTATAACCCTAACAATCACCCACTCATAATCAAAGTCTGCTTTTAAGTATACTACAACATATCCTAATAATTCTCCCACTTATACTTAAAGAAGCGTGGTAACACACTTGACTCCCATTCCTTCCACACGTTTTTGGAATGTATTATGAGGCAGACTCTTTATGAAAGAATCTGCGAGGTTGTCCTCCTATGCTATCTTTGCCACCACTATGTCTCCTCTCTTTACAATTTCTCGTATGAGATGGTATTTCCTTTAACTGTGTTTGCTCGCCTTGTGGGCTCGTGGTTCCTTCGAATTTACAAACGCACCCGCATTATCACAATAAATTATGATACTTTTGGGCAAATTCGGAATCACATCTAAGTCCACTAAGAAGTTCTTGAGCCAAACCGCCTCTTTTGCTGCTTCACAAGCAACGATGTACTCGACTTCCATGGTGGAGTCAGCAATGCATTTCTGCTTCACACTCCTCCATGTGATGGCTTCACCTCCTAGGACAGACACACTTCCTGAGGTAGATATTCTGGAGTCTATATCTGATTCGAAGTCTGAGTCTGTGTAACCCACAAGACATAAAATGTCTGATTGAAAGACTAACATTCTATCTCAAGTTCTTTTCAGATACTTTAGAATGTTCATAACTGCAGTTCAATTTCCCTTGCCCGGGTTACTTTGATATCTTGCCACCATGCCTAATGCATAACTTATATCCGGTCTCGTGCACTGCATTGCATACATGAAGCTTCCAACTGCCGAAGCATATGGAACCTTTCTCATTTCTTCTCTCTCTTTTTGTGTCTTTGGACACATGTCTTTTGGTAGATGAATCCCATGTCCGAAAGGTACAAAACTCTTCTTCGCATCTTGCATGTTGAATCATTTTAGCACAGTAATATACGAGGCTTGAGATAAGCATATCATCATTTTTTGGCGATCTTGGATAATCTTGATTTCAAGGATATGACCAGCCTTTCCTAAGTCCTTCATATCGAACTGCTTTGATAACCATACCCTTACATCTGATAATACCTTTTTATTGTTTCCAATAAGCAAAATATCATCTACATATAGCACTAAGAATACCATGGCGTTCCCGACACACTTTCTATACACACAACTCTCAAACTCATTTTGATCAAATCCATAGGATTGTATCACTTGATCAAAACATTGGTTCCAAGCTCGTGATGCTTTTAAGGCCATAGATTGTCTTCTTAAGCTTGTATACAAGATTCTCTTGGCCTTTTTCAACGAAGCCTTCAGGTTGGCACATATAGATGTTGCCTTCAAGACTTCCGTTTATGAATGATGTCTTGACATCCATTTGCCAAACCTCAAAGTCTAGGTGCGCATCTATTGACAAGAATATGCGAATTGACTAAGCATAGCTATAGGCAAAAAGGTTTCCTCATAATCGATTCCCTCTCTCTGAGTATACCCTTTTGCCATAAGCCTAGCCTTGAAGGTTTCAACCTTCCCATCAGATCCTCTCTATCTCTTGTAAACCCACTTGCATCCATAAATCCCATTTATGCTTCCATTGCAGTTTGCCATGAACTTGCATCCTTGTCTTGGATTGCCTCGTTGTGAGTCCAGGGGTCAAATTCATCTTCACCGGGGACCAAGTCCAAAGACTCTCCCACGAACATAAATCACTCAGGCTGATGAACAACCCTCCCACTATGATGAGGTTCCGGTTGTGTTTGTGTATCACATGGTATGTCATCTTGTACAATTGGTAAGGGAGTTGACCCTCATAATTCATTCAAGGTAATCTCACTCTAGGGCTTTCGGTTACTCATATAGTCTTCTTCAAAGAATCTAGAATGCATGCTCACCATGATCCTCTGATCCTTAGGACTATAGAGTAAAGCCCCTTTCGTTCCTTTGGGATAACCTACAAACAACTTTAATTCTGAACAAGGTTCCAACTTATCAGCTTCCTTGTCCAACACGTATGCAGCGCATTCCTAGATTCTCATGTGTCTCAAACTGGGTTTGCAACCAGACCACAATTCTGAGGGAGTATTCGGAACTGATTTAGAAGGTATTAAATTAAGAATGTAAGCTGTTGTTTCCAAGGCATAACCCCAAAACGATTCGGGTAAGTCAGAATAACTCATCATAGACCTTACCATTTCCAAAAGAGTTTTGTTTCTTTGCTCTGTGACCCCATTTTGCTTAGGGGTTTTGGGTGCAGTTAACTGGGATACAATCCCTTGCTCTGATAAGTAACCCAAAAATTCATTGCTGACGTATTCGCCCCCATGAGCAGATCGTAGAAACTTGATACTCTTTTCCCTATGCTTTTCTGCTTCAGCTTTAAACTCTTTGAATTTATCAAAGACTTTAGACTTATGCCGCATTAGGAAAATATATCCATACCTCGAGTAATCATCGATAAAAGTAATGAAATACTCGAAACCATCTCTCACTTGAATTAGCATGGGACCATATACATCAGTATGAACGAGTTCTAACACTTCAGTGGCTCTATTCCCCTTAGACCCAAAACCTCTCTTAGTCATTTTACCCTCTAAACATGATTCGCATGTTGGAAACGGCTCTACTTGGAGTGATTCCAACAAACCATCACTCACCAACCTTTGAATCCTTTTTAGATTAAAATGACCAAGTCTAAGATGCGAAAGAAGTGTTTCATTCATATTTGAAGAATACGTTATTTTCTAGAAACGATATATGTGTTATAAGACACAATTTTTATGATTGAGGGTTGTGCACAGGCAATAGTATAGAGATTGTTCACTAATGTTCCAGAACAGATAACTTCATTATTATGAGTAATAATAATATTCTTATTAAAAGAAACTGAATATCCATCCATAAACAATTTAGAAACTAAAATTAAATTCTTTCTAAACCTTGGAACATAAAGAACATTTCTCAATACTAAAGTCTTTTTCACAAAAGATAAGTGCACATCTCCCACTGCAACAACTGTTACTCTTGCATCATTATCCAAGGTGATAGTGATCTCACTCCCACTAAGTTGCCGGGTTTGCTGGAACCCCAGAGAATTGAAACAAACATGATCAGTGGCTCCCGTGTCCACTATCCATGATTGGGGAGAACACGCCGCTAAACAAGTTTTAATAACTAGTGCATGAGATTTACCTTGTTTTTCTACCTTTTTAGTGCATGAGATTTACCTTGTTTTTCTACCTGTTTAAGCAGGTTACAAACAAAATAGCTACAAACCTTTAATTCCAAATTAATAGTTGGCTCTCACTTGGCCATATAAATTGACAAGGACTTCGTGGGAAAGTAAATTTTATCAATTTTATATCTAAGTATTAACCATAACTTAACACAAGATTATTACTCAATTTTGTATAAGCCTTCGTTGGGAAGGTTATATCGCCACTTAAAATAATCCATAGTTATCATCTCAAATTTATTCTAATGAATCTGTTTTTAGCATATCCGTTAAGGACAAAGGCGCATGCCAATGCGTAGCCAAAGACTTCACTTTAATAAATCATGTATGGAGGCCATTAATTAATTTATTATCCAGAATAAATTAAATAAAAAAACTTAGTAATTTTAATCAATGAGATTTTCTAGGTTCCTCATACACAAAGTAAAACCAAAACATAATATAAACAAGTATTAGACAATTAAATTCAATTATCATGGTTTAATTTTCCCATCTTGAAACAAGAAGCCCTGTTGTTTGAGCCTCTGTTGTAGCATCTGCCATGGGCGTGACACACTGCCGTGGTCGCGAAGCCCCTGGTGCAGAACAAGCTGCAGTTCACACCACCCATCACGGTCGCGATGCCCTCGGCGCAGAACAACCTTCAGTTTGCATCGTCTCCGATTCTTTTAATCCGTCTTCGTCTTTGTCTTGTGATCCGTTACAATTTATTTACAAAAAATAAATCTAACATCTCAACCAATCTATTACATAAAATACACGTAATCTACTCGTGGATTTTCTCATGAGAAAAATGAATCTGAATGAATCAGATTAAAAAAAGTATTCAATCCAACATGAATTCAAACATACATACAAAAACCATGATAATTGGATTCCTACCAAACAGATCTAACAGTTCTACTATCCAATTTCAATTAAGATGTAAATTTGATTTTTGAAAATTTAATTCGAAATTACAGAGCCTAAATCAATGGCTCTAAGACCAGTTGTTGGGAATTTTTGTCACTTAATTGGGATTGTATATAATTAATTAATGTTGCTTTGATTTATTTTGATCAAAGAGTCAATGGGACTCAATGCTCTATACTTTCGGCAATATTATTAATTATATGACAGATTGCTAAATAATACATAAAATCGTGTCTTGGTAAAACAAGTTGATTATGTCCCCTTGATGGGCTAAGAATGTTTATCATGCATATCAAACCTGTATAGTGGATTAACTTCCCATATGATAATAATGTTGAGCTATTTATTCTCAAGGAATAAAAGATATTAATAGATTAAAGCAGTTAGTAGATTAAATTAATTAATGGACATTGAATCTTGAAGATGGGAAATAATAATCGGGAGTCATATTTCGTAATATATGGTAGTTCAATATTACTTCTTTAATGGAATGAATTAATATTAATGGACTAGAATAATATTGATGTCTCAATATGGATATCTAGGCCATTGGGAGGCCCAATCCTATTCCTCCTAAAGGCCACTTTAGTAGCCCAATAAAAGTCCATTAACTAAGAGGATAAGGATTAATATGGAGTAGGAGTTAGGAAAAGATATGGATAAATCTAATTCCAAAGAGGATATGATTTTATCCTGATTTTGAAATCCCCTCTTTACTTGGAGGCCAAGTTTTCGGCCCCTACAACTATAAATAGGGGACCAATCTTGGTCCCCATATACCATATGAGATACACAAGTGTGTGGTTGTTTTGCCATAGAAAATTAATCATTCCTTGAGAGTTAAAAGTCCATTTAATTTCCCACCGAATTGGCAAACTTGGACTAAGGGAATACTCAAGAAGATCTTTGGGTTGAAAGGTTACTTCTTCTCAACGATTTCTCTCCGATTAGAAGGTAAACATAATAATCCCTTAGTTTCGCATGTTTAGGGCTTATTGTGTGATTTATCATTTATTCAATTACATGAATTATATGATTTTATCGTTCATATCATAGTTATTTGATTTATGAAAATAGTATTCAAATTACATCCCGAATAGATCCTTTAGTACAATCTCCAATCCCAACAAGATTATTGGTGACCACTGGATCGTCTAAGAATCAGAGAAGCCCACAGACGTTGGACTGGTATACTCCATTGAATACCTCTAAAAAATGAAATTCTTATATACATTCAAGATAAGAAATATGTAAAGTGGCATGGGAAAATGTGGACCCCTACTAACAAGAGTAATTGTACTAAGTATTGCCAATACCATCGCGACCATGGTCATAACACTACGGACTGTAAACTCCTTAAGAACGAATTTGAGGACTTAATCGAGAGAGGTTATCTCTCAAGATTATTATGGACGACAGACACAAACAACCTCAGCAAGGACGCAGAGGGCGAAGTCCAAACCATCCAAATCCTCGGGATAGAAGTTATTGATGTCATAGATGGAGGACCATCCGGTGGAGAGAGTCAATCAGCATTTAAAAAAAGTATGCTTGGCAACTTCAGACGGGAGTAACATTGAGAAAAAGTCCATGGTCGGACAATTCCATTACTATTACAAACGATGATATGTGTGAGATTATCACCCCTCATGATGATCCTATAGTGGTGACTCTAGCAATAGTTGATTACATAGTGCATAGGATTCTTATTGACAATGAAACCTCTGCCGTTATTTTGTTTAATAATGCTTTTGAATGAATGAATATCAGCAAGGATCGACTGAGGCTTGTAGAGACTCCTCAAGTTATCTTTACAAGAGGAGCTATAGAGTCGGAGGGTATGATCTTTCTCTCTTTGTGGTTGCAGGGGACAAACCTCAGCAGACCAACGTCATGGTCGATTTTCTTGTGGTAAAGGTATCATTTAGCTATAATGTCATCTTGGGACGACCCAGGTTGTATCCTCTTGGGGAAATTATCTCAACATATCATCTACTAATGAAATTTCCTACTGAACATGAAACTAGACTAGCCCGAGGAGACCAGGGAGTCGCTACACAATGCTATGTTGCTTTTCTTCAACGAAAGCAGCAGATTTCAGAGACGTTGGCTATCGATAATCTAGAAACTGGTGATCAATGTGAGAAGTTCGCAGAACCAGTGGAGGACCTTATCTCTGCTCAACTCTCTAAAAGAGATAAGTAAAAGGTTGTTAAGATAAGATCATTGTTGCTGGAGGAGTTAAATGATGCTTTAGATTGATTTCTAAGGGAAAAGCCGATGTCCTTTCTTGGAGTCCCTCGGATATGTCGGGTATCGATCCCAAGGTCATTATCCATAGACTCAATGTGGATCTTGATTTCAGACCTGTAAGATACAATAAGTGAAGCTTTGCACCACAGAGGATCCAAGCTATGAACCCAGAGGTTAACAAACTCTTGGAAGCCAATTATGTGAGAGAGATTGACCACCCAAACTCAACGTTTTGCTTGTCTTAAATTTAATGGCATGTGGAGAATGTGTGTTGATTTCAAGGATCTAAACAAGGCGTGTCCTGAAGATACCTTCCCTTTCCCGAGGATTGATCAACTAGTGGATGCTATCAATTGCTTAGTTTCTTGGATGCATTCCAAGGATACCACCAGATCAGAATGCACCTTGATGATGAAGCTAAGACGAACTTCATCACTGAGAGACATTATAATGTTACAAGGTCATTCCCATCGGTCAGAAGAATGCAGGTGCAACTTACCAACGATTGGTAACAAAGTCTTGAAAAATCAAATCGGGCGAAATATGGAGGTTACGTCGATGATATTTTGGTGAAGAGTACACATGAAAATCAACACATAAACAACCTTAGTGAAGCCTTCGCGGTCTTGAGGCACTTCAAGATGAAGCTAAATCCTCACAAATGCACCTTTGGAGTGACCTATGGAAAGTTCTTGGTCTATATAGTTACGCAGCGGGGGATTGAGGCCAATCTGGACAAAATCAAAGCACTCTTGGAGATGAACCCTCCTCAGACTGTACATGACATACAAAAGCTCACTAGGAGGCTTGTAGCCCTTAGTCGTTTTTTTTTAGGTCCGTCAAGAAGAGCTTGCCATTCTTCAAAATCCAAGGAATGCGAAGAATTTTTCATGGACAAAGGATTGCCAGAAAGCCTTTGGCGATCTTAAGTCTTACTTGGGTTCTCCACCACTCTTGATGAAACATCAACCAAGAGAGGTTCTCTACCTCTACCTTGGAGTCTCGAATGCAGCAACGAGCTCGGTGCTGGTTAGAGAAGAGGATGGTGTTCAACGAACAATCTATTATGTAAGTCGAGTCCACAGAAGTGCTGAGATACGCCACTCTAAGGTAGAAAAATTAGCTTTCATAATAGTAATCTCAGCTCATAATTTGAGACCTTATTTCTAGGCACACGCCATAGAAGTGCTCACTGATCAACCTTTGAAGTAAATACTACAGAAGCCAAAGACGTTGGGAAGGTTTGCAAAGTGGTCTGTCGATGTTAGTTCAATATCATCAAGTGTTCATGAAATGTAGTAGAGGTTTTGAAGATTCCAGAACCGGGTTTGGAATGCAAGGAACCGGGTCAGAGAACCGGATTTTAACCAGTTCAGGAAAAGAGGTTAAAATGGGAACCGGGTCCAAGTTTGTTATAACTGCCGTTTGCAACAGTTTTAAACCGTTGCATGAGAAATCGTTGTAGAAAGCCCGCGGCAGCAGTTTTGAGTTCTTGAGTCAAAATTGGTTACAACTTCCTCAACTCCCTGATTCGAGCTCCGGCATTTATATACATTGTAAACACTTGAAGTTGCGAGCTAATTTACGTATCTTTCCCTCTGTAAACATTACTCAATCAAGAGAATTAGAATGCTAGGGTTTTATGCTCAATTCAAGCTGTGAATTGGGGTTTCTGGTTTTTCTGGATATTTCTTGTAATTGATTGATTAGTGGAGTGAATTGAGGTGTATAGAACCTCCATGGATGTAGATCACATTGATCGAACCACGTAAAATTCCTGTGTTCATCATTTTTCTTTCATGTTCTTGGTTCGGTTACAAGTAACCGAATTCTTGGTTGTTTTTCATTCAATACTGGTTTGTGTGATGTTTGTGTGTGAGAGTGACTTGATCATAACAAGTGGCGCCGTCTGTGGGAAGTATTCTCACGCAACCACAGGATAAAGATGCCAGGAATGAAGATGGATTTGGACAAATTCTCAGGGAGGAATGACTTCTACCTTTGGAAGATCAAGATGAAGGCGATTCTGGTTCAAAACGGGCTGGTAGGTGCTCTCAAGCCTGAAAGTGAATGGATAGAGACAGAAAAGCATAAATATGCAGAAATGGACCAAAAGGCTTTGAGCTTAATCATCTTATGTCTGGGAGATAATCCATTGAGGGAAGTTTCAAGGTGCTTGACTGCAATAGAGGCTTGGACCAAACTGGAAGATCTATATCAGTCCAAGTCTGTATCAAATAAGCTGTTTCTCAAACAGAGGTTGCTGGCTTTCAAAATGGTGGAAGAAAAAGACATTTATGATCAATTAGATGAGTTTTCAAAACATCTTGATGAGCTGGAAGATCTTGGAGTAACTATGGAGGATGATGACAGAGCTTTGATGGTGTTAAATGCTCTACCAAGTTCCATGGAAGGGTTCAAAGATACTTTGATGTTTGGGAGGCAGGATAAACTGAGTTATGACTCAATAATCACTGCCTTGAAGACCAAATGCCTATAGAATCAAGGAGACAAGAAGGTAACTCAATCTGGGGAAGGATTGAATGTCAAGTTCAAGAAAAATTACCAAAAGAAGAAGGGCCAAACCTCAAAGAATCCCAAAAGTGGCAACACTGCTCCAAAGAAACCTGGAGAATGGATAGAAAACAGGAAATGTTTCAAGTGCAAACAAGTAGGGCATCTAAAGAAAGATTATCCTCAGAAGATGAAGAAGAGAGAAGGCCATGGTGCAGAAGCTGCCACAGTTGAACATGAAGAAGACACACCAGAGGTCTTGAATGTTACTGAGTCAAAAATGGAGTTGGAATGGGTACTGGATACAAGCTGATCCTTTCATATGTGTCCTCATGAAGAATGGTTCCAAAACCTCAAGAAAGAAGATGGAGGGTGTGTACTACTGGGAAATGACCAATCGCGTAGGGTTCAAGGCACTGGATCAGTAAGCATCAACATGGTTGATGGGGTTACCAGGCAAATTACAAATGTAAGGTATGTGCCTGGACTTAAAAGAAATCTGATCTCCCTAGGATCTCTAATTGCTATTGGGTGTGAATTTAAGTCTGTTGATGGCCAACTACACATAACCAAAGAGAATAAACTGGTAATCAAGGGGAGACAACACAATGGATTGTTTATTTTGATAGGAAAACCAGTGGTTGGGAATGTGGGGAATATTTTGGTTAAGGATGAACTAACCCTGTGGCATAAGAGGTTGGGACACATTGGGGAAAGAGGACTGAAAGAGCTATCCACAAGAGGGATAATAAGAGAGATTGGGAATCAAACACTTGAATTCTGTGACAAATGTGCATTAGGCAAATCACAGAAACTGCCTTATGCTAAAGGGATTCACATCACTCAAGAACCTCTAGATTATGTTCACTCTGATATCTGGGGACCATCCAGAACTGAGACTCATGGAGGAGGAAAGTATTTCATGTCTGTTATTGATGATTTCAGTAGGAAAGTATGGGTGTTCATCTTAAGAAACAAGAGTGATGCCTTCACTAAATTCATGACGTGGTTGCTTCAAATGGAAACTTTGAAGGGAAAGAAACTCAAGCATTTAAGAACTGATAATGGCTTAGAGTATCTATCTACTGAGTTCACAACCTTCTGTAATGAAAGGGGAATTACCAGACACAGAACAGTCCCCTTGAATCCACAATAGAATGGTGTGGCAAAAAGATTCAACAGAACTATCCTTGAAAGAGTAAGGTGTATGTTACTTGATGCTGGTTTGCCAAAGGTGTTCTGGGGAGAAACAATAAACACAGCATGTTATCTAATAAACAGATCACCTACATCAACTCTGGGGTTCAAAACACCAGAAGAAGTATGGAATGGAAGAGTTCCAGATTACTCAGGATTAAAGGTGTTTGGATGTTTGGCATATGCTCACATGAGATCAGATAAACTTGATCCTAGAGCTTACAGGTGTGTGTTTCTGGGATATCCAAAAGGAATCAAGGGTTACAGGTTATGGTGCATGGAACCTGGGAATAAAAAACTGATGATCAGCAGAGATGTGAAGTTCAATGAATCAATTATGGGATATCATTTCTCTGGGAATCAAGGAAAGCATGATGGAGGCTCTGAATCAGAAAGGGTATCGGTTCAGGTGGAGACTCAGGTGGATCATGAAACACAGAGAGGTGAAAACTTGGCTGATCACTCCAGTGATAGTTCTTCAGAACAAGAAGATATACCACCCAGAAATCCAAACCTGAGGGATTATAGCATTGCCAGAGACAGACCAAGGAGGCAAATACAGAAACCATACTTTTATGGACAGGCTGGAAGTGTACACTATGCACTCAGTGTTGCTGAAGAAATAGAAAATCATGAACCACAAAACTTCAAGGAAGCAGTCAGTGGTGATGAAAGTGAATACTGGATTAGTGCAATGATGGAGGAAATGGAATCTTTGGAAAGAAATGGCACCTGGAAACTGGTGGATAAACCAAAGGGGCAGAAGCTGGTAAGCTCCAAATGGATTTACAAGAAGAAAGTTGAAGCTGGAGACTCAGACAAGATAAGGTATAAGGCAAGGTTGGTAGCAAGGGGTTTTACTCAGAGGGAAGGTATTGATTTCAATGAAGTTTTCTCTCCTGTAGTAAAGCATTGTTCAATCAAA
The DNA here is from genome assembly GCA_958295605.1 of Ajuga chamaepitys. Classification (NCBI taxonomy): domain Eukaryota; kingdom Viridiplantae; phylum Streptophyta; class Magnoliopsida; order Lamiales; family Lamiaceae; genus Ajuga; species Ajuga chamaepitys. Next base: position 37,660,696 of record OY282504.1, read on the forward strand.
CTACTTTTGTCAAAAGTAACACAAGAGGATATGGAGTTACAGCAGCTTGATGTAAAAACATCTTTCTTACATGGAGACTTAGTTGAGAACATTTATATGAAGCAGCCTGAGGGGTTTGTGATTCCAGGAAATGAAGAGAAAGTATGTTTTCTCAAGAAGTCATTATATGGATTGAAGCAAAGTCCAAGGCAGTGGAATAAGAAGTTCAATGAGTTTATGTTAAAAGCTGGTTTTGTTAGGAGTTTGTATGATAGTTGTGTTTATTTTAATAAAAGTTTAAGTGCTGATCCTGTATACCTATTGCTGTATGTGGATGACATGCTCATTGCAAGCAAGAGCTCACATAAAATACATCAGCTTAAGCAGAAGTTGAGTTCTGAATTTGACATGAAGGACTTAGGAGATGCCAAGAAGATTCTGGGAATGAGTATAATCAGAGACAGAGCTGCTGGAAGTTTATGGTTGTCTCAGAAGCATTATCTTCAGAAAGTGGTGGAGAGGTTTCAGATGCATGAGGCTAAGACACTGAGTATTCCAGTTAGCCAACAACTCAGATTATCAAAGGAGCAGAGTCCTAAGACAGCAGAAGAAGTAACATACATGAGAAGTGTGCCTTATGCTAGTGGAGTTGGAAGTCTAATGTATGGGATGATATGCAGCTGGCCAGACTTAGCATACTGTGTGTCTTTAGTCAGCAGATATATGTTAAATCCAGGGAAAGCTCATTGGGAGGCTTTGAAGCAGGTTTTGAGGTATCTAAAGGGAACAGTAAATCTGGGTTTGAAGTTTCAGAGGCAGGCAAACATGTTTATTCCTTTGGAAGGTTTTGCAGATGCTGATTTTGCTGGTAATGTTGATACCGGCCAGGAAGTCAATCACAGGATATGTTTTCACATTATATGGTACTGCAGTTAGCTGGAGAAGTGTGCAACAATCAGTGGTGGCTTTATCAACTACATAAGCTGAATACATGGCTTTGACAGAGGCAATTAAGGAAGCTATGTGTTTGAAAGGTATTCTGAAGGATCTGGGAATAAAGCAGGATTGTGTTACTATATATTGTGACAATCAAAGTGCATTACATATAGTGAAACATCAAGCTTTCCATGAAAGATCCAAGCACATAGATGTCAGGTTGCATTTTGCAAGAGATGTGATTGATGCAGGATCTGTAGAGGTTAGAAAGGTCCTTACAAGTGACAATGCAACTGATTTCCTAACCAAAGCAGTGCCTGGGAGTAAGATGGTTCATTGCTCAAGCCTAATTAGGCTTGAACGATGTGATTAAAATTTTAAAGAGCAAGGCAGGTTGAGGTGATGAAATACACTTGAGTTCATTGAGGTGGAGATTTGTAGATGTTAGTTCAATATCATCAAGTGTTCATGAAATGTAGTAGAGGTTTTGAAGATTCCAGAACCGGGTTTGGAATGCAAGGAACCGGGTCAGAGAACCGGATTTTAACCAGTTCAGGAAAAGAGGTTAAAATGGGAACCGGGTCCAAGTTTGTTATAACTGCCGTTTGCAACGGTTTTAAATCGTTGCATGAGAAACCGTTGTAGAAAGCCCGCGGTAGCAGTTTTGAGTTCTTGAGTTAAAATTGGTTACAACTTCCTCAGCTCCCTGATTCGAGCTCCGGCATTTATATACATTGTAAACACTTGAAGTTGCGAGCTGATTTACGTATCTTTCTCTCTGTAAACATTACTCAATCAAGAGAATTAGAATGCTAGGGTTTTATGCTCAATTCAAGCTGTGAATTGGGGTTTCTAGTTTTTCTGGATATTTCTTGTAATTGATTGATTAGTGGAGTGAATTGAGGTGTATAGAACCTCAGTGGACGTAGATCACATTGATCGAACCACGTAAAATTCCTGTGTTCATCATTTTTCTTTCCTGTTCTTGGTTCGGTTACAAGTAACCGAATTCTTGGTTGTTTTTCATTCAATACTGGTTTGTGTGTTGTTTGTGTGTGAGAGTGACTTGATCATAGCATGGTCTATAGAGCTTAGTGAATTTGATATTCACTATCAACCTCGGCTAACCATAAAGCTCAGGTTTTAGCTAATTTTCTAGTTAACTGCAATGTTGAGGACGGAGCCTAAGCTCTCAGGGATGAGGTCATATCAGAAGAAAATAGACCAAAGAAAGATCATTTATGGACCTTGTATGTTGTCGGTGCCTCCAACCTTGGCGAAAATGGCGCTGGTCTAACCTTGACCAGTCCTGAGGGAAATACCCTTGAATATGCATTAATGTTTGACTTCAAGGCATCAAACAACGAGGCTGAATACGAAGCTCTTATCATAGGACTGAGGATTGTGACAGAGGTCGGTGCTAAGCAAGTGGCATACTATAGTGGCACAATTGATGGTTCACCAGGTTAAAGGTGATTATGAAGCTAAGGGCTCTACCATGGCTCAATACCTTGGTAAGGTCTGTAACTTGATTGCCAAGCTCGAATGCTTTGAAATTAATCATATATTCCAAGCAGAGAACACTAAGGCCGATGCATTGTCTAAGCTCGCAACCTCACCCTACCAAAACTCATTAAGTGAGTCCCGGTGGAGGTTCTTCCTCGGCATAGCATTGAGGAAACTGAAGTAATGTGCGTAGCGCTAGAGCCTAGTTGGATGAATCCTATCACGGACTACATGAAGGATAGGACTTTACTTCAGGATAAACTAGAAGCGAGAAGGATTGTGTATCGGCCTGCCCGATACATGTTGGTGGGTGACAACTTGTACAAACGTTCTTACACATTGCCATGTCTTAGGTGTCTTAGCCCGAGTGAAGCTAATTATGCTCTAAGAGAGGTCCACGAAGGGGTGTGCGATAATCATTTGTGGGGTAGAGCTTTAGCACAAAAGGTCTTACCTCAAGGGTACTATTGGCTAACAATGAAAGAAGATGCTATGAGCTTCGTCAGGAAGTGTGAGAAGTGTCAGATGCATACTAATATTCTTCACTCACCGGTGATCCCAATGTCTTCAGTCTCCACACCATAGCCCTCTGTTATTTGGGGAACGAATATCCTTGGACCATTTCCTCAGGCCATTGGATAAAGAAAGCTTTGATTGTTGCTATTGACTACTTCACCAAGTGGGTCGGGGCTGAACCTTTGGCCAGCATCACGGAGAAGCAAATTCGAAGCTTTTTCTGGAAGACTATTATGTGTCACTTTAGAGTTCCAAAGTTTCTTGTCACATGGAACAAAAATTAATTTGATAATGTGCACTTTAGGGTGTTCTGCTCAGGCCTGAGTATTGACTTTAGGACAACCTCTGTCATGTACTTCTTTACCCTACCCTCACAAAACCGTCGTCAGAGACTAACCTAAGCATCAGAGGGTCTACCCCTGGGGACAACCTCGGGGTTCTATTTTGTAGGTTAATACTGACATTGGGATAACCTTAGAGATCTCAAGCGTCGCCAGACCTCGGATCCGACCTTTTCGGTTCCTGACATCATCAATAATTATTGAAAATCTATCTCATGATACAAAAATATCAAAAATAATCTTTTAAAACATGCTAAATACCATGTCGCATCAAAATAATAATTTTTTTTAAATAATTTATTAAATACAAATGAAATAAAAATAAAAGACTAAAAAAAGCTGGAATAAAAAATAAAATCTGAAAATTACCGAATAATATATGGAATAAACAAAATTATGTTAGGGATCGAGAATAAGATCAGGGGTTAGGTGGGTTCAGGTGATCGTCTGAGAAAGAAGGGGGAGGGGTATTGCATGATACAAGAAGATAACAAATATACTTACAATATTTATATTTATTTCAAACATGTGCCACTTAAGCAAAGTTGTCGGGTTGCACTCAGGGGGTGTCACATGTAATTTTAGGTATTTTTACGCTATTGTGGAATATGATTAGCATCAATTGCCACCCATAAATATAATGGATCCAGAAGTTTGTTGGGTTATGAAGCCTGAGCGACTAGAGATATAAATAACCCTTTGTTTTATTGTATTTGTGATTATCCAAAAATTAGTAAATCTCCTAGCTTGATAGTGCCCCCAGACGTAATCATTCTTGACGAACTGGATTAACAAATTTTTGTTATTAAATTCCAATTGCGCCCCAATTCCTAACAACTGGTATCTAGAGCATTAAATTCAGAGGGTCTGGTCGGAGAAATTATGATGGCTGAAAGGAAATCACCGATTGAGATGATTGATGGAATCAATTTGGGGTTCTGGGAGTTGCAAACCGAGGATTACATGTAAATATTTGTATGAAACATTGGGTACGAAACTCGAGACCATGAAAGACGATGATTGGAAGTTACTTTATAGGAAGGCGATGAGCAAGGTTCTCTGTCACTTTCCAGGAACATTACCCTCCATACGGTGAAGGCAAAAACCACCAAGGACATGGTCAAGATTCTGACGGAATGTACGAGAATGCATTAACCGCGAACAAGGTTCATCTGATTCTGCGGTTATTCAACCTACCAATGGTAGAGAGTATTGCAGTGGCTACTCATCTCAACGAGTTCAATATGATCATAGCCCAATTGAGTTCGGTTGAGATAAATTCGCAGATGAGGTACAAGCCCTAATTTTGTTATCCTTTTACCAGAAAGTTGGAGTGGGACGGTGACGGCCGTTAGTGTTCAGCAGGGAAGGTGAAACTCAAGTTTGATGAAGTTAGAGATCTAATCATGAGCGAAGAAATTTGCAGGAGAGAATTGGGTGTGGACACAGGATCAATCGAAAACAGAGGCTGTTAGGAAATGAAACTCTTACAACACACACAAACAAGTTCAAACCAAGAAAGAATGAAAATCAAACTAGAATTCGGCCAAACAGAAACCGAATGCAAAACAGAAACTGAAATGAAGAACACAAGATTTTTACGTGGTTCGATCAATGTGATCTACATCCACGGAGGCTCTATACACCTCAATTCACTCCACCAAACAACCAATTACAAGAAATAATCCTGAAAACTAGAAACCCCAATTCACAAGCCGAATTGAGCTTAAGAACCCTAGCTTTCTAATTCTAATGATTGAGAAGTGTTTACAGAGGGAAAATAACGTGTATCAACTCGCAGTCACAAGTAGATCTAATGTATATAAAGGTCTAAGCTCGAATCAAGAAGCATCAGGAGTTGTAACCAATTCAGTTTCAACTGCACAAAAACTGTTAGACGGACCTTTCACAACGGTTTTACATGCAACGGTCCTAAACCATTGCATAAAGCAGTTATAACCGATTTGACCTCGGTTCCTTCTTAACCTTCAAAAACTGATTCAGTTAAAACCCGATTCTCTAGCCCGGTTCTTCCCAACCTGAACCCGGTTCCTGATTCCTCACAACCTCTACTGCAAACTATGGTCACTTGATGAAATTGAACTGATACCTACAAATCTCCACCTCAATGAACTCAAGTGTACTTCATCACCTCAGTCTGCCTTGTCTGTTCCAGATTTAACTACATTGTTCAAGCCTTATCAAGCCTGAGCAATGAACCATCCTGCTCACCGGAACTGCCTTAGTTAGAAAATCAGCTGCATTATCCATGGTATGTACCTTCTTCACTTCAACAGATCCTGCTTCAATCACATCTCTTGCAAATGAAGTCTAACATCAATATGCTTAGACCTCTCATGAAAAGCTTGATGTTTCACCAAGTGAAGAGCACTCTGATTATCACACTGAATGGTAACACACCCTTGTCTGATCCCTAGGTCTTTGAGAATCCCGTTGAGCCACAGAGCTTCCTTGATTACCTCAGTTAAGGCAATGTATTCTGCCTCAGTTGTAGATAAAGCAACCACAGACTATTGCACACTTTTCCAGCTTACAGCTGTTCCATAAAAAGTAAAGACATACCCTGTAACAGACTTCCTTGTATCCAAATTCCCAGCAAAGTCTACATCAGCATATCCAACAAGAGGTATAACACTAGCTTCTTATTTTTGAAACTTTAAAACTACACTGACTGAGCCTTTCAGATATCTCAAGACTTTCTTCAAAGCTTCCCAATGTGTCTCTCTAGGATTTGACATGTACCTGCTTACCAGAGATACACTATAGGCCAAATCTGGCCTGCTGCATATCATTCCATACATCAAACTGCCAACTCCACTGGCATATGGAATATTCTTCATATGAATCTCCTCAGCTTCTGTCTTAGGGCACTGATCCTTGGACAGCTTGGCCTGTAGATTAACTGGAATACTTACTGGCCTTGACTCATGCATGTGAAATCTCTCCACAACCTTCTGCAAATACTGTTTCTGTGAGAGCCATAGTGTTCCAGTCTTCCTTCTTCTAATGATGTCCATTCCTAGAATCTTCCTTGCTTCCCCAAGATCCTTCATGTCAAATTCCGAATTCAATCTTCCCTTTAGCTGTTGTATCTTATCCATACTCTTACTGGCAATGAGCATATCATCCACATATAACAACAGAAATACTTGTTCAAATCTTGAACCTTTGTTAAAGTATACACAGCTGTCATATAAGCTTCTTATAAAACCTGCATTGATCATGAACTCATTGAACTTCTTATTCCACTGCCTTGGACTCTGCTTCAATCCATAAAGTGTTTTCCTGAGAAAACAGACCTTCTCCTCATTTCCTGGAATCACAAAGCCCTCAGGTTGCTTCATGAATATCCTTTCAATTAGATCACCATGCAGGAATGCTGTCTTAACATCTAACTGCTGTAGTTCCATGTCTTCTTAAGTAACCTTTGATAGGAGTAACCTAATAGAGCAATGCTTCACTACTGGAGAGAATACCTCATTCTAATCAATGCCTTCTCTTTATGTAAAGCCCCTAGCCACCAGCCTTTCCAGCCTCCACCTTCTTCTTGTAGATCCATTTTGAGCTGACTAGCTTCTGCCCCTTTGGTTTGTCTACAAGCTTCCAGGTTTGGTTTCTCTCCAGAGATTCCATTTCCTCCATCATGGCCCCTATCCAGTGTTCACTTTCACTACAATTTATTGCTTCCTTGAAACTGCTTGGCTCTTGGAACTCCAAGTCTTCTGCTACACTTAATGCATAATAGACACTTCCAGCTTGTCCATAGAAATCAGGCCTGTGGATTTTTTCTTCTTGGTCTGTCTCTACCAATGCTATAAGTTCTAAGATTTGAAATCTCAGTTTGGCCTTCATCATCTTCTGATGAACTGTTATCTTCTGGTTGAGCTTGAGCATCCTTCTCTGGTGATTTCTATTCCTCAGTAGGCTCCACCTGAATAGAAATTCTTTCAGATTCCACAGCACCAACAGCTTCTTCTTGACTTCCAGTAGAGTTATATCCCATCACATCCTCATTGAATCTTACATCTCTAATTATCAAGAGCTTCTGGTTTCCCTGTTCCAAGCACCATAACCTGTAGCCTTTTATGCCCTCAGGATATCCTAGGAATACACACCTCTGTGCTCTTGCATCAAGTTTGTCTTGCCTAATGTGAGCATAGGCCAGACAACCAAACACTCTCAAATCATTGTAGTTTGGTACCTTTCCACTCCAGACTTCTTCTGCAGTCTTAAATCCTAGAGTTAATGATGGTGATCTGTTTATCAAATAGCATGCAGTATTTAGTGTTTCTCCCCAGAAGGATTTGGGTAATCCAACATCAATCAACATACATCTAACTCTCTCAAGCACGGTCTGTTAAACCTTTCAGCAACCCCATTTTGTTGAGGATTTAATGGGACAGTTATGTGCCTTGTGATGCCCTTATCTTCACAAAACCCTGTGAATTCAGTGGATAGATATTCCAAGCCATTATCAGTCCTAAGATGTTTCAATTTCTTCCCTCTTAGATTCTCCACCTGGCTCAACCATATTTTAAACTTAAGGAATGCATCACTCTTGTTCCTTAAGACATATACCCATATTTTTCTACTGTAATCATCCATGATGGACATGAAATACCTTCCTCCTCCATGTGTCTCTGTTCTTGAAGGCCCCCATATATCAGAGTGTACATAATCGAGTGGTTCTTGAGTAGAATGTATCCCTTTAGCATGAGGCAGCTTCTTGGCCTTTTCTAGAGCACATTTGTCACAGAATTCCAGTGTTCTATTTCCCATTTCACCAATGATGCCCCTCTTTGATAGCTCCTTCAATCCTTTCTCTCCAATATGACCCAGTCTTTTATGCCACTTCATGACATCTTCTCTACTTATCACAAATTCAGCACAACCTATCACAGGGGATCCAATCAGAATAAATAGGCCATTGTGTTGCCTTCCTTTGATTACCAGCTTGTTGTGTTTAGTGATATGAAGATAACCATCTATGGAGTTGAACTGACAGCCATTTGCCACAAGAGATCCAAGGGATAGGAGGTTTCTTTTCAGGCCAGGAACATACCTCACTTGAGAAATGGTTCTGATGACTCCATCATACATTTTTACGTGAACTGATCCTGTGCCTTTAACTCTGCAGGAGTGATCATTCCCCAGTAATACACATCCACCATCTTCTTTCTGTAAATCCTTGAACCAGGATTCATTGGCACACATGTGGAATGAACAACCAGTATCAAGAACCCATTCCTTTTCCATCTTTGTGTCTGTGATGTTTAAAACTTCAGGGGTATCTTCTTGATGCTCAGTCACAACCACTTTTGCCCTCTGATTTTCCTGTTTCTTCTTCTTTTGTGGACAGTCCTTCTTCAAATGTCCAGCTTGCTTGCATTTGAAACACTTTCTGGTTTCAACCCAGTCTCCCTGTTTCTTTGCATTATGAGTTCCAGATTTGTTGTCTTTGAATCCCTGGAACTTCTTCTTTTGATAGTTCTTTTTTAACTTAATGTTCAAACCTTCTCCAGCCTGTGCAGAGCCCTTTTCTCCTTGATTTTGAAAACACTTTGTCTTCAATGCTGAGAGGATAGATTCATAGCTGATTTTTCCATCCCTTCCAAACATTAAAGCATCCTTGAAGCTTTCCATAGACTTTGGAAGAACATTCAACACCATCAGAGCCTTATCATCATCCTCCAAGTTCACCCCCAGATCTTCTAACTCTTCAATCATCTTGACAAACTCATCAAGTTGATCAGAAATGATCTTATCATCAGTGATTTTGAAAGACATCAATTTCTGCTTCAGAAATAGTTTGTTTGATATTGACTTTGATTGATAAAGTTCTTCCAGTTTTCCCCATGCTTCCACTGCATTCTTACACCTTGATATCTCCATCAAGGGTTTATCATCCAAACAGAGGAATATAAGACTCAAAGCCTTCTTATCCACTTCTGGAAACTTTGATTTCTCAGCATCAGGCCATTGATCAACAGAAAGAAGTGCAAAGTCTAGCCCATTTTGAACCAATACAGCATTCATTTTGATTTTCCAAAGTGAGAAGTCATTTTTACCTGAAAACTTCTCCACATCCATCTTCAGTCCAGCCATTGTCCCTCCCTCTTTGAATGTGTGTGCTGGTTTCCCACAGACGGAGCCACTTGTTAGGAAATGAAACTCTTATAACACACACAAACAAGCTCAAACCAAGAAAGAATGAAAATCAAACTAGAATTCGGCCAAACAGAAACCGAACGCAAAACAGACACTGAAATGAAGAACACAAGGTTTTTACGTGGTTCGATCAATGTGATCTACATCCACGGAGGCTCTATACACCTCAATTCACTCCACCAAACAACCAATTACAAGAAATAATCCAGAAAACTAGAAACCCCAATTCACAAGCGGAATTGAGCTTAAGAACTCTAGCTTTCTAATTCCAATGATTGAGAAGTGCTTACTGAGGGAAAATAACGTGTATCAACTCGCAGTCACAAGTAGATCCAATGTATATAAAGGTCTAAGCTCGAATCAAGAAGCATCAGGAGTTGTAACCAATTCAGTTTCAACTGCACAAAAACTGTTAGACGGACAATTCACAATGGTTTTACATGCAACGGTCCTAAACTGTTGCATAAAGCAGTTATAACCGATTTGACCCCGGTTCCTTCTTAACCTTCAAAAACTGATTCAGTTAAAACCCGGTTCTCTAGCCCGGTTCTTCCCAACCTGAACCCGGTTCCTGATTCCTCACAACCTCTACTACAAACTATGGTCACTTGATGAAATTGAACTGATACCTACAGAGGCAAATTAGAATCAAGATTGAATTCGAATCGAGGTAGATTGAGGTCAAGGGGAAGAAGTAGGCCTAAGAAGGACAAAAGTCAGATTGAGTGCTACAACTATCATGAATCAGGTTAATATAAAAATCAGTGCAAGACACCAACGAGGGATAACAAATAAAAAAATGCAACCACTGAAGATCGCGGATGCGTTATTCTTGAGCGAAGTAGTCCATTGGAATATTGGGTGTCAGATTTGAGAGAATCGTTTCATTCGTACAGTAGGGCTGACGTAACGAAATGCTACACTTGTGGAGATTTTGGGAAGATTTATCTTTTTGATGATGATCCTTTAGAAATTGTAGGGAAGGGAGATGTTCGGGTCAAGGTACTGAATGGAACTGTTTCGTAGTTAAGAAATGAGAGGCATAGTCCAAGATTAAAGAGGAACTTACTTTCTATTGGGTAGTTTGATGAAGAAGGATACGTTATAGACTTTTGGCTGTAATACGTGGAAGATATCCAAAGGAGCCATGGTGGTGGCTCGAGGCAATAAGGAGGAAATGTTGTATATGATAAGCAACACCCAGGATAGCATTTCTCTTGTAGGTGAAAAAATGATGCAGATTTTTGGCATTATCATCTTGGCCACATAAGTGAGAAGGCGATGAAAGTATTATGTTCAAATAGGGTAAGTTGTCAGCCTTCATGACAATTGAAATCGGGTTATATGAGGATTTAGATGTTTTCATGAAGTGGAAGATTCTTGTAGAAACTGAGATGGGTCTCAAAGTGAAGTGTTTGAGATCTGATAATGGTAGAGAGTACGAGCTCCGTGAGTTCAAATAATTATGTGCAGCTAATGGAATTCGCATGGAGAAAAGTGTGAAAGGAACCCCTAAGCAGGACGGTGTTGCAGAACATATGAACATGATTTTATGTGAACGTGCTAGGAGCATATGATTGAACTATGGGCTGGGCGATTGCAGTTAATACATCTGCTTACTTGATAAACAGAGAAAATTGCATACAAGAGGAGGCATGGACTGGTAAGGAGGTAAATTTGTCTTTTCTTCAAGTATTTAGTTGTGTTTCATATGTTCATATTAATGCTGCTGATAGAAGTAAGTTAGAAGGTAAATCCGTTAAGTGTGCTTGTATTGGATATGGTGGTGATGAATTTGGCTATCGATTTTCGGTTGAACATAATTGTAAGATAATTCGTAGTTGAGATGTCATATTAGGTGTATCTGAATCTGTTTGTTCTAAGAAACAGGTCATCGAGGGAGCAAACGACCAAGTGGTTGTTGATGAAGGACCACATATACCACAACAAACAATTATGCTACAGAGGTCCACAAGAATACATGGATCACCTGATAGGTATTCTCCCTCCCTTTATTACTTGTTGTTGACTGATCTGAGTGTTACGTAACGGCTACACGTAGTAACCAGGTGAGCAAGTGGAAACTTGTGATGGATGATGAGATGAATTCGTTGAAGGCTAATGAAACTTGGGAACTATTAGGAAATTTATGTTTAGTTTTGATGATGAAAAAACCTCCTGTAAGGTAGGAACTAGTGCCCCCAGAAATTCTGTAAATCTTGATAGATAGGGTTAGTTTAACTTGGGCAGAAGTAACAACAAGGCCATCAAGGTTACTTGAAGCAACAAATTCCCTATCACAACAAGGAAAGAGACTGCAGTAACCACATAGTAAGGTTGCATATGCCCATCCAACATACATCATTGCTTGCAGCAAGGAAAGTAGAACTAGCAAGCAAACGGGAGTCATGTCCACAATGTGGAAGTCAAGGTCAAAAGTCCGGATATTCAAATTCAAAATATAGCTAGTGGATACAAGTTTAAACCCTTGTACTAACTATCCAAGAGCGTCGGTAACGTCACCTGAAAAAAAATCAAAAGCAACACTGGACACTAACACCAAGCCGCAACCACTCTGACCTACTTTCTATGAGAAAGGACAAACAACTCTTTGCCGTACAAGGAGCATTAAATGTTAACTGGATTATTTCTCTCTCTTCAACGAGAAAGAATCCCAACTGCTATAAATTGAAGGAGATGAAGGACGAAATAGAGGCTACTAAAACTCAAGCACTCAAAATTACTTAGCATCAAGCACTCAATATTCCTATTCAAAGCTTCAAAGCATACACTCTGATAATCATACCAGTGTTTATTCAAAGTATACAGGAGCAAGATACCAAGCAACAAGCAACCTAGTTAAGATCAAAAGCTGCAACAACTCTCAAGTCAAGGCAGCTCTCAAGCTTTACTTCGGTCCTAATCCTTCTCTAATCAGGAAGCTTGCCAACATCTTAATTATATACAAGTTTAAGGTCAGCTACCAAAAGTTGAAAAAAAAAAAACTTTCATTAAATCAACCTCACAAAAGGTTTTTAAAACGGGGAGTCTTCATTTGAAATCGGGATTCAAAGGCCGGATTCAAAGCTGACTTCTGTTTTGAAGAATGTGTGCATGATGGAGTAGACATTTGAGGATAGAAAAAACTCTTGTAAGGAGCTAAGTTGGACTTAGATATTGGAGTAGCTAAGTTGGAATGTGTGTAAACTACTTAGTGAATTTTCTCGTTGTGTGAGAGAAGAGTGGACGTAGAAGGATTACCCCCACCGTTGAACCACTATAGATATTGTGTCTACTTTTATATTATTTTTATTATTGTTGTTGGCATATTACCTATCTACTGCATAGATTTATAAGAAAAAAATTTAAGCATATTTCACTACACGTAAAACTCCCTTGAGCATTGCTTACTGAAGTTACTCCAGGCCAGTCTGCTTTGTGCCGACTGCCGGTGTAAGCTTACTATACTTGCTGTTAGGTTTAAGAACACTTACAACAAACACACAACAAGATTCAACTCAGAAATGAATGAACAATGAACTGAAAAACGGCCACTAAAAAATCGAACGCAAAATCATAAATGAAACAAAGAACACAAAGCTTTTACGTGGTTCGATCAAGGTGATCTACATCCACGGAGGCTCTATACACCTCAATTCGCTCAACTAATCAATCAATTACAAGAAACAACCCAGAAAACTAGAAGCCCCAATTCACAATCCGAATTGAGCTCAAGAACCCTAGCTCTCTAATTCTAATGATTGTGTAGTGTTTACAGAGGGAAAATTACGTGTATCAACTCGTCTTTACATGTAGAACAAATGTATATAAAGAGCTAAGCTCGAATCAAGAAACTCTGGAAGCTGGAATCAAATTCAGTTTCAACTGCATTTTAAACTGCTACACGTCTTCAACAACGGTTTTCCATGCATCAGTCCAAAACCGTTGCGTATTTCTGTTATAACCGTCACCAACCCGGTTCTCCAATAACTTCCAAATCTGATCTGAAATTATCCCGGTTCTCCGGTCCGGTTCTTCCCAACCCAAACCCGGTTCCTGATCCTACTCAACCTCTACTACAAGACATGCTCACTTGAAGAAATTGAATTGACACCTACAAATCTCCACCTCAATAAATTCAAGTGCACTTCATCACCTCTTATTGTCTTCTCTTCTCCAGGATTAATCACACTGTTCAAGCCTTATCAGGCTTGAGCAATGTACCATCTTACTTCTAGGAACTGCCTTAGTCAAGAAATCTGCCGCATTGTCCAAAGTATGCACTTTCCTAACTTCAACAGAGCCATCTTCAATGATATCCCTTGAAAAATGAAGTCTGACATCAATGTGCTTAGACCTTTCATGAAAAGCTTGATGCTTCACCAAATGAAGAGCACTCTGATTGTCACACTGAATAGTCACACAGCCTTGTCTTATTCCCAAGTCCTTGAGAATTCCTTTGAGCCATAAAGCTTCTTTGATTGCCTTAGTTAATGCAATGAACTCTGCTTCTATTGTTGACAATGCAACCACTGACTGTTGCACACTTTTCCAACTCACAGCTGTACCATACAAAGTAAAGACATACCCTGTAATGGATTTTCTAGTATCCAAATTCCCTGCAAAGTCTGCATCAACATATCCTACCAAAGGTATGGTATTTGCTTCTTGTCTCTGGAATTTCAATCCCATACTGACAGACCCCTTCAAATATCTTAACACCTGCTTTAAAGCTTCCCAATGTGATTCCCCAGGATTTGACATATACCTGCTTACTAGAGACACACTATAGGCCAAGTCTGGCCTGCTACATATCATTCCATACATTAAACTGCCACCACCACTGGCATATGGAACATTCTTCATGTGAATCTCCTCAGCTGCAGTCTTAGGGCACTGATCTTTGGATAACTTTGTCTGTAGATTAACTGGAATACTTACTGGTCTGGACTCATGCATATGGAATCTCACCACAATTTTCTGCAGATACTGCTTCTGTGATAGCCATAATGTTCCAGTCTCTCTCCTTCTAATGATATCCATTCCTAGAATCTTCCTGGCTTCCCCTAGATCCTTCATGTCAAATTCTGAATTCAACTTTCCTTTCAGCTGTTGTATCTTGTCACTGCTCTTACTGGCTATGAGCATATCATCCACATATAACAACAGAAACACTTGTTCAGCTCTTGAACCTCTGTCAAAATATACACAGTTGTCATATAAGCTTCTTATGAATCCTGCACTTATCATGAACTCATTGAACTTCTTATTCCATTGCCTGGGACTTTATTTCAACCCATAGAGTGACTTCCTGAGAAAACAGACCTTCTCTTCAGTTCCTGGAATCACAAAGCCCTCAGGTTGCTTCATGTATATCTTTTCAACCAGATCTCCATGCAGGAATGCTGTCTTGACATCTAGCTGCTGTAGTTCCAAGTCTTCTTGAGTGACCTTTGATAGAAGTAACCTGATAGAGCAATGCTTCACTACTGGAGAAAATACTTCATTATAATCAATGCCTTCCCTTTGAGTGAAGCCCCTGGCAACCAATCTTGCCTTATACCTGATCTTATTAGCTTTTCCAGCCTCCACCTTTTTCTTGAAAATCCATTTTGAGCTTACTAGCTTCTGCCCTTTTGGTTTGTCTACAAGCTTCCAGGTTTGGTTTCTCTCTAAGGATTCCATTTCCTCCATCATGGCCCCTATCCAGTGTTCACTCTCACTGCAACTCACTGCTTCCTTGAAACTGCTTGGCTCTTGAAACTCCAAGTCTTCTGCTATACTCAGTGCATAGTATACAGTGCCAGCTAATCCATAGAAATCAGGTCTTTGGATTTGTCTTCTTGGCCTGTCTCTTCCTATGCTGTAGGTTCTGAGATTTGCCATCTCAGTTTGACCTTCTTCCTTTTCTGATGAACAGTCATCTTCTTGCTGAGCTTGAGTATTTCCCTCTGTTGGTATCTGCTCCTTATTAAGCTCCACCTGGACAGAAATTCTTTCAGGTTCCACAGCTCCATCAGCTTCCTCTTGGCTTCCAGTAGAGTTGTATCCCATCACATCTTCATTGAACTTTACATCTCTACTTATTAGGAGCTTCTGGTTTCCCTGTTCCAAGCACCATAACCTATAGCCTTTTATGCCTTCAGGATATCCTAAGAATACACATCTCTGTGCTCTTGCATCCAGTTTGTCTTGCCTAATGTGAGCATAGGCCAAACACCCAAACACTCTTAAGTCATGATAGTTTGGTGTCTTTCCACTCCATACTTCTTCTGGAGTTTTAAATCCTAGGGTTGATGATGGTGACCTGTTGATTAAATAGCATGCAATATTTATTGTCTCCCCCCAGAAGGATTTAGGTAATCCAGCATCAATCAACATACATCTAACTCTCTCCAGCACAGTTCTGTTAAATCTTTCAGCAACTCCATTCTGTTGAGGACAGTTCTGTGCCTTGTGATGCCCTTCTCTTCACAGAACTCTGTGAATTCAGTGGATAGATATTCCAAGCCATTATATGTCCTAAGATGTTTCAGTTTCTTCCCTCTTAGGTTCTCCACCTGATTCAACCATGTCTTAAACTTGAGGAAAGCATCACTCTTGTTTCTCAAAACATGTATCCAGGTTTTTCTGCTGTAATCATCAATGATGGACATGAAATACCTTCACCCTCCATGTGTTTCTATTCTTGAAGGCCCCCAAATATCAGAGTGTACATAATCCAGGGGTTCTTTAGTGAAATGTATCCCTTTTGCATAGGGTAGTTTCTTTGCCTTCCCCAAAGCACACTTGTCACAGAAATCCAGTGTTCTATTTCCCATTTCACCAATGATACCCTTCTTGGATAACTCCTTCAACCCTTTCTCTCCAATATGACCCAGTCTTCTATGCCACTTCATAACATCTTCTCTGCTTATCACAGATTCAACACATCCTATCACAGGTGATCTAATCAAAATAAACAGGCCATTGTGTTGCCTTCCTTTGATTACCAGCTTATTGTGTTTAGTGATGTGAATATGACCATCTAGGGAATTGAACTGACAGCCATTTGCCATAAGAGAACCAATGGATAATAGATTTCTTTTCAATCCAGGGACATACCTTACTTGAGAAATAGTTCTGATGACTCCATCATACATTTTAATTTGAACTGATCCTGTGCCCTTGACTCTGCAGGAGTGATCATTTTCTAGTAGTACACATCCACCATCTTCTTTCTGTAGATTCTTGAACCAGGATTCGTTGGGACACATGTGGAATGAGCATCCAGTATCAAGTACCCATTCCTTTTCCATCCTTGTGTCTGTGATGTTCAAGACTTCTGGGATGTCTTCTTGATGCTCTATCATTGCCACCTCTGCCCTCTGAGTCTCCTGCTTCTTCTTCTTTTGTGGACAGTCCTTCTTTAAGTGTCATGTTTGCTTGCATTTGAAACACTTCCTGGTTTCAACCCAGTCACCTTGTTTCTTTGCATTCTGAGTTCCAGATTTGTTAACTCCCTGGGACTTCTTCTTCTGGAAAATCTTCTTGAACTTAATGTTCAAGCCCTCTCCACCTTGTGTAGAACCCTTTTCTCCCTGATTTTGAAAGCACTTGGTCTTCAATGCTGACAAGATGGATTCATAACTGATTTTTCCATCTCTTCCAAACATCAATACATCTTTAAAGCTTTCCATGGATTTTGGAAGAACATTTAATACCATCAGGGCCTTATCATCATCCTCCAAGTTCACCCCCAGATCTTCCAGCTCTTCAATCATCTTGACAAACTCATCAAGTTGACCAGAGATGACTTTATCATCAGAGATTTTGAAGGACATCAATTTCTGTTTCAGAAATAATTTGTTGGATATAGACTTTGATTGATAAAGTTCCTCCAGTTTTCCCCATGTCTCCACTGCATTTTTGCACCTTGAAACCTCCCTCAAAGGTTTATCACCCAGACATAAGAATATCAAACTCAGAGCCTTCTTATCCAATTCTGGAAACTTGGATTTCTCAGCATCAGGCCATTGATCAACAGGAAGAAGTGCAGAGTCTAAGCCATTTTGAATCAGCACTACATTCATTTTGATCTTCCAAAGTGAGAAGTCATTCTTACCAGAGAACTTTTCCCACATCCATCTATACTCCAGCCATTCTTCTTCTTCTTTGAGTTTGTGTGTATGTTTCCCAAGACGGCGCCACTTGTTAGGTTTAAGAACACTTACAACACACACACAACAAGATTCAACTCAGAAATGAATGAACAATGAACTGAAAAACGGCCACTAAAAAACCGAACGCAAAATCAGAAATGAAACAAAGAACACAAAGCTTTTACGTGGTTCGATCAAGGTGATCTACATCCACGGAGGCTCTATACACCTCAATTCACTCAACTAATCAATCAATTACAAGAAACAACCCAGAAAACTAGAAGCCCCAATTCACAATCCGAATTGAGCTCAAGAACCCTAGCTCTCTAATTCTAATGATTGAGTAGTGTTTACAGAGGAAAAATTACGTGTATCAACTCGTCTTTACAAGTAGAACAAATGTATATAAAGAGCTAAGCTCGAATCAAGAAACTCTGGAAGCTGGAATCAAATTCAGTTTCAACTGCATTTTAAACTGCTATGCGTCCTCAATAACGGTTTTCCATGCATCTGTCCAAAACCGTTGCTTAGTTCTGTTATAACCGTCACCAACCCGGTTCTCCAATAACTTCCAAATCTGATCTGAAATTATCCCGATTCTCCGGTCCGGTTCTTCCCAACCCAAACCCGGTTCCTGATCCTACTCAACCTCTACTACAAGACATGCTCACTTGAAGAAATTGAATTGACACCTACAAATCTCCACCTCAACCAGTTTCTTGCAGTGAACAACAATCATGTGCTCAAAGTATTTGAAAAAGAGAAAATCGAGTTAGAGGTTTAGTCATCTCTCTAAACCTCTACCATTTGAGACCAAGAAGTGGTATCAGAGCGGTAGGTTTCACACACCGATTGTCTTTGGTAGCTAAATCAGATCCAACCATTTTCCAATAAAAAAATCATGGTTATTAGAAAGAAAAATATTTTTGAGTAAAAAAGCCCCAACAATGGAGACTTCTTTAACTAAAGCTACCATGTTTTCCTTTCAGCAATATGAGTACTGGGTTAACACTACAAGAAATATTACCGATAGTGACTGATTTTAGTGACGGACAATTTTTGTCACAATCTAATTACGGACTAGTGACGAAGTACCCACAGAGGGACTATAAGATTGTTTGAGTGTTTATGACTGAATTAGAAAGAAAAAAAATAGTCATTAAACTATAGTAACAAAGAGGTTAAGAAGGTGGAATATAATATTTCAAGGTTGTGACGGAAATATTCCGTAATTAATCTTGTATTGACGGATTAGTGACAAAATTTTAGTCGTTGCTATGTAGTGACAGAAATATTCCGTCATTACGTTCTCGGAATATAATATTTCAAAATTGTCACAGAAATATTCCATCATTAATTTTGCATTGACAGATTAGTGACGGAATTTTAGCCATGGCTATGTAGTGACATAAATATTCTGGCAATAGGTCCTCGGAATACAATATTTCAAGATTGTGACGGAAATATTCCATCATTAATTCTTTATTGACGGATTAGTGATGGAACTTTTGTCGTTGCTATGTAGTGACAGAGATATTATGACGTTGTTCTAAGTTTAAAATAAAAAAAGGAGTGACCGAAATCTTCTGTCATTACGTCCTCGAAATAAAATATTTTAAGGTTGTGACGAAAATATTCCATCATTTATTTTGTATTGACGAATAAATGATGGAATTTTAGGCATATCTATTTAGTAACGAAAATATTTCGTCACTATTCTAAGTTTAAAAAAGAAAAGTGCTTCTAAGTTTAAAAAAAAAAAAGTGCGAGTAAAAAACTAGCGGGGAGTAATAAACGTGAATCCATGACATATTGTGTGAAACTTTCTTTTTAAACACACTTATTCACTGATGATATTCCTAATTGAATTTCTCTCAATTCCTCCACTACTTTGTTGCAAGATGAACTTTTCTACCTAATTTGTCATCTAGAATCTCAAGTTTGAGATTCTTTGCACACGAATCATGTGCTTCATTACTGTCTCTCTATAACATATTTTACACAAATATGTATCTTCATGCCATAGATTTTAAGGTGGCGTTTGGATTGAGGCATATAATACATGGATTTTAGGTTTATGGATTTCACATCCACCCAAATTAAAGTGGACGTGAAATCCATCCCAAATACATCAAATGTTAGTTGGAAAGGAAAGTGATGGGGTTCAAATCAATATCAGACTTAATCAACCTGAGGTTAGCAGTTCCTACCTCCTGTGAACCAAACTAGCTTGTTTTCCTTCTTTCATTGAGGTTTTAGTAGTGTTTGTCAGCTGAATGAAGTTGAGTGTTTGTCGTTTAACTCACTCAAGAATTGAGTCCCTAGCTGATCTATTAAAAATACCCTCTATTCAACCTTCGTTTTCGAGCTAATTCTTTTCTTTAGAAAATAATCTTTTTACTTAAGAATTCAATTCTACTTATAATCAATTCTTAACTGGGAACTTGTAACTGACTAATTAGTAGCCTCTAGCCACTTATAATCACTATTATGAGCAGCATCCCTAAAAAACCTGAGTTGTCCCAATGGGCATGATCGCTTTTTAGATGCCCCCACTCAACAGGAAGATACTAGACTCTAACTTAAGTCTTAATCTATTGTTCACATTAAAAGACTTGGAGTAACAACCTCTGACTGGTGGCGGTAGAGATGCCAAACTTTTACTGTAATATACCCTGATATCTTGAGTTAAAGTAGTTTCCTCATTAAATAAGAATTACTACTAAGTTCAGAGTCTGTTGATTATCAAAGGTTTCTTCAATAGAGAAATCGCCTTCCATTCCATACTACTAGAACCGTTTTCGATTTCTTCTCTGTTCTAACACTAACACCCTCATACAGTTCATATGATTCGGTTGAAACCATTTAAGACTATCTCTAATTCTAGTACACATCTAATTGTTATGACCTCCTAGTCATAATCTACTTATCACTAAAGACAAGGTAAATTAAGAAGCAACTAACTAATTGTGTTCTACGCCATGGTCTAGGTGTAAGTGAGGTGATTTCACACATATGTGCTTACTAAAACTAAATCTACATAAGATTTTGTTCTTAGAATTGACATTGTGGTAACTTAACAGAGGGTATGACCTCGAAAATTCACTTTGTTCCCAATCATCACCCATATCCAACCGTCATATTACCACAACTCAATCCTGAAGTAAAACAAAACCTACAATTGTTATAGGTGAGAATGCAAGGATTCTTCCAACCCATAACCCCTACTGAAATAAGCAATCATGTTCTCAACACGATTTTACTATGTTGATCACACTCAAGTTGTATAAACAACAAGTTGATCACACATAACATGGGGTTCAACACACAGTTAAATGTCAAGGATCATGAAAGCAAGTTAATGCTCTTAACTATATCCCATTTATGAAAGATGACTTTGCCATTACATGCTTACGAAGCATCTGTAAAGACACTTGTATCAACATCGTAATAAAGTCCATGTTCATTAATCGGCAGATGTAGCATCTATTCGAATGTTGACTTAGCCCTGTGATCACCGTTGATCTGAGCCTAACATTTAGTCAGCTTAAAGGAAAGTCAACTAACTCGAAAAATCGAACGATAAGGGTGGGATTAGATTAGATATATCCAATCAAAAAGTCATTGTAAACTTATTCAGAACACTCACTAAGGAACATGACCTATAATCCTATGTGATTCATTGCTCATTAGTTCCATTTGAATGTACTAACAAGTTTAAGGTCATGGGTACACTTCGCCAATTTCTCCCGAAAAATACTATATCATTTTCACACCCCAACCCAGTATCCAGTTTCTAGATTTTGATTAAACTCTTAGATAGATTTAAATTTCCAAAATTTGAAATCCATAGAGGATAATAGAACTCAGAAAACAGGCCATTGTGTTGCCTTCCTTTGATTACCAGCTTATTGTGTTTAGTGATGTGAATATGACCATCTAGGGAATTGAACTGACAGCCATTTGCCATAAGAGAACCAATGGATAATAGATTTCTTTTCAATCCAGGGACATACCTTACTTGAGAAATAGTTCTGATGACTCCATCATACATTTTAATTTGAACTGATCCTGTGCCCTTGACTCTGCAGGAGTGATCATTTTCTAGTAGTACACATCCACCATCTTCTTTCTGTAGATTCTTGAACCAGGATTCGTTGGGACACATGTGGAATGAGCATCCAGTATCAAGTACCCATTCCTTTTCCATCCTTGTGTCTGTGATGTTCAAGACTTCTGGGATGTCTTCTTGATGCTCTATCATTGCCACCTCTGCCCTCTGAGTCTCCTGCTTCTTTTTCTTTTGTGGACAGTCCTTCTTTAAGTGTCATGTTTGCTTGCATTTGAAACACTTCCTGGTTTCAACCCAGTCACCTTGTTTCTTTGCATTCTGAGTTCCAGATTTGTTAACTCCCTGGGACTTCTTCTTCTGGAAAATCTTCTTGAACTTAATGTTCAAGCCCTCTCCACCTTGTGTAGAACCCTTTTCTCCCTGATTTTGAAAGCACTTGGTCTTCAATGCTGACAAGATGGATTCATAACTGATTTTTCCATCTCTTCCAAACATCAATACATCTTTAAAGCTTTCCATGGATTTTGGAAGAACATTTAATACCATCAGGGCCTTATCATCATCCTCCAAGTTCACCCCCAGATCTTCCAGCTCTTCAATCATCTTGACAAACTCATCAAGTTGACCAGAGATGACTTTATCATCAGAGATTTTGAAGGACATCAATTTCTGTTTCAGAAATAATTTGTTGGATATAGACTTTGATTGATAAAGTTCCTCCAGTTTTCCCCATGTCTCCACTGCATTTTTGCACCTTGAAACCTCCCTCAAAGGTTTATCACCCAGACATAAGAATATCAAACTCAGAGCCTTCTTATCCAATTCTGGAAACTTGGATTTCTCAGCATCAGGCCATTGATCAACAGGAAGAAGTGCAGAGTCTAAGCCATTTTGAATCAGCACTACATTCATTTTGATCTTCCAAAGTGAGAAGTCATTCTTACCAGAGAACTTTTCCCACATCCATCTATACTCCAGCCATTCTTCTTCTTCTTTGAGTTTGTGTGTATGTTTCCCAAGACGGCGCCACTTGTTAGGTTTAAGAACACTTACAACACACACACAACAAGATTCAACTCAGAAATGAATGAACAATGAACTGAAAAACGGCCACTAAAAAACCGAACGCAAAATCAGAAATGAAACAAAGAACACAAAGCTTTTACGTGGTTCGATCAAGGTGATCTACATCCACGGAGGCTCTATACACCTCAATTCACTCAACTAATCAATCAATTACAAGAAACAACCCAGAAAACTAGAAGCCCCAATTCACAATCCGAATTGAGCTCAAGAACCCTAGCTCTCTAATTCTAATGATTGAGTAGTGTTTACAGAGGAAAAATTACGTGTATCAACTCGTCTTTACAAGTAGAACAAATGTATATAAAGAGCTAAGCTCGAATCAAGAAACTCTGGAAGCTGGAATCAAATTCAGTTTCAACTGCATTTTAAACTGCTATGCGTCCTCAATAACGGTTTTCCATGCATCTGTCCAAAACCGTTGCTTAGTTCTGTTATAACCGTCACCAACCCGGTTCTCCAATAACTTCCAAATCTGATCTGAAATTATCCCGATTCTCCGGTCCGGTTCTTCCCAACCCAAACCCGGTTCCTGATCCTACTCAACCTCTACTACAAGACATGCTCACTTGAAGAAATTGAATTGACACCTACAAATCTCCACCTCAACCAGTTTCTTGCAGTGAACAACAATCATGTGCTCAAAGTATTTGAAAAAGAGAAAATCGAGTTAGAGGTTTAGTCATCTCTCTAAACCTCTACCATTTGAGACCAAGAAGTGGTATCAGAGCGGTAGGTTTCACACACCGATTGTCTTTGGTAGCTAAATCAGATCCAACCATTTTCCAATAAAAAAATCATGGTTATTAGAAAGAAAAATATTTTTGAGTAAAAAAGCCCCAACAATGGAGACTTCTTTAACTAAAGCTACCATGTTTTCCTTTCAGCAATATGAGTACTGGGTTAACACTACAAGAAATATTACCGATAGTGACTGATTTTAGTGACGGACAATTTTTGTCACAATCTAATTACGGACTAGTGACGAAGTACCCACAGAGGGACTATAAGATTGTTTGAGTGTTTATGACTGAATTAGAAAGAAAAAAAATAGTCATTAAACTATAGTAACAAAGAGGTTAAGAAGGTGGAATATAATATTTCAAGGTTGTGACGGAAATATTCCGTAATTAATCTTGTATTGACGGATTAGTGACAAAATTTTAGTCGTTGCTATGTAGTGACAGAAATATTCCGTCATTACGTTCTCGGAATATAATATTTCAAAATTGTCACAGAAATATTCCATCATTAATTTTGCATTGACAGATTAGTGACGGAATTTTAGCCATGGCTATGTAGTGACATAAATATTCTGGCAATAGGTCCTCGGAATACAATATTTCAAGATTGTGACGGAAATATTCCATCATTAATTCTTTATTGACGGATTAGTGATGGAACTTTTGTCGTTGCTATGTAGTGACAGAGATATTATGACGTTGTTCTAAGTTTAAAATAAAAAAAGGAGTGACCGAAATCTTCTGTCATTACGTCCTCGAAATAAAATATTTTAAGGTTGTGACGAAAATATTCCATCATTTATTTTGTATTGACGAATAAATGATGGAATTTTAGGCATATCTATTTAGTAACGAAAATATTTCGTCACTATTCTAAGTTTAAAAAAGAAAAGTGCTTCTAAGTTTAAAAAAAAAAAAGTGCGAGTAAAAAACTAGCGGGGAGTAATAAACGTGAATCCATGACATATTGTGTGAAACTTTCTTTTTAAACACACTTATTCACTGATGATATTCCTAATTGAATTTCTCTCAATTCCTCCACTACTTTGTTGCAAGATGAACTTTTCTACCTAATTTGTCATCTAGAATCTCAAGTTTGAGATTCTTTGCACACGAATCATGTGCTTCATTACTGTCTCTCTATAACATATTTTACACAAATATGTATCTTCATGCCATAGATTTTAAGGTGGCGTTTGGATTGAGGCATATAATACATGGATTTTAGGTTTATGGATTTCACATCCACCCAAATTAAAGTGGACGTGAAATCCATCCCAAATACATCAAATGTTAGTTGGAAAGGAAAGTGATGGGGTTCAAATCAATATCAGACTTAATCAACCTGAGGTTAGCAGTTCCTACCTCCTGTGAACCAAACTAGCTTGTTTTCCTTCTTTCATTGAGGTTTTAGTAGTGTTTGTCAGCTGAATGAAGTTGAGTGTTTGTCGTTTAACTCACTCAAGAATTGAGTCCCTAGCTGATCTATTAAAAATACCCTCTATTCAACCTTCGTTTTCGAGCTAATTCTTTTCTTTAGAAAATAATCTTTTTACTTAACACCTTCATAAGGTCAAAATAGCGCCTTAAGAGATGATTTATAACTACGCTTAATAATGATGTATGTGATTTATAAGTATAATGTTGAGTTTCTCTAGCATATGAATGCCTTGTAGTATGGTGGACATGAATCTTGAGTCCTTGGTATAGTTGAACAGTCAACAAATGATCAATTTCTGATCTAATGCAATTGAAGAAGCGCTCACGTCTGCTTGTGTTTCTTTAGAAAGGATTGTCATTTCATGGTTTTTCACATGTACAATTCGGTTTGGAAATATTATAGTATTATAGTATTGATCGCATGCATAAAATAGTGGAAAATGTATAAACTTTCTGCTAGCTGAAAGTGTTGAGTTTAACAGGTTACTGGAGAAGGAGATGACAAATATTTGATTGCTAATGCTCAACAACCAGTTTGTGCCTATCATCTAGATAATTAGATTCATCCTTCACAAGTACCTTTGAGGTGTAAGTCTATGTTAAAAGGAAGCCCCAATTCGCTTGTCTTGGTTTCCTGTAGTTTTAATGTTATCTTGCTGTTGTTTTAAAGTACCTAAGAGAATAATATTTTTAGCTACGTTGCTTATATATTTTTTCTTTTGACATTGTGATTGTATCAGATATGCAGGATACTCTTTGTACTCTCATAAAGAAGTAGTTCACGTGGTCGAGATACTATAGGAATATTCCGTGTTCATCAGTTTGAAAAGGTGGAACACTTCTGCTTAACTAGGCCAAATGGGAACGATTCATAGGAAATGATTCATAGCAGATGGATGAAGAGATGCTAAAAAATTCTGACAACTTCTACAAATTGGTTTATTCTTCCATCCTGTTTATGAATTAATCTCTTTCTGAATAATAGCTAACATATAACATAGTACCTGCACCTTTGTGTTGAAGTAGAAACGATTTATAAACGAATTTCTTTATTTTTATATTGATTTAGCAATGCATTTTTTTGTTTATTAACTTTGTTTCTGGTTTAGTTTCCGCGAAAAGTATTTGGGAAAAATTTATTAGGTTATCACATAGATGTTATGAAATTCGAAAGTTTGAGGTTTATATGCATCCATTTCTTAATTTTTTTTTTTTTTTTTAATTTGTATTTTTTTATTTTTTTATTTTTTTCTTTGGAAGATATAGTTAACTACTATACAACACACTTTTTCATTGAGTGGAACCATTTATTATAGATCAACCTTATTTGTACAATATGACTGAAATTGAATATTTTATTTGCACTTTTGCTGTCTATTGAAATTGAATACTGCAGATACTCCAAGTATTTGCAATATGAGGTTGTTTATGTCCGCAATTTTACTGTTGTTGATGGCGAGGTGATTTCATATATCCTAATAAAATTTTGGATATGATGTTATCCAATAGGAATAAATTACGAATTGCAAAGTACAAAACGAGAATTTGGCAAAATCAAACCATTCTTAAGCAATAAAATAATATGTAAAGAAGATTGAAGGTGAATAACTGGCAGTGTTTTTCTTTCGAATCTTTGGTTTACTTAGATCAATTGTCTTTTATGATTTGAGCTATGTAAACTGTCCGATTATTCGAAAAGCGAACGAGGTTGGAGAGGATCCAATAACATTGAGTGGCGGTTTTGCCAAGAGACTAGGTGATCATTTTTATTAAAATTTCCAATCATAATAAAGAGGTTGAAAGGTATTTTTCATATGTTTGAATGTTAATTACTTTACCACACTAAAACTGTGGGGTTTGGGGGGTATTACATGAATCTTGTGGTCTTTGACAAAGAACTCTTAGTAAGTCCACCCCCTCCCCCCATTATATGTAATATTGGTTATTTGTATGTTTTGTTTCAGGTTGGTGAGATAATTGACAGGTTTGAGAAGAAAAGTTTCACTCTAAAAGGTACAACTTTTGCTCTGATTTGTTAAAAGGACAAAGCATTGCACGTACCAGGGCTCGGGGTTAATCATTGCATCAGTATGGAGGAAATCGAGAAGGCTTCCGTTATACTTTTCAGTGGAGACATGAAGTTGTTGCTCGATATTGCCATGAATCGTTACAAGCATCTCTGAACAAAGTATGTTGATAACAAAATGGAATTTCTGCAGATGTGCAATTTTGGGATGTAAACAATCACAAGATGGGGATGTGTGGAGTATCACTATCTAAAGGAGTAAAAAACGTGTGGAGCCTTCTCAGCACTCATCGTAAGTCATAGCTTTTAGAACCAAGGTTCCGAGTAGCTTTTGCCTCGGCTAGTTGATGTGTTCTTTATTTGTTACTAATGAGTGACCTAAAACTGAATACCCATAAAATGTAATCTTTGTAGAATATAGGTAAAATGATTCAAAAATAGGCATGGAGTTCTGTCGTAAGGTTGTGGAGCCTAACTTCTTGAACAAGAAATATTCTCTAGTTTGGTACTTAAATGTGAAAATATGCTCGTTGTATTGCACTCCGGGTTTTGATTTCGTGCAACCTGCCTCTTCTTTTCTTTTCTTAATTTTTTTCCCCTGTGTTGTGAAACTACGACTTTGATTAACAATCTTAAGAAAATACAATCCGCATCTGTTTATCACCTTTTCAGTTGATGTTGGATCTTTTATTGCAAAATACCGTTTTATTTTTTCTGTCAACTGTCTTCCGCATTCTATTTTGATTGGTTTAGAATCTTGGATCTTAACATTTAGTTATCCAAATCAACTATAGAATACTAGTGGATTACTAAAGTGACAAGGAATGAAATTCTGAATACTCATTTGTTACACAAATATGTTGGCATATCCTAAATATTGTCTGTATTAAGTCTTAGAAATGTTCTTGCATGAGTTGAGTGCAAATTGCAGTCATTGGACAATTGTTGATGTTGGATTCTTGGAATAGGCATCTGCGTATTTTTTTTTTTTGAAGATTGAATATTCGGTTCCTCTCCCCAATTCAAAAATATTCTTCTCAATGGTGAAAGTTTGGAGAAAGGCATATTAGGTCCCTGAACTTTCATTTTTTTTTTTTTTTCTAATAAAAAATTTGGGTCCTTTTAACATTAAGAGGGTGTTAGCTAAGCTTATTTTAAGCATCTTGCTTGTTCTCAAGAACTTATAAGTTGTCAAAAAGTTTGGATAGTTGAGCTTAATAAGTTCTTTTAAAATCTTATAAGATGGTGAGGTGTTTGAAATTATAAGGTCTTTCACTGTGTAATGACTAAAGAGGACGTCATTACTTTTACTGATTTCCCCATCCCCAGCAAGCCGCTCGAGCCACCCCCATCTGCCACCCCCACCTCGCCCTAGTGCAAACCAAATTAGATTGGATAAAAATAATAGGAGTATTTTTATAAATTAAGAGTTGCTTTTAAGGTTGTGAAAAAATAAGATGACGTAGATGAACTTATTCATTGTGGAGCTTATTTTTAGATCTCAAGTTATTTAGGGTATTATTTTGCCAAACATCTTTAAAGAGCTTATAAACTTTTAAACATCTTATAAGATGTTTTAAGGAGCTTACAAGTTCAACCGAATATCCTCTAAGTCTCATATTTTTTAGCTTTTAATTTGGTTTGAACTGGATCCCTACATTTCCATTAATAGTCTTTGTACTTGCAATTTTATTTGGGTCTCTTTACTTTCAATTGTAAATGTTCAATCCTGTACTTTTTTTTTTTTTTTTCAAATTAGAGGTCACTGCACTTCCATCTGCAAAATTAAATCCTTGTGTGAATTGGTTCTATGTACATTCATTTGTATACAAATTTGGTTCTGGTACTTTGCCGCTTGCTCTCCTACTATTTAACGTTGATGGTGTCTTACTATTATGCAGATTAATGCGAGGTGGGCGTAGTAACAACACGACAAATGGTTTGGTTCAGCAATGCAAGCATATATGTGTGTGTATGTTGTGTAGATAAATTGGTAAATCGCAAACCTAAGAACTTTGTCAATTGTCAATAGTGGTGGTGTGTCAGAACTATTTTGGCGCATGCATGTTGACTTGTAAAAAGTATTGATGGTCATTTATTGTATTATATAATGTTTTTTACGATTTTTAAATTTTATTATCATAGTAGGTTCTACGTTTAAATATAAATAAAATTATAGAAAAATAATCAAATAACATAGTGACGGAAATTTTTTGTTACTAAGCTTCATAGGTAAAAAAACAAAACAATTGTACTGTATAGTGACGGAATAGTGACAATTTTTTGTTTTTTTTTTTCTTTTTTGTAACGGAATAATTTCGTTACTAATATAGGCAAGACAGTGACGGTAAATTCCGTCATTAATTTGTGACAAAAATATTTCATCATTAATCATGTATTGACGGATTAATGACGGAATTTTAGTTGTTGCTATATAGTGACGGAAATATTCAGTCATAATTTTATGACAGATTATTTTAGAATTGTGACAGAATCTTCGTTACTAAACTAGTGACGGAATGAAAAATCCGTCATTATCGGTTTAGTGACAATGATTTTTGTAACAGAACATTTCCGTCAGTAATTCGTCACTACTCCTTCTTTGTGATGGATTTCACATACCACACACATTCCACACACTATACACAAATTTCACACTCACTACATAATTTTTACACACTACACACATTTCACACACTAATAATACACTATACACATTTCACACATTTTGCACGCACTACACACACTTTGCACATACTACACACATTTCACACACACAAAATAAACACTACACGCCTTTCAAACAGTTCATACATTGTACACAAACTACACACATTTTACATATTTCATACACATTACACACATTTTACGCACCATACACACAATTCACACACACAACACACATTTTACATACTACCCACCTTTCACACATTACACACATTTCACACGCTTCACACACTATACACACATGTTACACGCTATACTCACATTTTACACATTACACACATTTTACACACCATACCCATTTCACACAATATGCATACATTGTATGCGTTTTCGCACATTTCACACACTATACACACACTACACACATTATACATATTTCACACTTTACACACAGTACACACATTTTATACACTTTACACACACTATACACATTTCAAACACTATACACACATTTATCACACAACACATATTTCACACACATTCTACATATTTCACACTTTATACATGTAATGCACATTATACACACTATAAACACATTTCACACACTACACACACACTACACACATTCTACATATTTCACACTTTATACACATTATGCACATTTTACACACTATACACATTACAAACATTTCACACACTATACACAAATTTCACACACACAACACACATTTTACACACTACAATTTCATACTCTAAACACTCACTACACACATTTTACTCACTTCACACACACTATACACAGATTACACGTGTTTCACACATTTCACAAATTAAACACACACTACACACATTTTAAATATTTCACAAATTCTAAACACTTTGCACACACTCCACATATTTCAAACACTATCACACACACTACACACATTTTACATATTTCACAATTTACACACATTACACACACTACACATTTCACACTTCACACTATAAACACAATATACGCGTTTTCACACATTTCCCACACTACACACACACTACACATTTCACACACTATACACATATTTCATACACTACACACATTTCACACACTGCACACATTTCACACACTTCACAAACTATATACACACTACACACATTTCACACACTATGCACACACTACACACATTTTACACGTTATACACGCAAGAAAGCATTTTACACACTGTACACATATTTTACACACGATATACATTACACACAATATACATATACTACACGCGTTTTCACACACTATGCACATTTCACATATTTCACACACTTTGCACGCATTACACACACTACACACTACACACATTTTACACATTCTAATACATCACCTATTCCAATATAAATCATTTTCAAGATTTTCCCATGAAACAAATACTTCACAGCCACACAAAAGTCAAATACAACAAAACTACGACAAGCTTTGTTTGGATACGATGTAATTCAGAACTTACCAGCAAATGATGCCTCATATTACATGTCAATCCTCGCTCCATTTAAACAACATATCATCTGCACATAAAAAAATATTAATTGTTAGAAGTCAGTTATTATTTTCAAGTTATTGTTAAAGCAATTATCACAATATATATAACTGAAGGATGCTATAAGGGTGTTTGGTCAAAGTGTATAAGCATCTCAAATCACACTATACACAAACTACACATATTTTACACATTTCACACACTATACACACACTTCACACATTTCATACATTTCACACAAATACACACACAACACACATTTTACACACTATACACATATTTTAAATACTACACATTTCACACAATACACACACAACACACATTTTACACATCATACACATTTTACACACTATACACACACTATACACATTACACACACTATACACAAACTACACTCACACTACACATTTTACACAATTCACACACTATACATACACCACACACATTTCACACACTATGCAGACACTACGCATTTCACACACTATGCACACACGACACTCATTTCACAAACTATACGTACTACACACATTTTACATATTTTAGACTTTACACACATTATACACACACTATACACATTTCAAATACTACACACACATTTCACATACTACACACATTTCAAACACTATACACACATTCCACACAATATACATATTTCAAACACCATACACACATTTCACACACTATACACATATTTCACAAACAACACAAATTTTACACATTACACACTTTTCACACAAGACGCACATATCACACACTTTTCACACACTACACACACTTTGCACACATTTCATACACACAATACACACAATACACGCGTTTCACACAGTTCATACACTGTACACACACTACACACATTTTACATATTTCACATATACTTTACACACATTACACACATTATACGCACCATACACACAATTCACACACTATATATACATTTCACACACACAACACACATTTCACACACTATACACGCACTACACACATTTCATACACTACACACACTATACGCACATTTTACACACTATACTCATATTTTAGACGTTACACACATTTTACACACTATACACATTTCACACAATTTACATACACTGCATGCGTTTTCGCACAATTCACACATTATAAACACACTACACACATTTTACATATTTCACACTTAATACACATTTTATACACTTTACACACACTATACGCATTTCAAACACTATACACACACTACACACATTTCACACATTATACACATTTCTCATACACAACACACATTTCATACACTATACACAGACTATACACACACTACACACATTCTACGTATTTCACACGTTATACACATTATGCACATTTTACATTATACACATTTCAAACACTATACACATTACACACTATACACAAATTTCACACACAACACACATTTTTATACACTACACACATTTCACACAGTAAACACACACTACACACATTTTACTCACTTCACACACATTACACACATTACACGTGTTTCACACATTTCACACATTAAACACACACTACACACATTTTAAACACTATGCACACACTACACATATTTCAAACACTATTCCGCACACTACACACATTTTACATATTTCACACACTTCACACACCACACACATTTCACACACTATACATACACTACACATTTCACATACTACGCACACTATACACACATTTTACACGATATACTCACATTTTACACATTACACACATTTTACACACTATACACATTTCACACAATAGACATACACTGCATGCGTATTCGCACATTTCACACAGTATACACACACTACACACATTTTACATATTTCACACATTACACACAGTAAACACATTTTACACACTTTACACACACTATATACATTTCAATTATTATACACACTATACACACATTTCTCCCACACAACACACATTTCATGCACTATACACAGACTATACACACACTACACACATTCTACATATTTCACACGTTATACACATTATGCACATTTCAAACACTATACACATTACACACACTACACACACTACACACATTTCACACACACAACACACATTTCACACACTACACACATTTTACACACGTCACACACATTATACACACATTATACGTGTTTCACACATTTCACACACTACACATATTTCACATACTACACATATTTCACATACTACATACATTCCACACACTATACACAAATTTCACACACACTACATAATTTTTACACACTACACACATTTCACACACTAATAATACACTACATACATTTCACACATTTTGCACGCATTATACACACTTTGCACACTTTTCACATACTACACACATTTCACACACACAAAATAAACATTACACGCCTTTCACACAGTTCATACACTGTACACAAACTACACACATTTTACATATTTCATACACATTACACATTTTCCGCACCATACACACAATTCACACACTGTACACACATTTCACACACACAACACACATTTTACATACTACACACCTTTCACACATTACACACATTTCACACAATACACACACTATACACACATTTTACACGCTATACTCACATTTTTACACATTACACACATTTTACAAACCATACCCATTTCACACAATATGCATACACTGTATGCGTTTTCGCACATTTCACACATTATACATACACTACGCACATTATACATATTTCACACTTTAAACTCAGTACACACATTTCACACACTATACACACATTTCTCACACACAGCTGACATTTCAAACACTATACACACACTACACACATTCTACATATTTCACACTTTATGCACATTTTACACACTATACACATTTCAAACACTATACACAAATTTCACACACACAACGCACATTTCACACACTATACATACACGACAGATATTTTACACACAATACACACATTTTATACATTACACACATTTTAAACACTACACATATTTCACATAATATACACAAACTACACATATTTTACACACATTTCACACACTTCAAACGCACTATAAATACAATACACGTGTTTTCACACTATACACTCACTACAAGCACTTCACACATTTCACACAAAACTATAGCATAAATTAAAGAGAATTTTCAAGCAATTTCTCCGCAAACAATTCTTTCCCCTGAAACAGAAACAAATGCATTCACATTTTTCATGCATTCTATATCTAATACATCACCTATTCCAATATAAATCATTTTCAAGATTTTCTCTTGAAACAGGTACTTCACAGCCACACAAAAGCCAAATACAACAAAACTAAGACAAGTTTTGATTGGATACGATGTAATTCAGAACTTACCAGCAAATGATGCCTCATATTAAATGTCAATCCTCGCTCCATTCAAACAACATATCATCTGCACATAAAAAAAATATTAATTGTTAGAAGTCAGTTATTATTTTCAAGTTATTGTTAAAGCAACTATCACAATATATATAACTGAAGGATGGTATAAGGGTGTTTGGTCAAAGTGTATAAGCATCTCCAATCACACTATACACAAACTACACATATTTTACACATTTCACACACTATACACACACTTCACACATTTCATACAAATACACACACAACACACATTTTAAATACTACACACATTTCACACTATACACACACAACACACATTTAACACATCATACACATTTTACACACTATACACATTTCACACACTATACACAAACTACACACACTACACATTTTACACAATTCACACACTATACATACACCACACACATTTCACACACTATGCAGACACTATACGCATTTCACACACAATGCACACAAGACACTCATTTCACACACTATACGTACTACACACATTTTACATATTTTAGACTTTACACACGTTATACACACACTACACACATTTCAAACACTATATACACATTTCACATACTACACACATTTCAAACATTTCACACACTATACACACATTCCACACACTATAGACACATTTCACATACTACACACATTTCAAACACTATACACACATTTCACTCACTATACACACATTCCACACACTATAGACACATTTCACATACTACACACATTTCAAACACTATACACACATTTCACACACTATACACACATTTCACACACTATAGACACATTTCACACACCACACAAATTTTACACACTTTGCACACACTATACGCATTTCAACCATTATACACACACTACATACATTTCACACATTATACACATTTCTCACACACAGCACACATTTCACACACTATACACAGACTATACACACACTACACACATTCTACGTATTTCACACGTTATACACATTATGCAGATTTTACACACTATACACATTTCAAACGCTATACACATTACACATTATACACAAATTTCACACACACAACACACATTTCACACACATTTCATACACTACACACATTTTACACACATCACACACACGTCACACATATTACACGTGTTTCACACATTTCACACACTGTACACACACTACACACATTTTACATATTTCACACATTTTAAACACTATTCACACACTACCCATATTTCAAACACTAATACACACATTTTACATAGTTCACACATTTCACACACTACACACATTTCACACACTATACACAAACTACACACATTTTACACACACACTAAACATCTTTCACAGGCTTCACACACACGATACTCACATTACACGTGCTTCACACATTTTACGTATTGTACAAATGTGTAATGCGTGTGTGAAATATGTAAAATGTGTGTAGTATGTGAAATATATGAAACGCGTATAGTGTGTGAAGCGTGTGTAGCGTTTGAAGCGTGTGTAAAATGTGTGTAGCGTATATTGTGTAGTGTGTGTGAAATGTGTGTAGTGTGTGGTAGTGTGAGAAATGCATGTAATGTGTGTCGTGGGTAAAAGGGTGTGAAATTTGTAAAATGTGTTTAGTGTGTGTATATTGTGCGAAAACGCGTATTGTATGTTAGAAATGTATGAAATGTGTGTAGACTGCAAAATGTGTGTACAGTATGTAAAATGTGTGTATAAATTTTAGTGTGTGCATAGTATGTGTAAAGTGTGTGAAATACGTAAAATGCGTATTGTGTCTATAATATGTGAAACGCGTGTACTGTGTGTATAGTATGTGTATTGTGTGTGCGAAGTGTGTGAAATATGTGTAGTGTGCATAGTGTGTAAAATGTGCATAGTGTCTAAAATGTGCAGTGTGTGAAATATGTGTATAATGTTTGAAATGTGTGTAGTGTGTGTATAGTGTTTGAAATGTGTGTAGTGTGTGTATAGCGTTCGAAATGTGTGTAGTGTGTGTATAGTTTGGTAAATATGTAAAATGTGTACGGTATGTATAGTGTGTAAAATGTGTGAAAACGCAGGTATCGTGTGTATAGTGTGTTTAGTGTGTAAAATGTGTAGTGTATAAAATGTGTTTAATGTGTGAAATGTGTATTATACATAGTGTCTGAAATGTGTGTGGCGTATATTTAGTGTGTGAATTGTGTA
Source organism: Ajuga chamaepitys (assembly GCA_958295605.1). Classification (NCBI taxonomy): domain Eukaryota; kingdom Viridiplantae; phylum Streptophyta; class Magnoliopsida; order Lamiales; family Lamiaceae; genus Ajuga; species Ajuga chamaepitys. The sequence continues at coordinate 37,697,349 of OY282504.1, forward strand.
AAATGTGTAAAATGTGTAATTTGTGTATAGTGAGTGAAATATGTGTTGTGTGTGTAGTGTTTAAAATGTGTGTGTAGCGTATAACACGTGTGTAGTGTGCGTATAGTTTAAGAAATGTATGAAACGTGTGTAGTGTATGAAATGTGTAAAATCTATGTAGTGTGTGTATAGTGTGTAATGTGTAAAACATGTGTGCAAAATGTGTAGTATGTATAGTGTGTGAAATGTGTATAGTACGTTTATAGTGTGTGAAATGTGTGTAGTGTGTAAAATGTGTGAGTGTGTGCATAGTGTATGAAATGTGTGTAGTGTGTGTGACGTGTAAAAACACGTGTACTGTGTGTTTGAAGTGTTTGAAATCCGTGTAAAATGTGTGTGAGGTGTGTATATAGTGAAATGTGTGTAGTATGTAAAATGTGTGTAGTGTGCAAAATGTGTGTGTACTGTGTAGTGTGTAAAATGTGTATCGTATGTGTATAGTGTGTGAAATGTGTGTAGTGTGTGCATATTGTGTGAAATGTGTGTAAAGAGTGAAATAAATAAAATGTGTCTATTGTATCTATAGTGTGTGAAATGTGTGAAACGCGTGTAGTGTGTGTATAGTATATGAGAAGTGTGTGAAATGTGTGTAGTGTGTGCATATTGTGTCAAATGTGTGTAAAGTGTGTGGAATATATAAAGTGTGTGTAGTACGTGTATTGTGAGTGAAGTGTGTGAAACGCGTGTGTGTGCATAGTGTGTTAAATGTGTGTAATGTTTAAAATGTGCGTTGTGTGTGTGAAGTGTGAAATATGTAAAATGTGTGTAGTGTGTGTAAATTGTGTAAAGTGTGTGAAACGCGTGTAGTGTGCGTGTAATGTGTGCGCGAAGTGTGTGAAACGCGTATAGTGTGCGTATAGTGTAAAATCTGTGTAGTGTGCGAAATGTGTGTAGTGTGTGTATAGTGTTTGAAATGTGTATAAAGGATGTGAAATATGTAAAATGTGTGTAGTGTGTGAAGTGTGCGAAAATGCTTGTATAGTGTGTTTGAAGTGGTGAAAAGCGTGTAAAATGTGTGTATATTGTGTGAATCGTGTGTAGTGTGTAAAAGATGTGTAATGTGTAAAATTACTGTATAGTGTGTAAAATGTGTTTCGTGTGTGTATAGTGTGTGAAATGTATGCATAGTGTGTGAAATGTGTATACACACATTTTACACATCACACACCTATTACACACTATACACACCCTAAGCACAAAAAATACTTACATAAATATTGCACGTGCAACAACGAGATAATCCTCAACTAGATTACACTGCATATTGGAAGGTGTCAAATAGTTAAAACCAGAGATGGTACACAAACGTTTGCAAGGCACAATATAATAAAAATTTGTACGAGACAAAATTATGTCATCGTAATAAATCACAAAACATGCTGAATTCTAAATTTAGTAATGCCCTTAAAATGTCACATTAACTTATATTTGCAATCAACAGAATATAAATTTAAAGTGAGATTCAGGAAGGCAGACCTTGCCCATGAAGTTGACAAGAGTTGAAGCAAACTTCTTTGGGTTCTTCCCTCGAACGAAATAATACAAAACTTTGGCCATATCCTGCATAATAAACAATATTTTCCACTCAACAATCAATATGAAATGAACCATGCTACTGTAGATGGTAATCGATGTACCACTAATATAGAGTGTAAACCATATAAAGTAGAACATATAAAGCAAGCCCGAAATGGAGAAATCATAGAGAAACACAGCCATCCTAAATTAGAATAAGAACGGAATGAAGAATATTTGATCCCCAGAAAGAGAAGATAGATTTTCTAAAACTACTGCGTGTACTAAATTTACTTTGAGAAGGCTACTCTCAAATTGTTTAAGGTGTTTCATATTTTGTTAAATGTGATATTGCTGCCAACCTTAAAATAAGTATTGCCCATCAATCTTAAAACATTGAGAGAGGGCAGAGCAGGACAACTGATTGAAGTATTAAGCTGTCTATTTGAAAACAATACTGAGATGGACCATTCCTCGTTTACACATCCTACTGACCCAACCCTTCTATCTATCTTCTCTTGGTCCAAATTGATGCCCATAAGTGAGCACTTCTCCACATTAATTTTCAAGCCCGACATGCTGCTGAAAATCTTGCGGACCCTCATGATCCATCTTAGATTGTCCTCTTCAGCTTTAGGGAAGAATATTGTGTCATCCGCAATGAAGGTGAGAAAGTTCGACCTTATTCTTCCCAACATCCAAGCCTTTGACTAATGAACCTTCTTTAGCCCTCTCAATTGATCTGCTTAATCCATCCGCACCAAATTGAAAGCGAAAGGTGATAATGAGCCTCCTTGTCTAAATTCCCTAGATGCTTTTATCTTACCTCTAGGTTTCCCAATGATAAGAATTGAGAAGTTCGTGGTTTGTAGGCAGCCCCAAATCCTTTCTTCCACAAAACAAATTCCAAGAATTCTCAATCAACATGGTCCTACCTTTTTTGAAATCGATCTTGAATACCAAACCCTTCTTGCCAGATCTTCTACATTCCTCCACAACTTCATTTGCAATTAGGATCGGATCGAAAGTCTGTCCCCCTTCAATGAAATCGTTTTGATGATCATCCACTGTCAATGAGATTGGTTCCTTCAACCGGTTAGCGAGAACTTTGGCAACAGTTTTGTACAGGCTAGTAGTGAGACTAATCGGTCGAAATTCTTTGATGTTGAGGGAGTTCCCTTCTTCAGAATTAAACAAATATAAGTCTCACTCGTCATTATCACATAAAACATTTTTATGTGCCTCGTGCCTAGGGCACCAGAATCAATAGACCACAATGATTTATGGGGACAGTGGTCTAAAAGTGCTTCAACAGCATATGTAACAGGATATACCAACTCAGGAGACTCTGAATATAGGTATTCAGCTAGCATATCATGGATCTCAGGAGATCCATTCCTATGTGCTCCAGAATCAATAGACCACCTGTTGAGAAGAGATAAATCTATTAGTGCATTCAAGACCAAATATGCATAAATACCATAAACCCTGGAGAAGAGAAGAGCTAGTAGTGCATTCAGGTCCAAATAACAATAAGCTTAAAATAAAAAAACCTTAGACCATCCCATTGTTCTAGCATAATGAAACTAGATTGTACTTCCAAAAATTAGGAACTCCATAATAGGAAATTGACCACATTCTTTTGATGGAGTTTTAGCAGTTTACTAATGATGAATGACCTCATCAACCTTCACTCCTTAATCAGCTCTACCCGTTATCATAAAACTCAACTTGGTTTTTGGTCTCTGTAGGGTCAAGTCTATTCTTCCTCTCTCACAATCACTCCCTGATTCCTGTTGGGAACTAGCTCAGTTTTTAGGACATGGCACTTGGATGCACAATACCTGAGTAACCTATCATAAATAATGAAATCCGGTTCATCATGAGTCCCAGGCAAAGAATTAGCTGAGATCATAGCGCTCTGATTTCTCCACCGACAAATATTAATGTCAAACACAGTCAATAGGTGCAGACAGACATGAAAACGTTTTTGATGTTCTGATGTTGCAGGAGATGGGAGCTAGAAGGACAGTCACAAAAAGTTCAACGCAAAACAAATTTATCTGGTGTAGCCAAACAAAATAAAATTTAGTAGCTGATTAAACACCTGTTGCTGATTTTAATCCTTATAAATAGCAATGTGTATTATTATTGTCTGCCACTGGAGTCATTTTCGAATTGAAAGCTGCAGTAAGGGTTTCTGGATCAGCATAATCACATTCACATGTTCATCTACCTAAGACAGACTAATGCATTCTTCACAGGATCAGATGATGAATATAGATCAAACCACTGTTGTAAAATTAGTCACACTGCATGAAGAACTTGAGGGGAGGAGATGTCAGCAAACCAGCACTACACAGGGAGTGATGATTTTATGATGTAATATTCTTTTTTTTAATCGTATCTTGATGGTGCACATACATTTTCATCTTTAGCCATCATGCTGGGCCAAATATTCACTTTTTCAGGGGGGCTTAACTGAGGACAACTTCCATACTGTAATTTCATCAAATCTGCTATTCCTTTAGTCTTAAAGATTTGTTATTCTAAGAATCAACCCCAATCTTGCACTAAAACAGGGTATAAGTTTGTCAAGGAAGAACATTTATGTAGCTTTTGAAACATACAATTTATTTAGGATATTACATGTGTATATGTTTTGTATGTGCTGTATCCAACTACTAAGTGTGTGAGGCTTGCTTGCATCTCTCTGAAAGTAGCTACCAGGAAAGAACAAAGCTGAGGACAAGGGCATGAGAGAAGCAAAGATGATAGCTCCCTACTTAACTCACCATTGCTGGGTTACAACCAAAAAGATTCTCCATCTGAATCTAGTGGCTGACTTAACTATTTCCTATGTGCACAGTTCAGCAAAGTCTGTCATCAGCTTTAGATAACCCTTCTTGTAACGTACCCATAAATAATATAGAATCTCATTTTTTGTTTATGATCGTGTACTTTAACCCAATCTATGAAGCTAAGATACCGTTATACGCCAAATTAGAATGCCAATATATCTGAGACAGCTTTATTTGTAGAGGTAAATATTATCCAGAATTTTTTATAGAAAATACAACATTTGAGATTACCCTCCACTGCTTGAAAGATAAGCTTGAGTCTTAAAAGCAGATATCTCACCTAATAGCAGCTTTCCAATATGATAAGCAACCCTCTGAGCGTGTTTTTGCAGCCCCAAGAGCTTCAGAAAGTTGCTGCATATCTTCATCATGCGCTAGGTCCAAATGTTGTGGCACAGACATCCTTGGGAACTTGTTGTATATTTGCGAAATACGATCTGAAGTAGAGTCTCAGAATTTAAGTCAGATAAAACCAAAGTATAGTTATGAAGGTCACAGGAGCAAGCGGTGACAAAAATATTTGCGTCTTTAGTTGTTGATGAATAAACACAGAAAGGGCTAATTACTGATCGAACAAGGACTAAGTCAAAATTAATCATGCCAAAGAAGGATTATTCGAGTAACAATGCACATTCAAAGCAGTCATTAGATTTAGTAAAGTTGTATGTAATAGACCCTCTTCATCAGAAGCCAAAATTGGTGGTCTTGTTTGAACTTCCAGTTTCCTTAGGCACAATAATCAAGGTGAGTGAAATATTTTTCCTGCTTCCCGCCCTTGCCCTTAAATTTTATGGGTTTTTATCAAATTAGACATAAAAATACCCCTTCAGGTGGAGCTTGATGGGATTTGGGCATCTATCATTGGTTGTCTATAGGGATATAGAAATTGGTGTAGAATCAATCTTAAATTCATTCATTAATATCTAACTCCTTTTTCCTATTTGAGCTCCTCGGAATTGTTAAACACCCAACACAATACCATCAAAATGCCTGAGCAATAATTTATTTGGTTCTGTAGCTGTTAAATTATCACGAAATTATGGAATCTTTAAACTTTTGGCAAGAAATAGATTAAACGCAGCAAATAATAAGCAACAATGTGGAAAACTGTATGCAGAAATATAGAATTCGTATGCTTAATGTAGTTAAGCCGTCAAGCAGGAGAAGTCGACTCTCCTCACTAACTCTGTTTGTACACAATTACCAGTGCTAGGTACGATATCTAAGTAAGCTAGATGCGAACACAGAGCTCAAAAGGGATGGAACTAACCAAGAGTGTCATCATCGTAAGGAAATTTTCCTTTAACAAGTGTCTCCACAAACAAACAGCAAGTTCAGTCCCACATGTAACCTGAAGTGAGTACGAATATAGTTCATCAATAATTTGAACTTAACAAAGGCATGAAGCTTGAAATCTCCAATATTTGAGTAAAAGGTGCCACATGAGTAAAGATTGCTTGAGTTGCTAAATCGTTTTCAGCATTACCGATTTCCCAAAAAAAAAAGATCTTGGCTCAACTCTCAACTTAAGATCATTATTTACCAGAATTTTCAGGCATATTTATTTATATGGTTAATATTTACACGGGATTTACAAAAACACCCATTCCAGCATTTGTAGGACTTTGGAAATGGATTTTGTTGTTGAACAAGCTAGATAAAATCATCCATATGCTACAAAACATGATCATAATGAAAAAACTTTGACCTGTCCATTCTCTAATTGTGTGCAAGCACCTGACTGAAGAATTTCTAAAGCTTCCACATACCTATCAGCTGAAGCATATCTGCGACCAATCAAAAGAGACAAGATTAAATAATGTCTCTACGTCGGCAGACCTTGACAGTAAATATGCAAAATAAGAACCACCAGCCAACACACACAACAACAATTAATTTCTCCTATAATTTATAGATGGAGTTTAACAGACAGATTTATACATTTGTTGAGCACCACAGTAGTAACCTTCCTCTGCAAATTTCTTAATCTTCTTAATGTTCTGAAATAAGGTAAAAATAAAAACAATTATATCATATTTAGAACACAAAAGTAACCAGAGCGCAATAACAACACAAATGTTGAAAAGAGGAAAGCAAATGAAGTAGTATTCGAGAAAGATTGATATAGAGATTGAAGAGAATCATGATAATCCAACCTCTTGAGCCGGCGCTAGTGCGACCCGCTTGGTCCTCTCCAACGACATAGCACACAATTAACACAAGGGAGAGAAACTCTGTGCCCCCAAATTATTTAGAAAACAATATTCCTGAATTTCAAACTTGCAGCGGTTCTTTTGTTTTATTCTCAGCCTTCTTTTTCTTTCTCTTTTAAATTGTTGGATCTGAGTGTGAAGTGGTTCGGTACGGTCTCCCGAACCCAAACATCTATATGTTATGCACTGAAATTTTTGGTTGCCGAAAATTCATATCTTCTTATCTTCTTATATATAAAAATAAAATTGTTCCAAATTAGAAACTTCAAAATTTTCCCACCCAAATACACCATCTATTTCTAGAAATCACAATTTTTTGTAATTTTGACCAGCCACCCCGTATTCTGTCACTGTTCCTCGCCTAAAAATATTCCCGAATTAGATATGCAATGGATTAAGGAAAGTGTATAATTGTTAATTATTGACTTTCCCATGATATGTTGAATTAATAATTAATATGATTGTTTGTACAAGGTAAATTGACCGAATTACCTGAATCATTCAATTGACAGAATATTATGCATGATACAATTTTCCAATGATCCAATCAAATCATGGACAACTTTGCAAAAAATCCTATATATAATGTCTTCTTCACATTCAGTAGATTTTCACATATTCACGAATCTCGATTGTCGCTAGCATATATACGCTGTTTTCCATTGTTCTTGGGCTCCGACCGTCTGTCAATTAATAATACAGATTATATAGATTATTTCAAATATCAATTTCAAAAACTTATGTGCATTTCATATGGCATCGTAGTGGCTAATAGTGTAACTTCTGGTGTACAGCATGTGAAAAAGTGCTTAAACGTGTATAACTCGTACGACGCATACGACTTCTGTGTAACTATATTTTTTCAAGTAGCTCTTATCTACTCTATTGCTGATATACCACTTATATCTGTGATACCACTTATATCGTAATTTTTTTCTTATCTTTTGTGTTTTTTTTGCGATTCGCGCTGCCTTCTTTTATAATGCACGCTGCTGAGTTTTTTACACCTTATATATATAATGCACACTGCTGAACTTTTGACACCTAAAAACATTTCTTTTCAATCAAAATCCATTCTCATTATCAGAAGTCATAGACATTTGTACATAAAAATCTGTTAATTCATTTGTGGAGTACCGTATGCTTAAACAATGAAGAGGACTCATAGATCAACTACAATATGGCAAAAACACAGATCAAAGGCACAATAGAGTTCAGGTAATTTCAATGCAACTAAATTGAGAGTGCCTATATTTGTTCTGATTATCTGCATATATTATGAGTTCAATTAATTTGATCTACCTAATGGAAATAGCAATTATTCAAGGCAATAGGATATGTTTGTGCAGTCAGATATTCTTGACTAAGTTAGGCATACATAAATGGCTATTTGGTTGTCGATCTTCTGTACTAATGCTATTACCTTAACAGTACTATAAATGATCTCATAATCTTAATATTTGAAGACCGAAAAGATAGACGGAAAAAGAGAGTCAGGATTTCAAATGTTAACTCGTAACATATTTACTCGATGTAATACGCATTATGCTTCAATGTAGTTAGCTTAACTAATCATTTGGTTCTATAAAGCCACATATATCAATCTACTTTTACTTATCTTATATTAGATTAACTAATCATTGCATTTTATAAATCCACGTATATATCAACCAATCAATTTCCTGTATGTGAAGTATTTATATGCAATATTTGAACTGAAATAGGGATAAATAAATATGGCCAGGTTGTCCTCCGAATCCGGAAAATTACTACTCCAATAGTTGCTAAGCAAAATCATAAAGCTCAACAAAGATTAAAAATATTTCTGAATGTAATAACGCATATATATTTTAATGGCAGAACATTATATGTCGAATATAAATCAGAAGTCAAAATTACCTTAGGTCGGAACCTTGTGCCTTTGCCTTCGCAAACCGGCGGAACCAACTTCCGCCGCAGCGATGGAAGATTGGCCTCTCTCTCTCTCTCTCAACATCAGGATCATTTCTCCAGAACACACCCTTTAGAAAACCCTGGAATTGTTATAAATTCGATAATTGATTTGCATCTGGTCGAGTCAAACAACTGACGAATAAAAAATTAAGCACACATACAACAATTATGATAAATTTTAGAGCAAATACATACGAATTACTATTACATCTCACCCGTACATCCAAGGAGGTATAGCGAGCAGAAACCCTCAAGCCCGGAAAAATACCAAATTATTAGGCGGCCTCTTCGATGAAATTCATAAACCTGCCTTGAACTCTTCATCGCTGAAGGCGATGCGAAACAAAGAAACAGATTAAAATAATTTCTAATAAAAATGCATTCAAATTGAGTAATAAAGTAAGGAATAAACATGCCCTAAATCTCTTATATCCCCTCAAACTGAGCCCGATGAATCCAGATTTCTCTACCCCATAAACTCCGAACTGTCCTTCAAACTCCAATTCCGGAATTTCTGCTATTACTCGCTGTCCTGAACTTTCTTTAGGGTGCGTCGGCTATGGGAGACTTTTAGTATCATCTAATTTAGGGATTGTGTTTTTATTTTTTCATGGTTGAATAAGTGATGTAGAAGGAGGTGAAGAGGCGTGCCCATGGTGTACTTCAACACCGTCTATTCAAGTGTAGAAAAGAGGACTTTGGAATAAGAGGGCGTCTAGCTGAGATTATTCCAAACATAAACTCTAACATCTTAATAGGATGTTTTTAGAATTTATAATATGTTAAATCTTATTTAAAAATAAGTTGTTGAAATGTTTGATTATAATAAGATGACGAAGCTTATAAAATGTTAGTAATGACATTTTTATAATTAAAGTGATAAAAGTTAAAGTAGTAAATTAAAACAAGATCTCATCTGAGAAATAAGTTGGACCCTCCTTACTTTTTTAAAAATAGCTTATAAGATGTTAGTAATGACATTTTTCATAATTAAAGTGATAAAAATTAAAAGAGTAAATTAAAATAAGATCTTATCTGAAAAATAAGTTGGACCCTCTTTATTTTTTTAAAATTAGATTATGTATATTATTGTGTTCTGCCTATTATGTTTGGAGTATCACGCGATATTTTACTGCCAAAGTTATTCTCTATATTAGCCATAATCCTTAAAGTACTACTTTTGAACTAACAAACCATGTGTATTTGCTCTTATAGTTGAGCTACATATTTATTTTGTGGCAGTTTTAAATCGGCACGACAAAATTTTACCCAATCAAATGGTTTTTCTAGGCAACGACCCACTTCTTGAACTCAAAATCTATGTTTCATTCATTAATGGATAATTATATTATAGGCAAAAACTCTTTTATCTGTTTTTTTTTTTTTGGGTATAAATTGGTTTGATTATGTTAAATATTGAGATTTAAATATGAAAAAGGGTGTATTGTGCAGTTAGTAAAAGTTAATTTATGTGTTGAATCATGTGTTATGTAATTATATTCAACTGAAAAATATATAAGATAAATTAAAAATTATAGTGGGACCACTACAAGAAATCTGCTAAACAACAACGCCTTTAAGACAACGGCTTGAGATAAAAACCATAGCCTATTAGAAAAGTTCTGTTGTTATAACTTTTACCGTTGTGTTTTAGTGGATGAATACGCTGAACAACGATTATACTGTTGCATTGTTGTATCGCCGTTGTTGTTTAGGACCTGAATTTTTTTTAAAAACTATGTTTTAAAAATAGGACATAAACACATTTTTAAATTTAAATAATGGTTTAATTTCTGTTCTAACTCATAACACATAGCACTATTCAGAAAATAACACATACAATTAAGAAAACTCCCAAACCCTAGCCACCCCCGATCCGTCGTCGCCCCCACCCCCACCCCGATTCACCGTCGCCCCCGCCCGCCGTCGTTCCTTCCCCCATGCCGCTTTGCTATCGCCCGCTCTCTTGCACAACACAAAATCAAAGGAGAAAAGGCTCTAATTGTTAAATTCGTCTCAGTCCTCGCCGCCTAGCTCTCACCCTCGTTGCCCAGCCATCGCCCTCGTCGTCACCGCGCTCGCTGGGTCCTCGCCTCGCCGCCGTGATTCCGATTTAATTTTTCCTAGATGTCACCCTCTCCGCGCCCGAGCCGTCCCCTCCTCTGTGCACCGATAGACTCACTTCTGCCGCCTTGATGTTGTTGTTACCTCTATCACCGTCGTCGCTATTAGTGTTCATTATGTCGTTTGTTACTGGAAGGTAAACCCTAGGTAAAATTGCTAACTAGGTTCAAACTTAGTTGACCAAACGATATGTCGTCTTGTTTTAACAATTTTGTTGATACTCGGTTGAAGTGCTTGCAAACTGTTGATTATGAAAGTTAATTAGAGTCTTATAGATTGTCGCGTTCATTTCTGGCTAAATTCATCATCTCTCTCCCCCTCCTCAATATCATGAGTTTGAATTTATCAAAAAAAATTAGATGGAATATGAACATCCCTTATCCATAAATATTTGTTGTAAATATCAATGGCCTAATGAGAGAAACCAGCCAAGGAGGGTAGTGAATGTGATGGAAGTGGAGACAGTCAGCAATAAGCCGCTTGAAAAACGCACATCACAGCTTACAGCATTAACAAGCCACGTTAATCTGCTAACTAGTCTGACGTTAGCACAACAGACAGGGGGTCAGGAAGAAGTTGAGGATGTTAATTTTCTGAATCAGAGGAATTTCAACAACTTCCAAAACAATTAGCCCAGGTACGATCAGTACCCACAGAATCGGAATCACCAGAATTTTTCTTATGGGAATTCCAAAAACACACTCAATCCACCGCCTGGGTTTACTGTTAAAAATGGTATGATCCACGACGGTAAGAAGCCAACACAAGAGGAAGTTGTCCAGTCATAGTTTGAAAAGTATGATGATAAGTTAGCTCAATTAGAGAAGAAAGTAGATGGGAAATTTGTTGAGTTAAACAAGCATATTACTGGGCAAGGAGCAGACATTAAGAGGCTCGAGAACACATTGGTTCAAACTCAAGCAAGCATTGGTGAGTTGTCTTCCAATATGAGCCAATTAATCAAGATTGTTGGGCCCAACACAAGCAGGGCCAATATCCGAGTGATACTATGGTGAATCCGAGAGAACATTGTCAAGCCATTCAGCTGAGGAGTGGTACTGAGTATAAGGGACCCCAGTTGCCAGTTGACAAAGAAAAAGTAGTGGAAAAGGAACATTTGGAACAACAAGTGGAAGAGAAGCAAGCTCAGCTGGGTAGAAAAAAGATAATGAAACAAGGAAATCAAAGCAGATATCCCACCTTATGTCCCGGCTGTCCCATTCCCACAAGCCTTGAGAAAGAAGAAGATTGATGAGCAGTTCGCGAAATTTTTGGATGTGCTGAAGAGGATCCAAATTACTATTCCCTGTGTTGAAGCACTACAGCAGATGCCAAACTACGCAAAGTTTTTGAAGGAGGTGATCTCAAAGAAGAGAAAGTGGGAAAAGTACGAGACAGTCAACTTGACTGAAGAGTGCAGTGTTGTAATCCAGAGGAAGCTACCGCTCAAGCGCAAAGATCCAGGTAGTTTTACTCTTACATGTGAGATAGGTAATGTTACATTTGATAAAGCACTGTGTAATTTAGGGGCTAGTATTAATTTGAAGCCACTGTCTATTTATGAGAATTAGGGATAGGCACAATGAAACCCACTACAATTGCCCTACAAATGGCTGATCGGTCTATGCCTTGGCCAAGGGGGATTGTAGAGGATGTTTTGTTGAAAGTCGGGAAGTTCATAATACCTGCTGATTTTGTAGTCTTAGACATGTTAGAAGACAAAGATGTCCCTTTGATTTTAGGTCGCCCATTTCTAGTAACGGGCAAATCATTGATAGATGTTTAAAAGGGGGAGTTGACATTAATGGTAGATAAAGAGCAAGTTACTTTTTCCATCGATAAGGCTCTTCAACATCATGATAGTGAGGGTGTAGCTCAATTGGAAACATGTAGTTCTATTGATTCTGTAGATGTTGCATTGTGTAGGAAGTTAACCACACCTAGTAATTGTGATTCCCTTGAGATGTGCATTGTTAATTCTGTGTATAATGCAAATTTCCATGACCCTACTGACCTTGATCTTGTCGAAAGTGTTAGTGCATTAAATGCTTTGTAGAAAGCTCCTAAGGGAAGTTCGACCCAAGAAGACATCAATAAGAAAGCGGTAGAGGAAGTGCCAAAAGGGGGCGATGGATGCCCAGAGCTGAAGCCGTTACCTGATCATCTGCGGTATGCGTTCTTAGATAATGAAAATAGATATCCGGTAATAATCTCTTCTTCCCTGACTAAGTCTGAAACTGATAAGTTGTTGCGTGTATTGAGAACTTATAAATTTGCTATAGGGTGGTCGATTGCTGATTTGAAGGGAATTAGTCCCACTATATGCATGCATAAAATTCTAATGGAAGATGAGTATAAACCCTCTATCCAAAACCAACGTAGGCTTAACCCAATGATGCAAGAAGTAGTTAGGAAAAAAGTGCTTAAGTGGTTAGATGCTGGGATAGTCTTTTCTATTTCTGATAGCAGGTGGGTGAGTCCAACTCAGGTAGTACCAAAGAAAGGGGGGATGACTGTAGTAAAGGGTGATCTTGATGAGGTTATAGCCACTAGGATGATTACGGGTTGGCGTGTATGTATAGATTACAGGAAACTTAATGCAGCTACTTGTAAAGACTATTTTCCCCTTCCCTTTCTAGATCAGATGCTTGAGGGATTAGCAGGTTATGCGTATTACTGTTTTCTCGATGGTTATTCGGGATACAATCAGATTATGATTGCTCCGGAGGATCAAGAGAAAACCGCTTGTGTATGCCCCTATGGTGTTTTTGCTTTTGTAGAATGCCATTTGGACTGTGTAATGCGCCTGCTACCTTTCAGCGTTGTAGGATGGAAATTTTTGGGGGTTTGATAGAGAATATCATGGATGTATTTATGGATGATTTCTCGGTATTTGGTTCTTCATTTGATAATTGCCTAGATAACATAGGTCAGGTGCTTAAAAGGTGTGAAGACACCAATCTAGTCCTTAAATGGGAAAAATGTCATTTCATGGTAAAAGATGGGATAGTCTTAGGGCATAGGATTTCATCAAAAGGATTAGAAGTTGATAGAGCCAAAGTAGTGGCAATAGAGAAATTACCACCTCCTAGGAATGAGAAAGGGGTTAGGAGCTTTTTAGGACATGCGGGGTTTTATAGAAGGTTCATAAAGGATTTTTCTAAAATTGCTAAACCTTTATCTCGCTTGTTAGAAAAGGATACTCCTTTTGTTTTCGATGATGCATGTATGCAGGCTTTTGAGACATTAAAGAAGGCATTGATCACCGCTCCAATACTGAATACACCTGACTGGTCTCAACCGTTCGAGGTAATGTGTGATGCGAGCGACATGGCGGTGGGAGCTGCATTGGCCAGAAGAGGGAAAAGATCTTTAGAGTCATCTATTATACGAGCAAGACTCTCGATCTGGCTCAAGCAAATTATACTACCACCGAGAAGGAACTTTTAGCTGTTGTTTATGCTTGTGATAATTTCGTTCTTATCTTGTACAGGCTAAAATAATAGTTTACATTAACCATGCTGCTCTCAAGTATGTGTTTGCTAAACAGGATTCCAAACACAGACTGATCGGATGGATATTGCTTCTACAAGAGTTCGACTAGGAAATCAAAGATAGAAAGGGCTGCAGAAACGTGGTAGCTGACCACTTGTCTCGAATAGTGAATGAGGCAGATGCAAAGAGCCAACAGATAGCCACCAGCGATATCTTTCCAGACGAGCACGTGATGGTTTTGGAGAATGGCCCATGGTTCCGGACTTCCCTCATCATAAGAAGAAGAAGAAATTCTTCCATGATGTGAAGTTTTACATATGGAATCCCTATCTCTATAGGAGATGTGCAGATACTATCATCAGAAGATGTGTCCCTCAAGCTGAAGTGAAGGACATCATAGCTCATTGTCATTTATCCCCAACTGGCGGACACTGTGCATCGGCAAGAAGAGCAGCGAAGGTGCTCTAAAGTGGCTTCTATTGGCCAACAATTCACAAAGACTGCCATGCATTCATTCTGCAATGTGAAAAGTGCCAGAGAACAGAGGGGATAATAAGGAAGCACGAGATGCCTCTTACTACAATTCTTGAGGTCGAGCTGTCTAACGTACGATGAATCGATTTCATGGGACCCTTTCCATCCTCGAATGGGTTCCAATACATCTTGGTGACAGTGGAGTATATTTCAAGATGGGTGGAAGCTGTTCCAACCCAAACAAATGATGCTAAGGTGGTGCTCAAATTCCTCCAAAAGAATATCTTGACAAGGTATGGCACGCCGAGAGCCTTGATTAGTGATGGGGGTTCACATTTTTGCAATAAGTGGATGGCGGCGTTATTGGCTAAGTATGGGGTAAAATATCGTGTGACTACTCCGTAACATCCTCAAGCCAAATGGACAAGTGGAACTTGCAAACCGAGAAATCAAGCAAATATTAGAGAAGTCGGTAAATGGGAACCGGAAAGACTGGGCGATGAAGTTGGATGACGCACTTTGGGCTTATAGGACGACATACAAAACTCCTTTGGGACTTTCGTCGTATCAATTGGTTTTTAGAAAGGCGTGTCATCTACCAGTTGAGTTGGAGCATGGAGCATACTGGGCAGTTAAGAAGTTAAATTTCGGCTTTGAGGCTGCTGGAAAAGAGCGACTCTTAAAGCTCAATGAATTGGAGGAATTTAGAAATCAAGCATTTGAGAACTCCAATTTGTACAAGGAGCGGGTCAAGAGGTTTCATGACCAAATGATCAAGGATCGCACATTTGAAGCTGGTGAACAAGTTCTATTGTTTCATTCGCGCCTAAGACTCTTTCCGGGCAAATTGAAATCCAGATGGTCGGGTCCATTCACAATCAAAACCGTTAGAGCATCCAGAGTAGTTGAGTTGTTAAATCAAGATGGGAGCACATTTCTTGTCAATGACAAAGGATAAAGAAATATTACAAGTCTGACCAAATTCAAACCGTGCATGAAGTGCGGTTGAAAGAACTCAACTAGAACCAAAAAGGTCGTCGAGCTTGAGACGTAAAACAAAGTGCTTGTCGGGAGGCAACCCGAACTTTTAAATGTTTTATGTTTTTAATTTCATTTTTAAATTAGAGTAACTTTGAGTTTCTTTGTGTTGTTTTTAGTGTTTTGAGCGTCAAACCAACAATTCTACAGAGGAAAAGTGAAAGACGGGAGAGAAACGGGTGAAGATGAAGAAAAAAACGAGTGTTAGGCAGCATGGACTGACGCGCCCGCGTCGAGTGGCTTCAAGGCCACGTGAAAAAAGGCCAGAAAAATCACATTCCAGTATTACCTGACGCGGCCGCGGCAAAATCGTCCCGGAACAGGTAACTCAGTGTCGCTTGGCGCGGCCGCATCGCAGGAGTGACGAGGCCACGTCGAATGCCAGCCAGGTTCCTTTTTTTTTTTTTTTTTTGCTTTTAAACTTAAAATTAGGGCTCACTTCATTCTCTCTCTTCCCCAAAGTCGCATTTCTCACTCTTTCACACACACCCACTCAAATTCTTCACTCAAATAACCAAATCTTCACACACACCCACTTATAAACACAATCCTACATCAAATTCACACACTTCCACCAATTGAATTTGGGTTTTTTCGACCCACTTGGCACAAAAACGGGACAAGCTCTTCCTTCCCTCTTCGACTAAATCTCACTGGTAAGAGAAGCTAATCCAATCTTTTATGCTAATATATGTGATTGTTATGCAATTTATTGGTGCACATTTGTTGATTATGGGTCATGATGAGTTTTTGTTTCAAGTTCTAGTTTAACCATTTCTAGTATGCAATGTTGTGAACTTTGTGCCACGTGTTGAATTTAGAGCCAATTGGTGCATAATTGCTGTGAAATTGTGTGTTTGAGATTGTTGGGAATGGGTAGGAAGCAACAAAATTGATGTTAACACGTTATTTTCATTGAAGGATTTCATCGAACATGTTAAGTGCATTCATGATATCTAATTTTACCTTGAGATTATGATCTTTCTAGACTTAGAATGTGTAATAGGAGGGTAAATTATGGTCATATTAAGTGTCCAATGATTTAGGTGAGTCCCTTCATGCATTTCTACGCACAAGTTCCATTAGTTTGGGCCTTGCACAAGGTTTAGGGGGTTATATGTTGAGGTAATTGTTACAATTGTCGCTGAAAAGTGGTGATGATTGGTGATGTTTACAATATTGGGTGTTGTGTTTTTCAGGTTCATAAAAAATGCCTAAGGCAAGTACCAGCAGGAGCAAAGGTAAGGGTAAACAGCAGGAGCCCCCAGAAAGGGTGTTACCGGATCCTCAGGACAGTCGTCTTATATATGGGTTTACTTTGAGGAATCCTACCCATTGTGCGAGGTTTCAGAACCTTCGGACACGTCAGATTGTGCCCACGCGATTTTCCACAGTTAATATAACAAGGGCAATGGGCATTGCTGAGAATATAAAAGCGTTCTTGACAATTGCAGGGTTACGTGAGTTCATGAAGCCGACCCTCACTTATGAACGCCTCACTATGGAGTTTCTGAGCACTTTGGTCATCAATGTAGCCAGCCAACCACATCAGCGAAGGCCAGACAGTATATCATTTCAGCTGATGGGCTCTTCACACACATTGACATTCGATGAGTTGGATGACTTGTGCAGCTTCAAGAAGCCCTCTGACGAACATCCAGAAGATGGGAATTTGTTCCTCAGACACTTTATGAGCAATTGACGGCTGCTTAAATTTAAGTTGATTTAGATTAAAAGCTACAAACTAAAAACTACTCTCTCTGTTTCAAAAACAATGTCATTTTAGCTATTTTTGAAGAAATTAAGGATTGATATTTAATTGGTATGTTTTGTGAAATAAGGAAATAATAAACTAAATTAAGTAAGTTGTTTAAGATAATATTGGAATAATTGTAAATTTTTTGGTAAAGTGACACTTATTGTGATATTTTTCAAAGTGTTTAAAAAGACATTTATTTTGAAAGGGAGGGATTACTACTTTTCAAAATTACTTATTTAATCATTTCTACAAAAGTAGAAACAATTGCAAATGTTCCTCAAAATATTTTTAATTATTTCTGTTTCCAAAAACAAAACCATCTAGTTATATATATTTTTCACTAGAATACCCAATCGTGTGATGCACGATTTGAAATATATTTATTTGTAAAAAAAAAAAAAGTTAAATAATCAAATAACTTATTGTCTTAAATAAAAGAATATGAAATTATCTAATAACCTTTAATTTCAGCAATAATTATTATTTATCTATTTTATTTGAAACTCATATCCAATGCAAATAGTTCATTGACAATAATATAACAAACCTTTTTTTTTTATATTTAATATATTATATGAAAATATTCAATATTATCGGATTACATACTAAGTTTTTTAATTATTGCAAATAAAAGAAATGAATTAAAAAATTAAAAGAAAAACATTAATGCCTTTAGCATATTGACAAAAAGTAATAATGTGTGAGAGAGATACAAAAAAATAAAGTAGATTTCTAAATTATTTACATCCCTAACATGGGGGCACATAGTTCCTCCACTATTTCTTTTTATATATTTTATAAGAAAACCAAATATTATTTGTGATCTAGAAACTTAAAATTAGTTAGTTATTACTCAATCCGTCCCAACTAATTTTGCACATATAAAGGGCACGTGTATTAAGATTTTTTTTTTTTGTTTGCTTTTTAGTTGACATTTTCAAATGTGGAGATTGATGATGGAGATTGTGAGAGAATTTCCTTTTTAGGGGTGTGCAAAATTGTGCGGGACGGACCAAAATAATAAGTGTGCAAAATTAGGCGGAAAAGAGGTAGTACTACTTATGAACAATTGTAATATTGTAGAAAGATACATATATGGATTTGTTCATAATAAAAATAAATTTTAAAAAAATATATAAAAATTTAAGTATTATTTTTAAAAAAATTAGTTAATAAGTATTTAAAAAAATGAATATTTATTTAATTATTTTTTGTATAATAGATCCAATCAAATAATTCAACTCATACATAAATAAATTTAACCTTAGTAATCGACAAAAAATTGCATTTTTTTAATATAACTTATTTTATAATATGCAATGTAGATGTCAAATTAAAGATCATATAAAAGATTAATTTTCCATATTCACATTAAAAATTGAAAAATAACCAGAAACCATTTGTTTTGATATTATTTTATTTTTATTATAAAATGAATTAACTAAAAGTTACCATCTATAATTTCTTTATATAGCAAATTGCCACCAACATTTAAATTTGAAAATAATTTTGGACTACCGTATACATAGTACATATAAACTTACTCTAGAATTTAGACTTTTGAAACAAGGTACACAGATTTAATTACCTTTAGAGTGATTGGATAAATCTGCTTTTATGTAAACTAGTAATATTCCCGTGCGATGCACGGAGTTTTTTTTTTCAAGAGTAACGATTTTAATAAAACTAAATATGATATAATCTAATATTTAACTATGTGATGGTTTTATCCTAATAAAATATATATTTTTTAAAATGTAGGATAAAACATAAATAAAGTTTTAAGTAATGTAAATATAAGTCTCGCACATCATATATGAATTTAATATAACTTACTCTATATATATGAATATATATATATATATATTATAGATTAACATTAAGGTAAATAATCAATATAAAAAAATATTTTTCAAAATGATCATTTCTTATCTTTGAAATCTAAACACACATTTAGTGTGTTTGCATCATTCTTCACCTATGTGCATAATAACTTAATTAATTATGAATATCAAAACAAACATAAATATCTAACTATCAACTCATATTATTAAATACAATAAACTGGATCATGTTATAAGAAATTTGTTTTTCTTTAATTTTTTCCATTTAACTTTAAATATTTGAATTTATCCAAATAAAATTTTAAATTCTAACTATAACTATCGCCCTCTTAAAAAATCTTATTTGCAACTTTTAGTACTTTACTTGGTATTTCCAATATACAAAGAATAACGAATTAACAAAATAAAATTCAAAAGTTATTCAATAGTTGGAATAACAAAATAATTCAATAGTGGGAATAATGCTACAATATTTCTTAATACTTTCATATATATTTTGAAAATTTCCAATTAAATTATACATTTATATTGTAAATAGTAAATTCATTTAAAGATATACATTGGTTAATGAAATAAAAGAAAAATGCTTAGGTTGCAAACTGTGAAAAAAGAAGAAGACATAATTGAGATTGGTTAAGACGGCCCAGTATTGTTTAGGTTGCAAAGTCTAAAAAACATATAGTTTAGTTGATTTATTTTGCTTATTTAAAAGGAGTTTAGTTGCAACTTTTATAATATATAGTATAGGTTGAAAAATGTAAATATTTATAGAAAAATAACATTAATATATCTCAAATATAAAAAATTCTAAGATTAATTATCATATATAAAGTTATATATATGAACGAAAGTCATAGTTTTTAATTTATCAACAAAAATAATTATTATAGCAAAAAAGCATTAGCAAATTTAATAATTTAATAAGCTGATTATAAATTAAATATTAACTTGAGACAATTCATGTCAGATAAAACAAATTGATTAGTTGTGGTTTTAATGAAATAATCAAGTACAATAATTTGTAAAAGAGAATTATTTGAATGATTTTTAATTGTATTCCAAACCAATACTATATTTTTGTACAATCAACAAGAAACACTGAAATCTATTTAAATAATCAACGAACAAATAATATAATATTTTAAATAGAATATCTTGTTATTACATATATCATATGGATGTCAAATCAAACATCGTCAAAAGATGACTAATTTGATATAGTATACATAATAATTAGAATAGAAATGAAAAAAAGCAGCAACTTTAGAAAGTAAATAAATTTTGATCTTTACCAAATGTGACAACAACTTACCAATCATAATCTAAAATTTTAGGCCGAAAAGTGTTACTTACAGAATTGTCACTATTGTAGCTTATATATATATATATATATATATATATAAATAATTAAAAATAACCATAAAATATATAATAAAAAGAACAATGATATTTTATTTGGATCATATGTAATGTAAAGTTTAATACTTTTCTCATTATGTCTCTGCTTTTATTTTATATTTAACTTTTAATTTATCTAAATAAATTTCAAGTTCAAATTATAAATATTTAATTTTTTTTATAACATTGAATTTTCATTTGCAACTTTTAACATTTCATTTGGTGATTTCAAATATACTTAAAATAAATTTTATTTAATAAAATCTTATTTTAACAAAATAAAATTCAAAATTTATTTAATGATTCGAATAATGATAGGTATGGCCCAATAACTTCGGGTCGGATCAACTCGGCCCGGAGCAACTGAGCCCAGAAGAACGAGCCCAGCAACCAGGTCGACCCAGAAGCGCGCACGAGCCTGGAACAACCCAATCGCGGCATATTTGGAAAGTGAGATCCCCACGATCTCCTTCCAACTCCCATGCAGATTTGGTGGCCGTAATTGTAGGGATTTAGTTAGGGCTTGAATTGAGTAGTATAAGTAGCAGAATTATACTCAGATTGAGGGTTCGCACTTTGTAGGCCTAAACTGCAACGTGTAAGATTAAAAGGGAAAGAGTGGAAAACACCCTGGCAGGTGATTATTTACGCCCGTGGACGTAGATCTCCGGATCGAACCACGTACATCTTGTGTTCTTTAATTTTCTTGCATTGGGTTGCGTTACGAATTGAATTTTACTTTGATTTTACTGGATTATCGGATTGCGCATTATCAATTGGCGCCGTTTGTGGGAACTCGAAGTAAAACCCTAGTATACTCCCGCAATCGCTATGGTGAATACTCGTAGATCCGCAAATCCTACCCAGTCCCGTCGTGATCCCCCTGTGGACCAGAATCCACCACCCCGTCAGCGGAATCAAGATCCGCCCGTGGAACACGCCAACGTACAGAATCACCCCCCTGCTGATGATCCAGTGCAAGTTAACCCGCCACCTGCCCCCGAGTTATTGCAGGTGCAACAAGCTTTTCTTCAGGAGCGCGTCGCTCTATTTCAAGAATGGAATAATCGGCGCGTCCACTCCGGTGAGCGTGTCAACAATGGCGTCGACCAGGGTGTGAGAAATCCTCCCCGCGATTTATCACGTGAATTGGATGAAGATCCACCTCATCGAGCGAGGCATGATCGTCATCGACAGAGGACAGTCTCTCCAGCGGGTAACCGCAGCTCTAATGGGTCGAGGCCCCGTTACGCCCATGAAGGCGTGCATCGCCGCAGACCTGTAGACGCCCCAAAGCGTGCTCGCTTAGACAAATCCCGTGTGTTAGATCCCCTGGAACAAGAACAAGCTCAATTTGCTGCGGAGCTTGACAAAGTGTTGGGTCTCGATGCTGACGGGGAGATCAATACCCTATTCTCCGAAGAGATTCTTACTACCCCACTCCCTGAGGGGTTCAAGCTTCCCCCCGTATCCGTCTACACCGGCACCGAAGATCCCAGCAATTTTCTGAACGCCTTCAAATACGCTATGTTCAACCGTAATTGTACACCTCACCACTTGTGTAAGGTGTTTCCTGAGTATCTCCAGGATGAAGCTAGACTTTGGTTCGATTCTTTACCCCGGGGCAGCGTTAAATCTTTTTGGGATCTCGCCGAATAGTTTTGGGCGCGTTTTCATACGCGGGCAAAACCCATGGCCACCTTGGCCGATCTCATGAATATGGAACAACGACATGGGGAAACTGTTACTCAATTTCTTGATCGCTTCACGGCAGAGAGCCTTAAGGTGGGAAGCCGATTTGACGATGTTATCATCAACGCTTTTATGAATTGCCTTCGCCCCGGGCCGCTTTACACCGAGCTAGTCCGGAACCCTCCTACTAAGACCCGGGCTCTGTTCAGCATTGTATGCAGGTTCGCCAAGGCTGAGGAACAAACCCGCCGTAAACGCGAGAAGCATGCCAGCAAGCGGCAATCAGATAAAACACAAGCCGGGACCAGTACCCGGCCTAGTGCCTTCTCTCGTCTAAGCAGAGGACGTTTGGAATCTCGCGGAGATATCCCTCAACTCACCCCGCTTACAAAATCGAGAACATAAATTCTTTCTGTTCATAAGAACGACCTGCGACCGTGCCCGCGGATGACTGCTCCGGCAGAAAAGCGTAACCGCGACAAGTGGTGTGCGTACCACCATGATCATGGACATGAGACCGAGGAATGTCGAGAGCATGGAAAAGAAATCGAAGACTGTTTAAAGAGGGGTTTCTTACAGCAATATGTCGCTCGGACCGAGGACAGGCCTCAGTCAAACCAAAATGGAGGTTCGCAACAAAGCCGCGGAGGCTACAATGACCGAGGTCCACGGCAAAACAGGCCACAGTGGCAGAGTAACAGGCCTGGATACATCCACTATGCGCGGCAGGACCAGGGAAGCCGTCAACAACCCCACTTGTTGCCACAACCGCCTCCTCATGGAGGACCCGGAGACAATCCGTCCACTCACGTCATAAATGTGATCTATGAGGCCATTCCCACCGGGGCTTCCCGAAGTGCCTTGAAGGCGGAAGCGCGCAGGCCTCCTCCCGAGGAGCCGCGCCACAAACGCTTCCACCAATCTAAAACCGTAAGTTTCACCGATGAAGATCCTGTTTTCGAGCTCACCCCACATACTGACGCCATCGTAATCGATATGGCCGTAGCTAATGTTACGATAAAGCGAGTTTTCGTCGACAACGGAGCCGCAGTTAGCGTCATATTCGCCGACTATTTTCAGAAAATGGGCATTCCTCGTGAACAACTCCGACCGGCCCCCGGGCCGTTACAGACCTTCACCCAGGGTGAGGTCCGACCTGAAGGAGTCATCAACCTTTCTGCTTCGCTCGGAACTTATCCCGCCATAAAAACCATCTTCGTTGACTTCTATGTGGTCAATTCCCCATCTCCATACAACATAATTTTAGGCCGAGACTGGCTCACCCCGGCGAAGGCCGTTTGCTCCGCATACCATCTCGCACTGAAATTCCCAACACCCCATGGCGAGGTGGCTATCCATGGCAACCAGCGGGTTTCTGAAGAGTGCATGTACGTAGCACTTAAAAAGACAACAAAGGTTCCTCCCAAGCCCCAGTTTCAAGTGGCCACCTCAGCTCCCACCTCGGAGACGTCTGCATCACTCGGAGACAACACTGTTAAGGTGCCGCTAGACCCGACCAAGCCAGAGCAGACTGTTATAGTCGGTGCTGTAGACACACCATTGTTACATAATACCATCATCCAGGCCTTGCGAGAATATTCTGAAGTTTTCGCATGGTCTCCCTTGGATATGCCGGGGGTCTCTCCGGACTTCATTACCCATAAGCTAAATATTGACCCTCAAAACGGCCTTTATCACTGACTTCGGGTGCTTTACCTTCAAGAAAATGTCTTTTGGGCTCAAGAATGCAGGAGCCACTTACCAGCGCCTTATGGACCACGTTTTCCGAGATCAAATCGGTCGAAATGTTGAGGTATATGTTGACGATCTTATTATTAAAAGTACCTCTCAAACTACATGTGTACACGATATTGCTGAAACGTTAAGCATGTTGCGTGTTATAATCTACGCCTCAATCTGGCAAAATGCACCTTCGGCATTGGCTCAGGAAAGTTTTTAGGCTATGTGGTCTCACAGCACGGTCTCCAGGCCAATCCGGCCAAGATTAGAGATGTATTGGATCTGCAGCCGCCGAAGACGGTAAAGGAGGTTCAGCTCCTTACCGGTGGTCTTGCAGCCTTAAATCGTTTTCTGTCTAAAGCCGCGGAGGGTCAGCTTCCATTCTTCAAAATTTTGCGGCAGACAAAGAAATTTGAGTGGACTCCGCAGTGCACCGAGGCCTTTGAGGCTTTAAAGCAACACATCAAGCAGTTGCCCACTATGTCTGCGCCTGTCCCCGGGGAACCCCTTTATGTATATTTAGCATTTGTCGAGGAAGCAATCAGCGCGGCTCTCGTCCGCGAGGCTCATGGGAGTCAGCAACCCGTGTATTTTGTGAGTCGAGCACTCCAAGGGGCAGAGACCTGGTATTCCGTGGTAGAAAAAACAGTATTGGCTCTCGTCATGGCGGCCCGCCGCCTGCGCCCTTATTTCCAAGGACGTGACATCAGGGTTCTCACTAATCACCCCATTCGCCAAATTCTCATCAAGCCCGATATGTCAGGGCGCCTGGCTAAGTGGGCCATCGAACTTGGGGAATATGATATTCAATTTTTACCTCGCCGAGCTATCAAAGGTCAAGCCCTCGCGGATTTTTTGGTCGAGGCACCATTTGTTGACCCTAGCTCGACTGCGTATGATACTGGTCCTAACCACGCCGATCTCGAAGCTAAAGCCTGCAAGTGGCAATTGTACGTGGATGGTACCTCTGCGACCCGAGGCAGTGGCGCCGGGGTCCTTCTCATTGGCCCCAATGGCTTTGAAATCAAATATGTCTTGCAGTTTAAGTTCAAGGTGACTAACAATGAAGCGGAATATGAGGCAGTTCTTGCTGGGCTTCGGCTCGCTCAATCCTTTGCAGCCTCCCATCTCCAGCTTTTCACGGACTCCGAGGTGGTTTCTAGCCAAATTAAGGGCACCTACACAGCCAAGGATGATACGTTGAAAAGGTACCTCGCTTTGACACTCAAACTTTTGTCCACTTTTGCTTCGGTTGATATCCAGCAGGGGCCTCGAAAAGAAAATGTTCAAGCTGATGCTCTCAGCAAAATGGCCTCTGCGGTCCCTACTAACATGTCTCCGGACATCATCGTCGAAGATGCAGTTCATCCTTCCATTCATGAGGCCACAGTTTCCGTATTGACTGAGAGCAGTCCCAATTGGATGACCCCGATCATCCATTATCTCCGGGATGGTACGTTGCCGGATGATAAATTACAAGCTCGGAAGATAGTTCTTAAGGCACCTAATTATGCACTCCATGATGGGATCTTGTACCGTCAGTCATACTTACAACCGAGCCTTCGTTGTCTTGACCCTGTATAGGCTGACCATGTTCTCTGCGAATTTCACGAGGGGGCCTGTGCCAGCCATATTGGCTCGCGGACGTTGGCCAAGAAAGTTCTTCGGTGAGGGTACTACTGGCCCACGTTGTTTAGTGATGCCCATGACTTAGTGGAAAAGTGCGACAAGTGTCAGCGACACTCTTGAGTGAAGCATTTACCACAAACCGAGCTCATGGCATACAGAGTGCCTAGCCATTTATCCAGTGGGGAATTGATATTGTGGGCCCGTTTCCAGTCGCTTAGGGGGGACTAAAATTTCTTGTGGTTGACGTTGATTACTTCACCAAATGGGTTGAAGCCGAGCCCCTCACTGCCATCACCGGTCAGAACATCTTGAAGTTTGTTTGGCGAAACATCATCTGCCGCTTCGGCATCCCGAGCGCCATTATCTCCGACAATGGCAAACAGTTCGCCAATGACCCTTCCGATCCTTGTGCGAGGAGTTGCACATCAAACAAATTTTCACCTCGGTCGCTCATCCTCAAGCCAATGGTCAGGTCGAAGTCACCAATCGCACACTGCTTACTAGTTTAAAGAAACGCCTAGGTCAAGCTAAAGGTCTCTGGGCCGAGAATCTTCCGCAGGTTCTTTGGGCCTACCGTACCACGCCGCACACATCAACCGGAGAAACCCCATACAGCCTCACCAATGGCTCCGAGGCTGTCATCCCTGCAGAAGTAGGGGTACCCAGTCCCCGCCTCGTTACTCTGGATCCCGAGGCTAACAACGATGCGCTCCGTGCTAACTTGGATGAGCTCGAATATCGCCGCGATCAATCTTTCATTCAGTAAGCTAAATGTAAGCAACGCGCAGATCAGTATCCCAACCTCCGGGTTAAGGGTACTTAGTTTAAAGTCGGAGACCTAGTACTCCGGCTCAACTCTGCCAGCAAGGCTGCCCCCGAGGGTAAACTGCATACCGCCTGGGAAGGGCCTTACCGTGTCATTGCCGCGCACGACTCCGGGTGTTATCAATTAGCATGACTAGATGGTACGACGATTCCCCGAACATGGCATGTTACCAATCTAAGGCACTTTTATCTATGAGTATCGATGGCCAAGTATCTTTTCTACCTTTACATTTCTTGTACGTTATTTCGTTTCCGTACTATAACGTCTTCTTGTTTAAGAGTCTCCTTGTATTTTTCAATTGTTCCGGCAATTACTTTGAATAACGTTTTCACTCTACGAATCTCACTGTACTTTTTTCTACGCTGCGAGGATGCCCTAACTTAGACTTATTATTATCTATCTCCGGACACATTGATCTCTCGCCCGATCCGTCCAGAGAGATCAACATTTAGTCCCGGGACTTATATTTCCTCTCGTCCGTTTAACCGGAGAGGTCCTTAACTCCCGTCCGATCCGTCCGGGGAGATTCTTTGCCTTGTTTCTCTACCAGGCATTATTTACATATTGTGCTCCCGAGGACATATTAAAGTAATTACACTTACATCATGATCAAAAGTTAATCACTTTTCTTTTAACATACTTATCAAAACATATCAAAATATTTATACCATTTTACTCCCCACAAAGGGTTCTTTACATATCTGCATACATTGCTGGTAGCGTCGTTTCTTACTACCAAATTAAATGTGTATAAAGAATACACTATACCTTATCCTACTACTCTAACTAGTAGAGTGGCAAGTAAGGATCGATCCCACGAGGAACGGTCGAATGATTTACATTTATGTATTAAGCTATTATTAACAAGAAATATAATGTAGATAAGCTAGAAAACAATAAAGAAGTGGGGGGATTTTAATGAAATAACAAATAACACCTAAATAAACAAAGACAATTAAAGAGATTTTTATAGGTTTTTTGTTTTTTTAAATAACAAAACGATTCACCCTTGATCATGTTTCACCGAGGTCTTGGACGATTTATGCAACTATTGTTAGTGCCCTATTCAATTGTGATTCTAGCCCTTATCTCAAGGCTATTAACAAGCTCTAATAGCCTTGTTGTCCCTTAATCTTAGTTAATCAAAACAAGCTCTTCGACTAACCCTATTCAGTTTAACCGAATCCTTGAACAAGCTCTCTTAGATTCAATCACCAAATGCATTAAACATTAGGACAACGAGATAAATTCAACATAAAACTCACAAGCTCGGTTTTAGTGGTTGAACTTTGTGTTATCACCAATAAATAAATCTATTGTTTGCTACACGGGAATCGGAAGTCCTACAATTACGGATAGTAATTTCCTATTCTAGCAACACATTCACAAATCCCTTAAAGGGTGATCAATCCAATAAAAAAATTCATAAATGTGAGTCAATAACAGCAAATAACACAAAACACTTAAATACACAATATTTTCGGTAACATTAACCGTAATAATCACATAAATGTCTTAAACTCAAGGTTCCACAATAATCAAGGGTGCACAAAAGGGTGCTAGTCACCCATTTTACCTAATACAAAGATAAAATAATAGAAAATTAAAGAAAACATGAAAATAGGATAGAAAGAACCAAAAGTTAGGATTGAAGATCAAGATCTTCAACCCCCTTCCATTCCCTTGCTTCCAATGGAGAAAAGTGGCTGATTATGTGAGGGGGATGGGTTCTAGGTTAGGTTAAATTCGAATGGGATGATATATATATAAGGAGAGAAAGTGTTAGTAAAAAATAGGCAAAATCGCATTCAGGATTTTAAAACAGGGTAAGGAATCTCGGCAGAGATGCAAGTGTGTCTAGGCCAAGACGTGAAAAAGGATTTTTCAGCTGGTGGGTCGAAGGCTAATCTCGGCCGAGATTGAGTTGCATCTCGGCCGAGACGTGAAAAGAGGAAATTAGGGCTTTTCAGGATTTGACTCATCTAGGCCGAGATTGGATTGCATCTCGGCCTAGATCTTCATCTTTTGAATTTCTGAAATCCCCTGCAGACTCATCTCGGCCTAGACGCATTATCTGTCTCGGCCTAGATCTTCCATCTCGGCCTAGACGCATTATCTGTCTCGGCCTAGATTTTCAATTTTGCAATTCTTCATGAAATCCCCTGGAGACTCATCTCGGCCGAGATTTGCATCCTGTCTCGGCCGAGATCTTCAATTAGCCCTTCCTTTTGTTGCCTCGATTGATTCCTCGACTCCGCGGTCGTCTGATGTTCTTTTTCGACCCTTTTTCACCTGTCTTAACACAAAAACAGCACAAACGCATTATTTTGCCCATGAGAGTATAAAAGCACTAAATACACGTGATTATGCACATTATTGACACTAAAATGACACTAAAAATGCCCTAAACTGCGTGCACGAAACACGTGTACCAAATCTCCCCAAACTTAAAACTTGTTCGTCCCGAACAATAAAGAGAAAGACAAAAGGACACGTGTTTAGGGCTAAGTTTAGGGGCATTTGATTTCAGAATTTTCATAAGAAAGAGTAAGCGATCATGATAAAAGCGAGCATATGTGATAGACTAGATCCACTACTCTCGAGACATAACACTCTCAACTTAAGATCCTCACATGGTGAGTGTATCTCTCGACTCTCAAGTGTATCAAAAGGGAAGTGTATACGCTCACATTGAAATGCATAAAATGTCTACCATAAGCTTGTCAATCATCTAAACTTCGATGTATACCGACGTGTGTGACAAAGAATCAAAAAGGTCTTTAATAGGTTGTAATGTTGGCTTGGGGTAAGGTGGGAAAATTTCTAGTATAAGTGACTATAAAACGGACTAAATGAGTTAGCTAATCTCATCCACCCCTCAAACAACAATCACTCTACCTCACTCTTTACTTCCTTAGTAAACCAATCCCAAAATATGGTTTCTTCCCCTTACCACAAAGTCCACAACCTAATTGCTTTCTCAATTCTCCCTTGGAGTGTATTTTCTTTTGAATTTTTACAACTTTGAGAACATCTATCAAAAGACATTTATATTACTAGCCTCTCCAAATCAAAAGCAAAAATTAAGTATATACAACTAACTTTTTCTTTTGTTTTTCTGATTTTTCGACTTCTTTTTTTTTTTTTTCGATTTTCAACTTCTTTTTTTTTTTTTTTACAAATATAAAAAAAAATGGAGAGAACTAGTATTCTCGATTCTTTGCCTATTGTTTCAATTCCTTTCACCCTTCTTCGTTTTCCACTAGTTTACCCGAATTCAATCCCAATTTTACCCGACTACCTTCCAACCGCCTACCTCATACTCAAATAGTCCAATTAAGGTCAAAGGCTAAATCGAAAGGTACTTCGCTTGTAGAGTTGGGCTGTCAAACAAGAGGCTAAAAGCTCAAGGGGCTCAACTAGAGACAATATCAAATTTGGTACAAAGGAAGTATTTTCAAGCTTGAAAATAGGCTCAAGTCAAGAATTGCCTAAGATCATTTTCAATGTCACACAATGCACCGACACATGCAAAATAGAGAATTATGGCAAGTTCTAGAGACAACTAAATGCACTCAATGAATTTCACACCGAAAGAAAGTTTAAATTACTCCAAAGATGGAAGTATCTTCTTCTAAGGCTCAAAAACTCACTCGGCTGCAATTTTGCTCAAAAGTTTTGAGTGTATGTTCAATTTTGTTTCAACAAGTCTATCATACTCTACCATGTGCTTCTTTCAAAAATATTTGTCAAAATTTTTCATCATTAATCAATGCCACATTTTTCTTTCCTAAACTCATCCAATTGCTTTCTCGAGCTATCAATTTGTACGAATCCACCCCCTTCCCAAACTTAGTTGCAAACTAAGTTTGTGGAAAAGAGGAGTACAATTTGGTGCTCACCGAATTTAACCATATTATTCACCACTTTACAATTTATTAAAAATGCAACAGACTAATCCATACAAAGATACCAAACCATTTCAAGTCTATAAGTCCAAAAGACAATAGAGTAGCATATGGAAAGTTAAACTCTTGGGCTGCCAATACGTACACCTACCAATACTTCCCCAAACTTGGTTAAAAACCAAAGTTTGTGAGGAAGAAAGGGTACGAATTGGTGTCCTAACTCACAGTGATTTTTGGGCTTCTTCAATCCCATTTGGTGCTATCTCCTTGAATTTCACGGATTGGTCGGTTCCTCATCATCATAGTCTCTGCACTCTAAAAGAAGATAATAAGACAATATCTAAATATAAGTAAACAACCTAAACTACGAAATTGAATATATGAAAAGCAATAAACGTCGGGTTGCCTCCCGACAAGCGCCTTTGTTTAGCGTCGTTGGCTCGACGGATGCTCTTTAAATAAACAAAACAAACAACTAGCTATGTAACTAAAACAAACACTTAACACATAAAACAAAATCGTTCTAAACCGTTCCCCGACAACGGCGCCAAAATTTGGTAGCGTCGTTTCTTACTACCAAATTAAATGTGTATAAAGAATACACTATACCTTATCCTACTACTCTAACTAGTAGAGTGGCAAGTAAGGGTCGATCCCACGAGGAACGGTCGAATAATTTACTTTTATGTATTAAGCTATTATTAACAAGAAATATAATGTAGATAAGCTAGAAAACAATAAAGAAGTGGGGGGATTTTAATGAAATAACAACTAACACCTAAATAAACAAAGACAATTAAAGAGATTTTTATAGGTTTTTGGTTTTTTTAAATAACAAAACGATTTACCCTTGATCATGTTTCACCGAGGTCTTGGACGATTTATGCAACTATTGTTAATGCCCTATTCAATTGTGATTCTAGCCCTTATCTCAAGGCTATTAACAAGCTCTAATAGCCTTGTTGTCCCTTAATCTTAGTTAATCAAAACAAGCTCTTCGACTAACCCTATTCAGTTTAACCGAATCCTCGAACAAGCTCGCTTAGATTCAATCACCAAATGCATTAACCACTAGGACAACGAGATAAATTCAACATAAAACTCGCAAGCTCGGTTTTAGTGGTTGAACTTTGTGTTATCACCAATAAATAAATCTATTGTTTGCTACACGGGAATCGGAAATCCTACAATTACGGATAGTAATTTCCTATTCTAGCAACACATTCACAAATCCCTTAAAGGGTGATTAATCCAATAAAAAAATTCATAAATGTGAGTCAATAACAGCAAATAACACAAAACACTTAAATACACAATATTTTCGGTAACATTAACCGTAATAATCACATAAATGTCTTAAACTCAAGGTTCCACAATAATCAAGGGTGAACAAAAGGGTGCTAGTCACCCATTTTACCTAATACAAAGATAAAATAACAGAAAATTATAGAAAACATGAAAATAGGATATAAAGAACCAAAAGTTAGGGTTGAAGATCAAGATCTTCAACCCCCTTCCATTCCCTTGCTTCCAATGGAGAAAAGTGGATGATTATGTGAGGGGGATGGGTTCTAGGTTAGGTTAAATTCGAATGGGATGATATATATATATATAAGGAGAGAAAGTGTTAGTCAAAAATAGGCAAAATCGCATTCAGGATTTTAAAACAGGGGTAAGGAATCTCGGCCGAGATGCAAGTGTGTCTAGGCCGAGACGTGAAAAAGGATTTTTCAGCTGGTGGGTCGAAGGCTAATCTCGGCCGAGATTGGGTTGCATCTCGGCCGAGACGTGAAAAGAGGAAATTAGGGCTTTTCAGGATTTGACTCATCTAGGCCGAGATTGTATTGCATCTCGGCCTAGACCTTCTTCTAAATTTCTGAAATCCCCTGCAGACTCATCTCGGCCTAGACGCATTATCTGTCTCGGCCTAGATCTTCCATCTCGGCCTAGACGCATTATCTGTCTCGGCCTAGATTTTCAATTTTGCAATTCTTCATGAAATCCCCTGGAGACTCATCTCGGCCGAGATTTGCATCCTGTCTCGGCCAAGATCTTCAATTAGCCCTTCCTTTTGTTGCCTCGATCGATCCCTCGACTCCGCGGTCGTCTGATGTTCTTTTTCGACCCTTTTTCACCTGTCTTAACACAAAAACAGTACAAACGCATTATTTTGCCCATGAGAGTATAAAAGCACTAAATACACGTGATTATGCACATTATTGACACTAAAATGACACTAAAAATGCCCTAAAGTGCGTGCACGAAACACGTGTACCAATTGCTACAACAAGTAAACATTATTTTCGGCCTCCGAGCCAATACTCTGCGCTCCGGTGTTGAGACCCGTCCCGGGGGCTTCTCCGCGTCCTCCGGGATCTGGAGGCTCCTCGGCTTTGAGCTCCTGATCTTTCCCTGCTTTGACTTCCTCTGCGCCGAGGACTCACCTTGGCACTGGCCTTGGAACGTCACTCCTCGCTCTGCCCCGAGGACTCGGGTGAGACGCTGGTCTCGAAGTCTTAGCCCATTCCGTGGGATCCCATTCCGCAGGGTCCATCACCTCGATCTCCTCAGCTAGCTTCTCAACCTCCTCCTCCGCAACAGCTACTGGGGCCTCCTCGACAGCAGTCGCCGGGGTCGGCTCCTGGATTACGATCCCTTTGCCTTTCCCCGCCGCCCTCTTTTTACCCCTCCGTGGCGCTTTCGCAATCTCCTGGCCCCGCTGGAGCTTGCAATATATTCTTCTGCCGTGTGCCGCCACCTGCTGCGGCCTCTCAGGCCCTCGTACATGTTAAGGAGTAATTCCAGTACTTCCCTCTTTCTTACAAACTCGGAGGAGTCTGCATGGCCGGCCGTCATCAGCGACGAAATTTTGCCCTGGATCTCGGTTATTCACTCCTCGACCTCCTCAAACGTTAGCAGGCCGTACTCAGTCAGTATTCGCTCATACTCCCTTTGGTGGATGATCACACGGTCTAGTTCGGCGACCGTCGACAAATATTTCAGCTCCCGGTCTCTCGCCTTTTCCACGGCCTTGGCCCTTGCCTCCTCGGCCTCCTTGGCCCTTCTCTCCGCTATGGCCACCCTCCTCTCCAACCGAGGAACCACTTGTTTTTGCAGGTTATCCTTCTCTCCGCGGAACCAGTCTAAAGACTGCATGAGTTTCTTTATTGTATTATGAAGCTCCTCGGTATCCTCCTGATCGCAGTGCACATTCAGTACTACAGAACATACTCAAATCATCATAAAGCAATAACTCAATAGTATGGACAAAAGTCGATTTCATATTCACAACAAAAGAGAAGCATACATTGTCTGCGGTCATTACAACAAAATTACAAGTTGTTCCTATCGTCTATCATCTATCAAAACATCAAAATTGCGGGGAACGACTGACCTCCCCCTCTTGGCCTCCTTCAGCTTCCTCTGGCACCTCCACCTCGACCTCGTACTCTCCTTCCGGCAACTCTCGGATCACCCCCGTGTCACCTCTTGCTGCCTCCGCGGTGATCTCCATGCGTGGAGGTGGATCTTTGTCTCGGGGCTCCGGGATGAATTCACCACGGCGAAAGGCCGAAAACTCTTGATCCTAGTCCGCATCACAGGCCGTGATCTCCTCGGCACTTAGGATCTTCTTCTTCTCTGCTAGGGCCTTCACCAAAGGCCACTCCGGGACACGGGCCAGTGCAGTGTAATACACCTCTTCCACATAGTCGGCGGAATTGAAATCGTATCCGAACTCTGGACGATAGACATCCACGTTCGGATAGATTTCTTTGATTCTCTCCAGCAGCACTGATCGAGTGGCCGTGTCTCTGACCGCAACGAAGTTGGTCTGATAGTCGAGAAAGGTGCTCGTTTGAAGCATCTTTTCGGCAAATGCTTTCAACATCGCCTCCTGACCATCCACTACAGCCGTTTCCTTGGCCTTCATCTCTGTCCGCAACTCAGCTGTTTCGCCGCGGAGAGCCCCGGCCTCTGCCTCCACCTCGCGCAACCGCGCAACTTCTTTCTCCACCAAGGCAGCTCTCTTGCGCGCCTCGGACAGGTCATGCGTTAACCTATCATTACGGACGCGCAACTCCCTCACGACTTCGGCCAGTCCTTCCTTGGCCTCTCTCTCACTCCTCCGACCGAGATCCATGATCCCCTGCGCCAGCCGTAGAAGCTCCTCGGCATCCGGCCCTTCCAGGCCCAACACGCTTATAGGCCCTTGCCCCTTAAAACACAAAAACCGAAAAACAAACATCAGAAACATGAAAAGGGCTTCAACCGCAGTCTTTCACTCTGGCAAAGGGTTATACATGCTTTACCTCAGGGCTCGGCTCCGTGCGGAGTCTTTTGGCCGTCCCTGGTGAAGTCACAGATGGTTCCGACCTCCTCTTTGATCCCGGGGTTGCCCCCGCCACCACAACATCCTCCTCCGTCCCTGTTCACGGCCTTGGACTGGGCGACGCCCTACTTGTAGGGGCTACTTCGGTCGCAGCTCCCTTCTTCTTTGCCGCCGCAGGCACTGCGGGGCTTCTCGTAGACTCCTTTCCGAAGTGTCCCACTGCAAAAGAAATTCGTGGTTAGTCCTGTGCAGGTTGTTGTATGTTGCGCAATTTTAAAAGTCCCTACCCTCCTTGGCAGCCCCGGCTTCCGACTCCTGCCACCGGGTGGAAACCCCCTCTACTCCGCCCGAGTAATATGGGCTTAATCCTGCCTCCTCCAGCTCATCCTCTGTGCAAAGGGTCTTGAACGTACCTACAATACGGAACTGCCTAACCACCTCCGGCTCCGGCTCCGGCTCCGGCTCCGCCACCGGGGCATTATCTAACACCTCATCCCTCCTCGACCTCGGGAGGGCCAGCCCCGTCTTCACATAAATAAATTTCTCCTTCCACCCCTCCACCTTGCTCGGGTTTTGCACCTTAAACCCACTTCGGGCTCAGGGGCTAAAGGAGTACCAACCCTTCGATTTCCCGAAGGCCTTCAGTTGGAAGAAAAACCTAAACAACTCTACGTTTGGTTCTACCCCGGCATTTTTACATACCACGGTAAACCCGACAACTTGCCTCACGGCATTGGCACTAATGGACTCAGGGCAATGTTGTAATATCTCAGCAGCTGTACAACGATGTCCCACAGGGGGAATCTTATTCCTATTCTCAGATGGTCTATATACACGCTAATGAAGCCCTTCGGCGGACAACAAGCTCGGTCACTAGGCTCCGTCACTATGTATTCTAAAATTAAACGGGAAGAAAAAGGTTGGAATCAAATTTTCTATTTGCACCCGCGTCATTCGCAGTGCCTCCACGGCTACCTCGAAATCCTCCTCTAAACATTCACAAAAAGCTACGGCCCAGGTACCGGATTCCATGCCGTCGGTCCTATACACTATCCTAATCACTCTCCTTTCTGGAATAATAAAGCGTATGGGTGGTACATTTAACGGGGCTTCCTCGGTACCTACTTCCCTAATTGAAGATGAAGACGATGAAGAAGACATACTTACTTGGTCTTGGTTTGAGATGGTTCACAAATGCACAAATGAATCTCCTTTTTTCCCGCTCTCTGTAACTTGCAAATCCCAAATAAGGAAGATGAAGTTTACTGTGCAAGCATTCTATATATATACTCCTGAATCAACGGCTCAGATCTGGCCTTTTCGAATTTAATGTCTTAGATTCGCGCGTGGTGGTCACGCATGTTACAGTTACCAATGCGCGTGGGAGACACGCTTCTTGGAATTCTCAAACGCGTCATTTCACATCCCTTTTCCTAATGATGGCGCCGCCAGTCACATCAACCTCATTCTTCCTCAGGAAGTTTTGGGTCTCACTCCGGTGTTCCCTTCACCTCGGGCCAATTCCAGTTCGGTCTCGCTAAACCTTATTACCCCGGGAATTCCCTACTTCGGCCCCGGTCACCCCATCACCTCGGAGATACTTCAGTACGGCTCAAGTCAACCCCATGACCGCGGGGTACTTCAGTTCGGTCAGGTTTGGTCTTCGTGGAGTTCATCACTCCGGGAATACATCATCTCGGCTCCGGGCGATCCTTAATTCGGTTTGACGTAGACAGCATCCCTCCTTTCTCGCTCAACATTGGCACCTGTTCCACCTTGCCCTACTTATAACCACAGCTCCTACCTCGCTTCGGCTGGTGGGGAGGCATCTGATAGGTATGGCCCAGTAACTTCGGGTCGGATCAATCCGACCCGGAGCAACTGAGCCCAAAAGAACGAGCCCAGCAACCAAGCCGGCCCAGACTGAGCCCAGAAGAACGAGCCCAGCAACCAGGTCGGCCCAAAAGCGCGCACGAGCCTGGAATAGCCCAGTCGCGGCATATTTGGAAAGTGAGATCCCCACGATCTCCTTCCAACTCCCATGCAGATTTGGTGGCCGTAATTGTAGGGATTTAGTTAGGGTTTGAATTAAGTAGTATAAGTAGCAAAATTATACTCAGATTGAGGGTTCGCACTTTGTAGGCCTAAACTGCAACGTGTAAGATTAAAAGGGAAAGAGTGAAAAACACCCCGGCAGGTGATTATTTACGCCCGAGGACATAAATCTCCGGATCGAACCACGTACATCTTGTGTTCTTTAATTTTCTTGCATTAGGTTGCGTTACGAATTGAATTTTACTTTGATTTTACTGGATTATCGGATTGCGCATTATCAAATAACAAATTAAAGTTTTCGGTTACTTCAAAATATTTGAATATTTTCGTATTTTATTTGGCATTATGAATTATTTTATTCGGCAATTGAGTGGCTCATGAGATCATCTGTTACATTTTTATGTTTCATATTGTGTTTCAACATATTCACCAACCGACACATGTATTAAATAATGTCACAAATTGATATGCGTCATGTATTGAATTAAGTGTAACAGATGATGAAGCACCTATTGTAACAGAGGACCCGAATTGATTTAGTGGTAAGTCCAAATAAAAATTTGGTCTTAGTTAATTGCATAATAAAAAAATAATGTTCATTCTTAGTGCATATGATGGGATTTGCACTAGAAAAATAATGAGGCTACAACTGAGGCGCTTAGAACTCTTATTTGATAGCCTCAGCTGAGGCTAAAAAAAGGAAATAAATCAAATCCTAACTGAATAGACTCAACTGAGGCTAATTCAAAATTATTTCTGGATATAGATATTATTTTTTATTTTTAATTATATTTAGGTACTTTGTGCTAGAATACTTAAAATTTTCATCGGTGATGCAACAGTATTCATTTAGCTATATTTTAGAGCTTTTCTGGAGTGCACTTGGAACACGGTGCACCTAAATGAGATTTACCAGCTTTGCAGGTTACATGTTAATATTTACCATTTTTAATTTATTAGTATTTTAAATATATTTTTCCCACTTTTTTATTTTCCAATTTACCATTTTAAATTTATTTGTATTTTAAATATATTTTTCACCTTTATTTCTATATTGGGATGGATTTATATATATATATATATATATATATATATATATATATTTTTTGGGTCTTCGAATTTTGTGGACTTATTATTTTTTGTTGTATTTTTTTCTTTTTCCGTAATATGTAGTGATTCCAATTTTTTTTTTTTTTGACATTTAATATGATTGGAAAAATATTGGTGCACCTGACTTTAGAATTAAAAAAAAAAAAAAAAATTACATAAAATCGATATCAGTTTTCGATTCAATAAAATTGAATCATGATCTGAGAGATATTATTGTAATTAATAATAGGCAATTAGTTATTTAATGTTAATGATTTTTAGGTGAAACCTGTAGAATAGGCCACAAGTATAAGGAGAGAGAGTATTATTTTGATTTAATGGTTGGATTATAAGTTGACCAAATCTAATGGTTTAAAATAGTTCAGGTGCATCATGTCCCAAGTGCACCAAAGTTGAAATAATATACCTCCTTCGTCCCGGCCTAATTGGCCTACCTTCCATTTTTTTTTTTTTTTTTTGTCTCAATCTAATTGACCAACCCATAAATGATAAATTTCTCTCACAATCTCCACCCTCAAAATCTCCACCCTTAATCTTCATCTTTGAAAAAGTTAAAGATTCCACAAAATCTGCTTTTTCTTAGTCATCGAGACTGGCCAAGGTAGGCCAATTAGACCTGGACGGAGGGAGTAATAAATATGAAATTAAAAAAATCTTTAACTATTTACGTTAATTTTTTTAATGAAAACTGATACTTTTGCACTGTGTCATAATATACACATGTCGTGCTACTATTACATATAACTAGTTGTACACCCGTACGATGCACGGGTCAACTCTTTGTTTAATTGATATGTTTAATATACACATTTTAAATGTGACATATGATGATAAGTCAGTATAAATATTTTGAAATTAAAAGAACCATATAAAAAGGTGACAATGATGGAAATATAATACTCCCTCCGTCCTGGTTAAATTTGCACATTTATCTTATCGGTCCGTCCCACTTAATTTTACACACTCTTAAAAAGGAAATTTCTCTCACAATCTCCACCCTCAATCTTCACATTTGCTAAAAGTCATCATAAAAGTAAAAATAATTTTTTCTTAACATCCGTACCCAATTTACTCTACAAATTTAACCGGGACGGAAGTAGTACAACATTGCAAATTCAATGAGAAAAATAAATTGCACGTTCCGAAAGACTTTATATACAACGTATATAGTTGTATCTATATATTTCTTTTCCTCACCATAAATCATAATCTTCATTTTATTTCAATTTGAAACTTTCGCATGCAACATATAAAATTTTGTTGAAAGAAAAACACAAGTAGTGTGTCTTCGTCAAAAGTAACTGATAAAGGATAATTTAGGTTTTCACTAAATATATGTAATTGTGAAATCCTGTATTTGACACCCTATATAAAGGGATATGATGAATAAGATAACTCTAGTGATTGCGCGCCTCTCTTTCTTGTTCCTTTTCTATTTTCCCTACAACACGTTATCAACACAAATATCTCTTCGAATAAAATAAGAAATCAGTATAATCAGTATTGCAATCGTGAATTATATTCACGAAACTGCGTTCATGGTGAACGACGGTTGTGGAACTACCGTCCTACTCTTCTTCAACCTAATTAGTTCTGTTACGACGGCTTGTTCAGTTTATCTAAAAAGAAATAAGAAATATTGAGTAATGCCTGTTCCATTGGATTATGACCGCCCGATGTCATATGTCCGCTTCACAATCTACAGATCCACTCCTAGGTGTTCGGGACTCACCAGATAGACGAAAAGTAAATCGAGGTACATATTTTTTCATTTGACAAAATTGATCTAAATTGTTATTGCTATTGATTATATATACACACGTGTATGTGTGTGTATATATATATATATATATATATATATATATATATATATATATATATATCAATTGGATTTCATTACTTTGCCTTTTCTAATTTGGAGACAGAGGTCCTTGAAAATATATGTTCTGAACTTCTGATGCATGTTTGATAATGATTAAAATTAACTAACAATGAGTCCTCAATTATGATTAAGATATTTGTTAACAAATTAAGTGAATATTGCCATTCCAATTTGCAAAAAAAAAAAAAAAAATGTAATTGCTACATCCATGCATAATATATATATATATATATATATATATATATATATATATTACTAATATAAAAGTATGAATTGTTTCGTCCTGTTTTTGGTTTCGTCTTTTCTTTTGATGCTTATAATATCCTTACTAAGTATTAAACTTAAGGGTAGTTAAGTAATTTAAAATAAATTATGTTTTCCTTACTTGATTATAAAAAATAAAATATTCTTACTAAGAATTAAACTTAAGGGTAGTTAAGTAATTTAAAATATTTTATGTTTTCCTTATTTGATTATAAAAAGTAAGAGTCCTTTTATATTGAAAACTTCTCCTAAAAACTACATGCTTAAATTATCCTGCTTCTACACTTTCAATAATTTGAAGTTTGAAATTAAATCAATTTCGTATTAAAGTAGATTTAAAGAGCTTCCAGTGATATGTTATTTGCATATATTTTAAACAACTGTACTAAATTATATAATTATTTAAGGTATGGAATAAAGAAAAAAAATGAATTTATTGGATTTTTTTTCAATCTTATCCATAACTATCATATTTTTACTATTCATACTTTCAATTTTTTTTAAATAATAAATTTTATGGAATAATCTTAAAACTTTTATAATAACATACTTTTAATTTTAACTATTCATATTAAATATATACTATGATTTTTTTACATGTCAAATTCATGTAATTGAGTTTAACAACTAACATAATTTAAGTTTTTATACTTGCATATAACGTGATTACATGTCAAAAATTAGTTTTATTGAATAAGAAGATGAAAAAATTATATAGATAGACAAATAAAAACATTGTCTTTTCTTAACATTGTTAATTTAAGCTATAAGGTCATATTACAAAAATGCAAACTAAAATATTTGAATAAAAAAAGGGAAGAGTGAGCGAATTTGTTGTGATAAATCTTGTCATGCATAAACATTAAATATAATTAAAAAAATTATATCTGAATACTCATGCTACTTCACTATAATTTGTAAATATCAAGTCATTGTAGTTTTTATAAACATAAAGTAATTCCATTAATGGTTGCTTGAATCGGTCAACACTAATTGACATAAAAGGGGTGGTGCATGGGACAAACAATTCTATTGGCACTATAAATTTTATTTTACGTCATATCCAATACAATTTCTGTCCATGGAAAGAAGATAGTAGATGCTTAATATCAGATAACAAAGACATACATGTAGAGGCACAATCTGCATCACCTATCGACGTGAATATAGTAGTGCTAGAATCCCCAATAATACAAAACTTGGGAATTCTAGTATTAATAGGAAGTTAAACCACCTCACGAAGAGAAAAAACTTTAGCATATTTCAGATCATTGATATTTATAAAGTGGGCATCCTTGAAGCAAGCATAAATACCAGCACACGAGGAGTTATGAGCAAATGATGTACTCCATCAAAATATATATGAATAATGACATTTAGGGGATGAACAAGCAATGAATCAAGGGTGCGGTTGTGATGTTTAAGGGAAGTAATTAGCATCCCGAAAATCTTGGAAGGTCTGGGTTGTTGTTGCAAGCAATACTTGTGAGTATGTACGAACATCTCATAAGACAATTTTATTTTGTCGAAACCAGATTAAGTGGTCAACGATAACAAAGTATTCTGCTATATTTGAGTCATCAAGGAGCACAATATCTTGAAAATACAAGTAGCGTAGATGCTGTAAGAATCGGAAGATAATTTCATAAATTTCAGTTGCTTGTCAAATTAATGAGGAAATGAGGCACGTGAAGAACAGATGCGTTAAAGAGTGATCAAGTGGTGAACTTAAAGAATAGCGGGGCTTATAATGAAGATGACGACAAGCTAAATTGTTGGATGATGGCAAGAATTAGAGCAGCATCTCTAAAGAAAATGCAAGATACAGGCTGATAAGCTTTCAAATTCTCCTCCAAATGGGGATCGGGCCATAGCTACTAACCGGGAAGGAGTGGGTGCCAGTAAGATCTTCGGAAGAACCCATAATAAAATGATATGCGGATCCGACCGAAAAGTTACTACAATGGGAATAATCTGACATCCAACGGTCCGGAGAATGGTGATTTTTTAGAGGAATAGCGAGAATCAATCAGTCTTCAATAGGTCAAAATTGGCAAGAACTAACAGCTCATTCTAGAGTCCAAGATCATAATCAATGATGGAGCTAACTCGGGCGTCTTGAGGGAGGTCTGATGTAGCTGATCTGATGGTAAAATGGGGAGGCAAAGGAACTCACCCGTCATGGAAGAGTGTTGTTGTCTCGCCATTGCAATGAGCATGCGACAACCAAGAAGAATAACACGATGATCGCCATAATACTATGCCATGTAAAGCTGGACCGACAACCAAGAATAACATGTAACACAGACGTTGTACTAGGACTGCATGATTCAGGAAAAGAGGCTGGATGTAGAAACTAAAGGGCGCCATGCTAGCTTAAGCAACATGGCAAAGTTAAAAATTTTACATTGCAAAAGTCTAGGCCACCTTGAGATTTTGCTTGAGGGCGTCTCAAGATTTCCAACAATTTTTCCTTGTGGACGAACTATTTCCTCCCCCCTTTCCCCCTCCTTCCCCCCCCCCCCCCTCCCCCTCCACACACACACAGACATACCCCATCATTAAGATTTTTTCAAATTCTCCAGATTACTAAGAACATGATTCGATAACTAGAAACAATACATTTTGTACGTGGATATTGCTTACATAATAGTTAGAATGTATACTTCTTTACCTGTTTTGTTTAATAGTTTCTCTTATCAACCATTAATGCACTTACTAATCTATTCTTTGATGCCAGCAAAACTCTATTCTTTATTATGTCCAACAATAAAAAAGAGTCGAGATATCTACCATGTGAAGCCACTTCAGCAATTTCAAATAATTGGCAGATTGAGTGACGAATCTGAGCTTGTGTATGAGGTCTAAAAAGAATCCCGGATTTCTTAAAATTAATACATTTCTCTGAAACACTCTTGTAGAGATTGACAGTGAAGTTAGTAAAATGCAAGAAAAAACTATAACACAAATAGGGGGGAGGGGATCCCCCTGAAGAATTTCCTAATGTAGCGTGAGTGAGCCAAAATTAATACCTTAATGAAGGAAATTAAATTGTACAAATGACAAACAAGGCAAAACAATGTCATAAAAACTCCTAGGAAAACCTCAAGCAAGAAGCATACGGTAGACGAAAGATCACTCAAATCAGTGAAAGGCTTTACTCATACCCAAGGATCAAAATATCGCGAGAAATCGGCGAAATATCGCCGATTTCTCGCTAAAATCAAGAAGGCGAGACGATAACAGCATGTTATCACGTTTTGTCATGTTTTCGCGAGATCTCGGCCGAGATAAGGGGCTGAATCACGGTGGCCTTGGGCTGTCATTTTCTCACGATTTTCTCGCGAGAAACCGGCGATTTCTCGCCAATTTATCGTCCCATTTCGTTTTTTTTTTTCCCGCT
Source organism: Ajuga chamaepitys (assembly GCA_958295605.1). Taxonomy (NCBI): domain Eukaryota; kingdom Viridiplantae; phylum Streptophyta; class Magnoliopsida; order Lamiales; family Lamiaceae; genus Ajuga; species Ajuga chamaepitys. The sequence continues at coordinate 37,740,901 of OY282504.1, forward strand.
GATTTCAGCAAAAGTTTTAAAATTTTGCCCAACCTTGGATTCGAACCTGAGACCTCTTGAATGAGGCTCCAAGCTTTAACCACCAGACCAAGTAAACAACATGTTATTATATCTACATAGCATTTATATAACCTATTTATTAAAATTCTACTTACAATAATACATACCATAAATTATGAAAATGAAAATTAGAAATAATTATATATTTTTGGTTTATAATTAGTTATCAAAATGAAAATGAAAAATATAAAAACTAAGTATAAAATAATAATTGGGCATTTTGTAAATCATTTGTTTTGTTTTATGTATTATAAATATTCTCAATACTTTAACTAATATAACTTCGAAATAATTTTAATAAAAACCTTAATTTTCTTTTATATTTTTAGCCTATTTAAACTCTCACTTTAATTTTAAAATAGTAACTTTAATTAGTGCATAATGAACAATTAATTGTATCGTTTCTTATTTACCAACTAGTTGTATATGTGACTCAATTTTTAGATTAAATATTTGAATTTAACTAGGTTTATGACAATCTAACAAATATCGTGATAAATTAAGTGTTTTAATACATTTTTCGACGTTTTTAAAAAAATTTCATCGATATTCCGATATTAATCGATATCTCACCGATATCTCCGTAAATTGAAAGACCGATATCTCCGTAAATACCGATATTTTCGTCCTTGCTCATACCCAACTTAATGGACATGAGTCCCTCTTTCCCGGATTTCCTAAGCTTCATACAATGGTATACTTCATAAGCGATAAGAATATTATCCGTAATTAACCGACCCGGGATGAAGGCTGACTGAGAGCAAAGATTATAAAAGGGATGTACGGTAGTACCCAATAAAAGAGCACTTTAGAAGCTAACTTATAAATGACATTCCACTAACTAATCGGGCGAAATTGGGTAATAAACTTTAGTTTTCTAATTTTTTAAATATGCACAATGTAAGTGTTACTAAAAGAAGGGCTTAAAAAATTATGAGTAAGCATGTAGAAAACAAAATTAATAACATTTTTACCAACAATATGCCATTTTTTCTATAAAAAAAAAATTATATAGGGATCATAACATCTTTCGTTGAATTACGAGCAGATGATGTACCCCCATAAAAAATATATAAACAATGGCAATTCGGAGAAGAACAAGCAAGGGATAAAAGGGTGGGGTTGTGACGTTTGAGGGAAGGAATTAGCATTCCAAAAATCTTACAAGTTCAGGGTTGTTGTTGCAAGCAATACTCGCGAGTGTGTATTAATATCAGAGAAGACAAATTTATTTTTTTGAAACCAGATTAAGTGGGCAAGGAAAACAAAGTATTATGCTATATTTAAGTCATCGATGAGTAAAATCTCTTGAAACTACAACTCACGTGCATGCTGTTAGAATCGGAAGATAGTTTCATAAATTCCAGTTACTTGCTAGATTGATGAGGACATGGGACCTATGAAGAAGAAATGCACTAAAGAGTGATCAGGTGGTGCACATAAAGAACAATGGGATTCATGATGAAGATGACGGCGAGCTAAGTCATTGGACGATAACAAGAATTAGAGCAGCATCTCCAAAGAAAATGCGAGATACGGGCTGATAATTTAAGCTTTCAAATTCTCCTCCAAATGAGGTTCGGGCCATAGCTACTAACCAGGAAGGAGCATGGATCAAAATCTCGTGAGAAATCGGCGAGATTTCGCCGATTTCTTGCGATTCTGGGCCTCCCGAGACGATAAGCTACTGATGTAGCATTTTGTTGGAAATTGCGAAATCTCGCGATATATCGGCGAGTTTCTCGCGATTTGGCGATTTTTCGCTAAATCTCGCGAAATTCTTTTTTTTTTTTTTTTTTCAGCAAATTTTTTAAAAATTTCGCCCAACCTTGGATTCGAACTTGAGACCTCTTGAATGAGGCTCCAAGCTTTAACCACCAGACCAAGTCAACAACATGTTGTTATATCTACATAACATTTATATAATCTATCTAGTAAAATTCTACTTACAATAATATATACCATAAATTATGAAAATGAAAATTAGTTATCAAAATGAAAATATAAATAATTGGGCATTTTTGGTCTATAATTAGTTATCAAAATGAAAATGAAAATAATTTGTCCATAATTAGTTATCAAAATGAAAATTGGAAGTTTAAAAACTAAGTATAAAATAATAATTGGACATTTTTGTAAATCTTTTGTTTTGTTTATAATTTTAAGATGAATTTATGTATTAAAGTTGGTTATAATATTTTTAAAATATTTTGTTAAACTTTTGAATTTTTAATATAATATTTCCGTACTAGTAATTAGTAATGTTGTATGAAAAAACGTCAAAAAGTGTTTTATATTGCCACTCATTGTTTATATTATTTTATATTTATGAGTTAGTTGTAAATAAATCTATTTCTACCAAATTTAAGATGCGTATAAGTATTTGGGTTTGTTATAATAATTGTAAAAATATCATGTTAAATTTTTAGATTTTTAATATATTTTTTAATATTTTTCAGAAAATTGCACCGATATTTCGATATTAATCGATGTCTCACCGAAATCTACGTAAATTGAAACACCGATATCTCCGTAAAAACTGATATTTTCGTCCTTGGAAAGGAGTAGGTGCCAATAAAATCTTCAGAAGAACCCATAATAAAATGATATGCGATCGGACCGAAAAGTTACCAGAATGAAAATAATGTCACATCCAACGGTCCGTAGAATGGTGATTTTTCAGAGGAATAGTGAGAATCACATCAGCATTCAATTGGTCAAAATTGACCCGAATTAACAGCCTATTGCAGAGTCCAAGATCTGAATCAATGATGGAACTGACTCAGGCATCTTGCGGGAGGTCTGACGTAGCTGATCCGATTAGAAAATAAGGAGGCAAAGGAACTCATCTGTCATGGAAGAGGGTTGTTGTCTGGCCATTGCCCATGATCCGTCGACAACCAAGAAGAATAACACGATGACCAGCCATAATACAAGGCCATGTAAACCTGGGATGAGAACCAAGCGTAGCATGTAACACATACGTGGAAGGGTAGTACTTGGACTGCATGATTCGGGCAAAGAGGCTGGATGGAGAAACTAAAGGGTCCTGTGCTTGCTTAGACAACATGGCAAGGTTAAATGCTTTCAAATTACAAAAGCCTAGGTCACCTTGAGATTTTCGTTGCTTGAGGACATCCCAAGACTTCCAACGAATTTTTTCGCGGACGAGCTATCCACCCTACCCCCACCAATAAGATTTTATTAAATTCTCCAGATTAATAAGAACATGGTATAAGAATTGGAAACAAGACATTGTGTACGTGGATATTGCTTATATAATTGATTTAATGGACACATCTTTACCCGCTTTGCTTAATTCCTTTTCTTGCCAACCATTGATGCGCTTACAAACCCATTCTTTATTGCCTACAAAAATCTCTTGTTTATTCTGGCCAACAATAGAAAGAAGTCCAAGATATTTATACCATGTGAAGCCACTTCAGCAACTCCAAACAATTGACAGATTGAATGAGAAATCTGAGCTTGTCTATCAGGCCTAAAAAGAATTCCTGATTTTTCAAAATCAATACATTTGCCTTGAAACACACTTGTAGAGATTGATATTGAACTTAAGATGTTGGTCTTCTATAGTTTTAGCACCAAATAGAAATGTGTCATCTGCACAAAAAGAGATGAGAGATAACGGGTGCAGTTCGGGATATTTTAATCCCATGGATGTGCCGACAAATCTGTAAATATTATAAAATGCAAGAAAAAAACTTCAGCACGAATAGGGAAAAGGGGGTCACCTTGAAAAATGCTCCGCTGCGGCGTGAGGGAGCCAAAATTTACACTCATACATTTGTGAAAGTTAAGAATGTTACATAGACTTCAATAGTTTTCTTAATCTTCTATATTTAAGAATTTTCTAAGATGTTTTTTTTTATATATATTAAAGTTTTATTGTAATAATAATAGAAGTAGTTAGAGGCAAACATGAAAATTAATGAACATGAATAATTACACCTAATTATTTTAAATATTTAAAATCTAACATTCAAGAAAATTATTAAATCGATAGAAATATCATAAATATATTTTAAGCATATATAATATCTGGTGAAATGTATTTATTACGCTATATAAAATTATAAGGTACAATAAAGAAATAAATAAGAACTATAAAGAAATAATAAAATAAGTTGTACCATGTGAATGGTTAAAAAAGTTGTACTATGTGAATCAGTATTAGATGATTAAATTAAAACATGCAGAAAAATAAAGATAGTAAAATGTGAATGTTAATATTAGCTTACAAGCATAGAATAGATAAAAATAAATAATAACTACACTAGAACAAAGTATGGTATAATCCAAAAAAAAAATTAAATGGAAGAAACAAAATTAGAATGGTTTAAGTACATGTATTTATAGATTTTTAAATGAATGTGCAATGTGTGAAAAATTGGGAGTATTTCACTAAAACTAAACAGGGAAGTAAATTCATAAAAATAATTGAAACGTTGAAAAAAATACATTATATTAACATATAGATTGTAGCATGTATCTCGATTGAAGTTTATGAGACATTATGTACATAGTCAACCCTCTATAAAAAAACCTTTAGTTATCTTATAAATTTACTTTAGTAGGATTTTCATTTTAAATCACACATGATTTTCAAGCTTCAATGTAGAATTGAAGAAATAATCAAGCGAAATTGAAATATGCAAATGATTTTCTTTCCAAATGTATGTTGAAATCAGAATTATCAATTAAGAAATTACATATAAAGTATGTTAGGCCTAATATTTGTGTGTGTATCTAACAAATTCCGAACTTATGGATGTCAGTTGATGATGTAATAAGATAAATGCATTTGTATCTTTTGTTCAATGGAAATCTATACCTTCATTATTATATGGTTTTTCAGTAATCGTATAACTTTACTTCTAATATAATAATGATTGTGGGGTCTATCTATATTGAGAAGTAAACCATTATTATAATATATCAAATTTTATATATATATAAATTTTGTAAGAATAATACATTATATCATGGTATGTCGTTTTTATGAATCTTTTAACATTAGTATAACGTGTTTTGCTGAACTAAGATTATTAACCTCTTTTTTCCTCTTTTTATTTTTATTTTTTTATTTGATTTTAGATTGTGTTTGCTTAATCGATTAAACTTTTCATTTTCTTTTTCTGGCACTGAATAATCTAAGAAGTTGTGTATATATATTACCATGAATAATAACTACATTGAATTTTATTAAGATGATAAACAAATATCACCACACAAAGTATAATTATTTTATGTTCACATTAATTTTTTTAATTAGATAATAGTAAAAAAATAGTAATCACGTGCAACGCACATTCGTATTGCTAGTGTGTATATATATATATATATATATATATATATGCGCATATTTTGGGTATATTTGATTTGAGGATATAAAATTATGATTTCATTCTTTGAATTTTTCTTCATTAATATTTATGACATGTTTGTTTCCTACGAATTTAATCATACTTCCGAGTATTATCTCGTTTTAATTGGTACGGAGCCTGGATTGGAAAGCAACAGTTCTTGAAACCACAGATTATCTCCCGTAAAATTTGAGAAGTGCCATAGGAAAGAATCGTGTCTTTCCTACAAGGTAAATTGGCTTATCTTACTTTGCAAAACAACTATGAAAAATTAATATTTGCTCACACTGACATGATGTGCATTTGCTTATATATGATACAAATTCTTCTCAAATAAGCATGAGAAATTATATGAGTACATGTTTATCCTATGGCATACAACTATATTTTTGTGAAAATTGAGGTAGATTTATATGTGTATATGACAACATGAACAATCTTGACAATTATGGAATTTTTGCATGACTTAGATGATATTCATGAGGACATAAACTGATTGCTTAATACTTGATTACTTTCTCATGATATTGAAAGTTATTACTTGAATTATTCATATACTTGACGAAACCAATTCATCCTCAATTTGCGGTATTAGACTCAAAAGCAATTGAATACCACTACTGAATTTATTTTTTTCTTATTTTTTTCTTTTTTTTTTTTATATGTTGAAACTACTTCAATGGAAATAGCTACTTCCACAATCATATCATCCACCGACCCTAAGGACAGAGAATCGTCCAACAAACTCAAAGTCTATGCTCTAATGAAACTGAGGTGGCATGACAATCCTAACTCACTTTAAAAGTATTCTTTAGTTAAAAGATACCTCGATGAACTATGGTTTGCCATAAAAGAAATTTTGGAATAATAGATAACTCTCTACATTCAAAATTAATTATTTTGTGGAAAGAAATCCACTTACCAGACTATAAAAGGGTCAATGAATTCAATAACGACATGTTTTCTCTGAAAATAAAACTTTCTTTATGTGTAAAGAAATCACAGAAGATGATATGATACATAAAATCTATTTACTTTCCTACTCCAATGCTTATACTAGTGAACCCATATAGGCTAGAGCATAAAATAAAAGAAATACAATATTCAATTAGCTAATGAACCAGTGCAAGTAGTTAAGAGGCATGACCAGTTTCTTCTAAAAAGTAACACCAAACGCGCTGGGATAAATAAAATTCTCTAGCCTAACTATGGTAAACTAAATAGTGAAAATAACCCCAAAGTAAAGGGAACGAATGTGTCTGTCCCTACAGTAGTGGTAATGATACACCACAAAATAAGGGACATAGGAGCCTTGGAGGCCTTCTGATGTGCCTACCTCAAATGGACATGGTGGTTATGCCCACAATGTGCAAAAGACGCCTCAGAACCCTCTAAACAAAAAGGATAGAGTTGGTAATTAATTTTTAAATAAGTGTGGAAATAATATACTTTTGTATAAAAACTGCTAGAGCAATTAACTATAAGAGATGCAAGAAGTCCAAAAACAGAGACTCACTGCATCACTACATAATGACCATCATTGAATCACAAGTACTAAAAGGGCGAAGAATCGTCGAATTCTCTAGATGCCTAATGGCATAACAATTATAGTCACAAAACACTCTATATGCATCAAGAGCTATTAAAATGTTATTCGTGTCAAAGACTATTATTTAAAAATTGCATGTGAGAATGGAATTGAATAATTTATGATACTTTTAATGAATGTGAAAGGAAGCACATCTTAGAGAAATAAATGGGTCAATCTAGTGACATGTACTCCACTACTACTCTGATCGTTGGATCAAACACTATCTCCAAAATGAACTTTGGAAGATCGAATCATATGTTACTCAAAATGAACTTTGGGACATTAATTCATCTAGGTTTTGATACGACTTTCTTAGACATCCAAGTCATAACATGATGATCCATATTTAAGAAATTATATGGACATTCTTTCTTTCGAGTGAAATACAAAAGAGATGAAAATCTTATACGATGTACAATATCAGTATTAATTTTATTATAACAGAGTTAATGCTTTCTAAAGCACTAAAAACACGACCAACATCCCATTCTGCCTCATTAACTGTTTTAGGGCATATCACTCATTCTATCAAGCCCACTATTAAGCAATAAGTAGGATCGAGGCCTTCCCATGCCTGATATATAAGTACGACATTCCATTCTTACAAAACAACACAATATAATATATGTGGACCTATCAACCAGAAAGCGGGCTATTAAAGTGTCTATGGTTCTAGTAAATACTTTGACACACTAATTGATTATCATATTATTGTCCACAATAAATGTTGCATCAGAAAAACTCCTAGAAAATATTGTATAAGGGCTCACCACCCTCACTCCATAAAGTCGATCAGACTTATTAACTCTAGAGAGTTCTTGTCATAAGGATTTGATGATTATTGCATATCTGTCAGGATCAATGTATAGCATCCTTTAACCCATGTGCATACACAAAAATGGTCTCATATGTGCCACTATCAAAAGGATATAGATAAAGGATTAGGCGTTGAAATATGTATCAAAATGCCTATCAGATATCAGATATGGGGTTATGCAAAATCGTTGCAACTCTACTTTATTTTCTCAGTCCCACTGCTAATCAATAATTTATGTGTACCAGTTAATAACTGAATTTAGCCTGATGTTTTTACAATTACGCATACTTGGTTACACAGTATATGTGCCCCCCACAGCGCACCAAAATGGGTCTTTAAAGACGATTAAGTATTTATGTTGCATATAGATTTCCAACTATAACCCGCTATTTGAAACCTTTAACAGACGAGATCTTTTTACCGCAAGATTGATGGATTGTCACTTTAATGAGAAAGTCTTCCCGTCGTTGGGGGGAGATAAGAAAATGAATTTTCTAAGGAAACGACATGAAGTGTTTCCCAGTATGTCTCATTAGGATCCCCACACTTCATAATGTAAAGTGAAGTAAAATGAATTATCAATCTTCAAAGTATGGAAGATTTGATTATTGATGCATTTGCTAAAATCGCTAATGTGGCAAGATCATATATACCAGCTGCAAATGTGCATGTAAGGTTAAAAGTCCCCAGTAAGGATTAAATTGAGATAAAGGATTATGGAAAAACTTGGTATTGTATATGTCTTGAACTAGAAGACCAAGTTTGTGGAATATTAATTCCTCAGTGTGCATATATCCAAAAGATTATCAGGCGCTTTAACATGAATAAAGTGCAATCTGTTAGCACTCCTATGATTGGTTGAAGTGTGGACATAAGGATAAATCCATTTAAGTCTAAAGGAAATGACGAAAGAGTTATTGAGAGATGAAATTCTCTACCTAATTGAAATGTGCGCATTATTGTACAAAAAGCTCAATACACTCAACCATGTTTACTTTCTCAAAGAACTTGCTAGTTATATTTTACTCGGGACAACGCAATATCAGTGCAATGATATCAAATAGTATTTTGAGATCTGAAAGAAACCATTGACACATATTTGTTCTTCCCATATTCAAGACAAGAGAGATTACAAATGAAATTGTAAACCCTAAAGGAAATGTCAAACGCTCTCACATAGAGAGATAAAAGGAATACAAAAGAATATGTAACTCCTAAATAAATGTTGAAGCTATAATACGAAATACTAAATACTACTTTGGTTGGTTTAGATGTTGGTTATCTTATTGGGCAATGTAAAAGTCATTACAAAATTGATTATGTATTATCATGAGGAACACGACGAAAACTTGAAGATCAATCAATCACAACTACTCAACCTACCTCATCACATCACTCACGGATGATATCTCACGAAGTTCATCAATCTATATGACTAAAGTATTAGTGGCTTGAGTTATACCACCGAAAAGCGTACCCGAAGTTATGATGATGAAGTTATTTGCAACAAACAGATGGATTATGCTACACATCAAAGGTGACGAGACCAAGCATGTACCGCCAACACTTTTCTATAACCAACAACCACATAATATCCTCATGATTTATGCAAAATTGAGGATAAAGAGATTTTCGAAACTCTCTTGATAGATATACGTATCAAGGGAGAGATGTAGACTTTAGGGGGGCTCTCAACAAAGGTGCGTTGCACTATTTTTTCCTTCAACCAAGGTTTATTTTTTTCCACTGGGTTTTGTTACTTGGCAAGATTTTTAACAAGGCAACTAGTTATGCACCAATTTCCCTTTGACTTGACACAAGGGGGAGTGTTGAAGGAAAAACACAATTAGTGTGCCTTCGTTAAAAGTAACTGATAAAGGGCAATTTAGGTATTCACTAAATATATGTAATTGTGAAACCCTATATTTGACACCCTATATAAAAGGATATGATGAATAAGATAACCCTAGTGATTGCCGGCCTCTCTTTCTTGTTCCTTTTCTATTTTCCCTACAACAAATTCAACATATTAAGCATAATAAAATAATTTTGCAGCATTGGATGTATTTTATAAGAAGTGAATATGTAACTATATTTAATAAAATTATTATTACTATTGAGCAAAACTAGTCAAAAGGGTAAAAATTAACACAATAAAATAAAAAGTATGAAAAAATCTGCGAAGAACTTAAAAACACGTGGAAAAAAATTGTTAACTTCGTCAGATCCATTTACTAAATGCCCAAAATGAAATAAAATAGAGTTTTTATCGATCAAGCACTCGGAAGATAAGTAAACTATAAATTCAGGTCCCGAAAGATAATTTTTATCAACCTACAACCTAAAAGATTAAAAACTCTCAATGGAAGGCCCGTAAATCTAAAACCATTATAAGGCTTATTCGCCCAAAATCATTCACTGCATTATTATTTTAGTATTTTTATTTGATATATCTAAAATAATTAAATAATTTACAATTTAATTTTTAAAATATACTACCTCAGTCTCGCTATAATTTTCCTACTTTCCTTTCCGGTTTGTCCCAACTTAACTTTTCAACCCATAAATTGCAAATATTTCTCACAATTTCCACCATCAAAATCTTCACTCTCAATCTCCACCTTTAAAAAAGATAAAGATTCCACAAAAATCTATTTTTCCTTAATCTCCGTGCCTGGTCAAAGTAAAAAGTTAGGCGGGGACGGAGGGAGTGCATATTAACAAAAAATATTTAAATGAGCAAAAAAATACTCCCTCCGTCCCGACCTAATTGGCCAACCTTGGCCGGGCACGGAGATTAAGGAAAAACATATTTTGTGAAATCTTTGACTTTTTCAAAGGTGGAGATTAAGAGTAGAGATTTTGAGGGTGAAGATTGTACCCTGGTGTGAATTTTATGTATTCAAGATTTAAGTAAATAAGAATTATGCTTATAAAAATAAATGCTAAGAATAAATAAGATATTAATTTTTTTTTTAATTCTGAAATTTAAAGAAAGAAAAAAGTCGAGGATTAATCTTGACCGATTCGGACTTGGAGCCTCGAGTTGTGATATTTATTAGGGCTAAATAGTATAGTATTAAAGATAAATAATATAGAATGTCCTTGTAAATAGTATAGAATAACATTAAAAATAAATGTATTGATTATTATTTTTTCATGTATTAAAAGAAAGATAAGCAAAAATGCAACAATAGAGTCAGAGGATTCTAATTTTGCAAATATAGATTGAACAACATTGTGAAGCAAAATGAAGTAGCTACAAATTGAAAAAACATTGTGAAGCAAAAGGAAGTAGCTACATAAACCAACCTTGAGAAACATCTCTAAGACCATCTTTATCAACAACCTCCCACAACCCAACCTATCAATAAAATATTCATTTCTCTCTCTTCCACATACACAACCTACTCCACAACCTAAAAAATACATTTTCACACTTTATCAACAACCCAACCCAACCCAACATTTTAATATATATTAATTTCTTTTATCCAAATACAGATTTATTTCCCAATAAAATTGATATTTCTTATACGGTTTAATATTTGCATATTATTTTTCGCGCTTTTTCTAATATATTTCAAGAATAAAAAAATATTTGAATTCCGTAATTACAATAAGTCGATTTTGTTTTTCCGGTACGTTTAAAATATCATGCTAAAATAATAACCAAATTAAAATTGCAAAAGTTGAATTACGAAATCGAAAAAAATAAATTAAGTTACAAATACATGTCTGAAATACTAAATTACAAATATAAAAGATACAACTTATATATTTAATTAGCGGGACCAAATTTTCGCCATATATGCTCGACCGGGTCGTATTTAAGAGCGTTGTGAGCTGTCCTATTACAAAGTTGCTCCCTATTACTCATGTAACTGGACCAAAATTTGGCCGGCCCGAACAGGTCAGGTGGGGTCTGTCGGGCTAACGTCATATTTTGGATCGGTCCAGGTCGGGCCAAAATTTAGTTAGTCCTAGATATATTCGTCCCGCCCGTGATATTTCCCTATAATATACTAAGATTATCGGATCGGCCCGGGGTCCGCCGGGGATTTAGCCCATCGGACCGGTCCAGACGAGCCAACTATTTATAAAAAGAATAAAATAAAGAGCTTCAAATTTTAATTCAAAATATATCAACATTAGATTCTACTAAAAAAAAAAAAAAGAATTTTGATAAATTTTTTTAATTTTTATAAAATAAAAATTATATTATTTATTTATTATTAAAATTATATCCAATAAATAATTTAATACAACAAATGAGGTACCGACATGTGGCAGGTTGTGGAAGGGGGTTGGGTTGTGGACTAGGTTGGTTGACCAACCCCATCCACAATCTAGGTCATCAATCATTATATATTTTTGCTTTAATTTTTAACTCCAATTTTTGTCATCTTCTCATGCCCTTGTCCTTGGAGGGCATGGATAAAGATGGTCTAAAGGAGCATAAAATACTGATTCCACCTCATCGGGAGACTTGGGCTCCATAACTTCAATATCCTGAGCAAGAGTAAGATATCCTTCATTGGTAATCAAATAAATGTAGTAAATATTCATAGCCCCTTCTTTCTTCTTCACTTCTCTTCGATTTTCATTCTTGGAAAATGTCAATGAACATTAATTTGATGGGCAAATATAGACTAGTCAACATTGTGAAGCAAAAGAAAGTATCTACAGAAACCAACCTTGAGAAACATTTCTAAAGGAGCATCAAATACTGATTCCACATCACTAGTGTTTGGGGCTGCGTTGAACTAGTCGTTCGCAACTCTACAAACTGTATTATTTAATGAAACAATCTAAATATCAAAACGAGCCAAAGGATCCCCAAATTCGATCTCACTTCGATCCATCGATGCAAAATGATTGCCTGGGAACCACATATATCAAACCCCGGGAGACTACAGAAGATACAACAACATTTAGAGGCATCTTTCCATCTCCAAGTACGAGCATTATACAGAACGAACCTGAGAATATCACAAAAGAAATATCCCATATCCCATATCACAAAAGAAATAATCCTATATCCATCAGAGCTAGGATTATAAACATACAATTGCACAAAGAGAGAATAATCTAGAACACCCAATTGTTTGACAAGTAATACAAGGACACCCACTTGCTCATTATGAGTACCAACATATACAAGACCAAGACTCATAATTGCACCTGTTTCAGTTGACAAATCTTCTTTGTCTACATAGTCTGCTAGAAGAGCCAATGCCCGAAAAAGCAAGTAACAAATGTCATTCAAAGCCTAATGCACACAATTGCAGACTAATTCGAAGTGATACTCGAACTTCCTATCGTATGTTATAACTTTTTGGTTGTTATGATTCCTCAACAATAGCATTGTGATAAAAATTAATGGATATTTGTAATACCTCCTCCATAAGATCTACTGCCTCAAACTCAACATTATACTGCAAATACGTGAAAAGCCCATTGCTTTGGTATGTTATTTGTAGATTAAAATCCAACAAGTAGAACCGACTAAGCAAGCTGTCCACTACCTTCTCTACCATAAAAACCAAATGCGTAATGACAACAATAACTGAAGATGATCATACCTTCATATGGAATGCAACAATTTGCACTACCAGGTCCATTAGATCATTAATTGGATCTTCTTCAGTCTGAAATACATTACTTTAATATCATCGGGAGATTTGGGCTCCATAACTTCAATATCCCCAGCAAGAGTAACCAAAAGAACCAATGCCTGAGAAAGCGTAACAAATGTCATTCAAAGCCTAAGGGTAATGGAAAATTAGCATATTTTTCCCCACTCCGATATAAATACTTTTCAATGATGTCCCTTACACCTCTTTTGGGCTACAATTCTAGGTAACAATTACCTTAGGGTTTGATATACAATGAAGTTTAATAGTCAAAGGAAAAACCTTTCTAATGTTCTGCCCTCCACACTGCAAAAAAAGCACGAATGAACGAATGGCCATGTCAAGCCCAGTTCTTCAGCCATTGCCACCATAGTAATTCCTAGAACAGTTGTTCCTTGGTAGAACAATTTTTCAGCCACACACTATATACACACTACACACATTTCACACACTACACACATTATAAACATTTTATATATTTCACACTTTACACACATTACACACACTACATACACTACACCCATTTCACACACTATACACACATCTCACACATTTCACATACTATACACACATTTCACATACTACACACACTTCACACATTTTACACACTAAGAACACAATACAAATTTCATACACACTACACGCGTTTCACACATATCACACTATCACACACTACACAAATTTTACATATTTCACACATTTCACACACAAAACACACATTTTACACACTACACACATTTCACACACTACACACATTTTACACACTATGCACATACTAGACACATTTCACACACTGTGCACACGCTACACACATTTTACACACTATACACACACGACACATATTTTGCACACTATATACACATTTTACACATTCCACACATTTTAAACACTACACACATTTCAGACAAAATACACACACTACACACATTTCACACACATTTCACACACTTCAAACACACTATAAACACAATACATGCGTTTCCACACATTTCACACTCTATGCACACGCTACACACATTTTACATATTTCACATACTATACACACATTACACACACTATACACATTTCAAATACTATACACACATTTCACACACTATACACATTAAACACACTACACACATTTTACATACTAAGCACATACACTACACACATTTCACACACTTCACACAAACAACACACATTTTACACACTATACATGTTTCACACACTATACACAAACTACATTTTACACACTATGCACACACTATACACATTTCACAATCTTCACACACACTCTATATACATTACACGCGTTTCACATACTACACACACACACTACATACGTCTTACACATTTCACACACTATTCACACACTACACACATTTCACACACTATACACAGACGACACACATTTTATATACTATACACACATTTTTCACACTACACACATTTTAAACAATATACACACACGACATATATTTTACACAACACACATTCCACACAATATACATATTTCAAACACTATACACACATTTCACACAATAAACACACTACACACATTTTACGAACATTTCACACACATAACACACATTTTACATACTACACACATTTCACACACTATATATACACTACATACATTTCACACTACGCACACTATATACACATTTTACACGATATACTCACATTTTGCACATTACACACATTTTACACACTATACACATTTCACACAATATACATACACTGCATGCATATTCGCACATTTCACACACTATACACACACTACACACATTTTACATATTTCACGCTTTACACATAGTACACACACTTTACACACACTATACACATTTCAAACACTATACACACATTTCACACACAACACACATTTCACACACTATACACATATTTCTCACACACAACACATATTTCACACACTACACACATTCTAAATATTTCACACTTTATACACATTATGCACATTTTACACACTATACACATTACACACATTATGCACACATTTTACACACTACACACATTTCATACACTAAAGACATTAGACACACTACACACATTTTACACACATCACACACATTATAAACACATTACACGTGTTTCACACATTTCAAACACTATTACACACATTGTACCTATTTCACACATTTTAAACACTATGCACACACTACACATGTTTCAAACACTATTACACACATTTCACACACTAAACACATTTTACACATTTCACACACTATACACATTACAAACACCATACACGTTTCACACACTATACACACATTTCGCACACACAACACACATTTCACACATTATACACACATTTCACAAATTCTATATATTTCACACTTTATACAAATTATGCATATATTACACACTATACATATTTCAAACAGTACACACATTACACACATTTCACACTATACACACACAACACACATTTCACACACTAACACACACTACACACATTTTACACACTTCACACACACTATATACATTACACGTGTTTCTCACACTATACACACACTAAACACATTTTACATATTTCACACATTTTAAACACTATGCACACACTACACATATTTCAAACACTATTACACACGCTACACACATTTTACATATTTCACACATTTTACATACTACACACATTTCACACACTATCACACACTACACACATTTCATACACTACACACACTATACACACATTTTAGACGCTATACTCACATTTTACACCTTACACATATTTTAAACACTACACACATTTCACACAATATACAAACGCAACATGCGCTTTCGCATATTTCACACACTATACATTTTTACATATTTCACACTTTACACACAGTACACACATTTTACACACTTTACACACACTATACACATTTCAAATATTATACACACATTTCTCACACACAACACACATTTCATGCACTATACACAGACTATACACACACTACACACATTCTACATATTTCACACTTTATACACATTATGCACATTTTACACATTATACACATTTCGAACACCATACACATTACACACACTATACGCAAATTTCACACACAACAACACACATTTCACACAATAAACACACACTACACACATTTTACACACGTCACACACACTATACACATATTTTACGTGTTTCACACATTTCACATACCACACACATTCCACACACTATACACAAATTTCACACTCACTACATAATTTTTACACACTACACACATTTCACACACTAATAATACACTATACACATTTCACACATTTTGCACGCACTACACACACTTTGCACATACTACACACATTTCACACACACAAAATAAACACTACACGCCTTTCAAACAGTTCATACATTGTACACAAACTACACACATTTTACATATTTCATACACATTACACACATTTTACGCACCATACACACAATTCACACACACAACACACATTTTACATACTACCCACCTTTCACACATTACACACATTTCACACGCTTCACACACTATACACACATGTTACACGCTATACTCACATTTTACACATTACACACATTTTACACACCATACCCATTTCACACAATATGCATACATTGTATGCGTTTTCGCACATTTCACACACTATACACACACTACACACATTATACATATTTCACACTTTACACACAGTACACACATTTTATACACTTTACACACACTATACACATTTCAAACACTATACACACATTTATCACACAACACATATTTCACACACATTCTACATATTTCACACTTTATACATGTAATGCACATTATACACACTATAAACACATTTCACACACTACACACACACTACACACATTCTACATATTTCACACTTTATACACATTATGCACATTTTACACACTATACACATTACAAACATTTCACACACTATACACAAATTTCACACACACAACACACATTTTACACACTACAATTTCATACTCTAAACACTCACTACACACATTTTACTCACTTCACACACACTATACACAGATTACACGTGTTTCACACATTTCACAAATTAAACACACACTACACACATTTTAAATATTTCACAAATTCTAAACACTTTGCACACACTCCACATATTTCAAACACTATCACACACACTACACACATTTTACATATTTCACAATTTACACACATTACACACACTACACATTTCACACTTCACACTATAAACACAATATACGCGTTTTCACACATTTCTCACACTACACACACACTACACATTTCACACACTATACACATATTTCACACACTACACACATTTCACACACTGCACACATTTCACACACTTCACAAACTATATACACACTACACACATTTCACACACTATGCACACACTACACACATTTTACACGTTATACACGCAAGAAAGCATTTTACACACTGTACACATATTTTACACACGATATACATTACACACAATATACATATACTACACGCGTTTTCACACACTATGCACATTTCACATATTTCACACACTTTGCACGCATTACACACACTACACACTACACACATTTTACACATTCTAATATATCACCTATTCCAATATAAATCATTTTCAAGATTTTTCCATGAAACAAATACTTCACAGCCACACAAAAGTCAAATACAACAAAACTACGACAAGCTTTGTTTGGATACGATGTAATTCAAAACTTACCAGCAAATGATGCCTCATATTACATGTCAATCCTCGCTCCATTTAAACAACATATCATCTGCACATAAAAAAATATTAATTGTTAGAAGTCAGTTATTATTTTCAAGTTATTGTTAAAGCAATTATCACAATATATATAACTGAAGGATGCTATAAGGGTGTTTGGTCAAAGTGTATACGCATCTCAAATCACACTATACACAAACTACACATATTTTACACATTTCACACACTATACACACACTTCACACATTTCATACATTTCACACAAATACACACACAACACACATTTTACACACTATACACATATTTTAAATACTACACATTTCACACAATACACACACAACACACATTTTACACATCATACACATTTTACACACTATACACACACTATACACATTACACACACTATACACAAACTACACTCACACTACACATTTTACACATTTTACACAATTCACACACTATACATACACCACACACATTTCACACACTATGCAGACACTATACGCATTTCACACACTATGCACACACGACACTCATTTCACACACTATACGTACTACACACATTTTACATATTTTAGACTTTACACACGTTATACACACACTACACACATTTCAAATACTACACACACATTTCACATACTACACACATTTCAAACACTATACACACATTTCACACAATATACATATTTCAAACACCATACACACATTTCACACACTATACACATATTTCACAAACAACACAAATTTTACACATTACACACTTTTCACACAAGACGCACATATCACACACTTTTCACACACTACACACACTTTGCACACATTTCATACACACAATACACACACTACACGCGTTTCACACAGTTCATACACTGTACACACACTACACACATTTTACATATTTCACATATACTTTACACACATTACACACATTATACGCACCATACACACAATTCACACACTATATATACATTTCACACACACAACACACATTTCACACACTATACACGCACTACACACATTTCATACACTACACACACTATACGCACATTTTACACACTATACTCATATTTTAGACGTTACACACATTTTACACACTATACACATTTCACACAATTTACATACACTGCATGCGTTTTCGCACAATTCACACATTATAAACACACTACACACATTTTACATATTTCACACTTAATACACATTTTATACACTTTACACACACTATACGCATTTCAAACACTATACACACACTACACACATTTCACACATTATACACATTTCTCATACACAACACACATTTCATACACTATACACAGACTATACACACACTACACACATTCTACGTATTTCACACGTTATACACATTATGCACATTTTACATTATACACATTTCAAACACTATACACATTACACACTATACACAAATTTCACACACAACACACATTTTTATACACTACACACATTTCACACAGTAAACACACACTACACACATTTTACTCACTTCACACACATTACACACATTACACGTGTTTCACACATTTCACACATTAAACACACACTACACACATTTTAAACACTATGCACACACTACACATATTTCAAACACTATTCCGCACACTACACACATTTTACATATTTCACACACTTCACACACCACACACATTTCACACACTATACATACACTACACATTTCACATACTACGCACACTATACACACATTTTACACGATATACTCACATTTTACACATTACACACATTTTACACACTATACACATTTCACACAATAGACATACACTGCATGCGTATTCGCACATTTCACACAGTATACACACACTACACACATTTTACATATTTCACACATTACACACAGTAAACACATTTTACACACTTTACACACACTATATACATTTCAATTATTATACACACTATACACACATTTCTCCCACACAACACACATTTCATGCACTATACACAGACTATACACACACTACACACATTCTACATATTTCACACGTTATACACATTATGCACATTTCAAACACTATACACATTACACACACTACACACACTACACACATTTCACACACACAACACACATTTCACACACTACACACATTTTACACACGTCACACACATTATACACACATTATACGTGTTTCACAGATTTCACACACTACACATATTTCACATACTACACATATTTCACATACTACATACATTCCACACACTATACACAAATTTCACACACACTACATAATTTTTACACACTACACACATTTCACACACTAATAATACACTACATACATTTCACACATTTTGCACGCATTATACACACTTTGCACACTTTTCACATACTACACACATTTCACACACACAAAATAAACATTACACGCCTTTCACACAGTTCATACACTGTACACAAACTACACACATTTTACATATTTCATACACATTACACATTTTCCGCACCATACACACAATTCACACACTGTACACACATTTCACACACACAACACACATTTTACATACTACACACCTTTCACACATTACACACATTTCACACAATACACACACTATACACACATTTTACACGCTATACTCACATTTTACACATTACACACATTTTACAAACCATACCCATTTCACACAATATGCATACACTGTATGCGTTTTCGCACATTTCACACATTATACATACACTACGCACATTATACATATTTCACACTTTAAACTCAGTACACACATTTCACACACTATACACACATTTCTCACACACAGCTGACATTTCAAACACTATACACACACTACACACATTCTACATATTTCACACTTTATGCACATTTTACACACTATACACATTTCAAACACTATACACAAATTTCACACACACAACGCACATTTCACACACTATACATACACGACAGATATTTTACACACAATACACACATTTTATACATTACACACATTTTAAACACTACACATATTTCACATAATATACACAAACTACACATATTTTACACACATTTCACACACTTCAAACGCACTATAAATACAATACACGTGTTTTCACACTATACACTCACTACAAGCACTTCACACATTTCACACAAAACTATAGCATAAATTAAAGAGAATTTTCAAGCAATTTCTCCGCAAACAATTCTTTCCCCTGAAACAGAAACAAATGCATTCACATTTTTCATGCATTCTATATCTAATACATCACCTATTCCAATATAAATCATTTTCAAGATTTTCTCTTGAAACAGGTACTTCACAGCCACACAAAAGCCAAATACAACAAAACTAAGACAAGTTTTGATTGGATACGATGTAATTCAGAACTTACCAGCAAATGATGCCTCATATTAAATGTCAATCCTCGCTCCATTCAAACAACATATCATCTGCACATAAAAAAAATATTAATTGTTAGAAGTCAGTTATTATTTTCAAGTTATTGTTAAAGCAACTATCACAATATATATAACTGAAGGATGGTATAAGGGTGTTTGGTCAAAGTGTATAAGCATCTCCAATCACACTATACACAAACTACACATATTTTACACATTTCACACACTATACACACACTTCACACATTTCATACAAATACACACACAACACACATTTTAAATACTACACACATTTCACACTATACACACACAACACACATTTAACACATCATACACATTTTACACACTATACACATTTCACACACTATACACAAACTACACACACTACACATTTTACACAATTCACACACTATACATACACCACACACATTTCACACACTATGCAGACACTATACGCATTTCACACACAATGCACACAAGACACTCATTTCACACACTATACGTACTACACACATTTTACATATTTTAGACTTTACACACGTTATACACACACTACACACATTTCAAACACTATATACACATTTCACATACTACACACATTTCAAACACTATACACACATTTCACACACTATACACACATTCCACACACTATAGACACATTTCACATACTACACACATTTCAAACACTATACACACATTTCACTCACTATACACACATTCCACACACTATAGACACATTTCACATACTACACACATTTCAAACACTATACACACATTTCACACACTATACACACATTTCACACACTATAGACACATTTCACACACCACACAAATTTTACACACTTTGCACACACTATACGCATTTCAACCATTATACACACACTACACACATTTCACACATTATACACATTTCTCACACACAGCACACATTTCACACACTATACACAGACTATACACACACTACACACATTCTACGTATTTCACACGTTATACACATTATGCAGATTTTACACACTATACACATTTCAAACGCTATACACATTACACATTATACACAAATTTCACACACACAACACACATTTCACACACATTTCATACACTACACACATTTTACACACATCACACACACGTCACACATATTACACGTGTTTCACACATTTCACACACTGTACACACACTACACACATTTTACATATTTCACACATTTTAAACACTATTCACACACTACCCATATTTCAAACACTAATACACACATTTTACATAGTTCACACATTTCACACACTACACACATTTCACACACTATACACAAACTACACACATTTTACACACACACTAAACATCTTTCACAGGCTTCACACACACGATACTCACATTACACGTGCTTCACACATTTTACGTATTGTACAAATGTGTAATGCGTGTGTGAAATATGTAAAATGTGTGTAGTATGTGAAATATATGAAACGCGTATAGTGTGTGAAGCGTGTGTAGCGTTTGAAGCGTGTGTAAAATGTGTGTAGCGTATATTGTGTAGTGTGTGTGAAATGTGTGTAGTGTGTGGTAGTGTGAGAAATGCATGTAATGTGTGTCGTGGGTAAAAGGGTGTGAAATTTGTAAAATGTGTTTAGTGTGTGTATATTGTGCGAAAACGCGTATTGTATGTTAGAAATGTATGAAATGTGTGTAGACTGCAAAATGTGTGTACAGTATGTAAAATGTGTGTATAAATTTTAGTGTGTGCATAGTATGTGTAAAGTGTGTGAAATACGTAAAATGCGTATTGTGTCTATAATATGTGAAACGCGTGTACTGTGTGTATAGTATGTGTATTGTGTGTGCGAAGTGTGTGAAATATGTGTAGTGTGCATAGTGTGTAAAATGTGCATAGTGTCTAAAATGTGCAGTGTGTGAAATATGTGTATAATGTTTGAAATGTGTGTAGTGTGTGTATAGTGTTTGAAATGTGTGTAGTGTGTGTATAGCGTTCGAAATGTGTGTAGTGTGTGTATAGTTTGGTAAATATGTAAAATGTGTACGGTATGTATAGTGTGTAAAATGTGTGAAAACGCAGGTATCGTGTGTATAGTGTGTTTAGTGTGTAAAATGTGTAGTGTATAAAATGTGTTTAATGTGTGAAATGTGTATTATACATAGTGTCTGAAATGTGTGTGGCGTATATTTAGTGTGTGAATTGTGTAAAATGTGTAAAATGTGTAATTTGTGTATAGTGAGTGAAATATGTGTTGTGTGTGTAGTGTTTAAAATGTGTGTGTAGCGTATAACACGTGTGTAGTGTGCGTATAGTTTAAGAAATGTATGAAACGTGTGTAGTGTATGAAATGTGTAAAATCTATGTAGTGTGTGTATAGTGTGTAATGTGTAAAACATGTGTGCAAAATGTGTAGTATGTATAGTGTGTGAAATGTGTATAGTACGTTTATAGTGTGTGAAATGTGTGTAGTGTGTAAAATGTGTGAGTGTGTGCATAGTGTATGAAATGTGTGTAGTGTGTGTGACGTGTAAAAACACGTGTACTGTGTGTTTGAAGTGTTTGAAATCCGTGTAAAATGTGTGTGAGGTGTGTATATAGTGAAATGTGTGTAGTATGTAAAATGTGTGTAGTGTGCAAAATGTGTGTGTACTGTGTAGTGTGTAAAATGTGTATCGTATGTGTATAGTGTGTGAAATGTGTGTAGTGTGTGCATATTGTGTGAAATGTGTGTAAAGAGTGAAATAAATAAAATGTGTCTATTGTATCTATAGTGTGTGAAATGTGTGAAACGCGTGTAGTGTGTGTATAGTATATGAGAAGTGTGTGAAATGTGTGTAGTGTGTGCATATTGTGTCAAATGTGTGTAAAGTGTGTGGAATATATAAAGTGTGTGTAGTACGTGTATTGTGAGTGAAGTGTGTGAAACGCGTGTGTGTGCATAGTGTGTTAAATGTGTGTAATGTTTAAAATGTGCGTTGTGTGTGTGAAGTGTGAAATATGTAAAATGTGTGTAGTGTGTGTAAATTGTGTAAAGTGTGTGAAACGCGTGTAGTGTGCGTGTAATGTGTGCGCGAAGTGTGTGAAACGCGTATAGTGTGCGTATAGTGTAAAATCTGTGTAGTGTGCGAAATGTGTGTAGTGTGTGTATAGTGTTTGAAATGTGTATAAAGGATGTGAAATATGTAAAATGTGTGTAGTGTGTGAAGTGTGCGAAAATGCTTGTATAGTGTGTTTGAAGTGGTGAAAAGCGTGTAAAATGTGTGTATATTGTGTGAATCGTGTGTAGTGTGTAAAAGATGTGTAATGTGTAAAATTACTGTATAGTGTGTAAAATGTGTTTCGTGTGTGTATAGTGTGTGAAATGTATGCATAGTGTGTGAAATGTGTATACACACATTTTACACATCACACACCTATTACACACTATACACACCCTAAGCACAAAAAATACTTACATAAATATTGCACGTGCAACAACGAGATAATCCTCAACTAGATTACACTGCATATTGGAAGGTGTCAAATAGTTAAAACCAGAGATGGTACACAAACGTTTGCAAGGCACAATATAATAAAAATTTGTACGAGACAAAATTATGTCATCGTAATAAATCACAAAACATGCTGAATTCTAAATTTAGTAATGCCCTTAAAATGTCACATTAACTTATATTTGCAATCAACAGAATATAAATTTAAAGTGAGATTCAGGAAGGCAGACCTTGCCCATGAAGTTGACAAGAGTTGAAGCAAACTTCTTTGGGTTCTTCCCTCGAACGAAATAATACAAAACTTTGGCCATATCCTGCATAATAAACAATATTTTCCACTCAACAATCAATATGAAATGAACCATGCTACTGTAGATGGTAATCGATGTACCACTAATATAGAGTGTAAACCATATAAAGTAGAACATATAAAGCAAGCCCGAAATGGAGAAATCATAGAGAAACACAGCCATCCTAAATTAGAATAAGAACGGAATGAAGAATATTTGATCCCCAGAAAGAGAAGATAGATTTTCTAAAACTACTGCGTGTACTAAATTTACTTTGAGAAGGCTACTCTCAAATTGTTTAAGGTGTTTCATATTTTGTTAAATGTGATATTGCTGCCAACCTTAAAATAAGTATTGCCCATCAATCTTAAAACATTGAGAGAGGGCAGAGCAGGACAACTGATTGAAGTATTAAGCTGTCTATTTGAAAACAATACTGAGATGGACCATTCCTCGTTTACACATCCTACTGACCCAACCCTTCTATCTATCTTCTCTTGGTCCAAATTGATGCCCATAAGTGAGCACTTCTCCACATTAATTTTCAAGCCCGACATGCTGCTGAAAATCTTGCGGACCCTCATGATCCATCTTAGATTGTCCTCTTCAGCTTTAGGGAAGAATATTGTGTCATCCGCAATGAAGGTGAGAAAGTTCGACCTTATTCTTCCCAACATCCAAGCCTTTGACTAATGAACCTTCTTTAGCCCTCTCAATTGATCTGCTTAATCCATCCGCACCAAATTGAAAGCGAAAGGTGATAATGAGCCTCCTTGTCTAAATTCCCTAGATGCTTTTATCTTACCTCTAGGTTTCCCAATGATAAGAATTGAGAAGTTCGTGGTTTGTAGGCAGCCCCAAATCCTTTCTTCCACAAAACAAATTCCAAGAATTCTCAATCAACATGGTCCTACCTTTTTTGAAATCGATCTTGAATACCAAACCCTTCTTGCCAGATCTTCTACATTCCTCCACAACTTCATTTGCAATTAGGATCGGATCGAAAGTCTGTCCCCCTTCAATGAAATCGTTTTGATGATCATCCACTGTCAATGAGATTGGTTCCTTCAACCGGTTAGCGAGAACTTTGGCAACAGTTTTGTACAGGCTAGTAGTGAGACTAATCGGTCGAAATTCTTTGATGTTGAGGGAGTTCCCTTCTTCAGAATTAAACAAATATAAGTCTCACTCGTCATTATCACATAAAACATTTTTATGTGCCTCGTGCCTAGGGCACCAGAATCAATAGACCACAATGATTTATGGGGACAGTGGTCTAAAAGTGCTTCAACAGCATATGTAACAGGATATACCAACTCAGGAGACTCTGAATATAGGTATTCAGCTAGCATATCATGGATCTCAGGAGATCCATTCCTATGTGCTCCAGAATCAATAGACCACCTGTTGAGAAGAGATAAATCTATTAGTGCATTCAAGACCAAATATGCATAAATACCATAAACCCTGGAGAAGAGAAGAGCTAGTAGTGCATTCAGGTCCAAATAACAATAAGCTTAAAATAAAAAAACCTTAGACCATCCCATTGTTCTAGCATAATGAAACTAGATTGTACTTCCAAAAATTAGGAACTCCATAATAGGAAATTGACCACATTCTTTTGACGGAGTTTTAGCAGTTTACTAATGATGAATGACCTCATCAACCTTCACTCCTTAATCAGCTCTACCCGTTATCATAAAACTCAACTTGGTTTTTGGTCTCTGTAGGGTCAAGTCTATTCTTCCTCTCTCACAATCACTCCCTGATTCCTGTTGGGAACTAGCTCAGTTTTTAGGACATGGCACTTGGATGCACAATACCTGAGTAACCTATCATAAATAATGAAATCCGGTTCATCATGAGTCCCAGGCAAAGAATTAGCTGAGATCATAGCGCTCTGATTTCTCCACCGACAAATATTAATGTCAAACACAGTCAATAGGTGCAGACAGACATGAAAACGTTTTTGATGTTCTGATGTTGCAGGAGATGGGAGCTAGAAGGACAGTCACAAAAAGTTCAACGCAAAACAAATTTATCTGGTGTAGCCAAACAAAATAAAATTTAGTAGCTGATTAAACACCTGTTGCTGATTTTAATCCTTATAAATAGCAATGTGTATTATTATTGTCTGCCACTGGAGTCATTTTCGAATTGAAAGCTGCAGTAAGGGTTTCTGGATCAGCATAATCACATTCACATGTTCATCTACCTAAGACAGACTAATGCATTCTTCACAGGATCAGATGATGAATATAGATCAAACCACTGTTGTAAAATTAGTCACACTGCATGAAGAACTTGAGGGGAGGAGATGTCAGCAAACCAGCACTACACAGGGAGTGATGATTTTATGATGTAATATTCTTTTTTTTAATCGTATCTTGATGGTGCACATACATTTTCATCTTTAGCCATCATGCTGGGCCAAATATTCACTTTTTCAGGGGGGCTTAACTGAGGACAACTTCCATACTGTAATTTCATCAAATCTGCTATTCCTTTAGTCTTAAAGATTTGTTATTGTAAGAATCAACCCCAATCTTGCACTAAAACAGGGTATAAGTTTGTCAAGGAAGAACATTTATGTAGCTTTTGAAACATACAATTTATTTAGGATATTACATGTGTATATGTTTTGTATGTGCTGTATCCAACTACTAAGTGTGTGAGGCTTGCTTGCATCTCTCTGAAAGTAGCTACCAGGAAAGAACAAAGCTGAGGACAAGGGCATGAGAGAAGCAAAGATGATAGCTCCCTACTTAACTCACCATTGCTGGGTTACAACCAAAAAGATTCTCCATCTGAATCTAGTGGCTGACTTAACTATTTCCTATGTGCACAGTTCAGCAAAGTCTGTCATCAGCTTTAGATAACCCTTCTTGTAACGTACCCATAAATAATATAGAATCTCATTTTTTGTTTATGATCGTGTACTTTAACCCAATCTATGAAGCTAAGATACCGTTATACGCCAAATTAGAATGCCAATATATCTGAGACAGCTTTATTTGTAGAGGTAAATATTATCCAGAATTTTTTATAGAAAATACAACATTTGAGATTACCCTCCACTGCTTGAAAGATAAGCTTGAGTCTTAAAAGCAGATATCTCACCTAATAGCAGCTTTCCAATATGATAAGCAACCCTCTGAGCGTGTTTTTGCAGCCCCAAGAGCTTCAGAAAGTTGCTGCATATCTTCATCATGCGCTAGGTCCAAATGTTGTGGCACAGACATCCTTGGGAACTTGTTGTATATTTGCGAAATACGATCTGAAGTAGAGTCTCAGAATTTAAGTCAGATAAAACCAAAGTATAGTTATGAAGGTCACAGGAGCAAGCGGTGACAAAAATATTTGCGTCTTTAGTTGTTGATGAATAAACACAGAAAGGGCTAATTACTGATCGAACAAGGACTAAGTCAAAATTAATCATGCCAAAGAAGGATTATTCGAGTAACAATGCACATTCAAAGCAGTCATTAGATTTAGTAAAGTTGTATGTAATAGACCCTCTTCATCAGAAGCCAAAATTGGTGGTCTTGTTTGAACTTCCAGTTTCCTTAGGCACAATAATCAAGGTGAGTGAAATATTTTTCCTGCTTCCCGCCCTTGCCCTTAAATTTTATGGGTTTTTATCAAATTAGACATAAAAATACCCCTTCAGGTGGAGCTTGATGGGATTTGGGCATCTATCATTGGTTGTCTATAGGGATATAGAAATTGGTGTAGAATCAATCTTAAATTCATTCATTA
Organism: Ajuga chamaepitys; assembly: GCA_958295605.1. NCBI lineage: Eukaryota > Viridiplantae > Streptophyta > Magnoliopsida > Lamiales > Lamiaceae > Ajuga > Ajuga chamaepitys. The sequence continues at coordinate 37,769,951 of OY282504.1, forward strand.
ATATCTAACTCCTTTTTCCTATTTGAGCTCCTCGGAATTGTTAAACACCCAACACAATACCATCAAAATGCCTGAGCAATAATTTATTTGGTTCTGTAGCTGTTAAATTATCACGAAATTATGGAATCTTTAAACTTTTGGCAAGAAATAGATTAAACGCAGCAAATAATAAGCAACAATGTGGAAAACTGTATGCAGAAACATAGAATTCGTATGCTTAATGTAGTTAAGCCGTCAAGCAGGAGAAGTCGACTCTCCTCACTAACTCTGTTTGTACACAATTACCAGTGCTAGGTACGATATCTAAGTAAGCTAGATGCGAACACAGAGCTCAAAAGGGATGGAACTAACCAAGAGTGTCATCATCGTAAGGAAATTTTCCTTTAACAAGTGTCTCCACAAACAAACAGCAAGTTCAGTCCCACATGTAACCTGAAGTGAGTACGAATATAGTTCATCAATAATTTGAACTTAACAAAGGCATGAAGCTTGAAATCTCCAATATTTGAGTAAAAGGTGCCACATGAGTAAAGATTGCTTGAGTTGCTAAATAGTTTTCAGCATTACCGATTTCCCAAAAAAAAAAGATCTTGGCTCAACTCTCAACTTAAGATCATTATTTACCAGAATTTTCAGGCATATTTATTTATATGGTTAATATTTACACGGGATTTACAAAAACACCCATTCCAGCATTTGTAGGACTTTGGAAATGGATTTTGTTGTTGAACAAGCTAGATAAAATCATCCATATGCTACAAAACATGATCATAATGAAAAAACTTTGACCTGTCCATTCTCTAATTGTGTGCAAGCACCTGACTGAAGAATTTCTAAAGCTTCCACATACCTATCAGCTGAAGCATATCTGCGACCAATCAAAAGAGACAAGATTAAATAATGTCTCTACGTCGGCAGACCTTGACAGTAAATATGCAAAATAAGAACCACCAGCCAACACACACAACAACAATTAATTTCTCCTATAATTTATAGATGGAGTTTAACAGACAGATTTATACATTTATTGAGCACCACAGTAGTAACCTTCCTCTGCAAATTTCTTAATCTTCTTAATGTTCTGAAATAAGGTAAAAATAAAAACAATTATATCATATTTAGAACACAAAAGTAACCAGAGCGCAATAACAACACAAATGTTGAAAAGAGGAAAGCAAATGAAGTAGTATTCGAGAAAGATTGATATAGAGATTGAAGAGAATCATGATAATCCAACCTCTTGAGCCGGCGCTAGTGCGACCCGCTTGGTCCTCTCCAACGACATAGCACACAATTAACACAAGGGAGAGAAACTCTGTGCCCCCAAATTATTTAGAAAACAATATTCCTGAATTTCAAACTTGCAGCGGTTCTTTTGTTTTATTCTCAGCCTTCTTTTTCTTTCTCTTTTAAATTGTTGGATCTGAGTGTGAAGTGGTTCGGTACGGTCTCCCGAACCCAAACATCTATATGTTATGCACTGAAATTTTTGGTTGCCGAAAATTCATATCTTCTTATCTTCTTATATATAAAATTAAAATTGTTCCAAATTAGAAACTTCAAAATTTTCCCACCCAAATACACCATCTATTTCTAGAAATCACAATTTTTTGTAATTTTGACCAGCCACCCCGTATTCTGTCACTGTTCCTCGCCTAAAAATATTCCCGAATTAGATATGCAATGGATTAAGGAAAGTGTATAATTGTTAATTATTGACTTTCCCATGATATGTTGAATTAATAATTAATATGATTGTTTGTACAAGGTAAATTGACCGAATTACCTGAATCATTCAATTGACAGAATATTATGCATGATACAATTTTCCAATGATCCAATCAAATCATGGACAACTTTGCAAAAAATCCTATATATAATGTCTTCTTCACATTCAGTAGATTTTCACATATTCACGAATCTCGATTGTCGCTAGCATATATACGCTGTTTTCCATTGTTCTTGGGCTCCGACCGTCTGTCAATTAATAATACAGATTATATAGATTATTTCAAATATCAATTTCAAAAACTTATGTGCATTTCATATGGCATCGTAGTGGCTAATAGTGTAACTTCTGGTGTACAGCATGTGAAAAAGTGCTTAAACGTGTATAACTCGTACGACGCGTACGACTTCTGTGTAACTATATTTTTTCAAGTAGCTCTTATCTACTCTATTGCTGATATACCACTTATATCTGTGATACCACTTATATCGTAATTTTTTTCTTATCTTTTGTGTTTTTTTTGCGATTCGCGCTGCCTTCTTTTATAATGCACGCTGCTGAGTTTTTGACACCTTATATATATAATGCACACTGCTGAACTTTTGACACCTAAAAACATTTCTTTTCAATCAAAATCCATTCTCATTATCAGAAGTCATAGACATTTGTACATAAAAATCTGTTAATTCATTTGTGGAGTACCGTATGCTTAAACAATGAAGAGGACTCATAGATCAACTACAATATGGCAAAAACACAGATCAAAGGCACAATAGAGTTCAGGTAATTTCAATGCAACTAAATTGAGAGTGCCTATATTTGTTCTGATTATCTGCATATATTATGAGTTCAATTAATTTGATCTACCTAATGGAAATAGCAATTATTCAAGGCAATAGGATATGTTTGTGCAGTCAGATATTCTTGACTAAGTTAGGCATACATAAATGGCTATTTGGTTGTCGATCTTCTGTACTAATGCTATTACCTTAACAGTACTATAAATGATCTCATAATCTTAATATTTGAAGACCGAAAAGATAGACGGAAAAAGAGAGTCAGGATTTCAAATGTTAACTCGTAACATATTTACTCGATGTAATACGCATTATGCTTCAATGTAGTTAGCTTAACTAATCATTTGGTTCTATAAAGCCACATATATCAATCTACTTTTACTTATCTTATATTAGATTAACTAATCATTGCATTTTATAAATCCACGTATATATCAACCAATCAATTTCCTGTATGTGAAGTATTTATATGCAATATTTGAACTGAAATAGGGATAAACAAATATGGCCAGGTTGTCCTCCGAATCCGGAAAATTACTACTCCAATAGTTGCTAAGCAAAATCATAAAGCTCAACAAAGATTAAAAATATTTCTGAATGTAATAACGCATATATATTTTAATGGCAGAACATTATATGTCGAATATAAATCAGAAGTCAAAATTACCTTAGGTCGGAACCTTGTGCCTTTGCCTTCGCAAACCGGCGGAACCAACTTCCGCCGCAGCGACGGAAGATTGGCCTCTCTCTCTCTCTCTCAACATCAGGATCATTTCTCCAGAACACACCCTTTAGAAAACCCTGGAATTGTTATAAATTCGATAATTGATTTGCATCTGGTCGAGTCAAACAACTGACGAATAAAAAATTAAGCACACATACAACAATTATGATAAATTTTAGAGCAAATACATACGAATTACTATTACATCTCACCCGTACATCCAAGGAGGTATAGCGAGCAGAAACCCTCAAGCCCGGAAAAATACCAAATTATTAGGCGGCCTCTTCGATGAAATTCATAAACCTGCCTTGAACTCTTCATCGCTGAAGGCGATGCGAAACAAAGAAACAGATTAAAATAATTTCTAATAAAAATGCATTCAAATTGAGTAATAAAGTAAGGATTAAACATGCCCTAAATCTCTTATATCCCCTCAAACTGAGCCCGATGAATCCAGATTTCTCTACCCCATAAACTCCGAACTGTCCTTCAAACTCCAATTCCGGAATTTCTGCTATTACTCGCTGTCCTGAACTTTCTTTAGGGTGCGTCGGCTATGGGAGACTTTTAGTATCATCTAATTTAGGGATTGTGTTTTTATTTTTTCATGGTTGAATAAGTGATGTAGAAGGAGGTGAAGAGGCGTGCCCATGGTGTACTTCAACACCGTCTATTCAAGTGTAGAAAAGAGGACTTTGGAATAAGAGGGCGTCTAGCTGAGATTATTCCAAACATAAACTCTAACATCTTAATAGGATGTTTTTAGAATTTATAATATGTTAAATCTTATTTAAAAATAAGTTGTTGAAATGTTTGATTATAATAAGATGACGAAGCTTATAAAATGTTAGTAATGACATTTTTATAATTAAAGTGATAAAAGTTAAAGTAGTAAATTAAAACAAGATCTCATCTGAGAAATAAGTTGGACCCTCCTTACTTTTTTAAAAATAGCTTATAAGATGTTAGTAATGACATTTTTCATAATTAAAGTGATAAAAATTAAAAGAGTAAATTAAAATAAGATCTTATCTGAAAAATAAGTTGGACCCTCTTTATTTTTTTAAAATTAGATTATGTATATTATTGTGTTCTGCCTATTATGTTTGGAGTATCACGCGATATTTTACTGCCAAAGTTATTCTCTATATTAGCCATAATCCTTAAAGTACTACTTTTGAACTAACAAACCATGTGTATTTGCTCTTATAGTTGAGCTACATATTTATTTTGTGGCAGTTTTAAATCGGCACGACAAAATTTTACCCAATCAAATGGTTTTTCTAGGCAACGACCCACTTCTTGAACTCAAAATCTATGTTTCATTCATTAATGGATAATTATATTATAGGCAAAAACTCTTTTATCTGTTTTTTTTTTTTTGGGTATAAATTGGTTTGATTATGTTAAATATTGAGATTTAAATATGAAAAAGGGTGTATTGTGCAGTTAGTAAAAGTTAATTTATGTGTTGAATCATGTGTTATGTAATTATATTCAACTGAAAAATATATAAGATAAATTAAAAATTATAGTGGGACCACTACAAGAAATCTGCTAAACAACAACGCCTTTAAGACAACGGCTTGAGATAAAAACCATAGCCTATTAGAAAAGTTCTGTTGTTATAACTTTTACCGTTGTGGTTTAGTGGATGAATACGCTGAACAACGATTATACTGTTGCATTGTTGTATCGCCGTTGTTGTTTAGGACCTGAATTTTTTTTAAAAACTATGTTTTAAAAATAGGACATAAACACATTTTTAAATTTAAATAATGGTTTAATTTCTGTTCTAACTCATAACACATAGCACTATTCAGAAAATAACACATACAATTAAGAAAACTCCCAAACCCTAGCCACCCCCGATCCGTCGTCGCCCCCACCCCCACCCCGATTCACCGTCGCCCCCGCCCGCCGTCGTTCCTTCCCCCATGCCGCTTTGCTATCGCCCGCTCTCTTGCACAACACAAAATCAAAGGAGAAAAGGCTCTAATTGTTAAATTCGTCTCAGTCCTCGCCGCCTAGCTCTCACCCTCGTTGCCCAGCCATCGCCCTCGTCGTCACCGCGCTCGCTGGGTCCTCGCCTCGCCGCCGTGATTCCGATTTAATTTTTCCTAGATGTCACCCTCTCCGCGCCCGAGCCGTCCCCTCCTCTGTGCACCGATAGACTCACTTCTGCCGCCTTGATGTTGTTGTTACCTCTATCACCGTCGTCGCTATTAGTGTTCATTATGTCGTTTGTTACTGGAAGGTAAACCCTAGGTAAAATTGCTAACTAGGTTCAAACTTAGTTGACCAAACGATATGTCGTCTTGTTTTAACAATTTTGTTGATACTCGGTTGAAGTGCTTGCAAACTGTTGATTATGAAAGTTAATTAGAGTCTTATAGATTGTCGCGTTCATTTCTGGCTAAATTCATCATCTCTCTCCCCCTCCTCAATATCATGAGTTTGAATTTATCAAAAAAAATTAGATGGAATATGAACATCCCTTATCCATAAATATTTGTTGTTGTATTGCATCATGTTCTGCTGCCTACCAATCAAAAATATCCAGTGGTTTTGATGAAAATTTGCTTTTTGTTGTATTTGTTTGTGTTAAAAGTTACCTTTGCCTTCAATTAATAGCATTTGCAGATGGATTAGTTAAATATATTACTGAAACAACAAAAATTCTCTGGCAGAATTTGCCGCATCAAGGAGTAAGAAGGGCCCCTTGACCGCACCACGTCGCTCGTCACTGCGCCACTGAGCCGTGGCACCTCTTGGCAATCGATTCCTCCAACATTATTAAAAGAGTGAAGGATGAATTTGGATTGGGGGGAAATGATTTGGTGTGTCGGGGGGTTTTAGGAACATGGGAGGGGTTTATGAGTGGAGTAGGCTTAAATAGGAGCTTGATGAACGCATTGCAGTTTTGTGACCAGCTTTGAGATTGAATGTGAGAGCTCGAAGCTGAAAAAGGTAATGGATTTTCTTGAGGAGCTGTTGAAGAGCAATGTAATTAAGTATAAGTATTCGAAGGTGTCGAAATTCGCCTTATTTCGAGCAGGAAATCTGCCTAGTTGAGGTAAAGAAGTCGTCAAATACTTGTTTTTACATTAATTGAATCAAATTTTCTGGTTTTGTTTGTTTTCTTGAATTTGAATTTTATAATTGACATGTTCTCTTCATTATGAAGTTTATAGTGCGAACCAGGTGACGTTGTGAATGATTCACCTGCTAAAGTTATCGCAAGAAGATCACTTCCTATGTTTGCATTTCAGTTTCCGATGTAATATATTGTCAATAGGCATAATGATTTGTTATAACATGCTGAAATTAATATATTTCTCTGAAGCTGTTGAATAGCCAACCAAGTTACCTTGTTATGTGGCCTTTTTTTATTTTGTCATTTTGATTTCATACTGAGAGAATGGTTTTTTGTTGTATTCTTGCCTCGTCGGTAATTCTGAGGGCATATTCTTAGTTGTTCTAGTTGACACACGTTGTTTATGCATGCATTTAGGTCGATTTTTAAGTGTGTTTTTATAGCATTTGCAAGTGTATATGGTCAATAATTGCTTAAATTGTATACATTGGACTATTTGACTTGTTTTGTGGAGTTTTGTTTATTTTAGGCCAAAATATCGAGTATATGGCGGACTAGAGACGAAACGGACCAAGAATAGGTGAAATGGGCCAAGTTAGGCCCAAAAGACAAAAATCGGAGTTTGGAGCAAGTATTGACACGGCCGCGTCAGTGCCGGCCGTGTCAAAATGTGCTCACAATAACTGAAGACAGTGTTGTTTGACGCGGCCGCGTCGATAGCCATTCAAGGCCGCGTCAAAAGCCTTCTGGAAAGCAAAATCGGATTAAATTGGGCTTTTTGTCCTAATCCTTTGAGGCTTTTTGTCCTAATCCTTTGAGGATTTTAGCCCATAACTATAAATAGATCTCAAAATTCATGAATTAAAGGGGAGACACTCCATATTCTCAGGGATAGATAGAATAGAGTTAGAAAGCTTGGAGAACGAACTTGACAAAGATCAAGCAAGACGATTCATCCGGGTTTAGTTTATTTTTCTTGTTTTAAATTCTTGCAATGTTTTTCTCAGAATTTTGTAATGAATTTATGCTAGGCATGAATAGCTAAGCTATTTGTGTCCTAGGGTTAGAAATTAGGGATTTTTACCACAATGTATTGATTTATGTTTTGAATTATTGATTCCGTTCGTAAAGTGTTTATCTTTATGTTTATTTTTATAAATGAATTTAGACTGGCCATCTAGGTTTAGTAATCTCGTTTAACAAATCCGATTTGAGAGAAGAGATTTGTTATCAGACGTACGACATAGAGCGCAGTTGTCTATGACTGTTTAAGCATAGGTTCGAGAGCTTTTGGGAGTTACTAGGATTAATTAACTCGAGAGTGTAATTGTTCTAGTTAATCAACGATTTAATCACTTTGAGAGAAGGGTTGGGTTATTAAAGGGCCGCTTAATAAACACTAGATCGGTTTAAAAATTAATAAGTTGAACATAATCGTCATTGAAGTAATATCCTGAAATCGAAACCCTAGGATACCTTTTCTTCTTAATTATTATTCCTTTTTGTTTGTCAAGTGTTGAATCATAATTCATTTAAGTAATTTAGTTAATTAGATAAATTCTTTAGTTTTTACTAAAATCAACCTTTGCAACTTAGTATCTAGTTAGGACAGTCATAGAGTATCGAGGTATCGAACTACCTAAAAATCTATTCCTTGTGGGATCGACCTTGACTGCCGCTACTACACCTATAACCATACACTTGCTCAACACTAGTTTAGAAAACCAACGTGTCAAGTTTTTGGCGCCATTGCCGGGGAATAGGATTTAGTGCTTAGTTTTTATCTTGAAAAATAGGAGAAAACTAGACTAGATTTTATTTTTAGTAATTTTAATTTAAATTTCGTTTTTATTTTTGTTTAATTTTTGTGTTACACGGTATTTCTTGTTTTTGGTGTTTCCAGGCTCTGCATGCAAACCAGAGCGAAAGGGCTAGAAAATATTCTTCCTTTTGATCCTGAAATTGAAGCAACAGTCTGTAGATACCGAACGAGAAAGAACCCAGTTTTCGAGATGGAGAACCCACCACAGCCAGTAAACCAGGATGAAGCTTTAAACAGAGTACTGACAGCTTTGGCACGCCTGGATGATACAGTAACTAACATTCAGCAGCAGTTGCCTCCACAATAGCCACAGCTACCTCAGCAGCCAGAACAGGTTCACGAGGAACCTGGGGAAGTAGATGAAGATGACACTCCCATAAGTGACTGCTTGAAACCTAATCCGAATCAGCAAGCTGGTGGAGTACAACCCCCACCACTCAATGCCAACAGTTTCGAGCTGAAGCCTGCACTAATCAACATAGTGCAACAAAACCAGTATCGGGGAATTACTTTAGAGGACCCAAATGCGCATCTGATAAAGTTTCGCAGACTGGCGGACACCATTAAGATAAACCATGTGCCGCACGAGTAGGTCAAATTGAGATTGTTTCCATTTTCTCTGAAAGATAGAGCTTTACAATGGTTCAATTCGTTGGAGGATATTACAAGATGGGAAGACTTGAGTACTTCGTTTCTGTTGAAGTACTTTCCACCGAGCAAGATGCTTGACCTGCAGAATCAGATCAACCAGTTCAATCAATTGGACCAAGAGCCATTCGGAGAAGCTTGGGAGCGATTCCGGGATCTTATCCAGAGCTGCCCTCAACATGGGTTTACGAGGAAGCAGCAGGTGTGCAAGTTTTACAATGTTCTACTTGCTTCGACTAGAAATTAGATAGATGCAGCTGCAGGTGGTAGTTTGATGCTATGGCTAGATTGAGCTATCAATGGCCTAATGAGAGAAACCAGCCAAGGAGGGTAGTGAATGTGATGGAAGTGGAGACAGTCAGCAATAAGCCGCTTGAAAAACTCACATCACAGCTTACAGCATTAACAAGCCAAGTTAATCTGCTAACTAGTCTGACGTTAGCACAGCACACAGGGGGTCAGGAAGAAGTTGAGGATGTTAATTTTCTGAATCAGAGGAACTTCAACAACTTCCAAAACAATTAGCCCAGGTACGATCAGTACCCACATAATCGGAATCGCCAGAATTTTTCTTATGGGAATTCCAAAACCACACTCAATCCACCGCCTGGGTTTACTGTTACAAATGGTATGATCCACGACGGTAAGAAGCCAACACAAGAGGAAGTTGTCCAGTCACAGTTTGAAAAGTATGATGATAAGTTAGCTCAATTGGAGAAGAAAGTAGATGGGAAATTTGTTGAGTTAAATAAGCATATTACTAGGCAAGGAGCAGACATTAAGAGGCTTGAGAACACATTGGTTCAAACTCAAGCAAACATTGGTGAGTTGTCTTCCAATATGAGCCAATTCATCAAGATTGTTGGGCCCAACACAAGCAGGGCCAATATCCGAGTGATACTATGGTGAATCCGAGAGAGCATTGTCGAGCCATTCAGCTGAGGAGTGGTTCTGAGTATAAGGGACCCCAGTTGCCAGTTGACAAAGAAAAAGTAGTGGAAAAGGAACATTTGGAACAACAAGTGGAAGAGAAGCAAGCTCAGCTGGCCAGAAAAAAGATAATGAAACAAGGAAATCAAAGCAGATATCCCACCCTATGTCCCGGCTGTCCCATTCCCACAGGCCTTGAGAAAGAAGAAGATTGATGAGCAGTTCGCGAAATTTTTGGATGTGCTGAAGAGGATCCAAATTACTATTCCCTGTGTTGAAGCACTACAACAGATGCCAAACTACGCAAAGTTTTTGAAGGAGGTTATCTCAAAGAAGAGAAAGTGGGAAGAGTACGAGACAACCAACTTGACTGAAGAGTGCAGTGTTGTAATCCAGAGGAAGCTACCGCTCAAGCGCAAAGATCCAGGTAGTTTTACTCTTACATGTGAGATAGGTAATGTTACATCTGATAAAGCACTGTGTAATTTAGGGGCTAGTATTAATTTGATGCCACTGTCTATTTATGAGAAATTAGGGATAGGCACAATGAAACCCACTACAATTACCCTACAAATGGCTGATCGGTCTATGCCTTGGCCAAGGGGTATTGTAGAGGATGTTTTGTTGAAAGTCGGGAAGTTCATAATACCTGCTGATTTTGTAGTCTTAGACATGTTAGAAGACATAGATGTCCCTTTGATCTTAGGTCGCCCATTTCTAGCAACGGGCAAAGCATTGATAGATGTTTAAAAAGGGGAGTTAACATTAATGGTAGATAAAGAGCAAGTTACTTTTTCCATCGATAAGGCTCTTCAACATCATGATAGTGAGGGTGTAGCTCAATTGGAAACATGTAGTTCTATTCATTCTGTAGATGCTGCATTGTGTAGGAAGTTAACCTCACCTAGTAATTGTGATTCCCTTGAGATGTGCATTGTTAATTCTGTGTATAATGCATATTTCCATGACCCTACTAACCTTGATCTTGTCGAAAGTGTTAGTGCATTAAATGCTTTGTAGAAAGCTCCTAAGGGAAGTTCAACCCAAGAAGACATTAATAAGAAAGCGGTAGAGGAAGTGCCAAAAGGGGGCAATGGATGCCCAGAGCTGAAGCCGTTACCTGATCATCTGCGGTATGCGTTCTTAGATAATGAAAATAGATATCCGGTAATAATCTCTTCTTCCCTGACTGAGTCTGAAACTGATAAGTTGTTGCGTGTATTGAGAACTTATAAATCTGCTATAGGGTGGTCGATTGCTGATTTGAAGGGAATTAGTCCCACTATATGCATGCATAAAATTCTAATGGAAGATGAGTATAAACCCTCTATCCAAAACCAACGTAGGCTTAACCCAATGATGCAAGAAGTAGTTAGGAAAAAAGTGCTTAAGTGGTTAGATGCTGGGATAGTCTTTCCTATTTCTGATAGCAGGTGGGTGAGTCCAACTCATGTAGTACCAAAGAAAGGGGGGATGACTGTAGTAAAGGGTGATCTTGATGAGGTCATAGCCACTAGGATGATTACGGGTTGGCGTGTATGTATAGATTATAGGAAACTTAATGCAGCTACTTGTAAAGACTATTTTCCCATTCCCTTTCTAGATCAGATGCTTGAGGGATTAGCAGGTTATGCGTATTACTATTTTCTCGATGGTTATTCGGGATACAATCAGATTATGATTGCTCCGGAGGATCAAGAGAAAACCGCTTTTGTATGCCCCTATGGTGTTTTTGCTTTTGTAGAATGCCATTTGGACTATGTAATGCGCCTGCTACCTTTCAACATTGTAGGATGGCAATTTTTGGGGGTTTGATAGAGAATATCATGGAGGTATTTATGGATGTTTTCTCGGTATTTGGTTCTTCATTTGATAATTGCCTAGATAACATAGCTCAGGTGCTTAAAAGGTGTGAATACACCAATCTAGTCCTTAAATGGGAAAAATGTCATTTCATGGTAAAAGATGGGATAGTCTTAGGGCATAGGATTTCATCAAAAGGATTAGAAGTTGATAGAGCCAAAGTAGGCAATAGAGAAATTACCACCTCCTAGGAATGAGAAAGGGGTTAGGAGCTTTTTAGGACATGCGGGGTTTTATAGAAGGTTCATAAAGGATTTTTCTAAAATTGCTAAACCTTTATCTCGCTTGTTAGAAAAGGATACTCCTTTTGTTTTCGATGATGCATGTATGCAGGCTTTTGAGACATTAAAGAAGGCATTGATCACCGCTCTAATACTGAATACACCTGACTGGTCTCAACCATTCGAGGTAATGTGTGATGCGAGCGACATGGCGGTGGGAGCTGCATTGGGCCAGAAGAGGGAAAAGATCTTTAGAGTCATCTATTATACGAGCAAGACTCTCGATCCGGCTCAAGCAAATTATACTACCACAGAGAAGGAACTTTTAGCTGTTGTTTATGCTTGTGATAAATTTTGTTCTTATCTTGTACAGGCTAAAATAATAGTTTATATTGACCATGCTGCTCTCAAGTATTTGTTTGCTAAACAGGATTCCAAACCCAGACTGATCAGATGGATATTGCTTCTACAAGAGTTCGACTAGGAAATCAAAGACAGAAAGGGCTGCAAAAACGTGGTAGCTGACCACTTGTCTCAAATAGTGAATGAGGCAGATGCAAAGGGCCAACAGATAGCCACCAGCGATATCTTTCCAGACGAGCACGTGATGGTTGTGGAGAATGGCCCATGGTATAGTGACATCGAAAATTTTATAGCGAGTGGGATTGTTCAGGACTTCCCTCATCATAAGAAGAAGAAGAAATTCTTCCATGATGTGAAGTTTTACATATGGAATCCCTATCTCTATAAGAGATGTGCAGATACTATCATCAGAAGATGTGTCCCTCAAGCTGAAGTGAAGGACATCATAGCTCATTGCCATTCATCCCCAACTGGCGGACACTTTGCATCGGCAAGAATAGCAGCGAAGGTGCTCTAAAGTGGCTTCTATTGGCCAACAATTCACAAAGACTGCCATGCATTCATTCTGTAATGTGAAAAGTGCCAGAGAACAGGGGGGATAACAAGGAAGCACGAGATGCCTCTTACTATAATTCTTGAGGTCGAGCTGTCTGACGTATGGGGCATCGATTTCATGGGACCCTTTCCATCCTCGAATGGGTTCCAATGCATCTTGGTGGCAGTGGAGTATATTTCAAGATGGGTGGAAGCTGTTCCAACCCAAACAAATGATGCTAAGGTGGTGCTCAAATTCCTCCAAAAGAATATCTTGACAAGGTATGGCACGCCGAGAGCCTTGATTAGTGATGGGGGTTCACATTTTTGCAATAAGTGGATGGCGGCGTTATTGGCTAAGTATGGGGTAAAATATCGTGTGACTGCTCCGTACCATCCTCAAGCCAATGGACAAGTGGAGCTTGCAAACCGAGAAATCAAGCAAATATTAGAAAACTCGGTAAATAGGAACCGAAAAGACTGGGCAATGAAGTTGGAGGACGCACTTTGGGCTTATAGGACGACATACAAAACTCCTTTGGGACTTTCGCCGTATCAATTGGTTTTTAGAAAGGCGTGTCATCTACCATTTGAGTTGGAGCATGGAGCACACTGGGCAGTTAAGAAGTTAAATTTCGACTTTGAGGCTGCTGGAAAAGAGCGACTCTTAAAGCTCAATGAATTGGAGGAATTTAGAAATCAAGCATTTGAGAACTCCAGTTTGTACAAGGAGCGGGTCAAGAGGTTTCATGACCAAATGATCAAGGATCGCACATTTGAAGCTGGTGAACAAGTTCTATTGTTCAATTCGCACCTAAGACTCTTTCCGGACAAATTGAAATCCAGATGGTCGGGTCCATTCACAATCAAAACCGTTAGAGCATCCGGAGTAGTTGAGTTGTTAAATCAAGATGGGAGCACATTCTCGTCAATGGACAAAGGATAAAGAAATATTACAAGTCTGACCAAATTCAAACCGTGCATGAAGTGCGGTTGAAAGAACTCAACTAGAACCAAAAAGGTCGTCGAGCTTGAGACGTAAAACAAAGCGCTTGTCGGGAGGCAACCCGAACTTTTAAATGTTTTATGTTTTTAATTTCATTTTTAAATTAGAGTAACTTTGAGTTTCTTTGTGTTGTTTTTAGTGTTTTAAGCATCAAACCAACAATTCTACAAAGGAAAAGTGAAAGACGGGAGAGAAACGGGTGAAGCTGAAGAAAAAAATGAGTGTTAGGCAGCATGGACTGACGCGCCCGCGTCGAGTGGCTTCAAGGCCACGTAAAAAAGGGCCAGAAAAATCACATTCCAGTATTACCTGACGAGGCCACGACAAAATTGTCCCGGAACAGGTAACTCAGTGTCGCTTGGTGCGGCCGCGTCGCAGGAGTGACGAGGCCGCGTCGAATGCCAGCCAGGTTCCTTTTTTTTTTTTTTTTTTGCTTTTAAACTTAAAATTAGGGATCACTTCATTCCCTCTCTTCCCCAAAGTTGCAATTTCTCACTCTTTCACACACACCCACTCAAATTCTTCACTCAAATAACCAAATCTTCACACACTCCCTCTTATAAACACAATCCTACATCAAATTCACACACTCCCACAAATGGAATTTGGGTTTTTTCGACCCACTTGGCACAAAAATGGGACATGCTCTTCCTTCCCTCTTCGACTAAATCTCGCCGGTAAGAGAAGCTAATTCAATCTTTTATGCTTATATATGTGATTGTTATGCAATTTATTGGTGCACATTTGTTGATTATGGGTTATGATGAGTTTTTGTTTCAAGTTCTAGTTTAGCCATTTCTAGTATGCAATGTTGATGAACTTTGTGCCACATGTGTTGAATTTAGAGCCAATTGGTGCATAATTGCTGTGAAATTGTGTGTTTGAGATTGTTGGGAATGGGTAGGAAGCAACGAAATTGATGTTAACACATTATTTTCATTGAAGCATTTCATCGAACATGTTAAGTACATTCATGATATCTAATTTTACCTTGAGATTATGATCTTTCTAGACTTAGTTAGTGTAATAGGAGGATAAATTATGGTCATATTAAGTGTCAAATGATTTAGGTGAGTCCCTTCATGCATTTCTACCCACAAGTTCCATTAGTTTGGGCCTTGCACAAGGTTTAGGGGGTTATATGTTGAGGTAATTGTTACAATTGTTGCTGAAAAGTGGTGATGATTGGTGATGCTTACAATATTGGGTGTTGTGTTTTTTAGGTTCATAAAAAATGCCTAAGGCAAGTACCAGCAGGAGCAAAGGTAAGGGTAAAGAGCAGGAGCCCCTAGAAAGGGTGTTACCGGATCCTCAGGACAGTCATCTTATATATAGGTTTACTTTGAGGAATCCTACCCATTGTGCGAGGTTTCAGAACCTTCGGACATGTCAGATTATGCCCACGCGATTCTCCACAGTTAATATAACAAGGGCAATGGGCGTTGCTGAGAATATAAAAGCGTTCTTGACAATTGCAGGGTTACGTGAGTTCATGAAGCCGACCCTCACTTATGAACGCCTCACTATGGAGTTTCTGAGCACTTTGGTCATCAATGTAGCCAGCCAACCACATCAGCGAAGGCCAGACAGTATATCATTTCAGCTGATGGGCTCTTCACACACATTGACATTCGATGAGTTGGATGACTTGTACAGCTTCAAGAAGCCCTCTGACGAACATCCAGAAGATGGGGAATTTGTTCCTCAGACACTTTATGAGCAATTGACGGCTGCTTAAATTTAAGTTGATTTAGATTAAAAGCTACAAACTAAAAACTACTCCCTCCGTTTCAAAAACAATGTCATTTTAGCTATTTTTGAAGAAATTAAGGATTGATATTTAATTGGTATGTTTTGGGAAATAAGGAAATAATCAACTAAATTAAGTAAGTTGTTTAAGATAATATTGGAATAATTGTAATTTTTTTGGTAAAGTGACACTTATTGTGAAATTTTTCAAAGTGTCTAAAAAGACATTTATTTTGAAAGGGAGGGAGTATTACTTTCATTTCTACAAAAGTAGAAACAATTGCAAATGTTCCTCAAAATATTTTTAATTATTTCTGTTTCCAAAAAGAAAACCATCTAGTTATATATATTTTTCACTAGAATACCCAATCGTGCGATACACGATTTGAAATATATTTATTTGTAAAAAAAAAATAAGTTAAATAATCGAATAACTTATTGTCTTAAATAAAAGAATATGAAATTATCTAATAACCTTTAATTTCAGCAATAATTATTATTTATCTATTTTATTTTAAACTCATATCCAATGCAAATAGTTCATTGACAATAAAATAACAAACATTTTTTTTATATTTAATATATTATATGAAAATATTCAATATTATCGGATTACATACTAAGTTTTTTAATTATTGCAAATAAAAGAAATGAATTAAAAAATTAAAAGAAAAACATTAATGCCTTTAGGATATTGAACAAATTAATAATGTGTGAGAGTGATACAAAAAAATAAAGTAGATTTCTAAATTATTTACATCCCTAACATGGGGGCACATAGTTACTCCACTATTTCTTTTTATATATTTTATAAGAAGACCAAATATTATTTGTGATCTAGAAACTTAAAATTAGTTAGTTATTACTCCATCCGTCCCAGCTAATTTTGCGCATATAAAGGGCACGTATATTAAGAAAAAAATATTTTTTGCTTTTTAGTTGACATTTTCAAATGTGAAGATTGAGGGTGGAGATTGTGAGAGAATTTCCTTTTTAGGGGTGTGCAAAATTGTATGGGACGGACCAAAATAATAAGTGTGCAAAATTAGGCGGAACAAAGGTAGTACTATTTATGAACAATGGTAATATTTTAGGAAAGATACATATATGGATTTGTTCATAATAAAAATATATAAAAATTTAAGTATTATTTTTTTAAAAAATAGTTAATAAGTATTTAAAAAAGGGACATTTATTTAATTATTTTTTGTATAATAGATCCAATCAAATAATTCAACTCATACATAAATAAATTTAACCTTAGTAATCGACAAAAAATTGCGTTTTTTTAATATAACTTATTTTATAATATGCAATATAGATGTCAAATTAAAGATCATATAAAAGATTAATTTGCCATATTCTACATTAAAAATTGAAAAATAACCAGAAACCATTTGTTTTGATATTATTTTATTTTTATTATAAAATAAATTAATTAAAAGTTACCATCTATAATTTCTTTATATAGCAAATTGCCACCAACATTTAAATTTCAAAATAATTTTGGACTACCGTATACATAGTACATATAAACTTACTCTAGAATTTAGACTTTTGAAACAAGGTACACAGATCTAATTACCTTTAGAGTGATTAGATAAATCTGCTTTTATGTAAATGGAAGGAAGACATAAATTAAAAGGAGTTTGTAATTTACGGGTTTTGTAGGATATTACATCGCATTATCATAGTCGCTATACTCGATGTGATCCTTATTAAAATGGACACGATGTCATTTCGGCAATTGAGTGGCTCATGAGATCATCTGTTACATTTTTATGTTTCATATTGTGTTTCAACATATTCACCAACCGACACATGTATTGAATAAATTCACAAATTAATATGCGTCATGTATTGAATTAAGTGTAACAGATGATGAAGCCCCTATTGTAACAGAGAACCCGAATTGATTTAGTGGTAAGTCCAAATAAAAATTTGGTCTTAGTTAATTGCATAATAAAAAAATAATGTTCATTCTTAGTGCATATGATGGGATTTGCACTAGAAAAATAATGAGGCTACAACTGAGGCGCTTAGAACTCTTATTTGATAGCCTCAGCTGAGGCTAAAAAAAGGAAATAAATCAAATCCTAACTGAATAGACTCAACTGAGGCTAATTCAAAATTATTTCTGGATATAGATATTATTTTTTATTTTTAATTATATTTAGGTACTTTGTGCTAGAATACTTAAAATTTTAATCGGTGATGCAACAATATTCATTTAGCTATATTTTAGAGCTTTTTTGGAGTGCACTTGGAACACGGTTCACCTAAATAAGATTTACCTGCTTTGCAGGTTACATGTTAATATTTACCTATTTCTAATTTATTTGTATTTTAAATATATTTTCCCCACTTTTTTATTTTCCAATTTACCATTTTAAATTTATTTGTATTTTAAATATATTTTTCACCTTTATTTCTATATTAGGATGGATATATATATATATATATTTTTTTTTTTTTTTTTGGGTCTTCGAATTTTGTGGACTTATTATTTTTTGTTGTATTTTTTTCTTTTTTCCGAAATATGTAGTGATTCCAAATTTCTCAAGAATCTCGAAATAGGACAAATTTTGGTTTTAGTTGGAGTTCTTCTAAAGATTTGGACTCGACTTGAGATAATGATAGATTGATTGGTTGATGAACATTAAGACAATATTGTAGATGGACATGACGAAAATGATTCGTGTTGTTGAATGAAGTAAACATATGTGTATGCCTTGAAAGTGGACTGACTAGTGCAAAGGTGCACTAGACTAGTTTACATTAGGCATAACATGATGCTTCAATTAACTGGAAATGCACTCGAGGAGTAATTTTCGAAAATTGATAATTCCAGGGGGGATTTTTCACATCATCATCAAACACTTGAAACATCTTTTATGACAATTAGGATAAATTTTCTATTGCGATTAATCCACTGTGATGTTCTGTGATTCAACGATGTCATAGTTGATCACGGAGCCTAATCTCGCGATACATATGAGGAATACTCACACGAATTAGTCAAATTCATTTGATTCATTTAAAGTCTAGACACTGGTGTGTTTGACACAATGATCAAATAAATAAGGCATACGTGCTCTTAAACTAATTACAGGTGTGAAAAGTCTC
The DNA here is from genome assembly GCA_958295605.1 of Ajuga chamaepitys. Classification (NCBI taxonomy): domain Eukaryota; kingdom Viridiplantae; phylum Streptophyta; class Magnoliopsida; order Lamiales; family Lamiaceae; genus Ajuga; species Ajuga chamaepitys. Next base: position 37,788,560 of record OY282504.1, read on the forward strand.
ATGATCATCTTATGATCAATGTAACAAAGATATTATCAAGCAAACATCCATTCTTCACACACATTTTTCAACAAAAATTGTGTGGTGAAGAGGGGGGAAAGAGATGTTGCTAGATAAATATTGAGGTCCATGAGGGTGCAAGTCAAGCAGTAACTTAAATATCTCGTAAACTTTTGGACTTATAGATAGTCAAACCTGAGCAAATGAAGTTTCTAGGGGTCAATGGGGATCCTAGGGATCAATTACTTAGGCGAGTGACATTTTCCAATTAAGTTTGGAAAGCTGAAAACCTTAGTAGAGGAAATGTATCTTTAAGGGATACTCTGTCAGTCCAAAGGTTATAGGTTCAAAGGTGAACAGTTGATAAGTTTGTTACTGAAGTAGAATCACAAAACCTAGTATTTTGGAGATATTTCTATGAAATGTTCAAATGATGATCTGCATCTAACTGAACTATGAGTAGTTCAAAAGGATATCCAGAAATAAGATTCTAGTGGGGGGTCAACATTCAGTGAAACCAGAATCTATTTGAATTTTTCGTTGGAACAAAACTGGGAAAATACATGCTTGAATCTATGAGATTGCAAGGCATGTTTTAACTAGGAATCTCTAGAATTTGAGAAAGAGTTGGACTCTGTATCATCCTTGGATGGATGAATTGATGAAAGCAAAGGGATAACTATCTAATTAGTATAGTTGAAACCAAGTTCGGGAATTGGTTTATATCTATTGGACACAGAGAGATTGTGAACTAACGGTCCTTAAAAGGATGTTAAACTACTAGGGGTAAAGATCTCAAATTGGTTGGAAAATTATACTTTGAGTGCAAGACTTGTCCCTGAGGACATTTCCCATCAATGTTGAGTTTTACCATGATTCGTCCTTAGTTAGCTAACTTAGAATTTGATTTGCAAATGTTTTGAAGTGGTTGAGTGACTGTATTTCTCAGTGGAGAACTTAACCGATAAACAAATTGGTTTACCAAGGAGGTTTATGGTCGAAGGCCAAGAAATCAAGTTCATGGCTTGGTATAGTACTCATGTCAAAGGTATATGTGATTTCACGAAAGTATTAATCTCATGTAACACCACAAGGAAACTTGCAATCTAAATATTGTCATTGAGCAAATATAATGAGTATTATGACAATTGATAAATGGGCCGTCTTACAACTCAGAGTTGAAGAATATGGATAGGTTACTTATAGGATAAGTGAAGGTTCCAAAGGACCACCAAGATGACTACTTGTGATTATATGAGCATCACTTGTAAAAATCTTAAAGTGATTCCATGTGGACGCCCATGCATCCACTAATACTCTTATTGTCTATAGACGAAGTTTTGAAGCCACTTAATGTGTTCAATAACTTCTATAGAGAAGTTTACAATGCCCATTGTACAATATTCTAGTACTGCTAAGAGCTGCAAATAACTTTGAGATATGTGTGCCTTAGTGTAGGCTTTGCCATGGGTCTAGTAATTGAGCATTAATCAAATCTTAATAAAAGTGTAGGAGTACACTTGAAAGGGTTTTTGTGGTGTCTAGGATGCATTGTATTATTCTCCTTAGTGGAGGAACTATGCTCTAGTTGGAATAATACATAACTGATACTCAGTACGGTAATGCAGATCGGAGACTGCATCTCAGTAGTCACTCTTGCAAAGTGGCAGGGTCATCTCGGGGAGATGAGAGTATTGGATAAATGTATAGATTTCTACAATCAGAGCAAAGCTTGGAGCTTTTGCCTATACAATGCGAAGTTGTTTTGGTTGAGTGATTTTGGAGTGATAAGCAGTTCAATGGGGGCATTGATAACCCACAACCCATAAATGAGGCGTAGCTTATGAGAGACTCCAAACATTGACCAAGAACATCATAACTTGACTTTATCTGGGATATTGTCACATAATGCGAGGTGATCATGATGCTTATGTACACTTATGAATTGACGGTATATTCAAAAGTATGTCGGACAAGTTGAAATTGATTGGCTCTCTCATACGAGCAATCACCTCCATTGTCGAATGACATAGGAGATGAGACCAGTATAAAATTCATTCAGTTGATTCTATGAGTGTCGCCTTAGTACGCTAAGATGAGATCAATGTTCGGTAACATGAGATCGAATGGGATATTTGATTATCCAATTATAACTTGTCGTATAGCCAGATGTGAGTTTCTCAAGTTAGACGTTAACTTAAGGGCATCTAAGGAGAAAACTCAGGTTAGCTGCTGAAGAGCATCTAGACCAAGATCTGTACAATGTATTCAGTAAATGACATACGCTTCTTTTAGGGAAATGACACATTGTAACGTGCGTTTCATACTGCATGTGCTTGTGACCAAGTGGATAGTGAGAAATGAGTCCCTATTCTCTCATTTTGTGAGATCCAGAGGTTTGGATTACCTCATAGTATATCCTTAAGACTTTTTCCTGTGCCTTTAGTCTTCTTCTTAGTATTGATACTTTAGCATGCTCCCAATAACCACAAAATTATTCGGCTATGCGGGACATGTCTAGGAAAACAGAAAGATGAAAGACTAGGAGGTATAAGGAAAAAGGAAGACTGTTACTACCATCACAGTTTAAAGATTCATTGGCGCCAATTATGCTCAAGGAACGTAATAATGAATGTAAAACGGAGTGATGAATCTGGTATGCTCCTTCATTAATGAAGGGACAAGGAGGCATACTGATTCTTGGCATTGGGTAACGAGTCTGGGATATAGCGAGTTCGTTGTCCTCAAATTCTTGATGTCGAGCTGTTAAACACCTTAACCAGTGTATAACTATATGCTCTTGAGATACTCGTGGGTCACACGATCCATTAGCTAGTATGATCTCGGTAAGTTAGAAAAATCACGAAGGGTTAGGTCTCAGCTCTCATGGACAAGTGGGGGATGTTGATTTGACCCAGGCCATGGGCCCGGTTCACTCGGGCTACTGGGCCCGGTCGAAGGCCCCCCAAGTGGGCTGGCCCAATTATAGGAAGCGGGCTATTATTGGAGGCCCATCTCCCATAATTGGAAGCCCAACTCTCCCCCTATAAATACCTTACCAAGTGTACCGGGTACACTTGATGGTGAATAGAGAGAACTGTTTCTCACTCACGTGAGAAACAGAAAGGGAGAAATCAAAAGTGATGTCTTCCACACACCCAAAAGTGATTTTCCAAAGCCTCCGGAGATGACTTTTGGATTGTGGATCGTGGTGGATTTCCGATTGTGATTTCCACCCCAATCAAGAGTATGAATCATCGAGGTGAGGCCGTAGTTCGACTCGTATACGATCCGGGTTCAAATTCGCTGCAATTAAAGGTACCCAACCCTAATTCCAACACCAATTAAGTTGGGACAAACAAAAAGGGAAGGCAGGCCAATTAAGCCGGGACAGAGAGAGTATGTGACATGTATATATATCTAACTTGTCGGCTAGCTTCTTCATCTGTCAAAAACCTGGGGCCTGCTTCTGTGGAACGTCTACGTCTTCCTACGGCTTTACACTTACGCCTCGTGAAGGTGGTGCAAAATAATGATTGCCGCTGCATCAATAAGGTGAAACTAAAATATTATGTTTAAATTTTAAGAAATTATATATTTTGCATGAAAATTATACAAAAATCAGAAAATCTAAAAAACTAACCCCTCCATTACATAATGAGATTTCTGTTTCACAGCGATAAAACTTTTACTTTTAGTTAATCCGCAATTATACTTATTCAATTATATGTCACTTTGTTCGTGAAGTTTAAAAAAGTAACTTGCTACACATACTTATAAAACAGAATATTGATTATTAAAATATGACTCTCGTTTTAGGATATATTGTTTTTCAAAATTTGAATTCTCAATGGGACGGGAAAATGAAAAAAATATAAACACATAAATAAGATGAATAAGATTACTAAAATTATTTAAATTAATATAATAAATTTGAAAAATAAATCATGTTTTAAGATAATGTAAACATATTTATACTGTTGTAGGAAAATAGAAAAGAAGAATAGTAAAGAGAGACGGAAGAGAGACACGGAATAATTAGGGTTCTCTTATTCATCAGATACCCTTTATATAGGGTGTCAAATACAAGGGTTTACAGTTACATATTATTTAGTGAATACCTAAATTGCCCTTCATCAGTTACTTTTGACGAAGGCACATTAATTGTGTTTTTCCTTCAACACTCCCCCTTGTGCAAGTCAAAGGAGAATTGGTGCATAACTCGTTGACTCGTTAAAAACCTTGCCAAGTAACAAAACCCAGTGGGAAAATATAAACCTTGATCGAAGGGAAAAATAGTGCAACGCACCATTGTTGAGACTCCCCCTGAAGTCTACATCTCTCCCATGATACGTACATCTATCAAGAGAGTTTCGAAAATCTCTTTATCTACGATTTACATAAATCATGAGGATATTATGTGGTTGCTGGTTATAGAAAAGTGTTGGCAGTACATGCTTGGTCTCGTCACCTTTGATGTGTAGCATAATTCATCTGTTTGTTGCAAATAACTTCATCTTCATAACTTCGGGTACGCTCTTCGGTAGTATAGCTCAAGTAACTAATGCTTTAACTCTATAGGTTGATGAACTTCGTGAGATATCATCCGTGAGTGATGTGATGAGGTTGTTTGAGTAGTTGTGATTGATTGATCTTCAAGTTTTCGTCGTGTTCCTCATGGTAATACATAACCGGTTTGGTAATGACCTTTACATTGGCCACTAAGATAACCAATATCTAAACCAACCAAAATAATATTTAGTATTTCGTAGTAGGGGGTAGCTTCAACATTTACTTAGGAGTTACATATTCTTTTGTAATATTTTTATCTCTCTATATGAGAATATTTGACATTTACTTTAGAGTTTATAATTTCATTTGTAATCTCTCTTGTCTCTAATATGGGAAGAACAAATATGTGTCAAGGGTTTCTTTCAGATGTCAAAATACGTTTTGATATCATTCAATTGATATTGTGTTGTCCTGAGTAAAATATAATTAGCATGTTCTTTGAGAAAGTAATACATGGTTGAGTGTATTGAGCTTTTTGTACAATAATGCGCACATTTCAATTAAGTAGGGAATTTCATCTCCTAATAGCTCTTTCGTTATTTCCTTTGGACTCAAATGGATTTTTCCTTATGTCCACACTTCAACCAATCATAGGAGTGCTAACAGATTGCACTTTATCCATATGAAATCGCCTGATAAGCTTTTGGATTTATGCAAACTGAGGAATTAATATTCCACAAACTCGGTGAGTTTTCCCATGATCCTTTATCTCAATTTAGATTTCAAATACATCACAGTATCTCTTATTTCTCTAAGAGTAGCTATTATGTCCTTAACATCGACATAAATTTCTACAGTTGCAAACATGGAACTTGTGTTTCTTTATAAATGCATAAGAGCAATACTACTTGTTCTTTCCCTTCCCAATCAAGTAGTCACTTAGACGGGTATACCATTTCCGTTCAAATTTATTTCAATCAAAGTGAGCATTTCAATCTAATATTGTAAATGCACTCCGTGGTCTAGAGTTACTTGAGTTGGGCAATGCAAGTCCATCTGACACTTACACTCAATAGCAAGATCCCCAAAGAGATATGTTGTAACCACATTAGTATGCTGCATTTCCAATCCTTCGGAAACTTATCAATAAGACGTTATGACGTCCGTTGTGGGAGAATATCTCCTCGTAGTCAATTCCAGGGCTTTGTGAGAAAACCTTTTGCTTTAAGGTAAGTTTTGCATCTCAGGACTTATTATTCTCACTACGCTTACTGGCAAAACATATTTTATGTCCTACAGACTTTACACTTGGTAAGGCTAGCACTACCAAACCAAATACCTGTTGTTTTGTCATAGAATCGAGTTCTACCTGGATTGATTCCATATAGGCCAATATGCTCTTTGTTGATATATATCTTACAATAGAGCATGGTTCGATATTATTGAGTTCTATAATTCATTGAACAACAATGTATACATCATCAATGCACGTGAAAGATTTTTCCATTAACTCACATGCACTCTCATTATCTATAGAATCATATTAAACTTCGGAGCGTCCTCCAGTGATGATTCATGGACATAATTAATTAGAGATAATTTGAGAGTAATTCTTTTTATTGATGATTCGAATTGTGCCACATCTGCCTCCTTCCTTGGGCAGGTGTTCATCGAACCACGTGGCATCCCCCATTTCCTTTTGGGAGCCACGGCCTCAACCACACCTCCACTAAGTGTGGTTGCAACACCTTTATCTGCGGTGTTGTGCCTCTTACTGGGGACTTTTAACCTTACAAGCACATTTGCAGCTGGTATATATGATCTTGTCACTTTAGCGATTTTAGCAAATGCATGAACAATCAAATCTTCAGATCGATAATTCGTTTTACTTCACTTTACATTATGAAGTGTGGGGATCCTAATGACACATACTGGGAAACACTTCCTGTCGTTCCCTTAGAAAATTCTTTTTCTTATCTCCCCCTAACGACGGGAACACTGTCTCATTAAAGTGACAATCCGTCAATCTTACGGTAAATAGATCTTGCCTGTTAAAGGTTCCAAATAGCGGGTAATAGTTGGGAATCCATATCCAACATAAATACTTAGTCGTCTTTAAAGACCCATTTTGGTACGCTGTGGGGGAGCAATAGGCACATATACTGCGTAACCAAGTATGCGTAAATGTAAAAACATCAGGCTAAATCCAGTTACCAACTGGTACACATAAATTATTGGTTAGCAGTGGGTCTGAGACAAATAAAGTAAAGTTGCAGTGATATTGCATAGTCCCATGTCCGATAGACATTTTTGTGCGTATTGCAATGTCTAATCCTCCATCTATATCCTTTTGATGGTGGCATATGTGAGACCATTTTTGTGTATCCACATGGGTTAAAGGATACTATACATTGATCCTAACAGATATGCAATAATCATCAAATCCTTATGATGAGAACTCTCTAGAGTTACTAAGTCTTATTGACTTTATGGAGTGAGGATGGTAAGCCCTTAGACAATATTTTCTAGGAGTTTTTCTGATGCAATATTTATTGTGTACAATATTGTGATGATCAGTTAATGTGCCAAAGCATTTACCAGAACCATAGATACTTTAATGACCCGCTTTTCTGGTTTGATAGGTCCACATAAATTATATTATGTTCTTTTGCAAGAATGGAATGTCTTGCTTATATATTTGGCTGAGGAAGATCTCGATCCTACTTATTGCTAAATAATAGGCTTGGTAGAATGAGTGATATGCCTAAAACAGTTAATGAGGCAGAGTGGGATGTTGGTCGTGCTTTTAGTACTTTAGAAAGCATTGACTGTGCTATAATAAAATTAGCACTGACACTATACATCGTATAAGATTTCCATCCCTTTTGTATTTCACTAGAAAGAAAGAATGTCCATATAATTTCTTAATATGGAACATCATGTCATGACTTGAATATCTAAAGCTCTTGTACCAAAGCCTACACGAGTCAGCATTCCAAAGTCCATTATTGGTAGCAACACATGAGTCCGCATCCCAAAGTTCATTGTGGAATTCAACATATTAGCTTGTGTTCCAAAGTCCATTTTAGGTAACAACATATAAGTATGTATCCCAAAGTCCATTGTGGGTAATAATATATAATTTTGTGTCCCAATGTTCACTTTTGGTATAATATTTAATCCAGCGGTCATCATAGTACTGGAGTACATACCACTAGATTGACTCATTAATTTCTCTAAGATGTGTTTTCTTTCACATTCATTAGAAGTATTATAATATATTCATTCCATTCTCACAGGTAGTTTCTAAATGATAATCTTTGAAACGTGTATCTTTACTGAGCAATGTTTTAGTAGCTCTTGGTGCATATAGAGAATTCGACGATTCTTCGCCCTTTTAGTACTTGTGATTCAGTGATGGTCATTATGCAGTGATGCAGTGATTCTCTATTCTTTGAACTTCCTGTATCTCTTATAGTTAATTGCTCTAGCAGTGTTTATACAAAAGTATAATATTTCCACACTTATTTAAAAGTTCATTACCAACTCTATTCCTTTTGTTTAGAGGGTTCCGAGTTGTCTTTTGCACATTGTTTCCATAACCACCATATCCATTTGGGGTAGGCACATTGGAAGACCTCCAGGGCTTCTGTGTCCCTTACTTTGTGGTGTAACATAACCACAACTGTAGAGACATACACATTCGTTCCCTTTACTTTGGGGTTATTTTCACTATTTAGTTCGTCATAGTTAGGCTATGAAATTTTCTTTATCCCGGCGCGTTTGGTGTTATTTTTTCAGAAGAAACTGGTCATGCCTCTCAACTACTTGCACTGGTTGATTAGCTAATTGAATATTGTAATTGTTTTTTTTTTCATATTCTAGCCTATACGGGTTCGCTAGTATAAGCATTAGAGTAGAAAGATAAAGAGATTTTTATGTGTCATATCATCTTCTGTGATTTCTTTACACATAAAGAGAGTTTTGTTTCTAGACAAAACATTTCGTTATTAAATTCATTGACCCTTTTGTAGTCTGGTAAGTGGATTTCTTTCCACAAAATAATCAATTATGAAAGTAGGGAGTTGTTTATTATTCAAAAATTTCTTTTATGTCAACCCACAGTTCATCGAGGTATTCTTTAACTAACGAATACTTTCAAATTGAGTTAGGGTTACCATGTCGCCTCAGTTTCACTAGAGCATAGATTTTGAGTTTGTTGGATGATTCTTTGTCCTTAGGGTCGGTGGATGATATGATTGTGGAAGTAGCGATTTTCATTGAAGTAGTTTCAACATAAAAGAAGTTAGTAGTGGTACTCAATTGCTTTTGAGTCTAATATCGCAAATTCAGGATGAGTTGGTTTCATCAATTTCTTATGAATTAGATTTTGGGATCATATATCACAATTTTTTCGTACTTTGTGAAAATGCTTTATCACGCAATTTGATTTGCACTAATTTGGTAAAGCCCATGGATTTTCCTTATCATGAAAATTCACATTTCATCATACTTAACAATAACATAAGCAAAACAATACTCAATTTCTAGAAGTATCAAGCATATAAGCTTAATTAATATTTTTCAAAACGAAACCCTTAAAGAGCATATATGAATAATTCAAGATATAACTTTCAATTTCACGAGAAAGTAATCAAGTATTAAGCAGTCGGGTCATGTCCTCATGAATATCATATAATTCATATAAAATTACATAATTGCCAAGATTGTACATGTTGTCATGTACACATATAAATCTACCTCAATTTTCACAAAACTATAGTTGTATGTCATAGGAGAAACATGTACTCATATAATTTCTCATGCTTATTTGAGAAGAATTTGTATCATATAGGCAAATACACATCATATCAGTGTGAGCAAATATTACTTATTCATAGTTATTTTGCTAAGTAGAGTAAGCCAATTTCCTTTGCAGGAAAGACATGATTATTTCCTATGACACTTCTTAAATTTTGCTCAAGTCGATTGTATCAGACACCATAGTCATTGTCCAATCCAATCTCATACACCAATAATATGATCTAATGCTCGACAGTACCAATCATTATCATAGATAACACAACATTAGAATTTTATGATATGCTTCCAATGTTAAATTGATTAAATTAGAAGAAAATCCGTAAATATAATATTTGACAAGACTTAAGGAATCTATATCCCTAATAATCATGACATAATACACGTAACAATCTTGATGCATAATATTATCAGATTAATTCTATTAGTGCACCTGTTCAAGGAGATGAAACGTCTGATGCCAATTTCGCAGATGAAGAATCCGGATGAAGTCAGATTTGGCCATGGTAACTAAAAAGTAATTAAAGATAATTATTTCGTGTTTATAGAATCTGGTGATGTGTTGGGCCCTTATTCATGGAGATTGGGGTTGAATAAACCATTTGTCATGATTGGACGTACCATATGACACTTCCATGATTTTCATGACATCGATGGATTGCTTTGGCTCTGGAAATTATAAGACGGTGAATTGCTTTGGCTATGAAATAAAAAAAAAAAAAAAGGCAATTAAGGAGATTATCAGGGAAGGAGGAAGAACACTCGTGCTGATAACGTGTTGTAGGAAAATAGAAAAGAAGAATAGTAAAGAGAGACGGAAGAGAGACACGGAATAATTAGGGTTCTCTTATTCATCAGATCCCCTTTATATAGGGTGTCAAATTACAAGGGTTTGCAGTTACATATTATTTAGTGAATACCTAAATTGCCCTTCATCAGTTACTTTTGACGAAGGCACATTAATTGTGTTTTTCCTTCAACATATACATAATTTTTGCATAGAATATGAGTTTTATTGTGTATCATCACTTTGATACTATATTTAATTTTTTAGTTATACTATTCAATTTTTTTTATTGTAATATTTCTATCTATTTGACGGTTTTATTTGTCTTGTTTTATATTTCTTTAATTTTACGTACATATAATAAGTTATTTTATTATGTTTCAGTAATTTCCACATTTTAATTATATTTTTTGGCAATATTAAGCATAAATTTCAAATATCAAGGATAAAACTGTAAAAATGTGAGATTAAAATTAAATTGTATGTTCTTAAAAGGTTTGGACGAAAACATAGAGGACAACAAATAAGGGAATTAGGGACAAATGAAAAATGTCACTAAAAGTCATAAATATGTCACTAATAGTTATGTGGGACAAAATTATTTCGTCACGTCAAACGTCACAATATCCTAATCGCTAATAGTATTAAGAGACGAATTTTTCAAAACGTCTCTAAAACATTTTTTTAGTGACGTTTCTTAATTGTCTCAAAAGATTATTTTTAGTGACATTTTTCTGATTGTCTCAAAAGATTTCTTTTAGTGACGATTTTTTTTAATGTCTCAAAAGATTTCTTATAGTGATGCTTTTTTAGTTGTCTCAAAAAATTATTTTAGTGACATTTTCAAAAATTGTCTCCAAAATGTATTTTTTAGAGACTTTTTTTAATGTCTCAAAAAATTTCTTTTAGTGACGTTCTTTTCAATTGTCTCAAAAAAATTCTTTTGGTGACGCTTTATTTATTGCCTCAAAAATTTCTTTCAGTCACATTTTTCTTAAAAATTGTCTCAAAAGAAAATTTTTAGAGACGTTTTTTTAATTACCTCAATATATTTCTTTCAGTGTCGTTGTTTTCAACTGTCTCAAAAGATTTCTTTAATAACATATAAAAGCTCCATATAATTAAAACATTAAACTCTATACAAATGTTTCAAGAATGACACACTTACATACAATTTCAATTGAATTAATATTTTGAACATCAATAAACTGGTCTCAAGAGACGAAACAAAACAAGAAGAGAGACTATTAAATGTATCAACTTGGAGAATTTTCGGTACACGGTATACCCTGATTATTAATACTTACTACTTTACTAGCAATAGACATTGCAACCTCCCTCGTTAAGCGCAAACCAAAAGCAGCCTTTCTAACAGCCTCCTTAGTCTCTGCATTCATACCCATCCACCCCAGCAGCGATCTCTTCCTTCATAATCTGTAAAACAATGATGCAACCGTGATAATAATTGGACAGATTATCACATCTGAGAGCTATCCTAAGTATCACATCCGAGAGCTATCACAATCTGTTAAAAATGAAAATTATAACTATGATACTTGGAACATCTCATAAAATAATAATTTCTAAACTGCATATTTATCAGTAGCCGATAGTGCAGGCAACAAACACACGGTTGTGAATGCTAGACAATTATGATTAGTAAAAATTGATGTGTATATATTTATAAACTTTACCTAGCTACCAAGGGGGATAACTAAATTACAATAGGTAGCCTTTTAAATACTTTTTTAAGGCAAGAGAACACATGCTATTCTAGCGCTCGAGGGCACGCATTTAGAACACAGGGAACAAAAACTAAAAACAATGAAATGTAGCTAAAAATTCTGCCAATATTATAACGGGGCTAGGACCAAGGTTGTCAAACTCGCGATTTTAAATAGAATCGGTGGAGTGTCCGTAAAATTGGATCGTAAAATCGTAAGATTCTGCTACCTATACAAAATAATCATATATATATATACATATATATATATATACATGTATATAAGTCATTCTATATATATTTTAGTTACAACAACCTTTGAATAGATATCCCATATAAAAAAATACACATATTATAACTAAGCCTTATGTGGTAGAGACTGATGCTTGTTATGGGGGCATTGGAGCTTTTTTAATGCAAGAACATCATCCATTAGCATATCTCAGTGAAGCATTGGGGATTAAAAGCTTAGGACTATCAATCTATTAGAAGGAGTTCTTTCCCATTCTTTTAGCTATTGATAAGTGGAGGCATTATCTCATTCATGGGTCATTTGTTATCGAAACTGATCAGAAGAGCCTAAAATACCTCTTAGTACAGAAGATCTCAACTGTCTTGCAACACAAATACTTGACTAAACAGTTGGGGTTGGATTATACAATAGAGTATAAGAAGGGGGTTGAAAACAATGGCAACGAATTCACTATCGAGAAGAGAAGAAGGAAGCTGTATTACCATAACTTGTATGAGGCCTCTGTGGATTGAGGAATTACAGAACAGTTATGAAGGGGATTCTGATGTTCAAGCAGGTTTCATGGAGTGTCTAGCTTACCCCTATAATACGTCTTACTTTGCATACAGACGTGGTCTTTTGATGTATAGGGGTAAACTTTATGTGGGAAAATATGGGGATCTGAAGCACAAATATTAGAATATATGCATGCTTTGGCTGAAGGAGGTCACTCAAGAGAAGCTGTCACTTTCAGTAGAATCAATAATTTGTTCTGGTGGCCTGAGCTAAGGAAGGATGTCCATGAGTACGTCATAGCTTGCCACCAATGCCAAATTAGCAAGCATGAGATTTTGAAATCACCAGGCCTATTGCAACCACTACTCATTCCAGATCAAGCTTGGAGGCATATCTCCATGGATTTTATTGAACATTTACCTAATTCAGCTAGAAAAGACACTAGCTGCGTAATTGTAGATAGATTCACAAAATATCATCATTTAATTGCATTGTCTCACCCTTATAAGTTAGCATTTATTGTCTTGGAGTATGTTTATAAATTGCATGGATTGCCACAAAGCATTTTTCTTAGATAAGGATAAGATATTTACTAGCCAATTCTAGCAACAATTATTTCAGCTACATGGAATTCAACAAAGCATAAGTTCTGCTTATCATCCTCAATCAGATTGCCAAACTGAAAGAGTGAACCACTGCTTGGAAAATTAATTGAGGTGTATGTGTGGGGCAAGCCTAAAGAAGTGGTATTCTTTGTTGGCATTCGCAGAATTTTGGTATAATGCTAGCTACCATACTGCCATTAGAATGACCCTATTTGAAGCTCTTTATGGATTAACTCCCATTCCTTTAACATTTGCAGGTTCTACTCAAAGCTCTGTGGTGGGAGTTGAAGCTACACTTAAGAAAAAACAAGAATTTAGCAGCAGCTGAAGCGTCTCTTGCAAAAGGCCCAAGACAGAATGAAACTCTATGCTGAAAAAAACGAGACTGATAGAGTTTTTGAGGTTGGAGACTGGGCGTACCCCACACTCAAGCCTTACAGATAAAAAACGTGGCACAAAGGGAGAGTGTGGAAATTATGTCCCAAGTATGTTGGGCCATTTTAGGTGGTACGAAGGATTGAAAAAGTGGCTTACAAACTGCTACTGCCCAACACAGCAAACGTGCATCCAATATTTCATGTGACTCTGCTCAAGAAGAGAATTCGACATACTGCTCAAGCCACTACTGATCTACCAAAATTTGATGATGTAGGGAAAACAATGTTGTAACCTGTCAAGATCTTACCACGAAGAATAGTGAAGCACTGGGCACACTTACTGGAGGAGGAGGGAACATGGGAGGATTACACACGTTTCGGCGAGAGAGTTCCAGAGACGTTGTCTTATGGCCAAGACATCTTTTGAAGAAGGGGACGATATCACAAATGTAACAGTTAATTCTGTCATCTTTTCATTTTAATTATGTTTTCTTAATTCAGCGAGAGGAGAGCGTGTTTTACTTATTAAAACATCATGCGAATATTTTAGTTGAAGAGCGTTGAAACGTCGTCTTTTAACTGTTGCCAAATTATGTTATATGGTATATTGTAGCAAGGCATGGACAACTCATGAAAAACAATTCTCTTCATATAATTTTGATTTCCTCCTCAATCTCTTGCTTTCTCTCTCTCTCTGCCGACCACATGCTCAGCTATAGTGTTTACATCTGTCGATACCACACCATCCACTAACATTTTCCAAATTTTCGACGAACCTTTCGTAACCCGACGAAGCTAATGAAAGAACTTGGTATTCCTATCCCCATCCGAAAGCCATTTCGTCCTACTCTTCTGCTGGAAAAATCGCATCTGTCTAAGAAGGATAGCATTAATCTCTGCCTGAAGGTCCACCTCCTTATGAAACCTCTATGTCGAATAACCATGCACATAAATGTCTTCTTGCACTGTTGATAGATTAGTATGTGCCTCCTCCATCTGAACAAAAACATCCCTGAAACAGCCGCATTCCAAACCTGGAGCTCCCCTTCAGCCGCTTCAACTTATTAATACAGACCGAAATAGGATCACGAGCAGTCATAGGACCACCCCACGAACAAGCTACCAAAGTCATAAAATTCTCATGTTCCGTCCACATATCCTGAAACCTGAAGGGACAAGGTAAATGTTCCCCACCAAATAAGCACTGAAAGAGGATCGGATGATGATCCGAGTTATTCCTAGCCAAAGCGACTGCCAAAAAAGAATCCCACAGATCAAAGAAGTTATCCGAGACAAAGACCCTATCAATCTTAGAAGCAAATAAACGACGCGAAATGCGTCTGGAACACCACGTGTAACTACTACCAGAAACGGCGATCTCATGCAACCCTACATTCTCAATAGCAACGCGAAACTCCTCACAAGAAATCGCTTGAGGAACACAAAGACTCAATTTTTCGTGTGCCCCCAACATAGCATTAAAATTACCCAGAACACAAATGTGACAATCAGAGAATAAAGACAAATCATGCCATAAATCACGCCTACGAACATAACTATTACTAGCATGCACAAAAGCAAAAAAAAATGAACATCATCAACAAGCCTCTCAACAACTACGACGAAAAGTACATAACACTAACACTAGAAGCCCAACTCTCACGACAAAGGACCCAAATGTTTGGGCGCATACCAACCCTCTCATTGGCCCCCACAAAGTGCAAATTGAGGGACCTCCAATAGGAGCAATGATAGAATCAATGCATACCTTGGGAGAATAGCAACTAAGTCAGGAACATGCAACCGGCAAAGTTCCTTTAGCGTACCCTTCGTCAGGTCACCACCGAAACCTTGTGCATTCCAACAAATGATCTTCATGGAGAAATAGAAGAGACACTGTGCTCAGGCGGCGCATAGTCCATATGCCTCAAGATACCCTCCTAGTCCTCCATAGCAATCAAATGCATCATGTGCATGGCCGGCTTGACATCACTCTCTTCAAAAACACAATCAGGCCTCGATGTGAATCCATCTAATCTCTGTCCGCGAACTAACGACAAGGAATCAAAACGCCGCTGACAAAGTGGCTCCTTATGAAGAGAGGCGTCAACCTCCTCCTCCAAATGATCAAACGAATCAAAACCAGAAAAATGATCACGCTCTGAAACTGGGATCAATTCTAAAAGCCCAAAAGTATGATCACCTAGCAACTCGTCCACCAAACCATCCACATCAGACACATTACCGACATCACCCATATCACCCACACCGATCATATCACCTTCCTGAACCACATCAGCCCCCTCCCCCACATGGTCCACATCATCCCCCTCCACCGCCTCACCACCTGGTTCCCCATGAACCGAAGCCGGTACGAAGACCGTCGCTGGCTCTAAGGCCGAACCAGGACCACCCGAGACAATCCCCAACTGAGCCTCAACATCAAACAAATCCTCCTTACCCAAAGGCACAAACCTGTTCCTCTCCCTCCCCCCTCCGGGGAGAACTAGCCACAACTCTCATGGAACCAGCCTTAGGAAGCAAATCACCACTAGCACCCTGCTGAACCGAAACCAAAGTCTGACGAGCTCTACGTCGAGCCCGCCGCAGAGCTTGTCGAGACGCCACCGACTAAAAACCAGAACTCAACCCCGAAACACCAGCATCCCCACCTCCTTAACGCCTGTATCAAAACACCAACATCCCTCACCTCCTTCACTCCCGAAACCAAATCAGCTCCAGCAATACCCGAAATAATATCCCCCACCTCCTTAACACCCGGAACCAAACCAACTCCATCAACACCCGAATACAAGACCCTCTCCTTTCGACCCCAACGAATGGACTCATATGAAAGGTCTATATGGCGCTGACGACCCCGAAAACAAACCATAATATGATCTGGCTTAGCCTTCAGAGAGTCCAACACCAAAAGAACACGAACATAATGACTAAGGAGACTGTTTTTGGTCTTTCATTGATAACTCTCCGGGTCCAGATAGGTTTTGGGGTTCTTTTTATCAGCATTGTTGGGAGTTGATTAAGGAGGATGTGTCGACAACTATCTGTTATTTTGTTGCCTCAGGTTTTATTTCGGCAGGTCTTAACTCCAACTTTGTTACCCTGGTGCCTAAGTTTGACGGGGCATCGAAAGTGGAGGATTTCCGGCCTATTGTCATGGGAAATTTTCTCTTTAAGATCTTTACTAAGATTTTGACTTCTCGACTCGATTCCTTCATTGGTGATTACCTTTTCCCCTATCAGTTTGGCTTCATTCCGGGACGTAGCATTCATTATTGTATCGCCTTGGCCTCAAAGTGTATTAACTTTTTGCATAGGCCAAAGAGTATGGACAATGTGGCTTTGAAGGTGGATATTTAGAAAGCTTTTAATACTCTCAGCTGGTCCTTTCTTTTATCGGTTCTTCGTCACTTTGGCTTCTCGGAGGTTTTTATTGCTAGAGTGGAGTCTGTTCTGAATTCAGCAAGGTTATCCATATTGATTAATGGCTCGCCTTTCGGGTATTTTGGCTGCTCTCGGGGGGTTCCGTAGGGTATCCCCTTTCACCGCTTCTGTTTTGTTTGGCGAAAGAAGTTCTTGGTCGGATGATTTCATACGATATCTCATGTGGTAGGGTGAGGCCTGCATTAGCTAAGCTGTGGGGTGTGTTGTCCTCCATTTCTTCTTTATGCGGATGATATCTTCATTACATCAGTAGCTAAGTTGGACAGTATCCGAGCAATTATTGGGATTCTCAACAGGTACGGTGCCATTTCAGGCCAAGTGGTTAGTCCAGGTAAGTCCAATGTTTTCTTCAGTCATACGACATCTCGTTTCTTTCGTGTAGCTATTAGTATTGTAACCAAGAAGTCTGTTGGTACTCTGCCTACTCGATACTTGGGTGTTCAGTTATTCTAGGGGGCACCTAAGGCTTCTGCTTTTCGGCCCTGGGCTTAGGCTATCAAAGCCAACTTCTCGAGATGGAAAGGCTCGACTCTATCGATGGCAGGGCGAACTTATCTTGTGAATTATGTCATTGTGAGTTTGTTTGTTCACTCAATGATGATTTACTGTTGGTCCCGCTCTCTTCTCGATGAGCTTGAAACGAATATGCAGAATTTTATATGGACAGGACAAGTGGAGTGTAAGGGGATCTTCAATGTCGTCTGGAAAAAGGTTTGCGCCCGAAGTCTGAAAAGGGCCTGGGGGTTCGATCGATTCGGGTATCCAATGACTTTTCGTTATTCCGGTTTGCGTGGGATGTCTACACTTTAAAGACCCCAGGGATGGCTTTCATTCGAAATAGATGGTTCACATCGTAGGGCGATGTCCGACCTTACTATGTACATTACTCTATTTTCCCGAGCTCTAGGAAGTTTCTTCACAAAGCAGTCTCTGAAGCACGTCTGTTAGTTTGTAGATCTTCATTGAGGCTATTTTGGACTGATAATTGGCTAGGATACTCGATTGTGAATAGGCTCCACATCCCTATGGAGGTTTGGCCCCTGCTCAGACAGAAGATATTTGATTATTATTATTCGGACATGCGGCATTTGGAGGAAATGTTTGTTGCTACTCATCCAATGGTGGTTTATGACATCACCTCCTACATCCCCCTCGTCTCAGATAATGATGACTTAGTTTGGACAGGTTAAAAGGATGGTCAGGTAACTTATGCCCTAGCCTATCAACATTTTCGACCTAAATTACCGGTGCCCACATGGGCCTCTTGGATATGGGCCGCGTTCATACCACCTTGCAGGTCATTCTTCATTTGGAGGGAAATTCATAGCAGGCTTCCGACTTGGGAAGTATTGCAGGCTCGGAACTTTCAGGGTCCGTCTATATGCCCATTCTGTCGTGAGGAAGGGGAGTCTCTAGACCACTTACTTACATCTTTCTCTTTCTCAATTTCGGTTTTGAAATGTATATGTTGGGAATTTGGCACAAGTGTTGAGTTAGATAACGGATTCCATAGTTTGTTTTTGCAGGTGATGCAGAAATCGTTTAGCACTCAGCTGCAGGGCCTTTGCCGTGTTGCCTTTGTGACTTATGTCTGGACTTTGGGCGGCTCGGAATGGTGCCACATATGATGATCATCGGCCTAGGATGACTCAGCTACTAACATTTATTTGGACTACTTTATGAGAGGCATTGACCTTTTGGAAAGAGGTCACGTCTGGTACCACTGCAGAGCTAGAGTGTTTTAGCCAGTTGAAGATACCACCAATCCCGAGGGCGGATCCCAAGTTATGCCATGTGATTTGGTCTCCTCCTTGGGCTGGATGGGTGAAGGTCAATACGGACGGCAACTCTACTGGAACACTGGGGGACACTTTTGGCGGAGCTATCTATAGGAGGGCTGATAGATTGATCCTTGGGGGGTGGGCCTCTGATTTTGGGTTTGGTTGTGCCTTTGAGGTGGAACTAGAAGCTTGTATATTGGCTTTAGAAGTGGCTTATGACAACAGGTGGAGTCACATTTGGCTAGAAAGTGACTCAACATCTGTGGTTTCTTTGTTTACAGATAGTACCCCCTCGATTCCTTGGCGGTTGCGTGCGCGCTGGTTGAGGGCACTTAGGTGGTATGATCACTCCCACCTTGTGATTACACATATTCACCGAGAAGGCAATCAAGCAGCGGACACACTCTCCAAGCTTCACGTTCCTTACATTTGGTTCCACCAGCTGCCGGAATACATCATACAGCTGGCACTGCAGGATTACGCATCTGTCTACCTTCGACAGATGACTTGACTTGTTTGGTTGGTACTCTTTTTCTTGCGCACGAATTTCCCATTGGATTTTGCCATGGGCAGGTTTTAACGAGGCCAACTTATAGACGGGCTGTCTACTGGCATGTAGTAGTAGCCCTTGCATGGGGTTGTCTATATTCTGCTTTACACTTGTCAACTGATTACTGATTCGTATATATAATGCCGATTAGCGCTCTCTCTCTCTCTCTCTCTCTCTCTCTCTCTCTCTCTCTCTCTCTCTCTTTATGCGTATACTATGTGTTTGTGTGTGTATCTTGCTCGTGAATTCTCTTTGTAACATTACTCAAACTTCAGAGTATTTCATCATATCTTGACTATCATAGAAAAGTAAAAATTGAATAAATTGATAAAAAATAGGGCAAACTTCTGAGTTTTCATTTCCAAGTATGTATCAATTTTTTAAATCAAATAAAAAAAAAAGAAGAGCTTATAGAAAGAGCAGGTATGAAAACCCTCCCCGACTTGTATAGAGCCAAACAATGACTATGGGAAAATAAAGCGGAGACTAGCAGACTCGAACTGAAGACATGAGTTTTGCAAATAACAAGCAAAAATCTAGGGTTTGGTTGGGATAACAATAAAGAGGTGAAATTGATTCGAATTTCTCTGTACCTGTTCACTGCATAGACGACGGAGGTGGAGCACGCTAGTCGATGATGTAGGGAGAGCAATAGGAATGGTGATCTTAGAGAGGGGAGGGAGAGGTATGTCTTGGATTTTCTTCTCTAAGGAAGGGGAGACGATTTTTCTTTTTCATTCATGTGACTTCACTTGCAATTTTTTAATCTTTCTTTTTAATCTTTTAAAATATATTCATCAATATTGAGTGGGAAAATGTTATCACCTCCTTTTTCTTGAATCACAATTAATAATGATGGTAATTTTTTTTCTTTTTTTTCTTTTTTTGTGAATTCAAGATTTTCATAGTAATTACCTCCCTCCGTCCCGGCCTAATTGGCCAACCTTGGTCGGGCACGGAGACTAAGGAAAAGAAGATTTTGTGGAATCTTTGACTTTTTCAAAGGTGGAGATTAAGAGTGGAGATTGTTAGAGAATTTGTCATTTATGGGCTAGGACAATTAGGTTGGGACAAACAAATATGGCAAGTTGGCCAATTAGGCCGGGACGGAGGGAGTATCATTTTTTAGAGTATCTTTTTGTTCTCACTAAAGCCTTGTATATGTTACATTTAGTGATGGTTTTTCATACTCTCACTAATCTTTTGTGGCTAAAAAGTGAGTTTTCTTGTAGTGTATGTTACATCATGATGTTTAAAGTATATTAGAAACTATTTTTATTATGACTTTTAAATATATTAGGTACTATTTTATTTAAGTCTTTTAAAATAAATTTGACGATATGAAGCTTTTAGAAAATTAAATTTATTTTTGAGAAGAAAATGCAAAATTTAACTCTTTCATGAAATACTTTGATCCCAAGTAAAAAAATCTGCCATAAATTTATCCCACCAACTTCAAACCCGTTTTGTATTCAAATGAGAAGGAAAAATTGCTTTTTCAAAATGTCATTCCCGAATTTTCAAATGGTTACAAGAGATTTTAAAGGAAATATAGAAATATCACCTACTAGGTCAGGATTAAGAAGTTTGAGGATAAGACCACGACTAGAATGAAATATTGAATAGTTTTGTTAAAATAAGATTGTCAAATTAGTGGAACCATAGATATAAGAGTATAGTAGACGAAACAGACTCAAGGTGTAGAAATCGTAAGCATAGAGCAAATCACCATGTACTAGAGACAAAAGGACTCGATGCAACTGTAAGTCTAGTTATGAGTTAGAATAACACGACAATACAATCAAGGGATTACCTCGGAAAGTAGGTGAAGAATGCTTCACTTTCCATACAACTAAAAGCGGTTTGAAGCCGATAAACGTCTCAACTATGAAAGCAGTGAAGTTGCTATGAGATACGAACTTTTACTATGTATTAGTTGTCTGTGAAATCAATGTACCAAAACTCTAAGAGATCTTGGACTGGAGATCCCAATAAATGTTTCCATAGTACGAAATTATCTAGGAACAGTGAGATACTATAAAAGGAGTCGTAACCTACTCCAGTACTATGTGATATTGAATATGAGGTACGATACGGCATGGTAACACTGAATACTTCAAGATGAATGGAGCCATACACTATTAGTTAGCCGACTTATTACTTATTGCTAATAAGTATAAGACGTCGAAAGTTTAATGCCATTACCGACATGTCAAAAAGTGAGTGATCTATATGGATCATGAAAGACCAAATTATTTCTTCTTTTAGTAGAAATATAACATACATCAAAGGTGATAATGATGTTAGTAAAGGAGTACGATGGTACCCTTCATTATCCCCCAGGCAAACTGAGCGTAGTAACTAACATCCTTATTGAAGGAGTTAAGGTCAGTTAACAATGATGTTAACTGAACGAACTCAATTGATTTAGAACTTCTCCAAAATAACCTAGTCGTAAACCCCATTTTACAAATGCTTAAATTACAACTTTGACGAATCAGTCAACCCTGAAGGAGAAGGCCAGAGGCACAAAGTAGTGACAAATTCCTTATGACTATCAAAGAGAAGGTGAATATGATAGACATTAAGAGTTTCACACTAATCATAGATGGAACTTTAGTATACAAAGATAGATTGTACGTAGCTAAAACAATGAGATACGAAACGAGATTTCTAAAAGATGCACAACACTCTGTACACGGTGCATCAATGAGAATCTAAGAGGTACCAAGACGTAAAGCAGACATTCTAACAAGGAGAAATGCAGAGGATGATTGTTGGTTCGTAAGCAGATGTTTGACTTGCCAACAAGTTAAAGTAGTACACCAACAACCATTCAGAATTTTGAGACCCTAATAATTTTCGGAGTGGAAAATAGGGCACAATACGATGGATTTTTATGCTTGTTTATCCAACACCTTAAATAATCATGATGACGTATGGATAGTGATGGGTCATCTTAGAAACACGACTCATTTATAACCATACAAGAGCCATACTAGATCGTTTGGTACGATTGTATACTGACAGATATTGTTAGATTACACAGAGTGCCAATATCCATCGCTTCTAACCAAGACCATGCACTTCCCAATTTCTAGGAAAACCTATAAAAGGCAATGGAGGCTCAACGGAATTTTAGCATTATATATGCTTCCCAAATAGACAGTCAACCTCAGAGAACCATTTGTATACTAGGATAACTCTTGAGAGCATGTATGTTAGACTTTAGAGGAAGTTGAGAAACATACTTACGTCTTACAGAGGTCACTTGTAACCATAAGTAATAGGTTGTTACAGGAATGAGACTATCCAAAGGTCCCCTATGGGAAGATGTATCAAACTCTCAAGCAATGAGATTAGATAGTCATAAGGAAGATTTTAAGTCTTAAGGAAAGAGATGAAATCACAAACAATTTCCATAAGTTAGTAGGAAATGTAATATTTCCCTAAGTCCAGTTAGGGATGTAAATGGGTCGGGTAGGGTACGGGTATGCTTCCCCCATACCCTACCCTATTTGATTCGGGTACGTGTACGGGTAATACCCGTCGGGTAATCGGGTTACCCGCGGGTAATCGGGTTACCCGATTGATATATAAAAATATTATAAATAATATGTAATATGTATATATACCATATATAATGTGATACAATAAATCAAATATAACATATATAATATGTAAATGTTACATTATATGTTATTTTATATATTAAATCATATATTATAAACATAATATATTAAATATAATGATAATTATATAATATATAACATGTAAAATAATACATAAGTATGTAATCGGGTAGGCGGGTAGGGTAATCGGGTAGGGTAAATGGGTAATATGCTAAACCCGTACCCTACCCTACCCGATGGCAAAAATATCGGGTTCGGACGATACCCGACCCTATTACCTGTTTACCCGCCGGGTAAACGCGGGTAAAATTGACATCCCTAAGTCCAGTCATTAGCTTAAGAACGATCGAACAAATCGTTAAAGAGAAAATATCCTATTAAGGTTGGATTTAGAAGGCTAAGATATGCATTGAAATCGAAGGAAGAGTTTACCTAGACATAGTTTCAGAATGATAAGTTTCACCTTACCCTTCCATAATACTACTCCTACAAGCATGCTATCACTTATTACACGCTCCAAGCCGCTGACTGCAGCAGTGGTGCCAGTGTCCATGTACAAGATGTTGCATGACTGGCGAGTTAAGTTTATTGTGGGTTAATTAGAGCCGAAGAAAGGAAAAATGTTTTGAGGTTTCAATTTCAAAGAAACTTAGAGTATTAGGGGATGACGTTCCAAAAGGTTTATCATGTCAAAAGTAAGTATGTAGAAATTTGAAGGACGAAACTTATTTAAGGGGAGAGCGGTGTAACATCCCAAGAAAATACGAAAAAGAAGTAACAACATTATAAAAATGCATATATTTCTTTAAATTGCATTATATTGCAAAATATTCTGTCTTTTTTAGTTTTCTAAGGGAGAAGTGATCCGGAGTGAGTTCGACTGCATAAACGGTACTATCAAATAAGGAACTAATTGAGGATTAAAATATTATAAATAATAATTATTATATGAACTTAGATTTTTACATGGATTTATTTATTTACTTAAAGATGATTTGTTGTATTTAGAACTAGTTGGAAAAATGCCATTTTAATTCATATTTGTGATTTCCAGCCATCTTATATGCCAATAAATATGATTAATTATTGTGTGATATATTAGTCATGAATTATGATGAAAATTTTATTTAGAT
This sequence comes from Ajuga chamaepitys, assembly GCA_958295605.1. Taxonomy (NCBI): domain Eukaryota; kingdom Viridiplantae; phylum Streptophyta; class Magnoliopsida; order Lamiales; family Lamiaceae; genus Ajuga; species Ajuga chamaepitys. The sequence continues at coordinate 37,812,694 of OY282504.1, forward strand.
TTTAATTTGAGTAATTATTTCAAATTAAGGAAAATTGGTTTAAATTTCCCTATTCAAGCAAAATAAATTTATTTAAATACCCCTAGTACAACTAAAAATTATTTAAGGACTCCATAACTATATATAGATATTATAAGTTCTAAAAAAAAATAGTACAAAAATGCAGCCAAAAACTTATTTTGCAACAAGTTGCAATAAATTATTATTTTCAATACTAAAACCATAAAAATAAAAAAGACCATCTGTCTCTTCTTACCCTCTATAAAACCAATGTTTATTACACTCAATCTCACACAAACACATAGAAAATTGGTAAAAATACTTTGCAATGCTTTCAAAAATGCAATTTCAAGGTTGGAAAAATTCCTTAAAATTCTTTTCTCGGAATCTTTGTCTCAAATTTTTACCATGATCACCTTATGTCCTAATCCTAATCATAGTATTCCAATGTTCACTATGTGATTGATAGAACTTGAGATAAAAATTAAGTATACAAATAAAATTAAAAAAGGCCGAACCTCTTCATACTATTTTAGACCAAGATTTTTTGCTTGAATCTTTTTATGAGCTTGTTTTATACATATTATGGAATAACATCATCAAAATTCAAGAAAAAATATGAAGGCGTGAAGCATGATCATGTGATTCTGGAATTATTGCAACTATGAAGAAAAATTATGGGAAAATTGTTAAACCTCTTATTCTTGATCACAGAAACCATGTTCGAACACCATAATCTTACTATAAGGAATGAACAGGAATTGAAAGAACAATTTTTAGGCAAAAGTAGTAAATTTTTGAAATAATTCAAAATTAGGATAGGGTTTTTGTTATGATTTTATGATTTTATGTTGATTATAAGCTTTGATTCCTATAAAAAAAAATATGTTCTTATTATTCTATCATGAATTTAAGTATGCTAGAATTTTATGTTGTCTTGAATTTTAGTGTTTGAAATTCGTCAAGAAAATTACGAAGATTTAAGGAATCTTCAAATTTTTAAATTTTTAAGTCTTCAAGTCTACAAGTCTTCAAATCTTCAATTTTTCTTAAGTGTCTGAAAAGAGTGTTTATTAGTGTGTGTAGAGATTTAGTATGTGAAAATATGTATTAGGATGTGTGTAGAGATTTAGTGTGTGAAAATAATTAAAAATAAAGATAATTAGAATAATTACTACAAACATATGTGGCCTTAATTATATGAACCATAAACGTAAGAATGCATAAGACTTGAACACATCATTGAGATATGGCACAATAAGGTGTCTCCATGAAGTGGAAGATAAAAATTGTACACATCACCAAGATGTGTACAAAATAAGAACCTAATACTATTAAATTAAATAACAATGTAGAAACTATGTGGCCTAATGTGTATTTGTTTCATAAAGACTTTGTATTAAAATGACCATATCATGGAGGTGTGGCAAAATTAAAAATCATTCATGTAGTATGTAATAAAAATTGAACACATCAGCAAGATGAATACACTTTAGAACCAAGTATTTTAAATAAATATTTTATAACTAAATATAATTACAATATAGAAAGGTAAATATTAAATAAATATCATAATAATAACAATTTAATGATATAAATAAAAAGGTATGTAAGAAAATTATAATTCAAAGTAAGGAAAAGAAATAAACAGGTAAGTCTCTTAAATATAATGATTTTAAAAAATTATAAATAATAAATTACTTTAAAAAATTAATTAAATAAATTAAACAAATACAATTTTCTCAAGGAAAGAATAAGCGAAATTATCTTCAAGAAAATAAAGCTTATTTAAAAAATAATAATTATAATTATATATTAAATAATTTTTAAAACAAAAATAAATGTTAAATAAAATTGAGAAATAGAATTAAACAAGTATTAGTTAAATTCACAGGCACTATTCAAATAAAACATTATTTCCAAATAAATAATTGATTAACAAGTACTGTAGAACGGATGATACTTGTCTAGGAAAGTTCTGGCTAAGTAAGACATGTGTCTTAAGTGTGTCCTATGTGACCTGTCTCTCTTGCCTCGGAACTTACCTGGCGTACTATTCAAACTATAAGTGCTTGTGAAAAGTTAAAACAAACACAAGGTTATGTTTTAAAACTAAGTAAAAGAAAGAGATAGAATTTAACCTAAGTGAAGTAAAATTCATAAGTATGAGAGTAATGTTTCCTACTTAGATATTATACCCAATTTATACAAATAAACAAAGGATATTAATTTTAGAAGTTAATTAATAAATGATAACGAATGTTGAACGATTAAAAATGCAGTCGGACCAAAGTTCTGTGATCACCTCAACCTAGGCATAAAATAAAAAAGAAACTATAAAGATGGGTAATCACGATATGTAAGTATTTTAATGTTATATTTTTGTTGGTATGCATAATTTATGTTTATTCCAAGCTAATTATATATTCAAGGATTATTGTCAAAGCATAGAAATATAAACATGAACACGAACATGAAGAGTACATCAGATCTTGTACCAATTATACTTGACTCAAGGATTCCCATATGGTTGTACGTAGCATTATTATGCTCACTGTTGGGTTATAGGCCCAATTTCGGGCAGCCCCAACCCTTCTTATTCCCCACCAGATACATTCCCCCTCTTTTCTGACTCTTTGATTTACGTATCGTCATTCATATCAGCCATGGTTTTCTGCTCCATTCTTCTCTATAAGAACGGAGCTCTTCTCTTTGTGAGATGTGTAGCAGAAAAAGAAGAGTGATACACTTAGTGTGTGTGAGGGTTTCTGCCACCATAAACGACCCATTCTTCGTCTCCTTCTTCCTTGTTCCCTTTGTGGGATTTAGTGGGTTGAGAGTGAGAGAAGTGCGTGGGGTGTTACCGGGGCTTGGGTTGATATATCTACTTAGTGTGGATATCTCCTATTGGTGCCAAATTTGCAGCTGTCACTATTGTCGATCGGAAACGGGCTCAAGGTTTTTCTGAGCCAGACTCGAACCCGACCACGGTTCGATTCCTAACAGTGGTATCAAAGCCACGGTTATCAAAACCGTGGTCTCTTTGTGGTATGTAAATCCCTGTATGGGATTGGAGGTATTTCCGGCGAAATAGGGCCTGTTCTTCTTCCTTGAATTTCTGTCGCAGAAACATCTCGGCCGAGATACACACTCTTCTCGGCCGAGACGAGTGTTCAACAAATTTCTGTCTCTGTGACAAATTCAAGAATCTCGGCTGAGACGAGCCTGCCGTGCCAGCTTGCTGTTCCTGCTGTTAAACAATCTCGGCCGAGACCCCTCTTCTTCTCGGCCGAGACGAGTCTGCCGAGACACCTATCTGAGCCTGCTAAAGGTTCATCTCGACCAAGACTCACCTCTCCATCTCAACCGAGACCTGTTTGTTGCTTCCGCTTATATTCTCTGATCTTTGTGATTAGTTTTTGCATTCTTTGTGATTGCTTGCTTGTCTTCTGGAGGTTATCAAGTGACCCTCTGCTCCACTGATAAATCAGTGTTGAGAACTGGGAAATCCTTGATTATTCTGTCCTCCCTAAAATCTGTGTGATTTTGTGATTGTTTCTGTGTCTGGGTTTAGTCTGGCTCCATTTGATGGACGCTCAGAGTTTGGTGTTTGGCAACATAAAATGAAAGGTATTCTGATACAACAACGTGTGTTTAAGTGTATCAGTCTACTATTTTCTGAGTCTGATTCTGGCGAGAAAAAGGTTGAAATGGATGAGCTTGCGTACTCCTCCATTATCCTTAACCTTTCTGACTCGATGTTAAGAAAGGTTGGTGATCAGAATAGTGCCAAAGAGTTGTGGGAAAAATTGCAAGAACTGTATACTGAAACTTCGTTGCCGAGTAAGATGTTTTTGCTTGAAAAAAATTTCCGGTTCAAACTTGATTTGAATAAAGACATAGAAGAAAATCTTGATGTTTTTACAAAACTGGTTCAAGATATTAAGAGAACGGGTGATAAAAACATTGATGACTATACTCCGATTGTGCTCTTGAATGCCATCCCTGATACATATAATGATGTAAAATCTGCTATTAAATATGGTAGAGATCAGGTTAGCCTTGAAACTGTGATAAATGGTTTAAAAAGCAAGGAGATGGATTTAAGAACTAATCCGGATAAGGAAAATCATGGTGAGGTTATGTTTGTGAGAGGGAGGGCTAAAAACAGAAATAGTCAACCAAACAATAACCAGAATAACCATGATAAAAAGAAGAAAAAAAATCGCAATAGGTCTAAGTCTAGGCCCAAACTGAAAAAGTGTTATAAGTGCGGTGAAATTGGTCATTTTATCAAAGAATGTCCTGAGAAACAGAAAGAACAAGCTAATAAGGCTTCGGGGGATGAGATAAACGGTGATGTCTTTATGGTAACCGAGTCTATGCCTGTGTCTGACACTGCTCCTTCTGAGGTGGAGCAATCAGATTTATCTGTTTTTTTACGTGCATGAGAATATGGAAGTGGTGCTAATAATAATAATTACTCGCTAGGGACAGACCTAGGAGAAACATTAGGCCACATGCTAGGTTTGATGACTTCCATATTGATACTCATGCTTTTCAGTACACTTGATTGTTCTTGACTGTGTGTCATATTCTTGACTGCGTGTCATGTTCTTGACTTTGTGTCATTCTTGACTTTGTGTCATATCCTTGATTTTGTGTCATCCTTGACTTTGTGTCACTTGACTTTGTGTCATAGGACTTTGTGTCATATCCTTGACTTTGGGTCATACCGTGACTGTGTGTCATACCGTGACTGTGTGTCATACCATTGACTGTGTGTCATACCCTTGACTGTGTGTCATATGCTTGACTGTGTGTCATACTCTTGACTTTGTGTCTACTTTATGCTTTGTGCATTTGACTTTGTCTCGACCATATGCTTTGTCCATTCGACTTTGTATCTATCCTTATGCTTTGTGCAATAGACTTTGTGTCTATCCTTATGCTTTGTACATTAGACTTCGTGTCTATCTTATGCTTTGTGCATTATGCTTGACTGTGTGTCATACTCTTGACTTTCTGTCTACTTTATGCTTTGTGCATTCGACTTTGTGTCAACCATATGCTTTGTGCATTTGACTTTGTGTCTGCCTTATGCTTTGTGCGTTTGACTTTGTGTCATATTCGACTTGTGTCGTCAACTGTGTGTCTTTCCTTGGTGAAAATAACTTGCTTTGTGCTTGTTATCTCCTGTACTTCATGTGCAGGAGTTTGGCGATGATGATTCCTCCGTTTCCGTGATCGATCGACAGCATATGTTAATTTTCGATCAACAACATATGTTAATTGGGCCCAAGGTGGAGATTGTTGGGTTATAAACCTAATTTCGGGCAGCCCATTTACCTAGCCCAAACCCAATGGCAGCCCCAACCCTTCTTATTCCCCCCCAGATACATTCCCCCTCTTTTGTGACTCTTTGATTTACGTATTGTCATTCATATCAGTCATGGTTTTCTGCTCCATTCTTCTCTATAAGAATGAAGCTCTTCTCTTTGTGAGATGTGTAGCAGAAAAAGAAGAGTGATACACTTAGTATGTATGAGGGTTTCTGCCACCATAAACGACCCCTTCTTCGTCTCCTTCTTCCTTGTTCCCTTTGTGGGATTTGGTGGGTTGAGTGTGAGAGAAGTGAGTAGGGTGTTACCGGGGCTTGGGTTGGTATATCTACTTAGTGTGGATATCTCCCATTGGTGCCAAATTTGCAGCTGTCACTATTGTCGATCGAAAACGAGCTCAAGGTTTTTATGAGCCAAACTTGAACCCGACCACGGTTCGATTTCTAACACTCATGATTATTGGGCGTTAAAAAAAAACCCTCTAACCGAAAGGTTAGACAAGATAATAGAACTATGTCCTAAGTCAGGGCCTCCGACAAGGTAAATGAACCCCGTCTTAAGCCGACATCCGAATTATAATACTTAAGGTAGGCATAGAGGTATACTATCTAATTGATATAACAACTGACTGGATTATCCACTGGATTTTCAAAAACTCATGTCTTTCATAATAAATAGGGAAAATTGGTAAAAATATCCCTTAAGTTTACCGTATTTATGAAAATGTCCCTTAAGTTTGGCCATTTTTAAAAATGCCCACTAACTTTCAAAAAATTGGTAAAAATACCCTGCAACCGGGAATAGCCAGTGGCTCTTCCGGTCACAGGCTTATGTGTCACAAACACGCTGACCTGGCCACGAAAATTACACGTTTCACCAGCCCCAAACCCTTAACCCAACCCCAGCCCCAAACCCTTAACCTCTTCTTCTTCATTCAGCATATACATACATATATATATATATATGTATCTATAATATATGAGTATATATATATATGTATCTGTATCAGTGTGTCACTTTTAGTTAATCAAAGGTAACTTCGATGTTCTTTCCATCAACAATCAATCTAAGAAGCTCGAGCTGTATCTCGTCGGCGGAGATGCCGGCGGCGGTGGCGGCAGAAGCAGAAGCACCCGTCCATCGGCCGAGCGTTGATCTAGGCCAACTCCGACCCCAACGCTCAATGCCGACAACAACACGTGCTTCTGTTCCATCACCATCAACACACAAACACACGAAATCCTGCGTACATAAACCTATACGTATATGTGGAAATATACGTATAGGTATGTATGGACAATTGCAGCAAAGATCTGCAGAATAATGGTGGGGAATGGAGGTTTGTTGGAGTGGAATGAGACGTTGGTCGATTGTAATGGGGCAAATGAATTCCTGAGGCGGCGCCTTCTTGGCCGCCGCCGCCGCCGCGGCAGAATGAGATCTGTGAAAAGAGATCCTCCATCGGCGGAGTTTCCCAGTTCCGCCCACCGCCAAAGAACAGCTCGATTGGGATTTAGGGTCTATGTTTGGTCCAAGTCCAACCTTGCTGACTCATTACCATGTTTACTTGTCTTTTTTATTTTTCATTTTAAAAGACACATCAGATAAAAAACGCCACATAAGCCCGTCACCGGATGGGTAACTGACTGTAGCCGGTGACGGGGCATTTTTACCAATTTTTTGAAAGTTAGTGGGCATTTTTAAAAATGGCCAAACTTAAGGGATATTTTCATAAATACGGTAAACTTAAGGAACATTTTTACCAATTTTCCCTAATAAATATCTTAGAATCGACGACGTGGGACTGTTGATTGGGTCAGCAACTCTCTATAGATGCATATCCGAGAATTTATCTCCTGAGCTTGTAAAACAATTTTCCATTCCGAATGTCTTGAAACCAAATTATGTTATGGGTTTTTTTTTTTTTTCTACATTTTTACTGTATTTTCATAACAAATGTATAAAAGTTGTTTAGTGCACTCTTGGATTGGGCAACCGGACTGCGTGTGTTATTGCAGTAGCATCTCCTGTTCGGTAAGCTGGGTTGGTGCGCTACAACGACGCCTAAATTGTTCAACCGGCTAGCAACCATCAAATAATCTTCTAAGGAAATTATCAAGGAACTCCTAGCTTCGACAATTCATCTTTTGAGATGATCTTCAAAGATAGAATAACCTAGACCTCCTAAGGCTGAGAATTGAGATGAACCCTACTTGTTGAGAGAAAGTCCACCTCAATTTATGACAAGTAATATTGATAAGGAATAAACTCAAACCAAAAAAAAAAAAAGTATACCATATGTGACATTCAATAAATTAGAAATTCAAATTATAAACGACTCTTGGGAAAAAGAGTCGGGAAGAAATCTTAGTACAGACAATCACAATAATAAGAGGCTCATTGACTAATATAATTTAACAAAATAACAAGTAGCAAAGGTCGTACGAAAAAGTGAACAAATGTTCAATCCAAGAAGTAGGTGGTGTCCCCTGCAAGGGCATCATTGGTCCTCTCAACCTCCGTGTCTAGGACCAAAGTGAACTCTAAAGGTGGTCCCAAACGACTGACGTCTAACCAGTGATCCAATAGTGCATCCTAAAGGGTGTCTTTGTTCTACAAGACCTTATCTGCTCTCAAGTTGGTCTCCTTACATGTTGAGAACCATCTCCTAGCTCAAGCTCTATAGATGCAACTTTGTCGGTCAATGAGAAGATATCCTCCCTTAGGCAATCCACATCAGCCGCCCTGGAGTCGAATTTAATCTCCATATGCATCTTCTCCTCAGACTCCTTGTCGACTCGGCAACGAGCTCTTTAATCCTTTTACAGCATAGCTTATCTTTAGAATCACCATGGATTTGCTGAAAATAGAGGTAGATGAAGTAATACGATGTTGTTCAGAATGAGAATAACTTGAGAGAAAACAAATTACCTTAACTAGTAGCTCGTACCATAGTCCTATCGCTAGGAGGCAAGAGCTGAGACATCATCCCAACTATCCTCTCTCCGTAACGGTGCTGAAAGATGTCACCATCCTCTATTGCGATAGACTATGGGATAGGACCAAGGTTAGCGAGGCCACCTTGAAAGTGCTATGCATCGATGGCTACGAGCTACTTACCAAGGTAACTTATTTCTCTTTAAGTCTCTTCTCATTCTAAACCCTATACAACTTCAACTTCCTCTATTTTCAGTAATTTCCGAACCATGAGATGATTCTGAAGATTAATTATGTTTTTAGAAGGATTAAGGAGCTCGTTGCGAAGTTGGCCAAAGAGTTTGAGGAGAAGATACAGACAGAGATTAAATTCGACTCCAATGCCATTGATGCGGATCGCCCAAGAGAGTAGATCTCCTCATTAACCAACAAGTTTCATCTCTAGAGTTTGAGCTAGGAGAAAGTTATTGGCAAGTTAAGGAGGCCAACTTGAGAGCAAATAAGACCTTGTAGGACAAGGAGGCCATGGAGGATGCACTGTTGGATTATTGGTTAGACGGTTATAGTATCTACAAGGAGATGATGCGAACCTTAGCTCCTTCGACATCATTCCATCGTCCTTTATTATGATAGACTCAGTGATAGGAAGGGTCGTGGGTCTCGACGAGATCAGGGCCGTTTAGAAGAGTGAGGCCGCAAGAGTCTCTTCTGATGGGGACCTGAAGATTGCCTTTGAGCAGCCCGAGCAAAAATTATAGCTCTGTTAACCTTCTTTACGTCTCAACCTCCATACCTGTCAACAAAAGCATTTGATTAGTGCAACTACACCTTGGGATGAAGATATAATTACAAATTGGCCTCACTATAGGCCTTGCAAACTTACTAAGCTATCTACCTAGTATTTGATTAGATTAGTCTTAATTTTTCAACTCTAGAAACATATGACTTGAGGTCAGTAATTTCTTCCGTCTTCACATGCATGCCTGCCCATAATCAGCTTGTTTACATAGGAATATTTCGATTTATTGTTTCAAATTTACGTGTTTTTTGCACTTTGCCATATAAACTGATTTTTGTTGCAAGGTACCATCTAAACTTATCTTATTCTTTTTGAAGTGAAGCAGATGAACACAATTGTTACAATTACCATCTAAGAAAAAATTCAGCCGTCAATAGGTGGACACGTATACATCAATTAATGGTTGAGATTTGTTCGAGATGACAATTTGCATAAAATAATTATATAGCAAACTGCGAAAACGCCAAAATTTTTTATGGTACATTGTAATGTACTCTATTTACATAATATGGTAAAGTTACTGGAAGACCTAATAATGCATTTACTTTTAACAGCAAAAATTATTGTACATAAATTTATTCCTTGTGTTACTTTATGTTGCAAATTCAGATTCTCTCTCTCTCTTACCAACATGATTACTGTGTGTTGGTTGGAATGATGGAAGCCATGCTATGCTTCTGCAGAATGTTTAGTCATTAGTGTGTCTTCAACTGTTAAATTAAACCATTCAAATTCACCATGCACTTAAGTAAACCAAGGTTTTGACTATCAATTTTAAGTCCGTCTCTAAAGTTGTCCAATGATGAAGGATTAGCAGTAATCCTTGCTGGAGAAAGTAAACGAGAACTTCATATATTTTGCAATAGGAAATGATATATGATCCGTTTCAATTATTTGATTTGGACATAATAGTTGGTTTTAAAAAGTTGTGCGAAATAAGTATGTTTTGTGCAGTATAGCAAAGAATTGAGAAGTGAGATTTGAAATAAAACCATACCCTGAAAAACTCTCATCAGAAAACAAGACTTTGAGCTAAAACAAACTCAGTGTAACAAAATAAAAACTTACTGGCTGAAGTCAGATATCTTTGGATCACAAATACCCGATCAGCCGAGAGCGCACCGCGAAAACTAACCAGCTTGTTGCTGCGTATTACCAAAAACGGCTGCAACCATTCCAAAGGCCAATGAGCACCAATTCGTATAGCTGCAATCTAAATATCAGAAATCTTGCGCTGTTTTTCACTGATAATTAATCTGTACCATCGCAAATCAATATAGTATCTCATTCATCTCCTAAGTTGCACAATAATTCGTCCACACTAGCTTTCGTGTATCTCTTTTTAGACAATGCTGGATCACTGAATATTGTACGCGGAATAGATTGCAGGAAGTTGAAATACGCGTATTTGATATCGAACTGCATATCATACCCTGTCAGACGAAGTATTTCAGATCTTATTTCTTAGAAACCAGAAGATGAATACAAATAGGTTAAAGTATTACAGTAGTTTATAGCAATGGCGAGTCCTGTTTCGTCGGGGGTTTGTCTAACATGATGAAACCACATGCTAGGCCTGCAAATATTCAGATGAGCACTCAATGATGGAGAATCGAACAAACGAGACGAATAGATGAAGAAATAGGATGAATGGAAGCGTAAGCAAGCTAGTAGGGCAAAACACAAGCCATTCATTCAGCTTATAAATTTATAATAAGAAATAAAAACTGACAGATAAAGCATTTCCCCAGCCTTGACAACAACTTCAAATGGCTTTGGTCCATTGAAATATAAGGGAAACTTCTCTACTTCTCCGTGTTGTCTATGGGTGAAGGATATGGATCCACACTACACCACGGCACGTGCATTGTTGGATCCTCCAACTCTAGCGTGAACTCTCCACTATCCTGTGAAACACAGACAGGGTACAATCATATACAGGAAGGGAAAGACAACTTATTATTTCGCACAACCATGGTTAGTCTGCCAATTTATCTCTTCTGTAACTGTTATTTACAAATCGAACAGCTTCTTGTATTTCTCCACAAGTTACTCACGCATGTTTACCATGAAACCATGTCAACCAACCTTTAAAAACTACATGTTTATGATATAATTCAAAGATTACCTAAATACAATATCTTCATTAGGACCATCATCAATCACATAAATATGGAGTTTGTATATAGGTTGCCTCATGCTTTAATTGGCATAGAAATGAAAATTATTTTCGCAATCTCGTATGTTTTAATTTTTTTACAACTCTAAAAAAGTTGATCTTTCTAAATTTCATTCTACAGAGGCTTTTCCACAAACACCTCTACTGCATTTCAATTCACTATAATAAATTAAATCCAAGAAGCACAAAAATACAAAATTAAAATGCACACAAACAATTAATTAATGACAAATCATAACCCTTTTCGATCACATTGCGACAAGAAAAATTCACCTGATGATAGAGATACGTAGCAGAGGGATATTTGCGAATGTACATTCTATGAACATCAGTAGGCGGAAGCAAAAGGAAACGCTTTTCTCCAGTGATCACAACATAAAGATTCTCGTAATGATCCTTGTGAAAAGAAGTCTACGACAAATGGTTCCCGACCCACAAATTCACCGCCTCCGGTAAGCACCCTAGCGCCGCTGTCGCCCATGGTATATGTTCCTCACAGTCCGCCGCCAGCGCCCCATACTCGTGGCGGAAGCAGTCATTCTGCTGCTGCAAATACGCTACCTTAATTTTCTCATCCGATGCCAGAACTGAGTTAAGAGCTTCTGGAAAAGGTAGGGTTTGCACGTGAGCTGAGGCGAAGCAGAGGGAGGAAGGGGCGGTGGGGTGGGGGGCGAGAGCGTCTGCTTTTCCGGTCGGAGTGAGGTGGAGAGAGACAGGGGTGGTAGCGAGAACGGTGCGGAGGTAGGCCATAAGGAGAGGGCGGGCCAGTGGGGGACGGCGGCGGAGATGAGGCAGGGTTTGTTGGGAGTGATGTAATGGCGGAGGAATTGGAGTGGGGTGGGTGGGGTGGGGAGGTGGTCTATATGGGGAGTGATGTAATGGCGGCGGAGATTTTGTACTGAAGATTCAATTCTTTCCGCTTCCGCCATTGATGAAGCTGGCATCTTTTTGCTGGTTGAAAGTTCTGACTATTTCAAACAATGATGGATGCAGTCCTTAATTTTACTATGCCGAAATTATACTGTCCCCTAAAGCATGGTTTATATATTAAGGTAATGTTTGGTTCGGCTGGGTTGGGAAAGTCGTTGGAGTTAGTGGCTTGGGTGTTAGAGCGTGATGTTTGGTTGGGTGGTTGGAGTGTGAGATATAATTATTAATTGTAAAATGTGACTTGATATGTGTAAGAGGTAGTTATTAATGATTAAGAGAATAATTAAAGTAATTTTGGGATTTGTGATTGATGTCTCCCCACTAAATCCTAATACCCCGACTTGGCCAAACCAATTCAAAGAAACATGAGGTTGGGTTCGCCCAACTGATGAGAGGTTGGGCCAACCCCAGGGCTACTAATATTCAGAGTTGGATAAGGAAAAAACTTGGGTGCATAAGATGCACCATAGTGTTATTGTACACTTTGTTGAACACTAAAAGTAAGTGGTCTGGTGGTATTTAATACAGTCTTAAATATCTCAACCTTGAGGTTAAGGGTTCAATTCTGTTTGCATCTTTTTTCCTTCTTCCTTCATTTTTTTTTTTGTCATACATCATAATATACAATTAACTAAAAAACAACGTATACTGTCAGACATCATAACGTATCCTGTATCGAAATATTAAATATACTGTGAGTATTGTAAGTTGGAAAAAATAAATATTTCACAGTATAAAACAAAACTTAACTAAAACAACTTATACTGTAATACAACATAACGTATACTACATCGAAATATTAAATATACTGTTAGGCATCATAATATATGCTATGCTCGAAATTTGAATATACTGCTGGTGAAAAATAAAAAGGAACAACGTATACTGTCATGCAACATAACGTATACTGAATCGAAATATTAAATATACTGTTAGGCATCATAACATATACTATGCTCGAAATACTGCTGGTGAAAAATAAAAAGGTGCTGTTAAGATTCGAACCCGCACACCGAAGGGTACAATGTCGCGCCTTTACCAACTAAGTCAGCGCCTATTTTGTGATTCCAAACACACCTTAATGTATATATATCACGCGCGCGAAAATCATAAGTGGGTCCCACAAGGTGTACAATAACACTAATGTGCATCTTATGCACATGAGTGTCACTCGTTGGATAATGAGTAGGAGAGTAGGGCTACAAATACTAAGAGTAGGGGAGTAGGGCTACTAATACTGAAAGTAGGGGTGAGCAATATTCTGTTTGAATCGAATTATCCCTATGATTAGAACTAAAATTTAATATTTTGATCAGATTTTTTAAAAATAATTTTGTTTTTAACTTTAGTTTTAGAATTTTTTGTTAATTTACTTCGGTTCGATTTATAAGAAAATATCAAACAAATCGAACAATTGAAACTTATAATTTTTTATTTTTTATTTATTTTTATACATATATATATATATATATATATATATATTAATATATATGGATGAAGAACAGACTTAAGGTATAAAGTATTTTATGTACATTAATGAATATAAATATATATAGAGGTTTATTTTTTAGTAATAAATAACGAAAAAATCTTGAGAAAAAAATATTTTGGTTCAACCAAAAACCAAATCGATCGAATCGGTTGTGGTTCGGTTTTTGAAATAATGAGTTTGATTTTCGGTTTAGATTTTTCAATTCAGTTTGGATTTCGATTCCACTAATTAAATTCGGTTCGGTAGCTCACCTCTAATAACGAGAGTCATATTTGAAATAATAGAATTTTTATATTTATTTATATAATTTGATAAAAGTATAATTTTCAAAAAAATTATTAAGTTGCACTTGCGCAATTCTTTTTCCAAAACTCGAATAGTTATTAATATTGACGTTCATGAACATAAAATATTTACAAATTGTATGATCATTGTAACACCATCTTGCAAAAAGAAATGAACTACTAATGCATGAAGAGTTTACTAGCATTAAAGAACATCAAATTAGCACTCTATTCACTTCAAAATTTAACAATATTACTTGAACAATCTAAACTTGGATTAGGTTGATTAACACTTAACAACTACAATTTAAAGCACTAAAGAAGTGTTTTCCATTACTTGTGATTTCAGAAAAGTGATTAACTATAGAGATTGTGAGTAAATATACTTTAATAAAAGTTGGTAGTGTTTGAGAGAAAAGTAATTTTTACCAAATTTTGGAAAGTGGTAGTGTTTGCAACACAATCACTTTTGAGTTAAAAATAAAATTACCAAATTAACTTTACTAATACTTTGGGATTGTTTTATGCGGAGATTAAAATTGAAATGAGGAAATCTCCCTTTCACTCCTCATTTCTCGCACTTCTTTCTAACCACTGCTGAGAGCTCCAAGAACAAGGGTTTCCCTCCATGATTGTTGAAGCTTGATATTGTAGAGACTAGGATTAGGAATAAATTATAGATTCACACATACCTTTCTTTCAAGCTAGGGCTTTAAATGCTGCAGATAATAGTAATCGAACAACTGAACAATTTAGCCTCGAGTCCATTTACTAATCGAGCCCAAGCTCCCATGGTAGGAATCAAGAATGAATGGAAGAAGTCTGCTGCATATTTGCTCAAAGAGAATGTTTGCTATAGTTTAATGTTTTGTCTTTATTTTATTAGATATTTAACAAGGGTAAATTTGGATTCGGTTTAGTAGAATGAAAGAAACCTTTTATTAAATTAAAAGAAAAGTTGAGTTGTGAGAAGCATGTATTCTCAGCTTGTGGATTGTGGCTGAATCTGCTTGTTTTAAGCAATAACTGGTCCTTCTCAAACACTAAATAAAGACTTTTGTAATGTGAAAAGTAAAAGTAGTGGTAAATAAGATAGGGAAACCACCCCTTATGTAGCTCCCATTTGAACTATTTTGTGCTTAAAAAATTATTTTTATTCGAGATTATAATAACTCGTTAGTTATTACTCCCTCTGTCCCGATTGAAGTTGCACACTTTTCTTTTCAGTGCATCCCAAAATAATTTGCTCGCCCTTAAAAATGAAACTTATCTCACAGGCTCCACCCCCACAATACACTTTTATTTACCCAATTGACATTGCTAAATCAACAAAATTAGACACCTATTTCACTAAACTTGTTTAACCAAAATTCTTAACAGCCCGTTAATTACAACTGATCCTAATTTGACACGGCCTAACCCATTTCCCATTTACTGAATCGTTTCATCTTCGATCCATTTCCCTCACAACCCCCAAACCTTACTCTCTCTTTCCCTCTCTAGATCTTCCCGTCGCTTAACCCTTCCTCTTACTCCCTTGATCTTAGATCGTCCATCTATCTCCACTGTTGAAGATCCATCATCCCTCTCATTCTCCTACTGATTTGCGATCTGCGATCTACAATTTCATGGAAGATTCTCCTCTTTCTAAGTCAGTGGTACTAGATTCGGAGGACTCTTTTGTCATCGAAACCCTTAATCTAATGGATCTTCATCTTCTGTTTGAGGAGAAGGAACAGATTCAGAACTGAATTGTGCTCCACCTCACAACTTTATGAAGATTTTCTCCTTGTTGCCGAGGATCTAGAGGCTTCTGTCCCTGTGATCAACGACTAGTTGATAGAAAGGAGAAGAGGAAGCATTTCATGCAATCTCTAACTCTTTGGTTTCTGAGTTTTTTAAGGTTAACATTCTTCTCCTTTTTTAGGGTTTTTTTTATCCTAGATTATCTCCGATTTGTGCATATTTTGAGAGTCTCTGGATCTATTACTTTATTTGCTGGTCCAGAATGATTATTATGGTCAAAGTCAACAGCTTAGCCACCAATGTGTTCTTATGGTTTAGTATTTGTTGTAAGAATGCATTCTGGAGGCTTTATATGTTTGATTATGGCCCTAATTCTAGCTAGTTTATAAGTTGGTTTGTGTGATGATATTTTGGGCCAGAGATTAGGTTAGAGTCATCGCGGTTTGTTGTCAGTATCCAATGTTACTTTTGCTTTTAATCAGGTAAAGTGTCCCTATGTAATTTGATAGTCAGCATAAGATTTGAATCTTGCCTCTAGCTATATTTTTCAAATCGATCCTCTGACTTTTGACTTTGACCTTTGATACTTTGGACATGAAAATTCCTTGCTTGTGGGTTGTACCTTTCTTGCTGCAAGCAATGTTGTATGATGGGTTAGCATTAGCAACCAAAATGCGCTCTCGCTGTAGTTTCTCTTTCTTTACTACTTCATTGGACTTCCTTGCTGCATGTAGCCTTGATGTACTTGTTACATGATTGGTGTGACTTAGTCTAAGTAGTACTACCCTTATCTATTATAATGAATACAAAATTCATGGGAGCACTAGCTCCTATCCTACAATTGAGATTTTGTCATCATCAAAACTAAGTATAAATTTCCTAAAATTTTCGGCCCTTTTGATGATGTCAAAACTCTTAAGTATTAAAAAACGTAAAGTCAAAAAACAACAAATTGTTAGTTCACAAACAATTATTCATCAAAAGGTACATATATGCAGTGGTATGATGCAAGATTACAAGCGGTAATCATTTGGCAAAATGATAACTGTTTCATTAGATATTCTATCTATTACATCTTACAATAAGTTCATGCCAAATAAAAACAATCTTACATCAAAAGCACAAAGAAGTGTAAATAATTTTTACCCAATAGCATTTGATCTTTTTCTCCAGTAACGTTTAGTAAATTGTTGTTTAGCATACTTTTTGCCTCTTCCTCTAGCTCTGTCTTCATCTCTCAGATCCTTACTCTTCCTGGACCTGTCAGGACTATTGTCAGTATACGTCCACCATTCATTGTACATGATCTATCTTTTATTACTCAATCAACAGACCCCACTTTTTTCTTTATATCCTCTAATATTATAAGGTTGTACCTTTTCAAATTTAATATTTCGTTTTCGGCATGATTCTTATATACAACGAGTTGATTCAGTTTAACCGCAAACCTTAAGTTAAACTTTTTGCCAGAAAGATAATATCTCTTTTTGCCAGCTCCAACTCCAGCAACCCCAACTGACGGTTCTGATGAAGACTTGGATACTCGAGGGACTAATGAATCACCTCCTGAAGAATTCCATTTACAGAAGCGGTTCAGGCACATTTTTGATACAGCACAAACGGTAGCCAAAAGACAGAAGAGACAAGCAGGGAAGTCTCTTGAGCGTGACAATGAAACCTTGATGGGAATTAAGTAATCCTAAGAAGGGTTAAATCTGTTAACGACTGATGCTATGAAGGAAGTGCTAGAAAGATTTGATCCCGCGATGCAAGCAACTGAGTTCTCAGTACAATAGCTACAAAAAGCAATGAGCAATGGCACTTCTGGGGTACATAAAGCTCTTGGATCCGTGTGCGAAGTAGTATCTTTGGTTCCCAAAAGCATGTGAGACCTTAAGCTTCAGTTCATGAATGAAGCGCGAATTGAAAGGAAGTGGATGGAGGAACTTTTCAAGAAGTTTAATAGCTATACAAATGGACAAGTTACTGGCCTCTCATCCATCATGAATGAGAGGCTGAAAAAGCAAAAGGACGGCTTATAGTCCTTGAAGGATAATTATCCCTACTGAGGCAAGAGAAAGCCCAGGAGTTAGATGCTAGAGTATGTCATATCCTTGAAAAGGAAGAAGCTGAATTCCACGAGATCTATCTTGCTACTGGGATAGTTCATGATCCATCTATTCACAGAAAATAGTCTGCCACCTCAAGCACGAGAAAAAAGAATGCCTCTCCCAATATATCAATCCTCTTTAAATAAGAAGGTTGGTTGCTGCATGACTACACCGATGAGATCCTAGATGAATGTCGTACTTATGAAATTCCAACAGAGAGAAATCTTATAGAAAAGGAAATTGACTGTTGGAGGATAGTTGAAGTTCTCAGATACTTTGAGTAACTACTAAAGGATGACGCCTACAAGAATGTCAAAGATTCCACTAGAGACAAACTGAAAGAATATAGAAGGCAATTACATGCAGGAAAACTTCCATTCCAAATTGAGCTTAAAGGCTTGAAGTGGGAAAGATACAAGATCTTCCATTCTGATGAATGGTGGCTGATGGAAGATCTTACTCCTGAGGTGCAACTTGAGTACAGGAACTTTGAACATAAGATGTACATCGAATGGTGGAGGTAGATTGAGAACGACCCTGACTGATCCAGAAGGAGTAGGGATCTGAAAGAAGAAGACAGAGCAAGACACAGAGGCAAAAAGCATACCAAGAAGCACTTCACAAAGTGTCCTTGGAAGAAGAACAAACGGTGAACTACTACTTGGTAAAGTTTTATAGTCTATGGCTTTGGATGTAAGATTGTTCTTATTTGGCACTTGCTTACTGTAACTATAATAGATAGGCTTATCTCTTGAAAATAGTTATCACGCTTGCCTAATGATTACGACTCGTAATCTTATATCATGCATGTTACATTTTAAGTACCTTTTAATGAACAAAAGTTTATCTAACAACTTGCTTCTTAGTGACTTTAAGTATGTTTTTACTTAGAGTTTTGACATCATCAGAAAGGAGAAAATTGTTAGGAAATTTATGTCTAGTTTTGATACAAGAAATCGAACATGTTCTGACGATTTTTTTTGTGACGCACAAAACTTCGTCATGTTTTGTTGGCTAATGGTGACGATTATATTTTTCGTCACTGAGATATACAATTTTCTGACAACCTTTAGTTTTGTCATCATTAGTCATGTATATTGTCACTAATTTGCATGTATCATGACGATACCAAGATATGCGTCATATTAATTTTGAAAGGTATAATTTCGCACCAAAATTTTGGAGGGAAACATTTTTATGATAATTTCACAATTATTGGTGACGACATTTAGCGTCACCAATTGTTTTTCTTTCATGACAAAGTTATATTTTGTCATTAATTGTACAAAGAAATTAGTGACAACATTCTTTTGTCACCAATATTTAGATTTAGTGACGAAGTAAATGAATTTGTCACCACTTTATTTTGAGACAAAAAAATTATTAATATATGACACTTTTTATTGTTACAAATACGAATTTCATGTGACGAGGTATTATTTCCTTGCCAATTAGGTGAACGAATAAGTGACGAAATTATTTTGTCTTAAATAATTAAATATGGTGACAACATACACCAATCTGTCATAATTTAATTTGCACAATAATATATTTTAAATTAATCTTTTAAAAACTTAAGTGACAACTGTCACTTTCTTTTCGTCACAAATGCTCATATTTAGTAACGATGAATACCAATATGTCACCTTTATATCGAAATGCCAAGACTATTTTTTCGTTAATGTTATGCTTTGTAATAATGTACACTAATTCGTCACCATTCAATTTTAAGGCTTATTTCGAAATTTTTTCACACAATTATTTTTTTGTCTTATAAAAAAAATAATGATAACTATTTTCTCACATATCAATTCAACATGACAAGAAAATATTATTTTTTTAATTCTTTTTATATGTGACAAGAGTTCTTATATATAATTAATAAAACATTTCAAACAAAAAATAATAAATAATACATTGAGGGATTTGAACTAAAAATACATGTCATTTCTTTGAAACTGAACTAACCATACCTAGAAAGTGCTTTGACTATTTTATGTTATATTCTTGTATAACTGATAGAGTTAAATAATTAAAAATCTAAACAAGCACACCAACAGGGCCCGAACTCAAGAGCTTCTTATCAAATGACATGGTGTTTGGTTTTTGTTACATTAATAACTAATAACTATCATAACTATAAGATCTCCAAAAAAACTATCATAATTTTAAGATTAAAATAAT
The DNA here is from genome assembly GCA_958295605.1 of Ajuga chamaepitys. Lineage (NCBI taxonomy): Eukaryota > Viridiplantae > Streptophyta > Magnoliopsida > Lamiales > Lamiaceae > Ajuga > Ajuga chamaepitys. The sequence goes on from OY282504.1 coordinate 37,832,698, forward strand.
ATCTTTCAAATAGAAGTCAAATCTAGGAATCTCCTTTCTATCTTTTCCATGACTCAACCAACTTCGCAGAGAAATTTTGTTATTGACTGATTAATTTTAATCTATCTTGCTCAAACTGTAGACTAGAGATTGTGGGAGTGGTGCCGTCGCAAGGGCCCAAGGCAAGAAGGGCCTCAATTTGTTTTTGGAGCCTGCTATTTATGTAGATTCTATCTGGGCATAACCTTTTTTCAGTTATTATTAATTTTTTTTCGATCATCTTTTAATTAAAATTACAAATACAATTAATAACCATCACAAGATGAAATTTAAATCTTAATAATTATTCTGAAGCACTCTAAAAAATAATTAAAAAAAAAACAAACTGCCCGGGCATAATTTGCCCAGGTATTATAATCGTTTGTTTGTTAGCCTAATATGGATATAACTAATATAAAAGTTAAAAAAAATTAAAAAGTATATTACTTGGCAAGAGCACATAATTAAGTCCTTGGAGGTACATGGGAATGTTTGTGATTGCTTGTACTTTAGAAAATTGATTAAATTTAGAGATTATGAAAAAATTGCTTTTAAGAAAAAGTAGGGAGTGTTTCTAATAATAAGTGATTTATACAAAAAATAGAAGTTGCATTGTTTGGAAAAAAAAATGATGTTGAATAGAAGTTGTATGTATAAGAAGAAGAAAATATGTGATGACCTACTTCCAGCTTCTATTTGAAATAAGTTATTTTAAATCACTGTTAAAGCACAAGCATATATTTAAGGGAGTGTTTTCCATTTCTTTTACTTTTAAAGAAGTGATAAAAATTCGAGGGTGTTTGCAATTACTTTTTCCAAGTGCTTTTTACCTTATAACTTGGGAAAAGTTGTTTTGGAGTGTTTAGGAAAACAAGTTTAGTTTTATAGAAGTGATTTTAGCCCAAAAATTAAAAGTAGAAAATAGTTACTTTTTCCAACATTTTGGTATTTTGGTAAATAAATAGAAGTTTTTTTTTTCTTCTCTCACTCATAAGTTAAAAGTTGCTTAAGTATCAAATACTCCAGCTTTTACATCCAAAATCACTTTTATTCTCAAACACTACCTACTTTTGATTTTAAGAAATTTGATCTCAATCTCTACTTTAATCACTTCTCCAAAAGTTAAGCAAAGGAAAACACCTCATTAGTATTTGTGCAAAAATTACTTATGACTAAAAGTGAGTAGTGTTTGAGATTTAAATGATTTTGGCCAAAATTTTAGAATGGAAGTGTTTGCTAAATAAGTACTTCTAGGCTCTTAATTTTACTATTTAGAAAATAAGAAATAAGCAGAAGCAGGGTTGTAATTGCTTACAGTTTATGGCTAAAAACTAATTTATTTAAGCAGAAGCTATAAAATGCAAACACTAATAATTAACTTAAATTTAGTTATAAGCTGAAAAGTGATTAAATAAAGCTAATGCAAACACTGCCTCAAAATCTACTTTTTTTAATCCGTAAGTAAAAATGCTTACTCTATGATTTTGCTTACTCAATTTAAAAATAAACAAATGGATCTGGACATTTTTAAATATGTGATCCACACCATACCGAGCCCACCCCTAATTATTGGTGTGCACTTTTATTATTATTATTATTATTATTATTATTATTATTATTATTATTATTATTATTATTATTATTATTATTATTATTATTATTATTGTAACACTTGGCGAAAAAATGAACCCATCATAATTGAACAAATAAAAGAAAATAAATTGATATTTTTGTTAGACTGGCTCAGACTTGAGGACTTAATTTGCAACCCTCTCCTTTCTTGTTGAGGAATTAATTCTCCATAAATCAATTTAATTTAGGATAAATAACAGAAATCAACATGTACTATTTGCGTTTTGACACTTTGGAACCTAAGTTTTCTTTTTTTTTTTTGAAAGATTGCAACCTGTACTTTACGTTTTTCAACATCCGACAATATTTTCCGGCGGAAAAATTAAAAAAATTATTAAAAAATATTTAAAATAAATTCTTAAATTATTTCTATAACTATAAAATTCATTTAAATGGTGGAATTATTTTTAAAAATTTTAATCTATTTTAAAAAATTAAATAATTTATAGAAAAAATAGTAATTTAAATTCACAGATAATTTAATGTTTTCTGCCTAGAAAATTAAAAAAATATTAAAAAATATTTAAAAATCTGAAATTATTTCAAAAACTTAAATTCATTTAGAATATCTTAAAATTAACTTGAAATGGTTGAATTATTTTTAAAATTTTCAATTTTATTTAAAAAGATTAAAATAATTTATAATTTCAAGGTTGTGTAAATTAGTTTAATTAGTTTTTGGGTTTTCTATATATATATGGATTTTATTCAAGGACTTTTTTTTCTAATTAAATAAAAATAAACACCTATTTGAAAAAGTTTAGAAAATAAATGTGAGCTCTTCGGTTTCCAAAACATGAAATACAATTATTAATGTGCTGAATAATTTATTTTAATTTCTTTATACGTATCAAATTTGAAATAGATAGTGGGTTAATATCTTATATAAGTTTAAGCTAGAAGTAAAAAATATCAACTAATTTTATAAAAGTAAAAGTTATACTATTTAATTTATATAATTGTTGGTTTAAATTTAATATTTTCTAGTGCGTTTGAAAATTTTGTATTGAGGTTGAAGAATTACAATAGCTTCACCAATAACTTTTGAAAAAAACTGTATGCACTATGACAAAAACTAATCAAATTAATTTACACAACCTAGAATAATTTCAATTAGTATGATTAGTTAATTTCTAGGTTATAAAAAATTACTTAATTTATAAATTATTTTAAAATTTTAAAAAAATTGAAAATATTAAAAATAATTCCACCATTTCAAGTTAATTTAAAGATATTTTTAATATTTTTTTATATTTTAGCAATATTTCAGATTTTTTTATATAATTTTATTTTTTTACAATATTTAAAATATTTTTTTAATTTTCTAGTCGGAAAGTTAAATTATTTTCAAATTTAAATTATTTTTGTATTATTTTTAATTTTTTCAAATAAAATTAACATTTTTAAAAATAATTCAACCATTTCAAATTAATGTTAAGATATTTTAAATGAATTTTTACAGTTTTAGAAATAATTTTAGATTTTTTTAAATAATTTTTTGATTTTTAAATATTTTTTAATAATTTTTTAATTTTCTCGCCGGAAAATATTGCCGAAAGTTGAAAAACGTAAAGTATAAGTTGCAATCGGTCAAAAAAAAAAAAGGTTTAGGTTCCAAAGTATTTATGTTATTAACCCTTTAATTTATAACCCTTGTCTTCATGCGGAATCAAATTAATTTGCAACCCCCGTTTCTCTTTCTTTAACCCTCGCCACATGTGTCATTCGCTCTCTCTTTCTCTCGTCAACCCGCACTATTTGTTGATGAACAACGTTAGACGAAGGCCACTCGACCCTCGCTGCTGGACAAAAATGGAGGACGAAGGCCACTCGACCCTCGCTGCTTACTCGTTGTACGCTGCCCCAAGCTTAATGTGATTTATTGACGTAATCGTGAGTCACTGTTCTTTTTCTTATTTTATCCTCCTTCAATGTCTATTTAAATTAAATTAATTCAATTTAATAGTTTAATATCTTCACATTCTGATCAATCTTGATCAACTAGAATTTTGCAATAAAGAGTAACAATATTTGGTCTCGTGAATCTTTATTTTCTGTTTGTTCTTTTGGTTAGATATTGTATATTGAATTCCCTTTCATAAAATTTTGGCTCATAAAAGAGTAATGTTAATATTTTTAGCTGAAGTACATGTTTTATTAAGTACTTGAACTATCAATGAAATAGGGCGATATCCTTATGTGCGTCCAATGTTGTTTTGCGTAAACGAGGTGTATTACACGAGACTAGTTTCTCCCCCTCCAGGCCCAATTGCAGAATTACAAGTTAAATTTACAAGGCTGCAATCTTTTTTAGAATTATTGAGCTTTAGTGTTGTCATTTGTTTGTATCATTGAATATGTGGGGATGATAAAAATTGAATTTTGAGAAATTTCATGTAAGATTAAGAGGATGTTCGGCTAAGCTTATTTCAAACATCTTATAAGCTCGAACATCTTATAAGTTGTTTCAAGAGATTATAAGATGTAATTTCTTAAGAGCTTATGAGTTAATACAGTGTTTTGGATAAAATAGCTTGTAAGATTCCAATTGAAATTAGTGGTTTAGCCGTGAATTTGGGGCCTAATTTGAAAGCTAATATCTAATACACAATTTGATTAGTGTGTGCAATGTGTGAAATGTGTGGTGTGTAGTGTGTGTGAAGTGTGCGAATTTGAGTATTACTTATAAGGTCTTTAAAAAATTAGATGGACTAGAGGAACCTATTTTTTTGTAGCTTATAAGCTCTAAGAGCTTATTTTTACATCTTATAAGTTGTTTAACATCTTATTTTGTCAAAACATTTGAAGAGCTTATAACACCTCAAACATCTTATAGGATGTTTTGAGGAGCATATAAGCTTAGCCAAACACCCTCTAAATATGCATGGCATTCTAATTATTTTACTTTTAGGCGATCTTCTCTATTTGCCTTGGTTATTAATAGTTTGACTAATTATTTATAACATGTATTGATTGATTGATATACCTATAGAGGATTGAAGGAAAACTATGAATGTGATATTGGAAATAATTAAGAATTTCAAGCTGTGAGAAATGATTGATCGAGGGTGAGGAGACATTGCGTCAATGGTTTTCTTTTGCTGTTTTTTTACCTCTTGGCTTTGTATTACTGCTTCTTTTGTCAAATGTTCTCAATTTTACAAAGTACTTATTTTCCATGATTCTTCGTCTAAAGTTGTTTTTCTATTTTTTTTTTTTTTTTTTTTGGGATTTATGATGATTGAGTATAATATATGTTATGTATTTGTCATCAGGGGTGGATCAACAACCACCTTGAGGAGAGTCGTGGCCCCCACCTCATTTCTCCACCAACCTCATGCATACATGTAAGAAGTTTTTGTTCTTTTAATTGTTATTAATTATGGTCTAGAAATAGAGCTTTAAATTTTGTAACCTAGATTGAAAGCTATGCTGCTTTAGGCTGTCCAAAAGACCTTAAGTTATTTCTCCTATTTCAATTTCTTTGGTAATGATAATACAATGCAAATTATGCAAGTGAATCATATTTATTTAATGGATTGTCCAATGATCACATAACCGAAAATAGCCCTACTCATTTCTTATGTTTATTTTTTCTTCTGGTTCAAGTATTTTATTTTAGGTGATTAATCATGAGGATTATATAGATTATTTTCTTGAAATCTAATAGTTCAAAGATCTTAATAACATATTTAAGATATCTCATAACGAAATTGATGTATTTAATGGAAATATAACATATTTAGGTTCTTAATTATATATATGCAATAAATATTTGATTACTCAAAATTTGACGGTCGGGCCCCCTCTACTAATCAACATTGACCCTATTTGTCGAACAAAATTTTTGTGATTATATATAATATACACCATTCATCATGCATAAGAAAGATTATATTCTCTCTCTCTGCAATTTGTTTGGCCAAGATTCAATAATGTCCCTCTTGCAATACTACTCAAATTTTGAGAGAGCACATATTAGATAGGCAATGAAGTTACTCTTTTTGTTCTTGAAATTCCATTTCAGTCACATATTGTATATTAGTTAAATGTTTGGTGATTTCTAGGTATTAAATTCACAATAAAGACCACATTTTTATTGGCTTCTTTGCTATTAATTCCTCTGTTGATCAAGACCTGCCATGGGAATTTCTGGTAACGATTTACCTTTCAGATAAAATGTGGAGGAATGTTATCTGCCTTTGTGATTTGCAATAGAACTGAATCTGGTAATGACATATGTTATTCATCATGTTACGGTATTAACAAACTCACTCATAAAGGGCTCACTTTCTACGTCTCATTTATATGTTAGAAGTATTCAGTTTACGGTGTGATTCTTGTTGTATGTTACTATGATCTGGTTTTGAACTCTTTTTTTTTTTTTTTTTTTGAATGTAAATTAATTGGAGTCTTTCATTATTAATTAGCTTGAATTGCTTAAAAGTGTTCACAATACTTTTTATAGTAATATATAAGCATATTGGTTATATGAAAAAATGTGTGCTTAAAAGTTTTATTTCCAAGTGTCCTGATTTAACAATCGTTTGTTTATTGAATCTACATTTTTAGGCTCGAGGGTTCATATTCATGCTGAACTTTAGGACCCTATTTTTCATGTGTAAAATTTTATTAATATAAATTACATGATAAAAATATTAAAACAAAAGAAAATGATGAATCTTGCAGATATTGGAGATGGATTGTCAAAAGGTGATTAATTAGCTCAAGGCGCCGAAGGCGAACTTCTCCATCCCAATCTCTCGGTTCTCTCCAAACAATACATGAAAAAAGATGTTCATTCTCAAGAGGTATGATCTGGTACCATGCATATTCTATTAGGAATTAAAAAGACTGTAATCATTTATATCTTGGAATTGTTGATTAACTGTTTAAATTATTGAAATATTGCTAAACTTGGTATGGTTGTTGCTGATAGTTAAAAACATAACCTTAATTTGCTTGAGTTCTATTGAGAATCAACATGGTGCAACTATCAACAAGCTTAACGTATTTGGCTAATGCTAGAGCACCACTCCCAAATATCTACAAGGTTAGCTTACTCTTTTTGAAATGATTAATTTTTTTTTTTTTTTTTTTTTTTTTTTTTTTTTTTTTATATATATAATTTTGATGTTGAACAATTAATTCAATATATTCTTCTTTGTCTATCTTTTTGCTTTCTTAGATTTGATGCATTGGTGAAGAAGCTAAAAGATAAAAGAATTTTCATCATTAGCATTTTGGAGTATGGAAATAAGTGAAGTTAATTTGGAAATAAGATTTGAGATTTTAAGTTTTATATTTGTCTATGGATTCATGTTTACTTTTTAAGTTATGATTACTAACATGTTAATTTCTAAGTTCTGAAAGATGTTATTTTGGATATTGAAATTGGATGTCTGACACTTCTTAAGTATTGTAAACAATTTTATTTTGCTTTGTATTCTTGCTTATTCACTATTTATTTTGCATTGTTTAGTCACCACTGACATCCATTTAGTGACGGGGAATTTATTAGGTGACAGTGAATTTATTAGATGACGGTTTGAAAAAAAATTGTCATTAAAAATTAGCCATTTGTGACAACAATTGTGTTACTATACATATTTATATTTTCGTTACTTATACAATTATATGTTGATACACTTCAATTATCACTATTTATACTCATTTAATGATAGTAAATTTTGTCACAAGATGTCATTTATGATGACAAAATATATTGTCAGCATATCCAAGTCTTTAGTGACATAGAATTTTCGTGACTCTATGCAATTTTATTGTGACAAAACACATCGTCACTCATTCAGTGACAGTGAAACTTTTGTCACTATTTTTTAGTCTTTGCTAACGTAATCCATTTGTCATTATAGATATTGATAAAATGACGATAGGTATTTTGTAACAATAAAATAATTCTTTTGTGACGATTTATTATAAACATGACAAAATAATGAATATAATTGTGACAATATATGTGTCACCAAAGTTTGAAGAGTTGGCTAATATATTCATTTTCGTCACCAAAATTTGATGTTTTGATGACAAAAATACCTTTCGTCATATTATATGTTAACTTTCAATGACGAAATACAATATAAGATGACAAATCTTGGAAGCTAAAAGTGACGAAATATGCGTCACCATAAAGTATAAGATATGGCAACGATGACATTTAACGTCATTAAAAGTCATATTTTTTGTGAAGAATTCAAATATTGTCGCATATGCTGACATACCATGACGATCTTTGTGACGCTAAATGTAACAACTCTCAAGTCAAACTAGCCCTTAACCTTTACTTCGGTCTTAATCCTTCTAAAATCAGGAAACTTGTCCACATCTCAATTAAATTCAAGTTTAGAGACAACAATCAGAAGTTAAAGAAAAACTTTCAGTAAACTAATTAATCTCACGAAAGGTTTTTGAAACGGGGAGTCTTCATTTGATTTGGAATTCAAAGCTGACAAGAAAGTTGTATCTTTCACAGGTTGAGTATGTCAAGAAGGTCTTGAAGATATGCAAAGCCAGTTAGTGTCCCTTTGGGTAGCTAGTTTAAGCTATCCAACAAGGACTTACCTAGTAGTGATGAGGACCGAGCCCATATGAAGAAACTCCATATGCTTCAGCAATTGGCAACCTAGCTAATGTATGCTATGGTATGTACAAGATCTGATATTGCACATGCGGTGGGGGTAGTTAGTCTGTATATGAGTAATCTGGTTAAGCAGCATTGGGAGGCAGTGAATTGTATCCTCAAGTACTTGAGAGGTACTACAGAGAGAGTCTTATGTTTCGAAAGTAGAAATGTTAAACTGGCATATGTTAATGCAGATTTAGCATAAAGAGATCTTGACAAAAGGAGAAGTACAACCAGGTATTTGTTTACTCTTGGTGGTGCATCAATTTCTTGGGCTTCTAAGTTTGCAGAAGATCGTAACAAAGTCCACTACAGAAACAGAGTATGTAACATTGACCGAGGCTAGTAAAGATATGGTACGATGCATAATATCTTGTGTGAATTGGAGAAGGAGCAGAAGGATAGTATTCTATATAGTGATAGTTAGAGTGCTACTCACTTAGCAAAACTTCAGCTTTCCACTTGAGAACGAAGCACATTGAGTAGAGATATCGTTACATTTGTTACCTCGTGGAGAATAAGATCTTGCAACTAATGAAGATTCAAGGAAGTAAGAATGATGCTGTATGTTGACTAAGGTTGTCACCTTAGAAGTTGAAGCTATGCAAGGCTTCAACTGCCCTTGAAAAATGTACCAATGAGATGTATCGACGAGATGGAGGAGACAAATTATACTTGAAGTCTCCAGGTGGGAGATTGTTGGTTATGGAGCCTGAGTTATAATGTTTCACGCCCTCTGACCCGAGGATTTTTTTTGGGCCTTAAAACAATACTCGAGATGAATGGGCTCTTAGGATTATGGCCCAACTTGGGTTATAAATAATCCTCTGATTCAATGTATTTGTGATTATCGAAAAATTAGTAAATCTCCTGACTTGGTAGTGCCCCCAGACATAGTCCTTCTTAACGAACTAAGTCAACAAATTTGTATCTTTCATTTTCGACACATTAAATTCTGAATTAATTACGCCATAATTCCTAATAAAGTCTACCCCTTAAATTGATGGACATGCTTTGAACTTTTCCCTACTACCAACTATCCTCGAAATTTTACACTCAATATATCAATTTCGATGATATGTGTCAAGTCAAGGATGGAAATTGAGCAGTAACAAAGCTTCTTGCTTAAAATACAGCACAAATAATTAATACAACTTTGGAGGAATTTTACGATTCCTCAAACGTTATAAGTTGAGGAGACTTCATGATTGAAAATACTAGAATCACAATGTGGGGAAGATGACGAAGCAGAAGAAGAATCTGCGTCACTCATGTCTTCTGCTGACAAATCATAAGTATTATATTTATACACTCCATCCTCTCCCTCCTCCTCCTCCTCAAGTTGTGTACTCTTTGTACTTCTTTTCTTAAAATATATATGGCACAAACTCCAATCTCCGATTCGGATCAAAGAACCCTGCAAATTAAATTTGAATTTTATTAGCAAGATGGAAATGCATTCATGTCACTACCCAAAGAAAAAGAGAAAAAAAAAACTTAGAAGAGAAAATTCATTTTTAATCATGTGATATGTCTAACTCCCAATATTAAATTAGTGATGCATTTGACATGATTTTGTCGTTCTCTGAATTCAGTGACTAAATTTTCAGAATTAAATTTATTAAGGACCATATTACCAACAAAAATAGAGACAAAGTATGCCTCTTATAATATTAACTTGCTAACACTACAACAAAGAGATAATTGGACAGCTATTACGAGAAAACAAATGTTATTTCTAATAATAATTTTTTTTCTAATAATAATTTTATGTGACGGCTAGTCATCACAAAACACTCAATTTAGAAATTATATAAGATCATTCTTAGATTACTTTTAAAGATAAGTGATTGTTGCGATGCAAAAAATATTTAAGACATACTCCCTCCGTTCCATCTTATGTTACACAGGGGGTTGATACAAGTATTAAAAAAATTTGTTTTTGAAATTTTGTTGACTTTTCAAAGGTAGATTGAGGGTGGAGATTTTGAGGGTGGAGATTGTGTTATAACTTTCCTTTTTAAGGGGTGTGAAAGTTGTCTGGGACGAACGAAAACGGAAAGTGTGCAAAATAAGATGGAACGAAGGGAGTATTTGAGAAGACTGATTTTTGTCGTCTAAAATATATAGGGTTATTTGAGACAATTTTTTGTTGCCTCAAAAGACTAATATTTTTTGTAGCGTAATTCTTCAGTAATCAGACACTAATAATGAAAAAAAAAAACTTATGTCACTATTTATTTTTATTTCGTCGTTTTTTATATGAGAGATAATATTATTTTATTACCGATCTCTCATCTCATATATACACATATATTATACATACACATATTTATGGTTCAAAATATGACAATCAAGAATTTTGGTATCAAAGCTAAGGTTGTGAAAGGCTTCAGCTACTTTTAATATTGGGCATAGGATATATACTATTGAATGAAATTCTTTGTGTCCTCCAACAATACTTAATGTTGATGTAGAATAATGGAATATTTTTCTCAAAGAAGAATGTAGATTTTTTCTTCTTCTAATAACAAATGAAGAATATCCTCCTAAATTGCATTTGAAAATACAATTTCCACATAACATGGAATGTATTAATTTTTACCACTTGTGGAGCTGATAAGAATTAATGTTTTGTTTATACAATTTAGAATTGTGTGAAAAACAAAAGATGGAATATAGTTAGTAACCTGAGAATTGTTGGTGCAGTGATTATGATCTGGAAGCGGTGAGAAGGCAATGCAGAATTGATGCATGATCCAATCAGTTCTAATACCTGTCTTCCTCTTCCTCCCTCCTAATTTGTAGAACACAAACCTCTTTCTGATCCCGACTATCGGCATTCTCTCCGAACAGATTATCCGTTTAGCTGAACCACTTGCCTTCCAAAATCCACAACTTGGATTATCGTATCCATTTTTTGATCCTTTATTGCTAAAGAAATACTTGTCCTGATCCCAATCACCTGTACACATCATTTTAATTGTTGGTATAAGAGTACCAAGTTGTAGTGGAAATTATAAGGCATAGGACCAAACCTGGAAGTTCCCATGGATCAAAACCGAAAACGTCCATTTCTGGGATAATTTGAGCAGGCAATGGATGCGAAAATATTTTCCGCGATAAGTATTGGAAAACTATCTCTTCGTCTGTGGGCTGGAAACGAAATCCAGGAGGCAATTTGCTCTCTCCATCTCTAACAAAATTCAACTTATCCATATCTCAAAAACTAAACAGAGGAGGACAAGATGAAGAGAGCCCTCAACACTATCCAGTCAACTTGCATGGAAGATATATTCTTTTGGAGCTCTTTATAGAGGTACAGAGTTACTGCTGCAGATATATATAATATTCTAATTAAATTTTGAAACTATTTCTTATGCTGTAAGCAACTGTTAAAACAAGAATATATGTTAAGATTTTCGAGGACAATAATTAAAAGGGGATGAATCGACTTTTTGTTATGAAAAGTATTGATTTCCAACAATTCAAACTGAGTGCATTTGCATTTAATTAGTGTTGTATTAGCTTTGTTATCAATCAGCTCGAAATATTGGATATCTGACATATAAAGTTGAGATGTCTAAGGTTAGATTCACATAAAGAGTGAAATCTGATACCTTTGGCATATATAATTTGAATAATTGATTTGTGGTTGAAAGCAAGAAAACAAGAGTGAAAAAGTTTTGTGCTTTTAGAAAAAGTAAATCCCTCAAAGATAGTAATTGACTTGAATGTATGTTCTTTCCTTCATCAAGAAGAAGTAGCTTTTCTTCATCATTAAAGTCATAAAGTCAGCGACTAAACCAAATACATGCAACCAAGTTTCCAGTCCCCCTATAAATTATACCATCTTTTGTGTTTAGAATCTCACCTCCCAAATATTTTGTTTCATTATTCATAGATACATATATCATCTTACTCCATTCTCTTCATCTACACATATATTTTGTTAGACCAACTCTTACACGTTGTATCATGGTTACATCGTACACTGTCACAAAATTGGTTAAACAAAAGCAATAAATAAAATTTTGAGATAATTTTATCCCTTCTCAATCACCAGCATAATAAATTCAAATATAATGCTCAAATTACATCTAAGTATCATTTACAAACTTTAAATAACTGTTGTTCTTTCTTATGATCTCTCTAAAATATGATGTCCCTTTAGTTTTACAACTCCGATAGTAGAAAAGGGATGTAGGATCTCAATTAGTTTTACATACCTAAGATATCGTAAGGTGAGGGTATTGATGATAAAAAAGTATACGACATAATATATATTGAAACACCAAAAGACTAAGGGTATATTATGGGGTATTTATTAGGTTCTTTTAGGAGTTATAGGTATTTCATCCGGGAGGTCATTTGTTGTCTATAATCCACACCTTAGACGCTCCGAAATAGATTTTAAGATGCATAACCGCGAAGTGTCATAACAATTAAACTTATTAATATATATATATATATATACAAGTGTTTTTATACGCGGTTGTCTATAATTGTGGGGAAGTTGACTTTGAAATCCACATCCTAAGATAATCTTTTATCATTAGTTAATAGTTGTTGGTTAATTGCTGGTTTAGTTGACACTATTAATAATTAGTTATTCTCTTATTATTATCTTAGGGTTTAGACAGTTAGTAAGTAGGGTTACCACCACACCAGTCTGATAACCGTTTCGCTTAAATATTTTAGTAAGGATCGATGTAATAATTTGGTTAGTCATCTATACTAGCCTTTGTGGGAGACGATCTTGCTTTTCTCTAACTGCTAACTACACTCTTCACTTGCGGTATAGCTGGTAGAAATTAGAGTGATCAAGTTTTTGGCGCCATTGCCGGAACTAGCTTTTAGGTGCTAATTAGATATTACAGGATTTTAGTAGTAAACAATATAGACATATGTTCTTTATTAATTGTTTTATTTTGTTCTTTCATTTTTTGAAAAAAATATTTGTTAAGAATTTTGAAATTTATTTTTGTGCCAACTTACATAGCTTTGGATTTTAACAGTTATTTGGTGTTTTGTCTTAGTGTTTTTGTATGCAGTCATGAAAACAAGGTCTAAGGTAGAGGAAAATATACCTATAGACTTGGAGATAGAAGCCACATGCAGAAAAAGACATTCCAGTCAGACTCGATGGAACTGTTTCCAATGGAAGACAATCAAAACAAACAGGATGGGCATGAAGAGAACCACATGAGCAAGTCCAACCACCGATTAAGGACTAATTTAGGCTAGTGGTAAACAGGAACTTCAAAGGGGTAAATAGGTCAGTTGTCTAGGCCAACACATTTGAATTAAAGTTAGCCTTAATATCCATGATTCAACAGAACCAGTTTGGAGGGGGAGCTACGGAGGATCTGAATGACCATCTGAGTCATTTTTTAGAGACTTGCATCATCATCAAGATAAATGGAGCCTTTGATGATGCAATTCGCCTACGTTCTTTCCCATTCTCACTGAGGAATAAGGCGAAGACTTGACTTACTACTCAAAATTGAAAGTTGGTCTGATCTGTGCCAATTTTTCTAAATATTTTTTGCCAAGCAAGACACTAAAGTTGTAGATATCAGTTCAATTTCATCAAGTGGTCATAGTTTGTAGTAGAGGTTGTGAGGAATCAGGAACCGGGTTCAGGTTGGGAAGAACCGGGCTGGAGAACCGGTTTTAAGGTAGATCAGTTTTGAAGGTTAATAAAGAACCGGAGTCAAAGCGGTTATAACAGACTTATGCAACGGTTTAGAACCGTTGCATGTAAAACCGTTGTGAAAGGTCCGTCTAACAGTTTTGAGCAGTTGAAACTGATTTGGTTACAGCTCCTGATACTTCTTGATTCGAGCTTAGACCTTTATATACATTTGATCCACTAGTAGAGACGAGTTGATACACATTGTTTTCCCTCTGTAAACACTTCTCAATCATTAGAATTAGAAAGCTAGGGTTCTTTAGCTCAATTTGGCTTGTGAATTGGGGTTTCTGGTTTTCTGGATTGTTTCTTGTAATTGATTGTTAAGTGGAGTGAATTGAGGTGTATAGAGCCTCTGTGGATGTAGATCACATTGATCGAACCACGTAAAACCTTGGGTTCTTCATTTTTGTTTTTGTTTTTGTGTTCGATTCTGTTTGGCCGAATTCCAGTTTGTTTTTCATTCTTTCTTGGTTTGAGCTTGTTTGTGTGTGTTGTAAGTGTTTCATTTCTTAACAAAAGTTAAAGAGCGAAATGATGCAGTTTCACCGATAAGAGAGCCTCTATACGAGGCATGAAAAAGATTTAGAGAACTTCTCTGAATGTGTCCACAACATGACTTCCCTGAAGATCTTAAGTCTACTATTTTATAATGGACTTTCCCGATACACCAAGACAATCGTAGATGCCTCATCTAGAGGTGCATTACTAACTAAGTCGACAAATGATGCCATCGTAATCTTCAAAGAGATGTCTGCTAATAGCTTTCAATGGCTAGTAGAAAGACTGATGTTGAGCAGAGTGGCCAAGATCTCAGAGAAGGAAATAGTCGCGGATCTTACTGTAAAATCCCGAAGCTAAAACGAAGCCTCATCTGGAGACAATGATGAACCAAGGGGTACATTGTATGGATAGTAGTTACTAAGAGGCCCGCTACATAAATAATATGGGAAATCAAAATTCTAATCCGAACTTCAGGCCAAAACAGATGGGTACTAGGTATAATTCAAGGATAAGAAATCATTCTAATCTGTCATATGCCAACCCGAACAATGCACTTGAACAACCATCGGAGTTTATAGTTAACAATGGGGTGATTGAAGAACTGAATAAGCAAAGCATAGAAGAGATGGTTGCCTCAATATTGAACAAGACTCGGGCCCATAATGGGAAGACTGAATCCGAATGAACACATTAGATGTGGGTAACATGAGGGGCCCAAGTGAAGAATTTAGAGACGCACATCAATCAATTGTCAAAGAAGATAAGGAACACTCATCAGCAAGGGAAGTTTCCAAGTGACACTGAGAACCCTAAGGAGTAGTATAATGCGATAACTGATGAGAGTGAAGATGAGATAAGAAAAGCGGAGAAGGAAGAGAAAGTCAACGAAATCCTAAGGAGAAAAGGGATCACATTCTATGATGAGGACATCTCATCTAACAAAGTGCAAATACGCTTTCCTATGGCATTAAAAACTAATGAAAAACCCCCGAATGTGCATTGTGGGAAAATGGAAATAGATTCCTCATTGGGGAGGAAAAGTGGAAGAAGTGCATAAAGAGGAGATGAAGAAACAGGAAGAGGTCAAAAGCAAGAAGACAGAAAGATGTTAAACAATCACTCATACACAACTCCCACAAAAGCTAAAGGATCCAGACAGTTTTTCATTTACTAGCTTATAGACAAAAAAAAGTTTGAAAATATTCTCTGTGATTTAGGCTCTAATGTTAATCTTATGCCTTTTACCACTTATAATAAACCGAACATAGGAAATTATAAGCCAACCTCCACCACCATCAAATTGCTGATAGATCATTATCAGGCAATGTAAGGGGTAGTGGAGGATGTGTTTTTACGGGTAGGCTTTCTTATCTTTCCAGTCGATTTTATTGTTGAAATTAAAGAAGATAGTAAATTACCCTTATTAGTATAACGACCATTCTTGGCTACGAGCCAAGCTGTGTTTCATATGAGAGAAAACATAGTTACTTTTAGTACTAATAGTGAAAAAGTTACTTTTGTAATAATTGGTAGTCCTAATAAAAGAAGAAAATGTTACATAGTGGAACAGTTCATTGATTAATATATAAATCAAGACAATAAAAATGAACTAATTGTTCTTAAACCTACACATAATAAGTATGTAGAACCAACAACTAATTATGAGTTACTGAACATGTACGATGAAGAGGAAGCCAAGAGAGTTCTTGCCAAAGAAAGGACTTGATGGCAAAAGAGGTACTCCAATAGGGAGTAGTCTTAGAAAACCTCGAATAGAGGTAAAATTAGGATAGGTTGATGGAAATGGAGCACCATCCGACTCAGTAAGCCGATAATGAAGCCATGAAGAAGATGGGACTATACCATGATGTATGGACTATATTTCATCAATGTGGATGGACCATGACGATGCAAGGAAGGTGGACGACATACCTAAGGGTGGCGATGGAAATAATAAGCACTTTTGAAGTGTTACGACATGAAGTCACCAATATGACTATCAAAATCAGGTTCTGACTCAACTACAAACTAACTGACATTGATCTAGATGATATCTATGGAGTAAAGTATTTGCGGGCTTACATCGAGCCTACCGAATATGATAAACAAAAAATTTGGAGTAGATTAGTGATAATATCAGACGAAGTGATAGTCCCCGAAGAGACAGAAGACATCTATTTTGAGATTCGAGATCCAGTATTCTTATATATATATATATATAGCAAGACCTGGCCCACACTGTATGTTTTTAGTATCCTAATGTCAAGGTGAGTGACAATGAGCTATTCATCATGTGTTGTAGGGTGAGGGCAGAGCCTAGGTAACGTGAAAGAAAGAGAGGTGTAGAATAAGGATCGGGGGCATGTTAACCCCTATAGTACTTTTGTTAGGGGTAGATCTCTTTGAGTATGATGAGTGGAAATCTCAATATTTCAGCATCGAACAAATAATGGGTAGGGACTTCTTAAAGGTTGATAAGACTGGAAGGTTGTTCTTAAATCAATGATTGAATGAGCCATAATTCCCGTTGCCTAACAAATCACTGATGAGCGCATATAATGATACAACAAACTGGCTCATTAATGAGTGACCGCACATGGATATCACAAAATGTGAACTACCCAAAAAGATGTCTATGGGGTTAAATGACTATGTGGTAAATGAACGAAAGAGAAAAGAAAGCAGAGGAAAATCGGGCGAGAAGTCACCTCCAACTAGAACTGATATTGGAGTTTGGGGTAGGACATCATTCGCCTGACGTCAGCTATTTTTAAAATTTTGGTAAGAAGTCTAGTTGTAGACATAAAAGGTGGCTCTGAGTGGGAGGCAACCTACTAATATTTAAATTTTCATGCATTTTAATTATTTTTTTATGTCATCTTATTTTAATATTTTATTTAGTTTTGTTGATAAGTGAAAATGAGGTACAGGGACAAGGACATCGACCCAAGAGCTAGGGTCAAAGAATGAATGAGTTTGCAGCAGAAATGGACGAAATGAACGCAGCAGAATTGTCAAGGGTACAAAGTAACAAAGGCATGATCGATTGCTATGCAACTCGATCGAGCAAATACTTGTGTATTGAAGCCAGGTAAGGCTGACACACTTGCATGCATGACCGTGCAGCTTGGCAAACTTGTTCATGACCTAGTAGTTTGATCAACTCGGTCGAGCATTTTGGCGTTTTAAATTCCGACTTGAATGTGACGTTTAAGTTTGGAAGGGGGCTCGTTCTCCCCGATCCTCAACCTAAATCCTTTCAAATTCTCTAGTTTTCAAGCCTTTTGCATTCAAAATTCTCCAAAGTCACACACTTCCATATTAAATTAAAAACACCATTAGCTCCGCCCTGAGTCGAGCAACTTAACCGGTTCACTTTCTGAATCCGGTTAGCTTACACCGTTCGAGTTTTCCGAGTACTTTTATCTTGAAACTACTATAGCATGCTCCCTACTCTCTCTATTTATGTTTAAATTTGCATTTTTATGTTACAATTAGATGCTTTTAGAAAATTGGTGTCTAATTTCGATTAATGGCATGTTGTGCATATTGAGCTTATAATTATTCGTCTGTTGGGAGTATATTTTTAGTATATGTCCCTTACGCACTTGGGATTAGTTTGATTTCAATTTCATAATTAAGCCTGAGTAGCATTTTTGATTTCATATTTGATTTAAATTGGTAGTCGAAGGCTTCAACTTGCATGTCATAGGTTTGATTATGTTAATTGAATTTCTTGATTATCTGTTGATACTTGTTTGAAAATTTGTTTGTAATTGATTATGTGAAATGGGGGATAAATAGTGTAATTATATATTAAAAATTTTTTGGTTGGTCAAGGAATTGGTCAATGAAAACACAAATGAGACTACCAAAAAATTTCTAGAATGTAGGGGCTATTTGATTAATTTATTTTATTTATGCATATCCATAGAATTAATCATTTGGTTATTCTAGATGCAGTTTGTTGATTTGATCATGATCATACTTTGACTTTTGAAATGCAGAAATGGCACCAAGAAGAGCAAGAACCAATACAGTTAATGCATCGAGCTAAGTAGCTCGTGTTTACAGAGCCTACAAACTTAAACACTATGGGATTTGTCTATCAGCTGCTAAGAGGCATGTTTAGAATTGATTGGCCCGATGGATAGTGGGATTCACGAGATATTCCACACCGGAGAGTACTGAGGCCCTCGGTATTCACGAGGACATTTGGGCACTGGTGGATAGGATCAGATAGAGGAGTGTGCTGGCAGGTAGATGACCTACCTACTTCAGGTTGATGATGGAGTTCATGAGCACCTTTATTATGACTAGGAACACACATCATACACCCAGGAGATCTCTTTGTGCCTGCAGAACAAACCACATACACTGATTATGGGACAACTCACCAATTGTTTTGATTTTTCATGAAAGGAAGTTTACAGATTGTCGGTGGGTATCTTTGAGATTTGGGAGACATTGACTAGGTCGGTGATACTCAGGATGCCTCCTAGGACAGAAAATGGAAATCGTGGGAAGGTATCCCTAATTAGGAGCCCAGTCCTCTAGTATTTGCAGAAGATGCTTGCATTTACTGTCTTTGCAAGGAAGGAGACATGAAATGCCCGGTCTATTGCAATTTTCGTATTGTGGTATGCTTATGAGGGGCATCACGTAGACGGAGCAAGATGTCTTGCGTCTATATTCCAGCACATTCTCACCTGCTTGAAGGGCCCGATTATGGTCAGAAGGATGATCAAACAAGGCAATCTTCTCCTATTCATTTAGTCCAATGGGGACTGCATCCTGTTAGCCAATATATCCTTGACTACACTGCTACATCAAGGGAATGATCGGAACCTCTTGATGGATTCCCATACACATCAGTAGGCAACATACCATAAAATATCTCAGTCTCCTCCGCCATCTGACGAGGTCCTTGCTAGGGCCGTGGAGGATGATGATGAGCCTCTTGAGCCCCAGCCTCAGCCGAACATAGTTGCTTCCAATGAGCACGAAGAGAGTTGTCGTCAGTCACCCAAGAATAGGTATCTGGAGTTGCAGCGCCAGATGGAGAACTTCGAGATTTCCACCAGCACCTACCTTGCCCGTCTCAAGGGATATTGGGTTGATCCGAGATGAGCTGTCTCAGATGGAGATCATGGAGGAATTTGAGGCCTGGCATGATATCAGGACATTGGCACTATCGACCTGCACCTCCTCCTCCGTATCAGTATCTGTATTTATTTATTTTTTTCTCTGCAAGCCCACCCATAGCGTACAACTTGCCCCTACAATCTTATTCACAAAACAAATTTGGGGGAAGGGGATAGAGTGGTACACTCGTGGGATAATTATTTTCTCTTATTGTCATTCTTCCTTGTTTATTTATTTTAATTTATTTAGGTTGTAGTTTCTGCTAATTAGTTTTTTGGCGTGTAATAGAATAATTTAAGTATTAAAATTTGAATTGTTTAAAATTTGGGCTTGTAATAGTTAGCAAAAAAAATTAGATTCTTATTGCGTTGTTATATATAGATTTTAGTTTTAGGTTTATATTATTGTTAGCACGTTTAGTTTTATTAGGATTAGAGAGTCAAAAGAGACGTGAAACTAGTAACTCCATCGGCGTAATAAAAAGATCATGGTGACGAGCTCATGATGAGCCAATTTTCATTTATAATTTGAAATATACGTATGGTAGGACATAGACGAACATAGGAATATGAAATTAAGCTAGTTTATGTAGCCAATGATAAAAAAACAGTGAGATTTGAGCCATAATTAAACTCCTAATTTTGGAGTAATACTTTATTTTTCTTTTGTGTGTTTTGTTGGTCATGTCATATTGTATCTCTAAAACTTTTATTGCGCATGTTCTAATTTGTCTTGTGTATATAATCTTGAAAAATGATCTAAGGTGTTCTTTGTATGATATTCTAGCCTTCTTTAGCCAAATTTTCCTTACCAGAGTAATATTTTCCCCTAGTTAGACATTTTGAGTCGTGGCTTTTTCGTGATAGCTTTAATTCAAACTCATTACCTAGTTTAACATTTTCCATAATACTTGGAGTGTTCGAGTAGAGGAGGGAGGGAAATAAAAGTGAGCGAGAGAGGCAATGGGCGATTTGAGACAGATTATGTGGTTTGGAAAAGTTTCGACATCTCTTTTTATTTGGAAGAGTTAGAATGTAGACTAGATAAGTTTGGCTGCCTTGAAAAAAAAACATAATTGATGTGCAGGTAGGGGTATAAAATAATACACTTATGTTCCCTACACTTTGATTTTGACCAGATAAAAAAATCTAAGAAAATGAAAAGTGTCTTATAAGGACTCTTTATACATTAAAAAATAGTTAGCTATTACTCCCTCCGTCCCGGTTAAAGCTTCCACTTTGACCGGGCACGGATGTTAAGAAAATGTAGTTATTTGACTTTTTTAAAGGTGGAGATTGAGTGGTAGAGATTTTCATGGTAAGGATTGTGAGATTAGTTTCCTTTTTTGGGGTGACAACTTTAGTTGGGACGGACCGAAAAGGCAAGTAGGCAGCTTTAAGCGGGACGGAGGGAGTATTACTTTGCTTTACTGAGAGATGTACAGTAAGGAGATGTGAGTGTGTTGAGAATAGTTGAGAGCTACCAACTCAATTAGTCCAAGACAAGTCAATTTATCCATATCTTGTCCCTCCTTTACCAAAGTGCCTTCATTACAACTAAACAAAAGACTTTTCTTATTCTAAGTTATATACATTTAAGTGTGATAAAGGGTTAGACATATGCAAGCATATGGTAGGTCTTATGACACGTTGAGCAATTTTTTTCCCATACTATACACTTGAGTGAAGTGTGATACATTTTCATCTAGTGAGGATCATTGTTTAGAGGGATTTAGCTCTTAAGAGTAGTTGGAGTGCGTTTGTCACTACATGCCCATATTTTTGTGTTGTATATGTGCTTGAAGTAATTTTCTTTACCACTGATCCATAATAAAATCTGCGTATGTTCTAGTTTGCATTATTTTCTTATATTAGTTGCAGGGCCGGGCCAATGTTTCAAGGGGCCCGGTGCGAAAAATAAAATGAGGCCCTTTAAAATATTGGTTGGTAATATTGTACAAAAAAAAAAAAAAACTATAAAAGTAGCGCTACAGAGGCAGGTGTGAAAAATAAAATGAGGCCCCTTAAAATGTTGGTTGGTTATATTGTATAAAAGTAGTGCTACAGAGGCTAGAGAGGCAGGTGTGAAAAATAAAATGAGGCCCCTTAAAATGTTGGTTGGATATATATTGTAAAAGTAGTGCTACAGAGGCATCGAACTAGAGACCTCATCTAAATGCAAGAATTTCCCCTACCAAGACCAACCAAATAAACTACATCACCTATTGTATAATTATTCATTTGTCATTCCTATATAACTTCTCTATACAGGTGTATATATATATATACTACTAAAAAAATTTTGGGGGCCCTGGCCGGGTGGGTTTCGGAGCGACGGCACCGCCTCGACCGCCCCAGGGCCGCCTCTGATTAGTTGTTCAGGATGCACACCATTTAAGTTTGAGGGATTAATGATCTTTCCATATTTTACGTAAATTAGTACTTCATAACCCATGTTTTCATATATTTTCCAGATTTCACTTGTTTGTTTGTTTTATAGTGTTCATAGTACAAAAAATGTGTTTTTGGAGTTAAATGGAGAAATCGCAAGTCCAAGCGAATAAAAGGAAGGCTTAGAAGGAAGAAAATAAAGAATTGGGCTCAAAAGAGACTTTGGATACGCACAAGATAGAGTGGAGAAGCCCAAAAGACAAGTTAAAAGAGAACAAAGCCGAGTAACATTTGCTTGGCCACCGAGTTCAAAGGTAACTCGATTGTGCAACCCTCACAGATGCAAAAGTGGGGCAAACAAATAGCTTTTGCTTGACCGAGTAGCTAGGCACTTTGGTCATCAATCTTGAAAAATTGAAGAATGTTCGTCGATGAAGAGCATTTGCTTGACCGAGTAGCTATACAACTTAGTCATGCAAAATGCCATCTTTTCTAACGTCTGGATGTGTTTTGAAGGGTTTATTTAATTTGATCCCCACTTTAGCCTACTGTTGTGTACTCCTATAAATACTTATGACTATTATTAGTCTAACATAATTAGTTAATTATTTAGATTAGATCAGCCGGAGAAGAAGAAGAAGATTCATCCCCCGTCTTCTAACAGTGACTGTAGTACTCTAAATGTATTTTATTTTATGTTTCATTTTACTGTTTACACATGAGTTTATTTATGAAATTTATTATTTTATTGAAAGTGTATATGGAGTAATTGTTTAATATCTTAGGGTTATAAAGTAGGTTTTCATTATGAAATTGAATGTTTATATATGTTCCATATTGCATGTCTCGGTATTTCTCAGTTGACCATTGATTGAGGTTAGAGTAGATTGCTCACCTAGTGTAGCACTCTAGAGTTACATTCCCAAGATACCAGAAGGTAGGGGTATTGATGGTCAAACAACACATGACATGATATATACTGAGACACTGGAAGGCTAAGGGTATATTTGATACACGTCATGTATGCATGCTTTTAGGCTCATTTTAGGCGATCATTTCCATACCATTTGCATGCATTTTTTGTTATTTTATGTTTAAATTATCTTGAGTCGAATGACGTGTTTGCTTATTTTGTATTAAAAATGCCCTATTTTAGGATAAAACTCCATTGGGACAAAGTCCGGAGAAGAAATGAGCAAAAATGGGGCGAAAATAACAAAAATAAGGAGTGTCGGGGCAGTGCATCTGGCCCCGCCAGGTGAGTTGTTGAGTCATGCACTGAGTCATACCGAGTTAGACCGAGTTTTTGGATCGTCGGGGCCAGTTCATCTGGCCTGGATGGTCAGCGATCCTGGGCCTCATGATTTTACACTTTTATTAGCCATTCAGCATATTTCCACCCAAAATCACCAAAGCCTATATAAAAGTGTTTTTAAATGCGAAAATTACCAGTTATTACATTCTACAAGCTTAACCTTTGTAGTAGAGAGCATGAAACATACGGAGGAGAAGATCATAGCAAGAGCAAGAGTTGATTCTATACAATTCTGGTTTTTATTTAGTTCTTTATTTTCATAGATTTAGACCGAATGTTTGTCTATGAATATCAATTTTATTATTTACAAACATGATTGGCTAATTTCTCTACAACACTCTAGGGCTAGAAAATAAGTTACAATAACTCTATGTTTTGATTACTTTTGATTATATAGACTTTGTTCCGAGTTTTTATCTGTGTGTTTGTTTTGATTCATGAATTTAACAACTTGATCAATTGTTTGATTCTACTAGCTTGATAGTTCATAATCCAAGAGGAGAGGATTATTAATAGGCTTACAACATATAGCGTAGGTATTAAATCGCCCGAGAAGTGTGAGATATTTACATAGGAATTGGTCTTGTGATCTTTTAGGAGTTACATATACAATAGTTAGTTGGAGACGATGACTATTTATGTATAATCTAAACTTAGCATCGTCCGAGAGGAGGGTTAACTAGATAAGTGGTTGCCTAATAAAAATTGTAATTCGGTTTAAAGGTCAAGATAATTAGGATAATCTGCATAGGGAAGTTGTAGCTGAAATTGAACCTTATGATACATCTTTTATCTGATTTATTCTCCACAGTTATTGTTTACTATTTCGAGTGTCCTAGTTAATTATTTTAAATATTTAGTTTAAAACCAACTATTCCACTTCGTGAGTATAGATAGAGTTGAACTTTTGGGATTAGGGTTAATTGATTGATACGAGTCCAATCTATGTGGGATCGACCTTGCTCGTCGTTGTACTAGAGTTCAGTTTTAGTGTGTCAAGCTTTTGGCATCATTGTCGGGAACTAGTAGTTGTGTCAATTTCTATCGTGATAAATAGATCAGCATTAAGCTAGACATTTTACTTTTTTGTACTTTTTTTCGTTTCATCTTTTTCTCTTTGTTTGTGAACTTCAGTAGTGCATGCATACATAGTCTAAGGGAAAAAGCGATCTTGTTCTTTTTAACCCAGAAATTAAAGCTACTACCCATACACGTAGAACTAGGAGAAATCTAGCTAGTGATATGGTCAACCCACCGGAAGAGATGATTCAGGAGGAGCCAAGATTGTTCGGATTAATACAACATGTCTATAACAGTAAAACCAGATGTTAACTTGCAGAATGTAGTACAGCAGGTACAAAATCAGCCATTTCAACATATTACATAGTCACATCAGTTACAACCACGTGTTCTACCTAAGGAGGATCATACTCTTAGGTAATAAAAATTATGGAGGAGTTATGCGGCCACCGGTGAATGATAAAAAATTTGAACTTAAGTCGGGATTGATCTCCATAATTCAGCAGAATCGATTTGATGGAGGGGCATTGGAAGACCTCAATGCATACTTAGCACAATCTATTGAGGTTTCTGAGACTCTCAAGGTGCATGGGATGCCGCACGATATAATAATTCATTGTCATTGGACAATATTACTACATGGGATGAGATATGCACAAGGTTCTTACTGAAATATTCCCACCTAGTAAGACACTCAGACTGAACAGTGACATCACCTAGTTCAACTCCGAGCCATTGGGTGAACCTTGGGGATGTTCTCGGGATCTTCTCTGGAAATGCCCTCAACATGGTTTCTTTGAGAAGGAGCAAATTTGCTACTTTTTAATGGGCTACTTGGACCCACGAGAGTGCTTGTAGATGCAGAGGCAGGTGGTTCATTATTTTAGGAATGCACAAGGTGCACTCACTATTCTAAATGAAATAACAACCACTAGTTGCCAGTGGCCAAATGAGAAAAATCAGCCTAGAAAAGTCGCTAGCATAACCGATACAGAGCCGATTACATCACTTTATGTCAACATGCATCAATCTCAAAGCGGTTGGCATCGCTCCAACTCGAGCATAGTGAAAAACAGTTCCAAGAAGTAGTTGAAGATGTGAACTGCATGGATCAAAGGAACTTCAACAACTTCTGGGGAAATCAACAGCAAACCATTATCAGTCAGGTATGAGGAGTCATCCTAACTTCTCGTATGGAAATCCAAAGAGTATGCTCCAACAGCCATCGGGCTTCTCTATTTCATCCAAAGAGGACCTTCTGACGTCATATATGTAAAATTAAACTCATGAGAGACTTGCTCGGATGGATAAGAACTATGGTACACTGCAAGTAGAATTAACAAAACTCTCGCTAGTTATGGGGCAAACATCAAGGTGATTCAAGTGAAAATCAGTCAAATAGCACAAGCCACTGGGTCCCAACACCATAAGGGATAATTTTCGAGTGATACTGTGGTTAATCCGAAGGAACAATGCAATGTCATCTACTTGATGAATGTTGCCAAGTGTGAGAGCCAAAAGTTGTTGTGGACATGGATCAGGTGGTAGAAAAGAAACTATTTGAGAGGACAACAATGTCAAAGAGGATGATCAGGCGTAGGTGAAAACAAGATTGAGAAGCGTAATTATAACTCTGACATTCCTCAATGCCTAAATACATTGCCTCTCTTCCTTTCCCTCAAGCATCATTATAAAGGAAATTTCTCTTAACAATTCTTTTGTTGAATCATTTTAGGACGTGCCTAAATGTGTTAGGATCTTAAAGGAAGAGCTTGAAGGAAAGAAGAAGTTGAAAGAGCATGAAGCGATTGGCCAATGTAGGAATGCAATGTTGTAGAAGAGCAAAGAACAATACGGAAAGCCAACGAGCCACATTTGCCTGGTGAAACAACTAGTAGTGCACGGAACGAGAAGAAGAAGGTGCACGAAAAAAGAGGAAAATGTGCAAAAAGGAGCGAGTCCTAAAAATAATTACACGACTATTGAATGGAGAATAACACAAAAAATGAATGATCCAAGGATTTTTCTTTCACTTGCTCTGTTGGTAGTTTTACTTTTGATAATGTGTTGTGTGATTTAGGTCCAAGCCTAAACTTGATGCCTCTGAGAACATATAGGCAATTAGGATTAGGGGCTATTAAACAAGTACTCCCTCCGTCCCGGTTAACTTGTCACAGTTGACCGGGCACGGATGTTAAGAAAAAATAGATTCTATGGAATCTTTGATTTTTTTAAAGGTGGAGATTGAATGTAAATATTTTGAGGGTGGAGATTGTTGCATTTAATTGCCATTTATGGGTGTGACAAGTTAAGTGGGACGGACCGAAATGGAAAGTAGGACAAATTAACTGGGACGGAGGGAGTATTTACTACTATTTAGTTGGCTGATTGATCTTTACTAAGGCCATATGGAGTAGTAGAGGATGTGTTCGTTAAGGTATCAAAAAATTGAATTCCCTTGTGATTTCTTAGTTGTTGATATGCAGTGGAGTATTGATGTCCCTTTCATTTTCGGTCGACCTTTTTGGAAACTACCCAAGTGTTGATAGATGTTCCGAAAAGGGAGCAGCTGT